>JAZKJV010001249.1:0-600000 GCA_037367405.1 Ottelia alismoides | reverse complement strand
ACCATCCGACCCGATCATCACCTTCGCAATCCCCTCACGCACCTTCTACGCCCTTTCACTCAACCCAGATCGCACAGGATCTGGGAGTCGAGCTCCATCGTCTCCGCCTCGCCGGAGCTCGTTCGCCCCACAGCACAGACCATCTTCACCCCGCTTTCTTGGGTCGAGGCATTTTGCCCTCGACCCGCGAAGCTTCTTGTCTACTTTGCAGGTCCAAAGGGGGTGTCTGGGCCCCCTTTACAGTTCAGACCGGAGCTTCGCGCCGCTAGGCCTCGCCGGAGCCCCTCCAGGGCTCGGTTGGGCCATCGACCATCGTCATCAGCTGCGGGGCTGCACCAGGGGTGTGTTCGGATCATTTGCAGCAGCTGAGGAGGACCGGAGTTCACGCAGGAGGCCGGCGAAGTTCGCCGGCGTCGAGTTCTTCCTCCATCTTCCAGAGCCGTCCGATGCACCCTCTGCTCCAGTTCTCATCCTCGCCGTCCATCTGTTAAGGAGCAGCGACCGTTGATCCATCTGAGGAGCGCATCGGAACCGTCCGTAGCAGAGGAGAGAGAGGCCCGGAGCCCAGCACTGCTCGATCGTCCACGTGCCTCTCCCTTGACCGTCGATCAGAGCCAAAGGCCAAAGGAGTGAAGCGCCAGCTGTTCCGAGCCGTCCGATCACCACGTGGCGTCCATCCGACCGTCGGCGAATAAAGGGGTAAATATCGTAGGGCCCCCTCGTAGTTTGTCATTTCCTTTTTAGTACTGTAATTATTTTTAGAAACTTTTTCACTTAGGGTTATTTGCAGTATGGACCTCGTGCTTTATTTTAATTGCATGTATGCCCCTGTGTGTGTGTGACCACGTGCGTCGTCACGTGTGTATCTGGGCATTTTACATATTTCGTCCTGTAGATCTGGGATGTTATTCATTGAATGAAATGTTTTGTTTATTTGCAAATATACCCCTGTGAATGCTTTATTTCCGCATGTGCGAATTTATTGGGTTTTTTGCAATTTCGACCCTGGGCTTTTGATACGGGTTATCAAATAGCCCTTGGACTTAGTTTTTCTTGCAATTTGGTCCCTGTGTGCCCCAGCCACGCGCCACGCACGTGACTTGCTGGGTATTTTGCACCTAGGCCCCCGGATCTTTGGGTATTTGCACTTAGGTCCCTGTGCACAGTGCCCCACTCTTATTTTTGAATAAAATATCAAACGACCTCCAAATCCAATGAGATTTTGACACATGGCTCCTGCCATGGTGTAGGAATTTCTATGATTTTTGAGGATATTTTTTATTTCATTTATTATTTTTAAAAATTCAAAAACCTCCTTTTTAGCCACTGTCTAGGTTTAAAAATAACAAAAAAAATATAAAAACATCCCCAAAAATTCCAAAAAAATTAGATACTGTAGTTTGCTTATTGTTTGATTTTCTAGCCAATTTTGGCTAATTTTCATCAATTAAAAACCCTAAAAATTGAAAAACCCCTAAAAACTCATAAACATTGTAATAAATAAATTAAAAATCCAAAAACAATAATTAGGGTGCCTAAATTTTCCTTATTCTTTCTAGATTATAGGAAAATTACCTTCAGGGCTTTTTGAGAACCAAAATTATTTTATTTTTGGGTCTTAAGCCTTGCTGGACAGTACCCTCTGTTTTTCGCATTGTTTGATTTTTAATAAATAATTTACCCATTAGAAAAATTCCAAAAATTCACCAAAAACAGTAAAGAACTTAAAAAATATAAAAACCATTTTTCCTTAATTTTTGCATTATTTTTGGAGTGTTTTATAAATTGTTGAAGTTGCCTTGCATTCATTTTATTTCATTTTCTCATCATTTAAAAAATCTAAAAATTATAAAAACAAATAAAAACACTAAAAAAAAAGACTCCCTTGGATTTCTGACTACATCGTAGGCCGCAAGGCCAATCTGTGCTCCTTGTGTTCGACCCTGGGAGCTATACCAGGTTAATCCTATAGCTAGATCGCTCTATTTTGTGCTTGCTTGTGTTTATCTCTGTGAGTGGTTGATTATTTTTCTTGATTGACGCATTCGAGTGACTGAGGTCGCAACGACCTCATTTTATACCTTTACCTCAGTCGTTCGGGAATTCTGCGTAATCAGAATGGAGTTGCCTTGCATTCATTTTATTTCATTTTCTCATCATTTAAAAAATCTAAAAATTATAAAAACAAATAAAAACACTAAAAAAAAAGACTCCCTTGGATTTCTGACTACATCGTAGGCCGCAAGGCCAATCTGTGCTCCTTGTGTTCGACCCTGGGAGCTATACCAGGTTAATCCTATAGCTAGATCGCTCTATTTTGTGCTTGCTTGTGTTTATCTCTGTGAGTGGTTGATTATTTTTCTTGATTGACGCATTCGAGTCACTGAGGTCGCAACGACCTCATTTTATACCTTTACCTCAGTCGTTCGGGAATTCTGCGTAATCAGAATGGCGCCGTTGCCGGGGAGCACGGCTTTGTAGTCATTTTTCCATATTGTCTCTCTACATTATAACTGTTTTCTGACACTCTCTCTTTCTAATTTTTGTGCGAGGTACTGCGTGGAGAACTTGGAGTACACTTTTTGAGGACCCGCACGGGAAGAAGAGCAGGGAGAAGAAGAAGAATGTCATTTATTTGAGAGAACAATATTTTTGTAATAATTTAGGACTCAGACTTTGAACTGTGGACATTTGTAACTTAGCGGGTCTGTTTCGCCGAGCACCGGTGTGCTCGGGGGACCCATTTGGATTTTCGCAGCTTTTATCGTGGTTTTTATAGCTAGCTGCCTTTTCCGGTGTTTCTCGCGGTTTTAGCCCCTAGACATAGGAATTTTGATTGATTGTGACGTAAATTTTTAAGGCCCAACACCTAATAGAATATCTGTTCCTATAGAACGTAATTGGACCTTAATAAAATTCACTGAAAAAGTTAGTTTAATTGGATTTGAGACCACGTGCCGTGAGGAGTCACATACAGCGCTGGCAGGACCCGTTGTGGCGGGCACCGAGTGACTCCCAAGATCGGACTCCGGACTCGATTCGGTTAGCTAACTATTGTTCTTCACGATCAATAGAAGTTGCTTGTCTAAGGCCGGTTTTTCCCGTTGCACCATTTAGGTAGTTTTATTTCTGTCTTTAAATTCTGCGCGGATCACTTGCATGTAGAGTGCTGGAGACAAGGTACGCATTTCTTTCTCTGCATGCATCATTGATTTCTTCGCGCATCGGCTTTTTCGTTCTCTCCCTCTGTTTTTGGCTTAATCATCAGGAGAATCGGAAAAACCGTTAGGCCGCTTGTATTTATTTTGAAAAAATTAAAAAGAAAAACAAAAAAATTGGGACTGGATAACATTATTGACCCTAAAAGACACTCACATTAAAAATTTGTCTTGGGGAGAGCAACCCCCTCATTGTATGGTTTGGATGCGCGAGAGAGTGACCCGCACACTAGGTAGAACCCTCTGGTGTTATTTCTAGCTGACTACCGACTCTTCCGTGCGGGCCAGTCGGTTGGAGTAGCATCTGGTATCCTAACAGGTCACGTAAGCGCTCTGATATCTTGCATGTTCACCAAATAAAATTGACAAGATAAATTGACCGATCTTTCACGGTCTTCAGATTGTGTTGCGTTGGTGAACCGGGGGTTTGCTTTGCGATCATATTTTCTCCAGATCCCATCCGCCCAACTCGCCAGATCAAGATGATGGGTAGACGATCTCTTAGGCAGCCTCTAGCTGCACCGCTTTCAGGCGCGTCTACTCCATCATCTAGGTTGGCCCGTGAGAGTCGAGACCAGCTCTCCGGGCCCGAGTTCGATTCCACCCTGTTCCCCCCCGATCCCCTTTCTTCTGCTACTGAGAGACATGAGCCCGAGGAAAGACGAATTAATTTGACAGAACCTGAGTTGGGCTCATCTGATTTTGCAGACGTCCCTATGGCCGGAGCCGGCAGTTCAGACGATCGCCAGCCCGAACATTTTGTCTTAGACCAGGGAGCGATTAACTCCACCCTGATCGCGTCATTAGAGACAGTTCAGCAACAGTTACGCGATCAGGGGGCATTCATGATAGAGATGAGGAGGGAGTTGGAGCGGCTCCGAGCAGAGCGAGACGAGCCGAGCGAGCCGGAGGACATTCCTGACGCTGATGCAGAGGCAGCAGCCGCAGCAGCAGCCGCAGCAGCGGCAGCCGCCGCCGCAGCAAGACCAATGCGGGAGCTACACAACCCCGGATCTACACTGATGCACCAGTGGGTGGTGATACCTGCTATCGTGGGGGATTTCAAGTTCCCTCCGAACACCCTGCAGATGCTTCCTCATTTTCACGGACTCGCCACTGAGGAACCCCACCTCCATCTCCAGGAGTTTTTGATGATCTGTAGCACTGTCCACGACCGTCGTGTGGACCAAGATACGATTCGGATGATGGCCTTCCCTTTTTCACTGGTAGATAGAGCAGCCGCCTGGCTGAAGCATCTAGGGAAGTTTGTTTACACCTGGGAGCAACTCCGCACCGAGTACTTGAACAAGTACTATCCACTCGGGCGGACGAATGCAGCGAGGGCCCTGATCAACAACTTCTCCATGCTCCCTAACGAGCAATTTCACGAGGCATGGGAGAGGTTCAGAGAGCTTCTGGATAGATGCCCACACCACGACATTTCGAAGCCGAACCTAGTTCAGAGCTTCTTTAGTGGGCTGACGCCAGAGCTTCAGGGACTGGTGAATGCTTCCTGCGGCGGGTCCTACTTTGCCAAGGACCACAACCAAGTCTGGGCCATCTATGAGGAGATGTCAGAAAATTACATGGTGATGTCCCAGACTCGGTTGTACACACAGAGATCTCAGCAGCCGCCAGGACCTGTGCAGTATCAGCGGATAGCACGGGTTGATGCAGGTCCATCCAGTTCGTCCACAGTTGCAGCCGCACAGGCAGAGTCGGCTGCTGCGGACATGGGGATTATCAACGAGAAGTTGGACCGCATGGAAATCATAGAGAAGAAGCAGTGCCAGGGCATAACTCAGATGGAGCAAATGGCACAAACTCTGAGCGACATGAAGACCCAGCTCTTGTGTCTTCAGGAGGCACAGACGGCTCCTCAGCCCCGTCTTCTGTTGCGAGGCGATTCCGGCGGCAGCCGCAGCTCGTCCCAGCGCTCCAGCTCCTTGCAGCAGCCTAGACAAGTTCACCTTGTACAGGCGGAGCCGTACCAGCAGCAGCAGCCCTCTTACCAGTCACCACCATCTCCAGACTTACAGATGGTGGTATATCAGCCGGATCAGCCTCTGGCAGCACTGCCGCCAGACTCCTTCGATGCTGAGCCGTTGATGGATGTCAACGGGATTTGGTATGACCGTCCTCAACCTGGAATCCGACGAGACCATCCCGGATTCAGGTGGGGGAATGGGGGTAACCAGTCCCAACAGCAGCCAGCCGGTCAGGGAGGGCAGTACTCCCAGCAGAGAGATCACCAGCAGCCCCCAGCATACCAACCACACCAGCCATCATCCTTCGTACCTCGTCCCTATCAGCAGCAGGGACAGAATTGGAGACGTGAGCAGCAGGCTCACCAGCAGCAACATCCTTCCTCTTACCCCTCTCATCCCCAGCAGCCTCATTATCATAGAGGCAACCCGTCGGGTTCCCATGAGAGCCCCGCCATGGATGATCTAGCCCGCCTCTTCACAGAGCAGCAGGCTACATTTAGACGGGAGATGGACGAGTTCCGCCAGGAGATGCGGGACCTGATGAGAGGGAAGGCCGCCATCCCTGCACAGATCGAGCCTAATCCGAATAGCTTGAAGAGGAAATCTGAGCAGGTAGTTCACACTGAGCCTACCACTCCTAGTAACTCATTTGATGATATGTCATCGGATATATTTGATGCTGATTTTGTTACACTTAGGAGCGATAGAAGACCAGCAGGCAGCGCCTCATCTGAGCGACAACACGAGGATCCATCTAGAGCACCAGATGAGGAAGAGGAGAGCGGTACTGAAGCCGCACATCATGATGACGGTGGTACTGAGGCCACCCGAGATGCTGATTCCACCGGCGGTACTGAGGCCGCCATTTTACCACATCGAGGAGGTGGTACTGACGCCACCAGCAGAGCCGAGCCAGCCCGCGGTACTGAGGCCGCAAGACGTCTAGTTGTAGAGCCAGCTAGAGGTGGTACTGACGCCACCAACATTTATTCTGATAGAAATGTTGTCTTTCCTCGCATGAATGTATCTCAGAACTCTGATTTGAATAAAGGAAAAGGTTTAGTTTCTTCTGATCCCACTGTGGTAAATGATGTTTGTGAGGATCCGGTCATCGAACCGTCTAGGCCTATTCCTAGTCCTTCATCTGAGAAGGACCCTGTGATCCCCTTTCCTAGAGCCCTTGAGTTGGGGAAGGGGAAGAAAAAAGAAAAAGATCCAAAAAAGAGAGAGCAGGAGGAGTTCAGCCAGGGCATGATAGACCGATTTCACATCCAGCTGACCCTCAATGAGGCTTTACAGCACATTCCTCTTCTTCAGCGATCCCTAAGAGATAGGACCACAGTCAGGAGGAAGAAGAGGAACAAGACCGCAGAAATTCATGTGCTGACAAAAGCCACGTGCTTCGCGATCCAGAACCATCTGCCGACTAAGAGGCCAGATTTAGGGGCCCCGTATGTCAGATGTCAGATTAGTGAGCAGAGGTTCGACCGTACTCTATTAGATAGCGGATCGTCGATCAACCTTCTTCCGGCAGCCCTTCTCGACCACTTAGAGTTGGGCACTCTTAGACAGAGCAGGACATACCTTCAGTTTGCTGATCGGTCTGTCAAGAGGCCAAAGGGGTTGTTGCGAGACGTTGTCGTCAAGATTCAGGGTTTGCAATTCCCCGTGGATTTTGTCGTACTGGACATGGAGACCCCTGACTCGTTGACCGATTCCCCCATCATCCTCGGTCGCCCGTTCTTGGCCACAGCCAAGGCAGTGACTGACCATGACAATGGGAAGGTATTCTTTCGCGTCCAGGGCGAGAGTATACAAATAGAGACGGTTAAGGACCACAGAGCCAGAGATAGATCCCGCTCACATGGCAGTACAGATTCAGAGCAGCTGACAGACACAGAGTCAGATATCCACCAGGACTGTGATTTTGTGATCACAGATGATGAGGCAATTTGGGCAGATCCTGCAGCACAGACCATCCTCTCATATTCAGATACAGCTGATGCAGATATGATAGCAGAGGATGGTCTGGAGAGCACAACCCTGGTTCAGGAGACTATTGAGTCAGCAGAGTCGGACCTTGATCGCGACACGATTTTCAGTGATGGTGGTACTGAGGCCACCCTGCTCTACGGTGGTACTGATGCCACCGCAGTTGATACAGATCCCTCGGATTCAGAATCTGATTGGGCAGATTGTGATGATCAGATGCCAGATCTGGATCCACCTGAGCCTATAGATGAGGAGGAGGTAGAGGCAGAACAGATCAGAGACAATGTAGAGGACCGGCCTTCTCCAGATCCAGTTTGTGAGAGTTCGTTATCATTCTCCCAGGCAGATTTGGCAGAATTATCCGCATACACACATCTCCTTCAGAAGCCAGATTTGCCAGCACCCAGCTGCCCAGAGCTAAAGCCGCTCCCTACTTCGTTGAAGTATAGATTCCTTGCGGGAGAGTCTGAGATGTACCCAGTCATCATCTCTGCCGATCTGACTGGAGAACAAGAATCCCGTCTGATGGAGGTTCTTGAAAAGAACCGCAAGGCAATTGGATGGAGCGTAGCAGATCTCCATGGGATTAGTCCCTCGTTGTGCTCCCACCATATCTATCTCGAGGAAGGGGCAAAGCCGTCGCGTGAGTTCCAGCGGCGACTGAACCCCAACCTAAGAGAGGTTGTTATGAAGGAAATATCAAAATGGTGGAGTGCAGATTTTATTTATCCCATTTCCGACTCCAAGTGGGTTAGCCCCTTGCATGTGGTGCCCAAGAAGACGGGCATCACGACTGTGATCAGTGAGTCGGGAGAGGAGATTGCTACACGAGTACCCACCTCTTGGCGGGTCTGTGTTGACTACAGGAGACTCAACCAGGCCACCAAGAAGGACCATTTCCCCCTGCCTTTTATTGATCAGATCATAGAGAGACTGGCAGGGAAGAGCCATTATTGCTTCCTAGATGGGTACTCGGGCTACAACCAGGTGGCCATCGCTCCTGAGGATCAGGAGAAGACCACCTTTACCTGTCCCTTCGGTACATACGCTTTTCGACGCATGCCATTTGGGCTATGTAACGCCCCTGCGACTTTTCAGAGATGCATGCTGTCGATATTTTCGGACATGGTAGGGGAGTGTTTGGAGGTCTTCATGGACGACTTCTCGGTTTACGGCGACGGATTCGATTCCTGTCTTGACTGCTTAGACCGAGTGCTCCAGCGATGTATTGCTACCCGCTTGGTTCTGTCTTGGGAGAAGAGCCACTTCATGGTGACTCAAGGGACGGTGCTTGGCCACATCATCTCCAACAAAGGCATGGAGGTTGATCCGGCCAAGGTCGATGTCATTAGGAAACTCACACCGCCGTCCAATCTGAAGCAGTTACGGTCATTTCTGGGGCACGTTGGTTTTTATAGGAGATTCATTCATGATTTCAGCAAGATTGCCCGACCGTTGACTGACCTCTTGACGAAAGACACCGAGTTCCTTGTCGATGACAAGTGTCTTTCGTCCTTTGAGACTCTCCAGCAGTGTGTAATTGAGGCTCCTGTCCTTCAGCCACCCGATTGGTCTCTCCCATTCGAGATCATGACGGACGCCTCTGATTTTGCCGTAGGGGCAGTGCTGGGACAGAGGAGGGATGGAGTACCATTTGCGATACACTATGCTAGCCGCACATTGGATTCCGCCCAGCGGAATTATACGGTCACAGAGAAGGAGATGCTAGCAGTAGTGTTTGCCCTAGATAAATTCAGATCATATATCATTGGATCCCGAGTGACCTTGTACACAGATCACACCGCCATCAGGTACCTCATGTCAAAGAAGGATGCCAAGGCCAGACTTACTAGATGGATCCTTCTACTCCAGGAGTTCGACATTGAGATCAAGGATAAGCCTGGAGTCAAGAATGTGGTGGCGGATCATCTCTCTCGACTAGAGCAGCCTGAGGATTCTGAGCAGATTGATCCCATTTGTGATACCTTCCCAGATGAGGCGATCCTTGCTATCACCTCACTCCCGTGGTATGCCGATATTGTGAACTTTCTCGTTGCTGGGAAAGTCCCACAAGATTGGCCCAAGCAGAGGATTGAGACCTTCCTTGCGAAGGCCAAGTCCTACCACTGGGAGGATCCCATCCTTTACCACGAAGGAGGGGATAGCATCTGGCGTCGGTGTATTCCTCAGGAGGAGCATCATAGTGTCCTCACTTATTGCCACAAGCTTGAGGCAGGAGGACATCATTCTGGGAGGAGAACGGCACAGAAAGTGCTCCAATCCGGCTTGTGGTGGCCTACACTCTTCAAGGACTCTGATGAGTTCGTTAAGAGGTGTACTGACTGTCAGAGGATGGGCACTTGTGGACAGCGTGATATGATGCCGATGCAGCCCATTCACTTCTGTGAGGTCTTTGACGCATGGGGCATCGATTTCATGGGTCCATTCCCTAAGAGTCAGGGATTCGAGTACATTCTGTTGGCCGTAGATTACGTTAGTCGTTGGGTTGAGGCTATCCCCACCCGAGCCGCTGATGCTAAGACAGTTTGCAGATTTTTGAAGAAGCACATCATCATGCGGTTCGGGGTTCCACGAGTTCTGATTTCTGATGGGGGGTCTCATTTCATCAACGACCAGGTGAAGGCCCTTGCCAACGAATTCAGCATAGACCATCGTGTTGCCACACCATACCATCCACAGACAAATGGTCTAGCTGAGGTGTCGAATAGGGAGATCAAGAATATTTTGCAGAAAGTCGTCCGCCCTGACCGAAAGAATTGGTCACAGCTTTTGGACTCGGTCTTATGGGCATATAGGACGTCTTTCAAGACACCTTTGGGTACATCTCCCTTTCGCCTCGTGTATGGCAAGCCCTGTCACCTACCAGTTGAGCTGAGGCACAAGTCACTCTGGGCAGTTACAGACATATTGATGGATCCAGATGGTATAAGAGACCAGAGGAGGGCAGAGTTAGCCGCCTTGGAAGAGCTTAGAGATGCAGCTTTCTCAAACAGCCTGCATTATAAGGAGAAAGTCAAAGAGTGGCATGATTCTCATATCAGCCACAAGCATTTTGAGATTGGGCAGAAAGTATGGTTGTTTGATGCAAGGCTACGATTATTTCCAGGGAAGCTACAGAGCAAATGGAAAGGACCCTATTTGGTCAGAAAGGTACACGATAACGGTAGCATTGATATATCTGAGTTATCTTCTGAGAGTACCTTCCGAGTGAACGGCCAGCGGCTCAAACCATTTCTAGATCATGAGCCGCGGGACGTTATTATTGCCGCTATTCATTTTGCGTGAGATGTGGTCTTTTGACTCACATCTTTTACATCTCACGTCTGATTTTCACTGTTCCTCCGCCTGTATAGATCCAGTTGTCCATATCATTCTATTCTTTAGTCCCACATCCCGTCTCTCATCTTATGATTATGCTATACTTAGGGTGTACTTTACCCTAAGTATAGGGGGGATGTCGGACCTGTGAGTAGTCTCTTCATTCTTTCTGCTCTTGTTTTTGCTGCCTATACTTAGGGATATTTTACCCTAAGTATAGGGGGGGGCAGATTCTGTATATTCTTCACTCGGCTTTCCCTTCATGTACAGCTTTCTATACTTAGGATTAGTTAATCCTAAGTATAGGGGGAAACCACCGAGTTCATCTCATTTTATTCATTTATTCGTTCCTGTACTTAGCCATTCCTTTTCACTTCCCTTTTGCTAAGCACGAGTTATGTCTTCTTCATCGCTCTTGATCACTCTGAGGACATCGTTCGAGCTAAGTATAGGGGGGTGTGTATATATTTCATATATACTTTAGCCATAACTCGTACTTTGTGTGAGTGTGTTAATAAATAAAATGGCTAAAAATCACAAAATTTAAAAATTTTTCATGTACATAAACCTCTTTTATTCTTGCACATACATAGCTAGTGTATAAAGTATTTTTGTAAAAATGATTTCAAAAATCTTTTGTGTAAAGCTTGTGTAAATATTTTGTATCAAAATTATGTATATAGTACAAAATTTTTCCAAAAGGTTTTGAAAATCAAAAGTTTGCAAAAATCTTGTGTAAAAGATTGTGAATATCTTTTTTTTTTTTTTTTTGCAAAACTTGCACTTCATGCATCATTCATTCATGATTTCAAAACATTTTTCAAAAATTTTGCATGATTGTAAAATATTTGTAAATAGCATCTTGTGTACATATATGTATATAGTTTTTCCTGGATGAGAGTTGACATTTAAACTAAGCCTGGAATTAAATTGAGAAATGGAGCTTGAATAAGATCTTAATTCACTTAACTTCAAGAGGAACCTTGTAGGACTTAGGGTTAAGGCTTTTCAGGTCCATAAGGGCTTAATTCTTCGAGTCCACTAGGCTATGAGCATATGTCATCTTGATGAGCCTAAGTAGAGCACTTAACAACACACGCATGACTCTCAGAGACAATGGCTTCACTTGCACCTGCACTTTACACATGGCTCTCCACGGATGAGGTGGTGAGGAGGCAGTTTCCTTTGGCTTGGGGTAGCATATGAGGGTAGTACTTCTAGGCGGAACCTCTCTTCTTCTTATAGTGAAGGAAGTGCACCTCAACTTGGTCTAGTGGTGTTGAAAGCTAAAGACAGAAGCTGTGGGTTGCAATAAAGCTTCAAAAGAGGGATAGTCTACCGGCTCAAGGGGAAATTTCTTATATATGCTGCACCATGTAGATATGTTGTACAGAAGTTCTTGAAAAAAAAATATATATGCAAAAATGCAAAAAGAACTCCAAAAAATTGGTGGGTCGGATTGAAAATTTAATAACCCCACCGGAGTATAAAGCAAAAGCTTATGGTATCCATGTTACATCTCATGAAGCTTGCAGCGGGAGACTTAGCTACACTGGCTAAGCTTCCAAAACTCTATACTTCTACCCCCTCTCCTTGAGCCGGTTGCACTTGAACTTAGAAGGGAATACCCCGCTTCTCGAGGAACGAGTTGCTAGACCGAGGCATTAGAGTTACCAGGTTGAGGGAGGTTGTTTCTTTGTTACTTCTGAGGTGGGGAGCCACATATCACTTACACCGCAAGGAAAGATTCATGGTCATTAGAGTTTGTGTATGTAGACTTGTTCTGATCTGGTTTATTGAGGAGTCCTGCCCATAGATTGGTGGAACTTGGAGGCTGTTGAGTTTTAGGCTTAAGTCCAAATAAGGTTCCGACACATTAATAATCCAAAGATCTGATCGAGCTCCATATTTCAATTTAATGAAGGAAAATTTAATAAGTCAACCATGATCCATGTACATCCTCTTCCTTTTTTTTCTTTTTCTTTCTTTTTCACTTCTTTTTCAAATAAGTGTTTGCTAAGGGACTAGCAAAGTTAAGCATAGGGGGGTGATGAATACCCATTCATCACTCTTTATTCTTCTATTTTAGCTACAAAAAACCTTTGCAAATACATGTAGATATGTGTAAATACAAATAATTACCAAAAGCATGCATTGTGTAAAAACCTATAATTAGCATGTTTTTGTGCACAAAATAAAAGAATAAAGAGCAAAAAGAAAAAAAAGAGGGAAATATTTAGAATAAATATTGAGCAACCTAACCCAAGGGAGGGCTCAGCATGGGCCTGACCGCATAAAAGTCAAAGTAGAGGGAGATAGGAGCTCATGTGTATATACTTCTAAAATTATATTTTCCTCACCCAAAAATATGCTTGTACATATTTTGTGTATATTTAGAAAATATCAAAAACAAAATAAAAATTTAAAAAATCAAAAAGTCAAAAAAAAAAATACCCTTTCACCATGTGCATAAACCACACCATTGTATTTATTTAACCTTGTAAATAAATTCAATTATTTTCTAAACTTTTTGTAAATATTCTATGTTACATATTGTAAATATATAAAATAACAAGAAACAAAACAAAAATCAAATAAAAATTACAAAATTGAAAATACAAAAATACATTGTATAAATACCATGTATATAAATGTATTCAACCATTTATTTCACCCTTGTATATAAGTGATAAAAATAAAATAAAAATATTCTTTTATTCCTCATTTTATCTTGTAAATAAATAAAATACAAAATGAGCATAAAAATACATAAAAATAACAAATAAAAAAATCAAAAATAAAAACTCCATATAGTGTACATATACCTATATATATAGCTACCCTATTTTTATTCCCAAAAATTAATTAAAAATCACCAAAAAATAGAAAAAAATAAAAGAAAAATATTTCATGTTTTGAGTTTTCTTTAATTCGGCCTATTTCTACCTTAAAATAAATAAACAAAAATCAACTGCACGTGGCAGCTTCTGATTGGTCCACGGGGGACTGTTGACCCCGGTCAACTCCCCCGCGGACTCCTTCCTTTTCTGGAAGAAGCGCGCCACCCCATCTTCTCCGATTTTCCCACGCGTCTCCAGGCTGTCTCCCACGCAAACCTCATGCCCGGATTCTTCGCCTATCATCCATCTTCCTCGCCCGATCTTCCGCCACGAAATCAACACCTTCCATCGCTGTCGCCCCTCAACCCTAATCGCCCCTGTCACCTTATATATTCTTCCCTCCGCCGCCTCCGCGCCCCATCTTTGGACCATCTCCTTCTCCCCAGTGACCTCCATAGGCATCGCGAGAGTGACAGCAAGCATCTGCCCTTGTTGCAGTGAGGTGAGGAAGCGAATCCATTGATCCGGCGAACTTCGCCGCCATTGCTCCGCCACCAGCGTCGAGCATCGAGCCTCAGGCCTTGACGCCCTTCGAGGCTACGACCAGGAGTTAGCCACACTCCAGCATAGTCTTCCGCTCCACCCAGGTAGTCAATTAGCTCTTCTATTTCTTCCAATTTCCGATTTCGCCCAATTCGTATCTCCGACGCATTTCTCCGATTCCGACCATCTCGCGTTACATCTCGACCATCCGACCCGATCATCACCTTCGCAATCCCCTCACGCACCTTCTACGCCCTTTCACTCAACCCAGATCGCACAGGATCTGGGAGTCGAGCTCCATCGTCTCCGCCTCGCCGGAGCTCGTTCGCCCCACAGCACAGACCATCTTCACCCCGCTTTCTTGGGTCGAGGCATTTTGCCCTCGACCCGCGAAGCTTCTTGTCTACTTTGCAGGTCCAAAGGGGGTGTCTGGGCCCCCTTTACAGTTCAGACCGGAGCTTCGCGCCGCTAGGCCTCGCCGGAGCCCCTCCAGGGCTCGGTTGGGCCATCGGCCATCGTCATCAGCTGCGGGGCTGCACCAGGGGTGTGTTCGGATCATTTGCAGCAGCTGAGGAGGACCGGAGTTCACGCAGGAGGCCGGCGAAGTTCGCCGGCGTCGAGTTCTTCCTCCATCTTCCAGAGCCGTCCGATGCACCCTCTGCTCCAGTTCTCATCCTCGCCGTCCATCTGTTAAGGAGCAGCGACCGTTGATCCATCTGAGGAGCGCATCGGAACCGTCCGTAGCAGAGGAGAGAGAGGCCCGGAGCCCAGCACTGCTCGATCGTCCACGTGCCTCTCCCTTGACCGTCGATCAGAGCCAAAGGCCAAAGGAGTGAAGCGCCAGCTGTTCCGAGCCGTCCGATCACCACGTGGCGTCCATCCGACCGTCGGCGAATAAAGGGGTAAATATCGTAGGGCCCCCTCGTAGTTTGTCATTTCCTTTTTAGTACTGTAATTATTTTTAGAAACTTTTTCACTTAGGGTTATTTGCAGTATGGACCTCGTGCTTTATTTTAATTGCATGTATGCCCCTGTGTGTGTGTGACCACGTGCGTCGTCACGTGTGTATCTGGGCATTTTACATATTTCGTCCTGTAGATCTGGGATGTTATTCATTGAATGAAATGTTTTGTTTATTTGCAAATATACCCCTGTGAATGCTTTATTTCCGCATGTGCGAATTTATTGGGTTTTTTGCAATTTCGACCCTGGGCTTTTGATACGGGTTATCAAATAGCCCTTGGACTTAGTTTTTCTTGCAATTTGGTCCCTGTGTGCCCCAGCCACGCGCCACGCACGTGACTTGCTGGGTATTTTGCACCTAGGCCCCCGGATCTTTGGGTATTTGCACTTAGGTCCCTGTGCACAGTGCCCCACTCTTATTTTTGAATAAAATATCAAACGACCTCCAAATCCAATGAGATTTTGACACATGGCTCCTGCCATGGTGTAGGAATTTCTGTGATTTTTGAGGACATTTTTGATTTCATTTATTATTTTTAAAAATTCAAAAACCTCCTTTTTAGCCACTGTCTAGGTTTAAAAATAACAAAAAAAATATAAAAACATCCCCAAAAATTCCAAAAAAATTAGATACTGTAGTTTGCTTGTTGTTTGATTTTCTAGCCAATTTTGGCTAATTTTCATCAATTAAAAACCCTAAAAATTGAAAAACCCCTAAAAACTCATAAACATTGTAATAAATAAATTAAAAATCCAAAAACAATAATTAGGGTGCCTAAATTTTCCTTATTCTTTCTAGATTATAGGAAAATTACCTTCAGGGCTTTTTGAGAACCAAAATTATTTTATTTTTAGGTCTTAAGCCTTGCTGGACAGTACCCTCTGTTTTTCGCATTGTTTGATTTTTAATAAATAATTTACCCATTAGAAAAATTCCAAAAATTCACCAAAAACAGTAAAGAACTTAAAAAATATAAAAACCATTTTTCCTTAATTTTTGCATTATTTTTGGAGTGTTTTATAAATTGTTGAAGTTGCCTTGCATTCATTTTATTTCATTTTCTCATCATTTAAAAAATCTAAAAATTATAAAAACAAATAAAAACACTAAAAAAAAAGACTCCCTTGGATTTCTGACTACATCGTAGGCCGCAAGGCCAATCTGTGCTCCTTGTGTTCGACCCTGGGAGCTATACCAGGTTAATCCTATAGCTAGATCGCTCTATTTTGTGCTTGCTTGTGTTTATCTCTGTGAGTGGTTGATTATTTTTCTTGATTGACGCATTCGAGTGACTGAGGTCGCAACGACCTCATTTTATACCTTTACCTCAGTCGTTCGGGAATTCTGCGTAATCAGAATGGCGCCGTTGCCGGGGAGCACGGCTTTGTAGTCATTTTTCCATATTGTCTCTCTACATTATAACTGTTTTCTGACACTCTCTCTTTCTAATTTTTGTGCGAGGTACTGCGTGGAGAACTTGGAGTACACTTTTTGAGGACCCGCACGGGAAGAAGAGCAGGGAGAAGAAGAAGAATGTCATTTATTTGAGAGAACAATATTTTTGTAATAATTTAGGACTCAGACTTTGAACTGTGGACATTTGTAACTTAGCGGGTCTGTTTCGCCGAGCACCGGTGTGCTCGGGGGACCCATTTGGATTTTCGCAGCTTTTATCGTGGTTTTTATAGCTAGCTGCCTTTTCCGGTGTTTCTCGCGGTTTTAGCCCCTAGACATAGGAATTTTGATTGATTGTGACGTAAATTTTTAAGGCCCAACACCTAATAGAATATCTGTTCCTATAGAACGTAATTGGACCTTAATAAAATTCACTGAAAAAGTTAGTTTAATTGGATTTGAGACCACGTGCCGTGAGGAGTCACATACAGCGCTGGCAGGACCCGTTGTGGCGGGCACCGAGTGACTCCCAAGATCGGACTCCGGACTCGATTCGGTTAGCTAACTATTGTTCTTCACGATCAATAGAAGTTGCTTGTCTAAGGCCGGTTTTTCCCGTTGCACCATTTAGGTAGTTTTATTTCTGTCTTTAAATTCTGCGCGGATCACTTGCATGTAGAGTGCTGGAGACAAGGTACGCATTTCTTTCTCTGCATGCAACATTGATTTCTTCGCGCATCGGCTTTTTCGTTCTCTCCCTCTGTTTTTGGCTTAATCATCAGGAGAATCGGAAAAACCGTTAGGCTGCTTGTATTTATTTTGAAAAAATTAAAAAGAAAAACAAAAAAATTGGGACTGGATAACATTATTGACCCTAAAAGACACTCACATTAAAAATTTATCTTGGGGAGAGCAACCCCCTCATTGTATGGTTTGGATGCGCGAGAGAGTGACCCGCACACTAGGTAGAACCCTCTGGTGTTATTTCTAGCTGACTACCGACTCTTCCGTGCGGGCCAGTCGGTTGGAGTAGCATCTGGTATCCTAACAGGTCACGTAAGCGCTCTGATATCTTGCATGTTCACCAAATAAAATTGACAAGATAAATTGACCGATCTTTCACGGTCTTCAGATTGTGTTGCGTTGGTGAACCGGGGGTTTGCTTTGCGATCATATTTTCTCCAGATCCCATCCGCCCAACTCGCCAGATCAAGATGATGGGTAGACGATCTCTTAGGCAGCCTCTAGCTGCACCGCTTTCAGGCGCGTCTACTCCATCATCTAGGTTGGCCCGTGAGAGTCGAGACCAGCTCTCCGGGCCCGAGTTCGATTCCACCCTGTTCCCCCCCGATCCCCTTTCTTCTGCTACTGAGAGACATGAGCCCGAGGAAAGACGAATTAATTTGACAGAACCTGAGTTGGGCTCATCTGATTTTGCAGACGTCCCTATGGCCGGAGCCGGCAGTTCAGACGATCGCCAGCCCGAACATTTTGTCTTAGACCAGGGAGCGATTAACTCCACCCTGATCGCGTCATTAGAGACAGTTCAGCAACAGTTACGCGATCAGGGGGCATTCATGATAGAGATGAGGAGGGAGTTGGAGCGGCTCCGAGCAGAGCGAGACGAGCCGAGCGAGCCGGAGGACATTCCTGACGCTGATGCAGAGGCAGCAGCCGCAGCAGCAGCCGCAGCAGCGGCAGCCGCCGCCGCAGCAAGACCAATGCGGGAGCTACACAACCCCGGATCTACACTGATGCACCAGTGGGTGGTGATACCTGCTATCGTGGGGGATTTCAAGTTCCCTCCGAACACCCTGCAGATGCTTCCTCATTTTCACGGACTCGCCACTGAGGAACCCCACCTCCATCTCCAGGAGTTTTTGATGATCTGTAGCACTGTCCACGACCGTCGTGTGGACCAAGATACGATTCGGATGATGGCCTTCCCTTTTTCACTGGTAGATAGAGCAGCCGCCTGGCTGAAGCATCTAGGGAAGTTTGTTTACACCTGGGAGCAACTCCGCACCGAGTACTTGAACAAGTACTATCCACTCGGGCGGACGAATGCAGCGAGGGCCCTGATCAACAACTTCTCCATGCTCCCTAACGAGCAATTTCACGAGGCATGGGAGAGGTTCAGAGAGCTTCTGGATAGATGCCCACACCACGACATTTCGAAGCCGAACCTAGTTCAGAGCTTCTTTAGTGGGCTGACGCCAGAGCTTCAGGGACTGGTGAATGCTTCCTGCGGCGGGTCCTACTTTGCCAAGGACCACAACCAAGTCTGGGCCATCTATGAGGAGATGTCAGAAAATTACATGGTGATGTCCCAGACTCGGTTGTACACACAGAGATCTCAGCAGCCGCCAGGACCTGTGCAGTATCAGCGGATAGCACGGGTTGATGCAGGTCCATCCAGTTCGTCCACAGTTGCAGCCGCACAGGCAGAGTCGGCTGCTGCGGACATGGGGATTATCAACGAGAAGTTGGACCGCATGGAAATCATAGAGAAGAAGCAGTGCCAGGGCATAACTCAGATGGAGCAAATGGCACAAACTCTGAGCGACATGAAGACCCAGCTCTTGTGTCTTCAGGAGGCACAGACGGCTCCTCAGCCCCGTCTTCTGTTGCGAGGCGATTCCGGCGGCAGCCGCAGCTCGTCCCAGCGCTCCAGCTCCTTGCAGCAGCCTAGACAAGTTCACCTTGTACAGGCGGAGCCGTACCAGCAGCAGCAGCCCTCTTACCAGTCACCACCATCTCCAGACTTACAGATGGTGGTATATCAGCCGGATCAGCCTCTGGCAGCACTGCCGCCAGACTCCTTCGATGCTGAGCCGTTGATGGATGTCAACGGGATTTGGTATGACCGTCCTCAACCTGGAATCCGACGAGACCATCCCGGATTCAGGTGGGGGAATGGGGGTAACCAGTCCCAACAGCAGCCAGCCGGTCAGGGAGGGCAGTACTCCCAGCAGAGAGATCACCAGCAGCCCCCAGCATACCAACCACACCAGCCATCATCCTTCGTACCTCGTCCCTATCAGCAGCAGGGACAGAATTGGAGACGTGAGCAGCAGGCTCACCAGCAGCAACATCCTTCCTCTTACCCCTCTCATCCCCAGCAGCCTCATTATCATAGAGGCAACCCGTCGGGTTCCCATGAGAGCCCCGCCATGGATGATCTAGCCCGCCTCTTCACAGAGCAGCAGGCTACATTTAGACGGGAGATGGACGAGTTCCGCCAGGAGATGCGGGACCTGATGAGAGGGAAGGCCGCCATCCCTGCACAGATCGAGCCTAATCCGAATAGCTTGAAGAGGAAATCTGAGCAGGTAGTTCACACTGAGCCTACCACTCCTAGTAACTCATTTGATGATATGTCATCGGATATATTTGATGCTGATTTTGTTACACTTAGGAGCGATAGAAGACCAGCAGGCAGCGCCTCATCTGAGCGACAACACGAGGATCCATCTAGAGCACCAGATGAGGAAGAGGAGAGCGGTACTGAAGCCGCACATCATGATGACGGTGGTACTGAGGCCACCCGAGATGCTGATTCCACCGGCGGTACTGAGGCCGCCATTTTACCACATCGAGGAGGTGGTACTGACGCCACCAGCAGAGCCGAGCCAGCCCGCGGTACTGAGGCCGCAAGACGTCTAGTTGTAGAGCCAGCTAGAGGTGGTACTGACGCCACCAACATTTATTCTGATAGAAATGTTGTCTTTCCTCGCATGAATGTATCTCAGAACTCTGATTTGAATAAAGGAAAAGGTTTAGTTTCTTCTGATCCCACTGTGGTAAATGATGTTTGTGAGGATCCGGTCATCGAACCGTCTAGGCCTATTCCTAGTCCTTCATCTGAGAAGGACCCTGTGATCCCCTTTCCTAGAGCCCTTGAGTTGGGGAAGGGGAAGAAAAAAGAAAAAGATCCAAAAAAGAGAGAGCAGGAGGAGTTCAGCCAGGGCATGATAGACCGATTTCACATCCAGCTGACCCTCAATGAGGCTTTACAGCACATTCCTCTTCTTCAGCGATCCCTAAGAGATAGGACCACAGTCAGGAGGAAGAAGAGGAACAAGACCGCAGAAATTCATGTGCTGACAAAAGCCACGTGCTTCGCGATCCAGAACCATCTGCCGACTAAGAGGCCAGATTTAGGGGCCCCGTATGTCAGATGTCAGATTAGTGAGCAGAGGTTCGACCGTACTCTATTAGATAGCGGATCGTCGATCAACCTTCTTCCGGCAGCCCTTCTCGACCACTTAGAGTTGGGCACTCTTAGACAGAGCAGGACATACCTTCAGTTTGCTGATCGGTCTGTCAAGAGGCCAAAGGGGTTGTTGCGAGACGTTGTCGTCAAGATTCAGGGTTTGCAATTCCCCGTGGATTTTGTCGTACTGGACATGGAGACCCCTGACTCGTTGACCGATTCCCCCATCATCCTCGGTCGCCCGTTCTTGGCCACAGCCAAGGCAGTGACTGACCATGACAATGGGAAGGTATTCTTTCGCGTCCAGGGCGAGAGTATACAAATAGAGACGGTTAAGGACCACAGAGCCAGAGATAGATCCCGCTCACATGGCAGTACAGATTCAGAGCAGCTGACAGACACAGAGTCAGATATCCACCAGGACTGTGATTTTGTGATCACAGATGATGAGGCAATTTGGGCAGATCCTGCAGCACAGACCATCCTCTCATATTCAGATACAGCTGATGCAGATATGATAGCAGAGGATGGTCTGGAGAGCACAACCCTGGTTCAGGAGACTATTGAGTCAGCAGAGTCGGACCTTGATCGCGACACGATTTTCAGTGATGGTGGTACTGAGGCCACCCTGCTCTACGGTGGTACTGATGCCACCGCAGTTGATACAGATCCCTCGGATTCAGAATCTGATTGGGCAGATTGTGATGATCAGATGCCAGATCTGGATCCACCTGAGCCTATAGATGAGGAGGAGGTAGAGGCAGAACAGATCAGAGACAATGTAGAGGACCGGCCTTCTCCAGATCCAGTTTGTGAGAGTTCGTTATCATTCTCCCAGGCAGATTTGGCAGAATTATCCGCATACACACATCTCCTTCAGAAGCCAGATTTGCCAGCACCCAGCTGCCCAGAGCTAAAGCCGCTCCCTACTTCGTTGAAGTATAGATTCCTTGCGGGAGAGTCTGAGATGTACCCAGTCATCATCTCTGCCGATCTGACTGGAGAACAAGAATCCCGTCTGATGGAGGTTCTTGAAAAGAACCGCAAGGCAATTGGATGGAGCGTAGCAGATCTCCATGGGATTAGTCCCTCGTTGTGCTCCCACCATATCTATCTCGAGGAAGGGGCAAAGCCGTCGCGTGAGTTCCAGCGGCGACTGAACCCCAACCTAAGAGAGGTTGTTATGAAGGAAATATCAAAATGGTGGAGTGCAGATTTTATTTATCCCATTTCCGACTCCAAGTGGGTTAGCCCCTTGCATGTGGTGCCCAAGAAGACGGGCATCACGACTGTGATCAGTGAGTCGGGAGAGGAGATTGCTACACGAGTACCCACCTCTTGGCGGGTCTGTGTTGACTACAGGAGACTCAACCAGGCCACCAAGAAGGACCATTTCCCCCTGCCTTTTATTGATCAGATCATAGAGAGACTGGCAGGGAAGAGCCATTATTGCTTCCTAGATGGGTACTCGGGCTACAACCAGGTGGCCATCGCTCCTGAGGATCAGGAGAAGACCACCTTTACCTGTCCCTTCGGTACATACGCTTTTCGACGCATGCCATTTGGGCTATGTAACGCCCCTGCGACTTTTCAGAGATGCATGCTGTCGATATTTTCGGACATGGTAGGGGAGTGTTTGGAGGTCTTCATGGACGACTTCTCGGTTTACGGCGACGGATTCGATTCCTGTCTTGACTGCTTAGACCGAGTGCTCCAGCGATGTATTGCTACCCGCTTGGTTCTGTCTTGGGAGAAGAGCCACTTCATGGTGACTCAAGGGACGGTGCTTGGCCACATCATCTCCAACAAAGGCATGGAGGTTGATCCGGCCAAGGTCGATGTCATTAGGAAACTCACACCGCCGTCCAATCTGAAGCAGTTACGGTCATTTCTGGGGCACGTTGGTTTTTATAGGAGATTCATTCATGATTTCAGCAAGATTGCCCGACCGTTGACTGACCTCTTGACGAAAGACACCGAGTTCCTTGTCGATGACAAGTGTCTTTCGTCCTTTGAGACTCTCCAGCAGTGTGTAATTGAGGCTCCTGTCCTTCAGCCACCCGATTGGTCTCTCCCATTCGAGATCATGACGGACGCCTCTGATTTTGCCGTAGGGGCAGTGCTGGGACAGAGGAGGGATGGAGTACCATTTGCGATACACTATGCTAGCCGCACATTGGATTCCGCCCAGCGGAATTATACGGTCACAGAGAAGGAGATGCTAGCAGTAGTGTTTGCCCTAGATAAATTCAGATCATATATCATTGGATCCCGAGTGACCTTGTACACAGATCACACCGCCATCAGGTACCTCATGTCAAAGAAGGATGCCAAGGCCAGACTTACTAGATGGATCCTTCTACTCCAGGAGTTCGACATTGAGATCAAGGATAAGCCTGGAGTCAAGAATGTGGTGGCGGATCATCTCTCTCGACTAGAGCAGCCTGAGGATTCTGAGCAGATTGATCCCATTTGTGATACCTTCCCAGATGAGGCGATCCTTGCTATCACCTCACTCCCGTGGTATGCCGATATTGTGAACTTTCTCGTTGCTGGGAAAGTCCCACAAGATTGGCCCAAGCAGAGGATTGAGACCTTCCTTGCGAAGGCCAAGTCCTACCACTGGGAGGATCCCATCCTTTACCACGAAGGAGGGGATAGCATCTGGCGTCGGTGTATTCCTCAGGAGGAGCATCATAGTGTCCTCACTTATTGCCACAAGCTTGAGGCAGGAGGACATCATTCTGGGAGGAGAACGGCACAGAAAGTGCTCCAATCCGGCTTGTGGTGGCCTACACTCTTCAAGGACTCTGATGAGTTCGTTAAGAGGTGTACTGACTGTCAGAGGATGGGCACTTGTGGACAGCGTGATATGATGCCGATGCAGCCCATTCACTTCTGTGAGGTCTTTGACGCATGGGGCATCGATTTCATGGGTCCATTCCCTAAGAGTCAGGGATTCGAGTACATTCTGTTGGCCGTAGATTACGTTAGTCGTTGGGTTGAGGCTATCCCCACCCGAGCCGCTGATGCTAAGACAGTTTGCAGATTTTTGAAGAAGCACATCATCATGCGGTTCGGGGTTCCACGAGTTCTGATTTCTGATGGGGGGTCTCATTTCATCAACGACCAGGTGAAGGCCCTTGCCAACGAATTCAGCATAGACCATCGTGTTGCCACACCATACCATCCACAGACAAATGGTCTAGCTGAGGTGTCGAATAGGGAGATCAAGAATATTTTGCAGAAAGTCGTCCGCCCTGACCGAAAGAATTGGTCACAGCTTTTGGACTCGGTCTTATGGGCATATAGGACGTCTTTCAAGACACCTTTGGGTACATCTCCCTTTCGCCTCGTGTATGGCAAGCCCTGTCACCTACCAGTTGAGCTGAGGCACAAGTCACTCTGGGCAGTTACAGACATATTGATGGATCCAGATGGTATAAGAGACCAGAGGAGGGCAGAGTTAGCCGCCTTGGAAGAGCTTAGAGATGCAGCTTTCTCAAACAGCCTGCATTATAAGGAGAAAGTCAAAGAGTGGCATGATTCTCATATCAGCCACAAGCATTTTGAGATTGGGCAGAAAGTATGGTTGTTTGATGCAAGGCTACGATTATTTCCAGGGAAGCTACAGAGCAAATGGAAAGGACCCTATTTGGTCAGAAAGGTACACGATAACGGTAGCATTGATATATCTGAGTTATCTTCTGAGAGTACCTTCCGAGTGAACGGCCAGCGGCTCAAACCATTTCTAGATCATGAGCCGCGGGACGTTATTATTGCCGCTATTCATTTTGCGTGAGATGTGGTCTTTTGACTCACATCTTTTACATCTCACGTCTGATTTTCACTGTTCCTCCGCCTGTATAGATCCAGTTGTCCATATCATTCTATTCTTTAGTCCCACATCCCGTCTCTCATCTTATGATTATGCTATACTTAGGGTGTACTTTACCCTAAGTATAGGGGGGATGTCGGACCTGTGAGTAGTCTCTTCATTCTTTCTGCTCTTGTTTTTGCTGCCTATACTTAGGGATATTTTACCCTAAGTATAGGGGGGGGGCAGATTCTGTATATTCTTCACTCGGCTTTCCCTTCATGTACAGCTTTCTATACTTAGGATTAGTTAATCCTAAGTATAGGGGGAAACCACCGAGTTCATCTCATTTTATTCATTTATTCGTTCCTGTACTTAGCCATTCCTTTTCACTTCCCTTTTGCTAAGCACGAGTTATGTCTTCTTCATCGCTCTTGATCACTCTGAGGACATCGTTCGAGCTAAGTATAGGGGGGTGTGTATATATTTCATATATACTTTAGCCATAACTCGTACTTTGTGTGAGTGTGTTAATAAATAAAATGGCTAAAAATCACAAAATTTAAAAATTTTTCATGTACATAAACCTCTTTTATTCTTGCACATACATAGCTAGTGTATAAAGTATTTTTGTAAAAATGATTTCAAAAATCTTTTGTGTAAAGCTTGTGTAAATATTTTGTATCAAAATTATGTATATAGTACAAAATTTTTCCAAAAGGTTTTGAAAATCAAAAGTTTGCAAAAATCTTGTGTAAAAGATTGTGAATATCTTTTTTTTTGCAAAACTTGCACTTCATGCATCATTCATTCATGATTTCAAAACATTTTTCAAAAATTTTGCATGATTGTAAAATATTTGTAAATAGCATCTTGTGTACATATATGTATATAGTTTTTCCTGGATGAGAGTTGACATTTAAACTAAGCCTGGAATTAAATTGAGAAATGGAGCTTGAATAAGATCTTAATTCACTTAACTTCAAGAGGAACCTTGTAGGACTTAGGGTTAAGGCTTTTCAGGTCCATAAGGGCTTAATTCTTCGAGTCCACTAGGCTATGAGCATATGTCATCTTGATGAGCCTAAGTAGAGCACTTAACAACACACGCATGACTCTCAGAGACAATGGCTTCACTTGCACCTGCACTTTACACATGGCTCTCCACGGATGAGGTGGTGAGGAGGCAGTTTCCTTTGGCTTGGGGTAGCATATGAGGGTAGTACTTCTAGGCGGAACCTCTCTTCTTCTTATAGTGAAGGAAGTGCACCTCAACTTGGTCTAGTGGTGTTGAAAGCTAAAGACAGAAGCTGTGGGTTGCAATAAAGCTTCAAAAGAGGGATAGTCTACCGGCTCAAGGGGAAATTTCTTATATATGCTGCACCATGTAGATATGTTGTACAGAAGTTCTTGAAAAAAAAATATATATGCAAAAATGCAAAAAGAACTCCAAAAAATTGGTGGGTCGGATTGAAAATTTAATAACCCCACCGGAGTATAAAGCAAAAGCTTATGGTATCCATGTTACATCTCATGAAGCTTGCAGCGGGAGACTTAGCTACACTGGCTAAGCTTCCAAAACTCTATACTTCTACCCCCTCTCCTTGAGCCGGTTGCACTTGAACTTAGAAGGGAATACCCCGCTTCTCGAGGAACGAGTTGCTAGACCGAGGCATTAGAGTTACCAGGTTGAGGGAGGTTGTTTCTTTGTTACTTCTGAGGTGGGGAGCCACATATCACTTACACCGCAAGGAAAGATTCATGGTCATTAGAGTTTGTGTATGTAGACTTGTTCTGATCTGGTTTATTGAGGAGTCCTGCCCATAGATTGGTGGAACTTGGAGGCTGTTGAGTTTTAGGCTTAAGTCCAAATAAGGTTCCGACACATTAATAATCCAAAGATCTGATCGAGCTCCATATTTCAATTTAATGAAGGAAAATTTAATAAGTCAACCATGATCCATGTACATCCTCTTCCTTTTTTTTCTTTTTCTTTCTTTTTCACTTCTTTTTCAAATAAGTGTTTGCTAAGGGACTAGCAAAGTTAAGCATAGGGGGGTGATGAATACCCATTCATCACTCTTTATTCTTCTATTTTAGCTACAAAAAACCTTTGCAAATACATGTAGATATGTGTAAATACAAATAATTACCAAAAGCATGCATTGTGTAAAAACCTATAATTAGCATGTTTTTGTGCACAAAATAAAAGAATAAAGAGCAAAAAGAAAAAAAAGAGGGAAATATTTAGAATAAATATTGAGCAACCTAACCCAAGGGAGGGCTCAGCATGGGCCTGACCGCATAAAAGTCAAAGTAGAGGGAGATAGGAGCTCATGTGTATATACTTCTAAAATTATATTTTCCTCACCCAAAAATATGCTTGTACATATTTTGTGTATATTTAGAAAATATCAAAAACAAAATAAAAATTTAAAAAATCAAAAAGTCAAAAAAAAAATACCCTTTCACCATGTGCATAAACCACACCATTGTATTTATTTAACCTTGTAAATAAATTCAATTATTTTCTAAACTTTTTGTAAATATTCTATGTTACATATTGTAAATATATAAAATAACAAGAAACAAAACAAAAATCAAATAAAAATTACAAAATTGAAAATACAAAAATACATTGTATAAATACCATGTATATAAATGTATTCAACCATTTATTTCACCCTTGTATATAAGTGATAAAAATAAAATAAAAATATTCTTTTATTCCTCATTTTATCTTGTAAATAAATAAAATACAAAATGAGCATAAAAATACATAAAAATAACAAATAAAAAAATCAAAAATAAAAACTCCATATAGTGTACATATACCTATATATATAGCTACCCTATTTTTATTCCCAAAAATTAATTAAAAATCACCAAAAAATAGAAAAAAATAAAAGAAAAATATTTCATGTTTTGAGTTTTCTTTAATTCGGCCTATTTCTACCTTAAAATAAATAAACAAAAATCAACTGCACGTGGCAGCTTCTGATTGGTCCACGGGGGACTGTTGACCCCGGTCAACTCCCCCGCGGACTCCTTCCTTTTCTGGAAGAAGCGCGCCACCCCATCTTCTCCGATTTTCCCACGCGTCTCCAGGCTGTCTCCCACGCAAACCTCATGCCCGGATTCTTCGCCTATCATCCATCTTCCTCGCCCGATCTTCCGCCACGAAATCAACACCTTCCATCGCTGTCGCCCCTCAACCCTAATCGCCCCTGTCACCTTATATATTCTTCCCTCCGCCGCCTCCGCGCCCCATCTTTGGACCATCTCCTTCTCCCCAGTGACCTCCATAGGCATCGCGAGAGTGACAGCAAGCATCTGCCCTTGTTGCAGTGAGGTGAGGAAGCGAATCCATTGATCCGGCGAACTTCGCCGCCATTGCTCCGCCACCAGCGTCGAGCATCGAGCCTCAGGCCTTGACGCCCTTCGAGGCTACGACCAGGAGTTAGCCACACTCCAGCATAGTCTTCCGCTCCACCCAGGTAGTCAATTAGCTCTTCTATTTCTTCCAATTTCCGATTTCGCCCAATTCGTATCTCCGACGCATTTCTCCGATTCCGACCATCTCGCGTTACATCTCGACCATCCGACCCGATCATCACCTTCGCAATCCCCTCACGCACCTTCTACGCCCTTTCACTCAACCCAGATCGCACAGGATCTGGGAGTCGAGCTCCATCGTCTCCGCCTCGCCGGAGCTCGTTCGCCCCACAGCACAGACCATCTTCACCCCGCTTTCTTGGGTCGAGGCATTTTGCCCTCGACCCGCGAAGCTTCTTGTCTACTTTGCAGGTCCAAAGGGGGTGTCTGGGCCCCCTTTACAGTTCAGACCGGAGCTTCGCGCCGCTAGGCCTCGCCGGAGCCCCTCCAGAGCTCGGTTGGGCCATCGGCCATCGTCATCAGCTGCGGGGCTGCACCAGGGGTGTGTTCGGATCATTTGCAGCAGCTGAGGAGGACCGGAGTTCACGCAGGAGGCCGGCGAAGTTCGCCGGCGTCGAGTTCTTCCTCCATCTTCCAGAGCCGTCCGATGCACCCTCTGCTCCAGTTCTCATCCTCGCCGTCCATCTGTTAAGGAGCAGCGACCGTTGATCCATCTGAGGAGCGCATCGGAACCGTCCGTAGCAGAGGAGAGAGAGGCCCGGAGCCCAGCACTGCTCGATCGTCCACGTGCCTCTCCCTTGACCGTCGATCAGAGCCAAAGGCCAAAGGAGTGAAGCGCCAGCTGTTCCGAGCCGTCCGATCACCACGTGGCGTCCATCCGACCGTCGGCGAATAAAGGGGTAAATATCGTAGGGCCCCCTCGTAGTTTGTCATTTCCTTTTTAGTACTGTAATTATTTTTAGAAACTTTTTCACTTAGGGTTATTTGCAGTATGGACCTCGTGCTTTATTTTAATTGCATGTATGCCCCTGTGTGTGTGTGACCACGTGCGTCGTCACGTGTGTATCTGGGCATTTTACATATTTCGTCCTGTAGATCTGGGATGTTATTCATTGAATGAAATGTTTTGTTTATTTGCAAATATACCCCTGTGAATGCTTTATTTCCGCATGTGCGAATTTATTGGGTTTTTTGCAATTTCGACCCTGGGCTTTTGATACGGGTTATCAAATAGCCCTTGGACTTAGTTTTTCTTGCAATTTGGTCCCTGTGTGCCCCAGCCACGCGCCACGCACGTGACTTGCTGGGTATTTTGCACCTAGGCCCCCGGATCTTTGGGTATTTGCACTTAGGTCCCTATGCACAGTGCCCCACTCTTATTTTTGAATAAAATATCAAACGACCTCCAAATCCAATGAGATTTTGACACATGGCTCCTGCCATGGTGTAGGAATTTCTGTGATTTTTGAGGACATTTTTGATTTCATTTATTATTTTTAAAAATTCAAAAACCTCCTTTTTAGCCACTGTCTAGGTTTAAAAATAACAAAAAAAATATAAAAACATCCCCAAAAATTCCAAAAAAATTAGATACTGTAGTTTGCTTGTTGTTTGATTTTCTAGCCAATTTTGGCTAATTTTCATCAATTTAAAACCCTAAAAATTGAAAAACCCCTAAAAACTCATAAACATTGTAATAAATAAATTAAAAATCCAAAAACAATAATTAGGGTGCCTAAATTTTCCTTATTCTTTCTAGATTATAGGAAAATTACCTTCAGGGCTTTTTGAGAACCAAAATTATTTTATTTTTAGGTCTTAAGCCTTGCTGGACAGTACCCTCTGTTTTTCGCATTGTTTGATTTTTAATAAATAATTTACCCATTAGAAAAATTCCAAAAATTCACCAAAAACAGTAAAGAACTTAAAAAATATAAAAACCATTTTTCCTTAATTTTTGCATTATTTTTGGAGTGTTTTATAAATTGTTGAAGTTGCCTTGCATTCATTTTATTTCATTTTCTCATCATTTAAAAAATCTAAAAATTATAAAAACAAATAAAAACACTAAAAAAAAAGACTCCCTTGGATTTCTGACTACATCGTAGGCCGCAAGGCCAATCTGTGCTCCTTGTGTTCGACCCTGGGAGCTATACCAGGTTAATCCTATAGCTAGATCGCTCTATTTTGTGCTTGCTTGTGTTTATCTCTGTGAGTGATTGATTATTTTTCTTGATTGACGCATTCGAGTGACTGAGGTCGCAACGACCTCATTTTATACCTTTACCTCAGTCGTTCGGGAATTCTGCGTAATCAGGGAGTGATGAAACATATCTGGATTTTAGTGACTCCTCTCAATAGAGAAGTAATCTAATCTTGGTCCAAATGTTGGACAGTGATCTGAATGTGATTTAGATGCAATGAGAAGATTAGATTTACGGTTTTGATTTAATGAAACATCCATTGGGCACCTTGAGATCTGGATTTGAGATATAATCTCAATATCCAAGTTAACTATACATGGAACGTACAATCGTCATGTCCTTATCTCCAAGTATCTACGGAGAAAGTGCATTATTTGAAAGAGTTTAAGAGTAATTCCATTATTGATAATATATCTGAGCATTGGAAATTTGATAAGTAAATGTGATTTAATTATCATAAATAATGTGAATTTGATTCATATTATTTGGGCTCATGAGATTGGACATCCAAGAAGATTAAATGTGATTTAATTATCAAGGATGTGAATAATGTAGATAGTACTATCCATATTATTCATGGATATTATAAATATGATCTATAATATGTTAGAGAGAGAAAATAGTAATTTGTATTTACAAATTAATAGTTTATGTGAATTAGATTCACATTGAACAATAAATTGTAAATACAATTTATATTTTATTTTGGATGTGTGAATATGATTCACTTTATTTAATGTCATGATTGGAATATTCACAAAATTAATTTGGAATTATTTTTGTGAATTAATTTACAACAAGAGGTTTTTGAAAATAACTAAAGGACTATGTGAGGTATAATAATCTCACATAATTGGAAAGGAACTACCTTCATAATATGGAGGGTGGATGGCTACCCTTGACTTGTTCAAGGTGGTTGTCCCCTCCATATATAGAAGGTGGCTAACCACCTTCCTTATCCTTTATTGGTCATTGATTTAGTCAAATTAAATTATATTGATAATATATCTATATATTTAATTTGATTTAAATTAATTATTATTGTATTTTTATACAACAAAAATCATGGCCATTGAATAGAAATACAAATCAATCTCAACCATTGATTTTGTGTTTCACACGGATTGTGATCCATGAACTCCCAAAATATTATAAAAGGAGACACAACCCTAGCTCTTCTTTTTACAACAACATTTTTCATATGCTCTCTCCCACTCATATTGTCATACACATTTCCCCCATTCTCCCCTACAAGAGTGGTCGTCCACGTCTTACCCTAGAGAAGAATCGTCGTCGTTGCTACGTCGTTCGCTAAGAAGATGTCGGATCTCGTGAGACGAGGTCGGGAGATTCGTCGTTTGGATTATCAACTTAGATTGCGAGGAGCACACATTTCATCAACCTGTTCGCAAGTATTTCATCCGTTGGATCGGACTTGAGACATGAAATCTCTTCATTTAGAGACTCAATTGCAACCACGCTTCAAAAGATAACCCTAATACACGTTTGTGGTTTAGAAGAAGTGATTCGAGGAGTGTTTTTAAATTATGTGGTTTCATCGCTTTAAAAATTTTTAAATTTCGTTGCCCTGAGCAACTAGTATGAGTAGTCGCTCTCGATCGTATATGATGCGATCTTCATGCTTTCGTGATGCGCTTAAGGTTTTTTCCCATAACATTCAGTGAATTCATGAAGGACACTTCTATAGTTGCTATGTGGTTGAAGCTTGAGAGTCTCTATATGATGAAGATTGTCCCCAATCTCATGCATCTTAAGTAAAGTCACTTTATACTTTCTACGGAAAAAGTTACATCTATTATATTGCCTTTAATTTATCTTTTGTTTCATCACCCAGGAGTTAGAAAATGTGGAAAGAAGGATTGAGTCCGAAGATCAAGCATCGTTGCCATTATGTTTCTTCTTGCACTCATGTAAACATTTTAGACATGCCCTGGTTTATAGAGAATACAACATCTCGCTATATGGTCTGAAATCATCTCATCTCTCGAAGGAACTAATGGACCTTGAACTAACAGACCATTCACTAAATGATAAAAAGCGTTGATGTGTTTCATGCAAGGTGTAAATTCACGTAAATAAAGAAGCATGCGAGTCTTAAGATGAAATTTAAAATGGATAAATCAAATCTTGTTAGTAGCTAAAAAAGGGCATACGAGAAATGAGTGTTTGATTCAAAATAAGGAGAACGAACAGAATAAATCAGACAAATAATATAAGGTTTTGCAAAAGTGAGACATCTATAAGTAGATATAGAAAAGTACGTTATGTTTTGATGATTACTGTTGGTGGAAAATAGTAATATGTTTATTCCATAGAACCTTAGGCTCTCTTATATAGAGAGGACCCATGGGTAAATTATATAAGAGGTTATCAGGAAAATAAAAATAGAATAAATGATACACCGACTACATAATTATCTCCACACTCCTCCTCAAGATGGAGCATAGATATCAATCATGCCCAGCTTGAAAGAACATCTCTGGAACGATCCTCTGAGCAATGGCTTGGTGAAGATGTCGGCAGTCTGCTCCCCTGAACTAACATGTGAAGTAGAAAGCAGGCCCTTCTAGATCATATCTTTAGTGTAGTGGCATTCTACCTCAATATGTTTTGTTCTTTCATGAAAGGTTGGATTATTGGTAATGAATAAAGCAGCTTGATTGTCATACTGTAGCTGCATGGGTAGAGGTACGTCTATATGCAAGTCTTCTAGCGCAGCTCGAACCCACATCATCTCCGTGCTTGCTTGTGTCATGGCTCTATATTCAGATTCAACACTATATCTAGCCACAACAGTTTGTTTATTGCTTTTCCAAGAAACCAGAGAGCTGCCCACAAAAACTGCAAAGCCTGAAGTAGACTTTCGATCCTTAGGGCATCCTGCATAGTCTGCATCCGCATATGCCGAAATAGATAAATATGTATCCTTTCTAAACAGCAATCCTGAGCTTGGAGAAGACTTTAGATACCTTACTATCACATATATGGCATCCATATGTATCTGTCTTGGTTGTTCCATGAACTGGCTCACTCGACTTACTGAAGGCAATATCAGGTCGAGTTATAGTGGTGTAAAGAAGCTCACCCACCATTTCTCTATATCTTCTCATGTCACCTCCTCAGTATCGTTGTCATATAACTTCATACTTTGGTCCATAGAAGTACTCGAGGGTCTACATCCAGCCATGCCCGTTTCAACCAACAAATCTGTAATATATTTCCTTTGGGTCATCACAAGACCCTGTACATTCCTGGCAAACTTGAGCCCCAGAAAGTATTGTATGGTACCAAGATCCTTCGTAACAAATTGATGGCCCAAGAATGCTATTGCCATCTCTATCCCCTGAGCATCATCTCTTGTAACCAGAATATCATCAACATATACAATGATAACAACCGTACCTCTAGAAGTCTTCTGAGTGAACAATGAGTGATCCACATTTGATCTTTTAAATCCCTATAGTTCAATTAGATGGCATGCTCTTGGGCTATGTTTAAGGCCATATATATCCTTGTGAAGTCTACACACCATATGATTCTCGCCCTCAGCAGCAAACCCTGATGGCTGCTGCATGTAGACTTCTTCTGCAGATCACCATACAAGAATGCATTGTTGATATCAAGTTGAAATATGGACCAGTCACGTACCACAGCAACAGACAAAAGAATGCAAAGAGCAGAGTGACGAACCACTAGAGAGAATGTATCCATATAATCCACACCATATGTTTGGGTGAAGCCTCTCGCCACTAGCCTTGCCTTGTACCGGTTAAGGCTCCCATCTGCGTGGTACTTTACTGTGAATACCCATTTGCAGCTAACAATAGATTAGTCTGAGGGAGTGGGAGCCAATCTCCATGTACCACGTGACTGTAAAGCAGCCATTTCTTCTTCCATAGCCAACCGCCATTAGTCACTCTTCATAGCATCCTGATTATTCCGTGGTATCTCCACAGAAGACAAAGCTTAGTCTATAAAGTTAGATTTTGGATTAGAAATCTGCTGTAACTACGGTTGCATCAGACGATCTGCTCTCTAACGACAATGGTGTCTGTATTTAGCTTGTGGAGGGGGTGGCAAATGCTGGTTCTTGCCTCCACGTCCGAGGACCGACGCCTGTTGTCCGCCTCTCGTTCCAATCCCCACCATTTGTGGGTCTCCCTCCTCTATTTGCTCCCCTCCCTCAACAAAGGAGCAATTAAGGCCCTCCACCTCCCTCCAAAACTCCCATCAGGAGGAGCCATACTTAATATGTGTATCCACCCTCTACCTTCCTCCTCCCCCCGTCCTTCGCTCTAGGATTCATATCCATAAAGCCTGCCCATCGGCTTGTACATTATCCAGAGGGGCCCCTTCACGCCGTCTCGCATCCACCATCCAGCCACCATGTCGTTCGGCGGAGCCTCCGAGAAGTGCAAGGCGTGCGACAAGTCCGTCTACGTCGTCGACTTCTTGTCCATCGACGGGATCCCTTACCATAAGTCTTGCTTCAAGTGCAGCCACTGCAAGGGAACCCTCGTGGTGTGTGTACATGCAACGACTCATATAACAACGATTAACATAACCTATTTTGTAACAATTTACAAACTACATAAATTCCAACTTATGTTTTAATTTAATCTTAAATTGCATTTGCTTAATCTGCAGATGAACAACTACTCCTCCATGGACGGGGTCCTCTACTGCAAGCCACATTTTGAGCAGCTCTTCAAGGAAACTGGCAGCTTCAGCAAGAAATTCCCTGGAGGTATGCAAACCCTAGCAGCCATAAATTCTTGTAGGAACTATATCAAACCATCTCCGAGTACGTAGTTTCATGCATGGATTCAGAATGCTAATCACGGTGCATGTAAAAATATAACCCGCTTCTGTTTAAAGATCAGATCAGATCCTGGTGTTCTCGGTAGTTTATAGTGAATATTGTATAGCTAATCATAAATGTTCTTCTGTTGATGTTGCTTTCAGCTGCGAAAACTGGAGAGAAACGCGACCTGGTAGGAACTATTCTACAGCCTCATTACACTTCTGCTTTTTTTGGTAAGGTTAAAGTTGATGATGGATGCACGCCGGATCCAATTATTTGGCATCTCAATCCAAACTAAACAGGTTGGATTGCGTGAAGATGCCATGGATCGTATCTGCGTGCATGCACAATCAACAATTTCATATAAAAAAATATGTATGTTGCTTTGATTTTTCTTGTGGTTAAGTCGCAGTCAAGGGCTCCAAGTAGGGTTTCCTCCATGTTCAGTGGCACTCAGGACAAGTGTGCTGTCTGCAAGAAGACAGCCTATCCACTGGAGAAGGTAATCATATACATCGAACGTGTATTGATGACGATCGACTGCATGAATCAAACGTGTATTGGTGTACATAAAACATTGAATTTGTGTGTCTATACGTATTCAGGTGACAGTGGAGGGGGAGTCCTACCATAAGACATGCTTCAAGTGCTCCCACGGGGGATGTGCACTGACCACATCCTCCTATGCTGCCCTTGACGGCATCCTCTACTGCAAACCCCACTTTGCCCAGCTCTTCAAGGAGAAGGGCAACTACAACCATCTCCTCAAGATGGCCTCCATGAAGCGGAGCGCGTCGGCCGAGCCCACCACCACCGACTCGGAGGCCGAGGCGGCCCCTGCGTCGGAGCCGGAGGAGGAGGAGCCCGCCGAGGAGCCCCCGCAGGAGCAATCATAAGGCGTCTCGCGATCACCTTAGTTGGAGTTGTGGTTTTTGAGGGGCTGTTGAGAGAGAACCTGTCTTTCCATTATGTTCCATTTCATTGACATTGATCATCTGGCTGTTGCAAATAAGCACGTTTGGTCGCTCTGATTGAACATGTATTCGGATCATCACTCTTGTTGTTTTTCATCATTTTGGGGTTTGTTGATTCTTTTACTTCTTTCCTTGTGTGTGTTTTTTTTACATGTGGAAGATTATATGATCTTTATATGATTTGATTAAACCGTGTACTTCCAGTTTTTCTGAATACGAATTTCTCAGCTTTTTCTCAAGGAAATTGCCCGTGATTAATTTTAATGCCATCCTGAAGTATTTGGATAATTCATTAATCAAGTAGTTAATTTGTACTAAACCAGTTATACTTTCTGCGGTTACATTATATGTGATGAGGAACAAAGCGCATAATCAAATACGTACGTACCAGAACTCTACAAAAATACCTATTCCTCAGTTCATGTTCGACTGATTAAGTTTGACGGGTAAGGGATGGTGTATAATTGTGGTTTATTCAATTGGTTTGAGGATAATGAATGGATAAATATTGTAAATAAAGGTATAATAAATAACGTAATTGGTATGCCATGACTTCATATCGGGAGAGTTTATTAGCCCGGTATAAACTAGCCTTGTCTCGGGGTTATTCCACATAAAACAAACATGATCTACATGGGGTCGGATCGTCTCATGCAGGCGGGAGGGCAGCAGAGTCTGCTGTAGGCGTATGCATTGTTCGATCTAGATCGAGCAGTTCACATGATATTGCACTTTTTGTGAGCTCGTACCGTGCAAAATCGTATGACCCGCTCGATTACAATCGTGCGGCTCATGCAACCACAACAGGCACAACACCACAACAGATGATCCTCTCTGGATCTACCTGCCCCATTTTCACATTTAAGAGGATGCCGCAAAAGCCATGCAAATATGACAAAATTGCTTATATAACATATAGTAGACTAGGTGCAGCCTTTCTACGTAGACATTTTTGTGTGCTCAAAATACCCGACTCCGATCCGACTTATATATTTTAAGGGTTAAGTTATGTTAGAGTAAGCTCCTTTCAAATGGTTAATGAAACGTGAAATTCTCTTGGCAAATACTAGGTGTAGGAGGATTGAAATGTTAATTGTAATACGATGTGTATAATTATAATTAGAATATATTTTGATGCTGACTTTATAAATTTCACAAGAAAATTGTTCTATGATAAATAATGATTTAGTATTCATTGTTATATTTTTCCTAGTTAAATGTATAATAACGAATATTATTCGTTGCTTATTTATTTAATTTAGTATGAAACATCACATACATTGCTATATTGCTAGCAATAATCATATATTAACATCTACTCATTGATTTTTGTCTTACAATTGTTGCTAAATTATCAATGATTAGTACAAAGGCAACCGGTAATCATCATTACGTAAACCGACAATGAATGTGATATTAATTAGTTGCTATTTACAAGAACAAAAATGCAAGTTTACATCAAATAATATTTGTTGTTATATATTTAAATGAATATTTAAATTATGTGTTACGTATGTCAATTTTACCGTAGTATTTGAAGGTAGTTAAAAATATTACACGACTCTGTCCTGTATAAAATTTTGAATAAAATTTGTATTTCTCACTATTTGGTCTGATTGGAACCGGACCCAAGTCCAATATTTTGGATTTTGGGCCGCTGTCTTGGGCCCTTGGATTGTACTATTTTTTGGGTTTTTAATTCCATTGCCTTATCCATGTATATCTTGACTTTAATTTTTTTCTCTTATATTAAAAAAATAAGTGTGCTTTTTTATATGTTACATTTTATATGTTTCTCAGAACTCAGAAGACTTCTCCTTTTTGTTTGACTGAAATATTTAAGTTTTTTTATGCAGATTTTGGATATTGCTCCTGTTTTTTGATTCTAAGGTAGCGTTCCGCTATCGGGGTAAACTCTCCCTCCTTAACCCACATCCCTCTCTCCCCATGGGCCCTACTTTATTCATTTAAAAAATTAAATAAATCAATTTTACAACATTAATCCTATCATATATTAATATATTATACAATCATATCATATAAAATTTATAAATACTCCACTTCTACTTATTCTCCAAACTTCAATATAATCACATCACAATAACTACTCACTTTTTCAAACTTCAATACAATCATATCACTCCAAACCACTTCTAACCCACATCCAGTTTAACCCTCCACCCAAACATCAAAATCCAAAAACGGGTTACTCTCTACCAGTTTAACCCGCCTTAACCCTCCAACCAAACGCACCCTAGAGGATTTCTTTTGGTAGAAAGTGATTGTTCATTGAGGGGTTGTTCAGTTAGGGGGGTAAACCCCCTTGGGGTGGTTTACCCTCCCTAACCCACTCCTTTCTCTTTCTAAGTGGGCCCATTTTTATTTTTTTTAAATTAAATAAATCAATTTCCCATCATCAATTCCATCGAAAAATAATATATTATACCATCATATCATATAAAAATTATAAACTATCACACTTCTAGTAACTTTTTCAAACTCCAATACAATCACATATTCACATCACAATAACTAATCACTTTTTCAAACTTCAATACAATCATATCACAATAAATCCAGTTCTAACCCACCCCCAGTTTAACCCTCTATCCAAACACCAAAATCCAAAAATGAGTTACCTGCAACCAATTTAACCCACCTAAACCCACTATCCAAGCACTAATCACATATGCCATAGCGTTGATTTTTGTTTATGAAATCTGAACATATCTGAGGATCGAGCCATCAATGATTCGATGGTAATCTGCAAATGGCGTAAAAGTAACAATTAATAGTAATCTGGACGTTGCTCACCAAGTAATTGTTGTTAATCGACCAGTTTCTCAAACCAAATGATCCCTTGTAAACAATGGGTCATAAATTGAGCAACTGCTAATAATAGTCCAAAATAGCGATCCTTAGTAATCAATAAAAATTTTCAAAATGAGTAACCGTTGGTAATCGATTAGTCACTCACAACGGAGTTGTTGGTAATTAACCAGTTGCTCAAACTAAGCAACAGCAGGTAATCGACCAATCACCCACCAAAACATCTTTGGCAATTAATTAGCAGATCAAAACTGAGCAAACATTGGTGATCTGCCATTTTTTTCAAAATATCCTGATATAGATATTGAATACCAATTAACCAACCTCTCTTATGCCTTAGTGTCAAATCGAGTAAGTGGTGACAACATGTAAAAGATAAGTATTGTGGTTGGAGTGACCATTCTATTACCAATTGACTTAGGAGACGTTCAATTTGGGAATAAGTAAGAATGAGGATGATGAATAAGGAAAATAATGATCTATTCTTCGTTTGACTGAAAAGATAGGAATAATGAGAATAAGATGAAATAAAGATATAAGGGTGGAATAAGATGAAATAATAGGATGAAGATGGGAATAGCCGTACTTTTGGGAACCACCGGACCGAGAGTCGACCCTTACTCCAGTGTCTATTCTTCAAACGAATATAGCCTTAGTATATGACTAGAAGAGCTGAAGAAAATGAAGGGATGAAATACTCCAAACATAGATCCCCGACAAGATAGGCCACACCACAAAAAATCGACCAAATGGGCCACCATGACCACCAACCTCATTGGATAGCTTAAAACCATCCCAAGCTCAAGGAGTTCGAGATCTTGCTATCAAGCCACCATGAAAATGATTAAATTTGGGCAGCGTTCTTCCTTGTCATCCTTCAGAGATCTCGAAAATCGTTTGCTCATCATATCACAACTCAATTATATGATATCACATGAGTGTTATACATCAAAGATATATCTAAATCCATCTTTTTTTATGTATAGTATGTCAAATAGTTACTTGAACATCCTCATTCATCTGCTCAAAGTTAGATGTGACAATAAGCAATACAGCATACATTGTCGCGAGTCACCAAACGATGAGCCCTTTGTAAATGACTTATATCTTAATAATGGCAACACATTAGTTTGTGTATTTGTTTTTGCAATAACCATTCAAGACCAATAACTAGAGTAACAAGGTTCAAAGAGAAAGAAATAAGCTGTCCACTTAATCAAGAAGGAGAAAAGCCGATCAAGGTTCTTCTTGAAGATGAAGATTGAAGTAATAAGATCTCAAGAGCTTATAGACACATGAAATTATTAAATGAAGTAAATAGGTTAATGAATCTTAAAACAAGGGGAGAATAAGCAAGGGATTTTTACAAAAAGGAGTACTTATATAGTAATTATTTTTGACATAATAATATCTCAGAGTTATTATATATTCCTCATGAATAATTGAAAACAAACTAAAAAATAAATCACTCTACTTATCAAATATTTAGCCGATCGAAATCTTAAACTATTGAGTTTATTGGTTGACACTATTGAAATATATCATGTTGATTGCTAAAGTATTTTCCTCCAATTCTTTAATAGCGAATCCATTGAAAATGCTATATTGTGCTATATCGCAGTGACTATGTTAGAATTCCTCAATCTAAAATTGCACGCAAGATTTGCAAAGATGCTATAAGTACATTTGAAGGTACATGTGAAGTTAAAAGTTCTAATGTTTTATTGCTTCTTGAAAATACAGAAAATATGAGATGAAGGAAGGAGAATCCATATGGACATACAAGATTCATAACTATTGTGAATAACCTAAGGGCTTTATGGAAGAATTTTATCCAAAGAAGACTGTGGAGAAAAATAATTGATTATACCGCACATGAGTGTGAACAAAAGGTAAAGACTACAAAAGAATCTAACGCCGTGGAAGATATTGAAGTAGATGATGTCATTAGCAACTTAATGCCATATGCGATAAAAAGGAAAAGCAACAAGCCAAACGAAGAAATTAAGAAGAAACTACTATCTTGCAAAGCATGAAATAAAAGTAGTTTCGATGAAAGAATCGATGATAGAGATATATACTTACTTGCAAGGAGGTTCACGAATCCAAGAAGAGCTTCAACTCAAAGAAGGAAGACAAATAAGAATCTCTTGTATGTTTGGATGCAAGAAGACGAGGCGTCTTCACATAGCTTATCCTTAACTCAAGAAATGTAAAGAAAGCAAGAAAAATTAAGATTGCTTGAAGAAATTCAAGAAGAAGATGCCACAAACAACACAAGACAACTTGGATTCAAGCTGAGTCCAACTCAATTTCAACTGGAGATGAAGACTTGGACAAATGGCTTTCGAGGATGATGACAAGGAAGAAGGAATCCATGATGCTCGAATCATATAACGGGAGACAAGGAACTCTCCATAACCTTGGAACACAAAGAACTAAGACTAATGACGTTTGAGAAAAATCACAAGAAAAATACCAATTAATAGACAAATGGGTTAGAATAAACTTACTTTTGATAGTTTTTCATTAAATTGATGGTTGAAAGCATAATTTAAAGCACAAAGTCTTATTTTAGCTATAAAAAAGACGGTAGAGATGAAGGGTATATAAGGGTCTTGCCTTCCATTGCTTCTATACTTTGGGGTTGTTTGGTAGAGGAACAAGGGAACATGATAAGGAGGGATAACACATTGTTTCTATTCTGCTGGAAAAAGGTGATAAGGAGGAATAATGAGGGATACATGACACTTATTTCTTATGCTCTGTTTGGTAGACAGGGGAGGACAATGAGGGACAATGGGATCATGTTAGATAAGTGGTAGCTATTTGTATTTTTCTGTCCGGAGATGCCAATGATGGAGGAATGTTAATAAAAACCTCTTTCCTCATTTTAACTCCAAGGACAAACCATTGACCATCTATAGAAAGAGAGAAATAAGAAAGGGCATCAATCTTTAACAACCCTTAAATGTCATTCCTCTCAACAGTTTTAACTCTACCCCACAAGTAGACTTGGCCAACGGGCTAAGGGCCCGCCTGCCTGTTAGACCGTTACAAGAATAATGACCTTCAATGGTCATGAATACGAATATAATGTCATGAATAAGATGATATGAATATCAAAACGTCTATTATAATTGCAGAGACGTTACAGAATCTTTGGGCAGTTATTGGGGGCGTACAGGTGATGAATCTGTGATTCATCACTCTAAAAGTTGAAAATAGAGCTTTGTTCCCGAGTAATTAGAGGCATATTTCTATTTATATTGCATAATTAGCATTCATGCATGCAAGCATAATATCTGCATTTTAGCATTCATATTTGCATAAAATAAGAAGCCAATTTCAATTGTAAATATTCACCTGTATATTAGCTAAAATACCTTATTTGTATATATTTTATACTAACTCCAAATCTAATAAAATCAACTCCATAATGTATATATTACTAACACTAATTAAAGAAAAATATCAAAAAAATTACTAATTTGTAAAACTAACCAATAAAACCCCAATCCAAGTTTGAAATCATGAAACTTAAAATGTGCATATCTCTCTCATACAGCCTCTGATTTAGGTCTACTCACTTTTAAAGTAATATACATTCCAAGACCTTCGAAACAAGACCAATTTCATTAAAATCGGAGCTCGTATGTAAAACTTGGGTTTTGGGCCCCTTTTGTACATTGTACATAATGACCGTTTTACCCCTGTATTTTTTTATTTTCTTCATTATTAAAAATCCAAAAAATTAGATTAAGTTGTAAATAATCTTTTCATATTTTCTCTATTTTTATTCTGATTTTTCTCTCTCTTAAAAATGACAAAAAAATACAAAAGATAAAATGCGGTATTTTATATCTATAAGGTACCACCCAAAATTACATTTTGTACAGATGATCTCCTTTGATTTTCAGCCCTTCACAAAAATTGTAGATCTCGTCGAGACGAGCAATTTTTGTGTTGATCACTTTTTGATTTAATCCCTTTTGTTATTTCCTTTTAATTTTCTTTACATTTAATCTTTGATTTTTCTGGGAGCGACATGTGGCAGCTCCTGGAGCCGCCACATGTCACCCCAATTTTTGATTTTCGGATTTATTTTTTATTATTTTCGGATTTTATTATTTTATTATTATTATTTTATTATTATTTTTAGTAGCCTACTTATTTTATATTATTATTATATTATTATTTATTCCCTTCTTTTCCCCCACTCCAAGCCACATCTTCTCCACTTCCTCCACCATTTTCTCCACTCTCTCCATCTCTTCTCTAACTCCATCCATCCTCTTTATAATCGCCTCCACTCCTCCATTCACACTCATCCGCCATTTCGTATTCCAACGAAAAGAGAGCCAGCTTGGAGTGTTTCCGTCGGTGACAGCGACCTAGCATCATCCTCGAGCAACGACCTCTCCACGGCGAGATCCGAGGTGGTATTAACCACTTCGTCGCAGTCATCCTTCGCGGGAAGCTGCTCAAGCTTCGGAGGCCGCCATCTCCTTGAAGCGACGATCATCGGAGTCGAAGATATTCTCCTCCTCCACATGCGACAACATCCACCCGTCACAGGTAAATCTCTCTACTTTTCCTCATTAATTTTTATCTAACATTTTTGTTTCTTGTTGATCAACATCACAATCATCACATTACAATTTCACCATCATTTTATTCAAACATTCACAAACCACACGCACAAACTCATTTCATTTTTTCACCACTATTTTTACCACATCCAGATCACAACAATCACCACACCACAATCAACATCATATTTTTCCCACCAAATCATTTTCATCAATCACCATTTTTTTCCCGTTAAAAAAATATAAATACAAAAAAATTTTACAAAAGAAAACAACAAAAAAATAAACAGGAGCTTCCGGCGCCGCACGACCACGCTCCAGCCCGCAGCCACCTGCGGCACCGTGGTCCGCCGCGCCTCCAAGGCCGCGCTCCAGGACCTTCCATCCAGCGAGCAGCCGCCGCAACCGACCACCGCCTGGCCTTCCGCCCCACGACGCTCCGCCCGTGGTCCAGCGCTGCACCCCTTCGCTTCCGCAGCAGGGCCGTCGCCGTCGTAGAGCAGCCCCGCCGTGCGCGAGCCTCCACAACCCCTCCTGTTCACCTCGCGCAGCCGCGCGCCGCACCTCCGCTCATCGCGCCGCCCCTCCTACGCCAGCTGCTCCGACCTCCGACCGCCTTAGCACAGCGCGGCCCCAGCCCGCCTTCACAGCACCAGCCACCGCGCGGTGTCGCTCCCCGTGTGCTGTCGCGCCCTCGGTCAACGTTCATCCGACCCCGCGCGAGCCGCTGAGCCACGCCCAGGCCGCCGACCCAGCCCGCGCTTCCCGACCACCTCCTCCGTGCGGCGCGCCTCCACGCCCAGGCCGCCGACCTCCGCCTCCGTGCTCCACCGACGAGCTCGCGCAACTGTCCACCGTCCCCGCGCCTCCCCGCCGTAGCCTCCAGTCGCCGCCCCTTGCGTGCCCTAGCTTGGATTTCAAGGAAACCAACGAAGGTGCTAGGTCTATTTTATTCTATTTATTGTTTTGGAAAATTGCATTGTTAGTCTATCAGGTTTTCTTATTTGCAAAGGTACCCTTAGTCACAGTTTCAGTTGATTTCTTTCATTTTTTTGTTGCATTGATAACCCTGCCTTCGCGTGATTATTTGGACAATCATTTAGCATCATTTTATTTAATGAAAAATAGTATGTTGATGAGCATCTAATTCTTTACCTCCTAGATATATATTTACATTTTTGTTAGCATTAGATATTTTACTAAAAATTAGAGATTGAAAATCATTGTTATTTTGCTCATTTAAGCACTGAAATTCGCACATAGTTATTTATTACTCCAAAAATTGCGAAAAAATTGTCAATGACGCCTTTAAGTGTGCTTTAAGTACTGTTCAAATTTCGTCCAATTAGGAGTTGTCTTGTGCATAAAATAAATTGTTGAGTGATTTCTGTAATTGATTTTTAATTAAATCTACGAATAACATTTTTGAGAAATCTCAAGTCTCCTAGATTCATTATTGCAATTTCTATTTGAGATAAATCAATCTCTACATAATTTAATTTTGTGGATTAATTAGGAATTAAATATCCACAGTCGCTCTATTTTCAGTAAAATATTCATAAAAAAATCAAAAAGTGTCAGAAAATTCCAAAAATATTAGTGTAGTTTCAGTCCACCATATTTAACTTTCAGTAATTTTTTCATAATTTTTGCATATCATTTGCACGAAAAATTGCATAAAAACCCCAAAAACATTTGCATTTTTACTTTGTGCATTTTAAATCCAAAAATTCCAAAAAAAAATCAATTCGCATTTACTATTGGATTAGGTTTATAGGAAAAATACAATTTGGTCATTTTGGATTAATTTCATATTAAAATTAATTTTGGCTAAGTTGTTGATTTTCTTAATAACCTAGTTCAACCACATTTGTGCATTGGCATTTTTATCACATAAAAAATACCAAAAAAATTCCGCTTGGAAAACCGTAATCTAATACATCTAAATTGATCCCGAGTTGTTCCTTTGCCTCCTTGAGTCGACCCTGGGGCTTGCCCAGGTTAAATAAACATCAAACCGCATATTAAATTCATTCGACGATTATTCGATTTGTGCGGTTATTTTTGATTGACGCGGATCTATCCGACTGCAATGCACTAGTCAATCCGACAACATTAAAGAGAAGGTCGTCCGCGGTTCGTCAAATGGCGCCGTTGCCGGGGAGGCAAACGGCTTAGGATCACTTAGAAAAATTAGATTTACGTTTTCCAATCACTCGGGTAGTCTGACCCCCAAGCCTCATTGTAATTATCCATTTTTTTATTATTTTTTTCTAACCATTTCTATATATATCTCTTCTGACATAATTTCTATCTTTTTGTGCGAGGGCCCGGTGGACTTGGAGCGGCTTTCTTGAAGTCGACGCATCTCAAAGTGCATCGGAGGCCGACAGTTCGTGGATCAAGTCAGATGTTGGATGTCAAAAAGATTTTTGTAAAAAAAAATTCTGCATCATTTCCAGCGGTTCCCGTTTTGGTTCTCGCGAGTGTAAACATAGTGGAACCGTGTCCCCGTCTGCTGTGTGGCTTGAATTTTAGACTAGGCTTGCACTAGCGGCTCCTCGAGCCACTCTAGGATTTGCTTGTGCTCGTAAATCTTTAGGACCACACATCACACATAAAAGACGCACTTAGACCGCAGGACTTAGCCAAATCAACTTATTCTTCACTCGCTAATAGAAATGCCTGTCTAGGAGCGGCTTTTCATCGTCTGCATTCATTTAGTGTAAAATTTCGATTCAGTCTTGCATCCTGCATTGTAGAGAGCTGGAGGCACTGTAAGTCTTCTTACTCAAGCATTCATCATCGTTTTTCGGTTGCATCGGCTTTTTCCGATTCTCTCTCTCGGTTTTCTAACCTAGGATAAAGGAATTGGGATTGGACGGTAGACGTGATTGCTTGTGTGGATTAATATCAGTGACAACTAATTTTTAAAATCGGGACTGCTAATTGAATTGGACCAAAAAAATTGACTAAAATTAACCCTTGTTTGCGGGAGAGTAACCCCGACCTTGTTTTCAGGCTGAGTGAGGGTACTTGAGTGTGTGTGAACACCTTAAGGTAGAGCCCAAATCCCCGCCTTCCATATCACGGGCCAACTGATCCTAGCAAATATCAGGAGTTGGATACTTTTAGCTCATTGACAAGTACCAAGTAGCCTCCGCCTGTTCGCGGATCGATAGGGGCGAACCAACGGTACTCTGCGACAAGGCCTAGCTTTGTCAGCCTCCGCCTGCTTGCAGGTAGATAGGGGCACGTCTTTGAGTCCCCAACTCCGGATAGGAGCGAAGAAAGGGAGGATCGACGGTATCTTAGGCGACAGGTTAAACAGGGAAGACGCATCTGGCTCTGAGCCGACTTCCCTATAGGCCGCGTAAATCCTTGCTATCTTGCTTGAAAAATCACACTTAAAATTAACAAGATTAATTGGACTCGGTTTCGGGTCCTTCACCGTGTTGAGTGTGAATTCAGGGTTTGCTCTTGCGTTTGTCTTCGTGTCTGTCCGTGTGTGTTATCCTGCGTAATTGCGCATTTTCTACATCGCTCTACTTACATTCATTATCTTCTCTTCAAGATGTCGGGATATTGGTCCCCATTCCCTGAGACCTCTGGTCATTCCTCATCGATCATATACCGATCATCTTCACCTTCTCATTCTTCCATGTATCCTCCGCCGCCCACGGGAGACCCTTACCCGTGGTCAGCTCCACCTCAATCCGATTATGAAGTCAGAACTTCGACTGACTTCTCCACTTCTTCGCATTTCTCACCTACTCCATATTCTAGCACCACGGATCCACTTCCACCTTGGGCTGACTGTCCTTACTCCCGAGAGCTTGCAGGAATCAAAGACTCGAATGAAGAGCAAGCCATTGCTGAGACAGATGATTGGCAAAATTATATGCCCCCACATACTTCACCCCAAGTAGGGACCACACTACAACTCATATATACACATCCCGACTTGAACTTAGGGCATAACACGGTCGATCGAACAAGCCGAATGGAGAGGCCTGAACATCATGATTTCCCAGACTTGACTGACTTTAGTGATCAAGCCTCCATTAACCAGCCTTCATTTGGAGAGCCTATACATTCACAAGATTGGACTCATGACCTAGACTTATCAGTCCCTGTTTCATTGACTCCGTCATATGAGGCTCCGACCGATATTTACCATTAGGATAGTCCATACTCAACCCAGCATTACATGCCAGAGTCAAGGTATGTTGAGTATAAGACCCCAATATCTCAGCAGTATCCTCCACTTGAGCAGAACTCTCCCATGATTTGTCATGAGAATTTTGTGGAGGATGACATCTCTAGACTTATTAAGAAAAATGAATCATTTGGTAACGAGTTGAGAGATGTCCTGGGAATATTACAATCAATTTCTGCCAGCCTGGGTATAAAAGTGAGAAAAGACATGAGTAGTTTTGAGGTTGAAAACAAAGCAAACATCAAGGAACCCACACCGTCTGTATAGCTGGAGTCCATTCTATCTCCCTCTTCTACTAACCACTTGCCCTCCAATCAAGAGTCTGATCATTCACCCATCAAAAACACCAAAAAAATTGAAAAACCAAAAATTCACATAAAAATTGAAAATGAAAATGATTTAAAAAAATTGGATTCCACCCTAAGGGAAGCACTTGATGATGAATCGATTTTTAAACTTCCCTTAATAAAGGCCATAGATCACTTCCCCGACCTCAAGAGATTTGTAAAGAGTAAATTGATGCCCAAGAGGTCGGGTAAGAAGAGAACAAGGACTGAAAGACACATAGTGTCTATGGCCACATCCTTGGTGATGGGGAGAAAGACCAAAAGCCGCAGAGTGAAGCGGTTGCCTAGGGATGAGTGTGAAATCAAAGACACCATCTTCACCCATGCAAGAATCGATGATGACTCACCGATAAATATCCTCCCGACCTCTGCGTTTGACAAACTCAAACTCAGTCCAATCAGAAAGTCACGAGAGATCGTTCAGCTGGCTGATCGATCCATCAAACGGTCTAGAGGAAATATTTCAGTCATCGTTACTTTCCAAGGTGCTCTACTTCAGGTGGACTTCACGATCATTGACATCGAGCACCGAGGAGAGTTTACCCGGTCTCCGATTATTCTCGGGAAGCCGTTCTTAGCCTCAGCTAAAGCGTCTATAGATTGCGAGACTCGGGAGATCGATTTCTCAGCATTGGGAGCACTCCGACCTCACCCATTCTTTGATACACTTTACTCTAAGGTAACCCGCACATCCGCTGACAGTCGTGACCATCAAGAGGTAAATGAGTCCCACCTCTCTGCTACACCTGAGAGACCGACTGCCCAGACGACCGTTGGTTCTGAGACTCCCCACACCTCCACTTCATCAACTGCTTGCACCGCCACCAGGACATCTTCTAAGGAGGACTCACAATCAGAAGCTATCATTAAGTCAGACATGATCTTTGTTGACTGCCTTGACCATTTTGATGATCCGACACAAGAGCCCAATAATGCCAAGCCAACTGAGACCACTAGCACTTTCCCGAGACATGTGCTGACCCTTCATGAATATTATAATTTATATGGTGACTCGTCTGATGAGGAAACCATAGTCAGCACCACACCACGTCCCGGACCTTCAAAGGAAACAACCAAGATTAAATTGACTCCACATAAAAACACGGTTGCTCCCTCTTCTAGTCGGCTATTTAGTGAGAGGAAATCGAGAATTGATTCCTCGAGGAGTTCCCCCGAACCTCTCAAGGCGCGTCTCTCTCATCTGCCACTCAATGATTCAGGTTCTAGAAAACCGACTGATGAAGCTACGTTTCATCATCTTTATTCTATCATTTTGGCCTTAAAAACCCTAGTAAATGCGTGTAAATAGAGCTAATTCATGCATTTTAGCATCTGTGCATATGTGTGTAAATACTGTATAAAATGCGGTTTTTAAAGCCAAAATTATAGAATAAAGAAAAGAAAAGAAAAAGAATAAAATATTGTAAATATTTTATGACCCGAAACCCCGAGACCTAGGCATCTTGATGAATAGGTCGACAAGGAATAAAGTAGGGGGAGATAAGGGTCAAATACCTATGTTATTTTCTTCATTCTTTATTCTTTTTGGGACCTATTTTTGGTTCCACTTTTTGTACCTCAAATAAAGAAACTTTATACATGAAAGTTGTAGATAATTAAATAAAGAAAAATACAAAATTGATTTCATAGAAAAATAATGTACAGATAAAAAGTTATGGTCTGAATAAAAATCCAGAATGCCAACTTCCCAGACCCGTATCTCATAAATGAAAACTCCAAATGCCGCATACTCACCTTTAATTGTATATAGAAGAAAATAAGCTATTTATTGGCGGTGGTTTCGCATTTGGCGGAGCTACGGTTTGAAAGTTGACTTTTGGACCCTCATTGTATACTTGTACCGAATAAAATATTCAATTTATTAACTATTTATTATTTTTATAATTTTATATTTTTATAATGTTTTAAATATTACTTATAATAATTATGTACATTGAAATAAGAATAAAAACCTAAATAAAAACAAAAATAAAATACTTAAAAATAAAATACATAGATACATTACGTATACACATACCTATACATTATACCTTTATATTTTATTTAATATACAAAACATTTCATAAAAATAAAATAAAATTATATTTGTGTAGATAAAAGTATTTTATAATTTTATAAATTCATAAATAAAAATAAATAACTTAAAAATATCTAAATAAAAATAGAATACTTAAATACATAGATATAGATACCTATAAGGGTATAAATGCAAACTTGTAAAAATATACCTCCTAAAAATAATTAAAAATAATAATAAAATACTACATAAATTTATAAGCACCTTTTTATTTTATAACCTAAATAAAATAATGTTATTTACTATTTTTAAATGATTTTTTAGAGGTTTTTTCCTGATTGGTCCACGTGGACCAATCAGGAGGTCTGGACAGTTGACCACGGGTCAACTGTCTGACCACCCTCTGGGCTGTTGTCAGAATGGTTTTTTTCTTGATTTTCGCCCCTTTTTGGGGGACGATCCTTACACCATTTCATGATGCGGTCTTCATCACTTTTTCTCCTCGACATATGATCTTTCACGCCTAGCCTTTACCTCGAGGAATGGATCCGCGGTTCGCAAGATACGCGTCCTCGAAGATCGCCCCTCGTCCAACTTTCAAAAACGACCCAAACACTTCCTCCAACCTTTGAACCCCGTTTGACCCGTCTCTCGTCCCCTTACTCGTGCTCAGGACCGGTGATGGTGACAGCACCACCTCCAGCCGTCTAGGGCGGCGTTTGGCGTGGACATTTGGCCGTTCCAGCCAGCTCCGGCCAAGCTCGGCCGTGAGGTTGCATCTCCTGGTTTTTGAAGCCGGTCGAGGTTGTTTCTATATTATTTTATTCGCTTCTTAGGTTAGCTGTCGTTATTTGCTCAAATCGCACCTTTTATTTGCTTGACTTGTGATTGAATCACCAACCCACTACCCCCTCGCCGGAGCTTGCTCCGGCGAGAAGCTGTCCGCACCACACACCACCACTCCACCCTCTCGTACTCTGGGGACTGTTCACTGTGGGTATCTGTGCTTCCTTGCAGGTCCCTGGAGCCGAAGGATCCCATCTGGGGTCGATTTTGAAAGGGGCTGAAGCACCTGGAGGCGCCATCTTCTCCATCGTCATTCATCGCCACCGGCGCTCCAGGAGCTTCTCGGAGGCCGTCACTGGAAGAGGAGGAGCTTCGGCTCCATTTTGCATCGAGCTCGCCAGTCCAGGTGGTCGGAGGAGTGCCGGAGGAGCATCCGAAACTCGGCCCAGCCGAGTTCGCGGGCTGTTCTTCCAGCCCTTCTCCGCGCCGTCCGATCGTGGATCCTCCTCCAGACGCTACAGCATCCGTTCGATCTTGCCCCCTCCAGCCGTCAGATCTCAAGGGGCAGATCTAATCTCGGCCCTCGAAGGTGAAGCGGCATCGCGGCGCCTTGAAACGACACGTGGCTTAAGTGGATATCGCGCGGCCGTTGGATGCACTCTATTAGGTGGGCATTTTGCAAATATCGCCCGCCGGTTTTTGTAATTACTATTTACTTTGCAAACTTTCAGCTGCTGTATTGTTTTTCTTGCCAAATTTGCGAACATATCCCCCAACGTTTACATTATCGCAAGTCGCCCCTTCCCAGGCGCGCGTGCCTGTGCACGTGAGGCTGGGAGTTTTGCGGGGACACCCTCGTGTCTTTGGTATTTCTTTTTGGTCCCAAAAGGTTCTATATCAGTTATATATCTTTGGTATTTTTACACGCAGGCCCTCAAACATTCGTTCTATTACATAAATGCCCCTGGCCTGCATGTAGTTCCTTTTTGTTGTTTGTATTTTATGCATGCATCTATAAAACCCCAAAAAAATCTCCAAAAATCATAGTAGAGTCCTGTTGCATTGTAGATTAACGCTATATTTTTATTTTTCATAATTATTGCATTTTATTATTTATTAAAAATCAAAAATTGTCATTTTCAGCACTGTTTGCATTAAAAAATCACTAAAAAATAAAAAAACACTCCAGAAAAATCCCAAAAAAATATATATTGTGTCTTTTAGTTTGTCTTAGCTCCAGACCAAAAATCATTGAAAAAATATAAAACCAAACTCCTAAAAATTGCAAAACTCTAAAAACCTTCATAAAAAGTTATAAAATTCATAAAAAATCCAAAAATAGTGTTTTCTTTTCCTGAATTTTCTTTGTTTTATTATCTTTAAGTGAAAATTAATTTGGAGAATTTTTGTTACTGTTTGCTATTTTATTTCTCCATTTTAGTTTCAGCCTTGTATTTTCTTCACTGTTTTCTTTATTTTGATAATTAAAAATACCAAAACATTCTTAAAAATTCCCAAAAATCACAAAAACAGTAAAAAAGTAGAAAAAGACCAAAAAGACTTTATTTGCTAATTTTTGAACATTTTTATCTATTTTTATAAATATCTCTTTCTCCCTTTTATTACATTGCTTATATATTCTATTATTGGAAAAAATATAAAAATATAAAATATAAAAAGAAAATACAAAATCAGTAAATTAAAAATCAAAATACAAAAATATAAAATTAAAAATTAAATAAAAAAATATAAAATTAAAAACCCACAAAAAATAGTATAATAGACTCTTGATCACATTCACACATCTTGAGCAATTTTTGCCCCGTTCTACCTGTCTGCTCCCTGTGTTCGACCTCTACACATACTTGCACTATACACATCTTGTTGTAGAGTTATAATAAATTTTAACTCCGCACATTTACTTTCATTGCTTGATATATTTGTCGTGGGTTAATTGTTGTTTTAGTCCGGATTCTCGAGCGGTCACCGCATCGACTGTTGACTCGCCTTGTGAGTCAATACGACCGCTTGACTTTTTGGGTTAAACACCGACTAAGAATGTTTCCTTCAACACACCGAAGAAGGAATTTTCTGAGGAGTCCTCATCTGGCCCGGACAAGGTAATTTATATGAGTGAGCTCAGTTCGGCTGTTCTCAAGCCTTATCTAAGCAAGCAGTCGTGTGTCGACCCTTGTTGGACGATCCCTACACCTCACTATTATTCATCTGAGGACGATTCCGACAGCGACACATATGTATATTATCCACCTCCTCGCGTCCGCAAGAAGGTTCGTCACAAACCTTCTTAATCCTTGTATATTCTCACTCTTTCTTGTATATACTTTTTCTCCCTCCCTCTCCAGTGATTCGAATCACTCGCCCCGACTCATCTCATTTCATTTTAAAACTATACTTAGGATAATCAGATCCTAAGTATAGGGGGGAGAGTGACCCGCATCCATTCATTGTACATCCTACAGATCACATCGGTTCTCATACTCACTCTTGTCCTATACTTAGACTGACCGGAGCCTAAGTATAGGGGGGACCGATGCCCGCCTTGTATATACTCATCCATTTCCCCTCTTCTCCTCGTTCGCCCCATTTTTTATCTTCTTCTACACTTAGGCTGTCAGAGGCTAAGTATAGGGGGGCGGAGCGACTTCTATACATTTTGTAATTTTATCTCTCCTACGCTTAGCCCGAGCTATGTCTTTTTAGTCGCTTTTCGTGCTCTGAGGACATAGCACACGCTAAGTATAGGGGGGCGTGTATATATTACATATATACTTTACCCATAGCTCGTACTTTCGCGTATTTTCGCGTATTTTTGTATATATTATGCAATAATTACGGGTGGGTAAAAATTTGAGAAATTTTTTTGTAAAATACACTTGTATAAACTGACTCATAAAAGACTTGTATCATAGGAGGTATACCAAAAAAAATTTGTACAAAAAGTTGTAAAACATACTTTTGTAAAATATGTTGTAAAATAGGATGTATAAAAAAAGTTGTATACTATGTGTAAATTAAAAACTTGTTGTAAATAATAATAAAATGTTGTATAACAGAAAATAAAGGCTTCTTATTTACTCTTGCATATCATCCTTGCATTTCAAAAAAAAAGAGTCTTGCATTTCATTCATAGCATGTCATCTACACCTCATCTGCATATCTTGCACATGCAAGGTGAAAAGTTAGTGGGTTCTGAACCAAGTTATGAGTAGATATTGAGGATGGACTTGATTTGACCTTAATCCACCTAATTTCAGAGGAACCTTATAGGAACTGGAGTTAAGATTTCTCAGGTCAAGTGACTTAATTCTTTCAGTCCGCAAGTCTATGTTCACATGTCATCTTGATTAGTCTAAGTAGAATATCTCGTGCACACGCATGATTCTTTTAGACAGTGACCTAACTTGGACAAAGCACAATGCACGTAGCTCTTCATTAATGAGGTGTTGAGGAAGTAGAATCCTTTAGCTTGGAGTAGCACACGGGTGGAAACATCCGTCCTCCTCTAGGGAGGGTAGTGCATCTCAACCTAGTCTAGTGGTGTTGAAGTCTAAGGACAGGATGCTGTGGGTTGCAATAATGCTTCAAAAGAGGGATAGTCTACTGGCTCAAGAGGAAAAACTCCTGATGTACATGCTGCACCTTGTATATAGTTCCAAAAAAAAGAAGAAGAAAAAAAAAGAAAAAAATGCAAGAACTCCAAAAAAATAGACAGGCCACAAAAAAAATTGCTTGTTGGAGTATGTATACTAGCAAGAAGTCTGCAGCTGGATGACTTGGCTACACCGGTCAGGCATCCCGGGATAGGTTAGCTACACTGGCTACCGTCCATTCCTTATTCTTTTCTCTACCCCCTCCTCTTGAGTTGGTCGCACTTGAACTTAGAAGGGAATACCCCGCTCCTCGAGGAAAGAGTTGCTGGACCGGGTTATTGAGTTACCTTGTTAGAGGAGGCTGGTTCCGAGTCATTTCTGATGTGGAGAGCTATTTATCACTTACACAGTACAAGTAAGAATCATAGTCATCAGAAATTTGCGTTTGAGGATTTGTTCTGACCTGACTGTTAAGGCGTCTTGAATAGAAGATTTGTGGAACTTGAAGTCTGTTAGGTCTTAAATTCAGATCCCAATAAGGTTCCGCCACACAATTAATCCAAAGGTCGAGTCAAGCTCCATTTTCAACTTTTGTTCATGACCTTGGTATGGAATCCAATCTCATTTCACTCTTGCATTTCATTTTAGTTGCTCGGGGACGAGCAAGGTTTAAGTATAGGGGGTTGATGAATCTGTGATTCATCACTCTAAAAGTTGAAAATAGAGCTTTGTTCCCGAGTAATTAGAGGCATATTTCTATTTATATTGCATAATTAGATTCATGCATGCAAGCATAATATCTGCATTTTAGCATTCATATTTGCATAAAATAAGAAGCCAATTTCAATTGTAAATATTCACCTGTATATTAGCTAAAATACCTTATTTGTATATATTTTATACTAACTCCGAATCTAATAAAATCAACTCCATAATGTATATATTACTAACACTAATTAAAGAAAAATATCAAAAAAAATTACTAACTTGTAAAACTAACCAATAAAACCCCAATCCAAGTTTGAAATCATGAAACTTAAAATGTGCATATCTCTCTCATACAACCTCCGATTTAGGTCTACTCACTTTTAAAGTAATATACATTCCAAGACCTTCGAAACAAGACAAATTTCATTAAAATCGGAGCTCGTATGCAAAACTTGGGTTTTGGGCACCTTTTGTACATTGTACATAATGACCGTTTTACCCCTGTATTTTTTTATTTTCTTCATTATTAAAAATCCAAAAAATTATATTAAGTTGTAAATAATCTTTTCATATTTTCTCTATTTTTATTCTGATTTTTCTCTCTCTTAAAAATGACAAAAAAATACAAAAGATAAAATACGGTATTTTATATCTATAAGGTACCACCCAAAAATACATTTTGTACAGATGATCTCCTTTGATTTTCAGCCCTTCACAAAAATTGTAGATCTCGTCGAGACGAGCAATTTTTGTGTTGATCACTTTTTGATTTAATCCCTTTTGTTATTTCTTTTTAATTTTCTTTACATTTAATCTTTGATTTTTCTGGGAGCGACATGTGGCAGCTCCTGGAGCCGCCACATGTCACCCCAATTTTTGATTTTCGGATTTATTTTTTATTATTTTCGGATTTTATTATTTTATTATTATTATTTTATTATTATTTTTAGTAGCCTACTTATTTTATATTATTATTATATTATTATTTATTCCCCTTTTACCTCTTCTCCTTTCTTTTCCCCCACTCCAAGCCACATCTTCTCCACTTCCTCCACCATTTTCTCCACTCTCTCCATCTCTTCTCTAACTCCATCCATCCTCTTTATAATCGCCTCCACTCCTCCATTCACACTCATCCGCCATTTCGTATTCCAACGAAAAGAGAGCCAGCTTGGAGTGTTTCCGTCGGTGACAGCGACCTAGCATCATCCTCGAGCAACGACCTCTCCACGGCGAGATCCGAGGTGGTATTAACCACTTCGTCGCAGTCATCCTTCGCGGGAAGCTGCTCAAGCTTCGGAGGCCGCCATCTCCTTGAAGCGACGATCATCGGAGTCGAAGATATTCTCCTCCTCCACAGGCGACAACATCCACCCGTCACAGGTAAATCTCTCTACTTTTCCTCATTAATTTTTATCTAACATTTTTGTTTCTTGTTGATCAACATCACAATCATCCTATTACAATTTCACCATCATTTTATTCAAACATTCACAAACCACACGCACAAACTCATTTTATTTTTTCACCACTATTTTTACCACATCTAGATCACAACAATCACCACACCACAATCAACATCATATTTTTCCCACCAAATCATTTTCATCAATCACCATTTTTTTTCCTGTTAAAAAAATATAAATACAAAAAAATTTTACAAAAGAAAACAATAAAAAAAAATAAACAGGAGCTTCCGGCGCCGCACGACCACGCTCCAGCCCGCAGCCACTGCGGCACCGTGGTCCGCCGCGCCTCCAAGGCCGCGCTCCAGGACCTTCCATCCAGCGAGCAGCCGTCGCAACCGGCCACCGCCCGGCCTTCCGCCCCACGACGCTCCGCCCGTGGTCCAGCGCTGCGCCCCTTCGCTTCCGCAGCAGGGTCGTCGCCGCCGTAGAGCAGCCCCGCCGTGCGCGAGCCTCCACAGCCCCTCCTGTTCACCTCGCGCAGTCGCGCGCCGCACCTCCGCTCATCGCGCCGCCCCTCCTACGCCAGCTGCTCCGACCTTTGGCTGCCTTAGCACAGCGCGGCCCCAGCCCGCCTTCACAGCACCAGCGACCGCGCGGTGCCGCTCCCCGTGCGCTGTCGCGCCCTCGGTCAATGTTCATCCGACCCCGCACGAGCTGCTGAGCCACGCCCAGGCCGCCGACCCAGCCCGCGCTTCCCGACCACCTCCTCCACGCGGCGCGCCTCCATGCCCAGGCCGCCGACCTCCGCCTCCGTGCTCCACCGACGAGCTCGCGCAACCGTCCACCGTCCCCGCGCCTCCCCGCCGTAGCCTCCAGCCGCCGCCCTTTGCGTGCCCTAGCTTGGATTTCAAGGAAACCAACGAAGGTGTTAGGTCTATTTTATTTCATTTATTGTTTTGGAAAATTGCATTGTTAGTCTATCATGTTTTTTTATTTGCAAAGGTACCCTTAGTCACAGTTTCAGTTGATTTCTTTCATTTTTTGTTGCATTGATAACCCTGCCTTCGCGTGATTATTTGGACAATCATTTAGCATCATTTTATTTAATGAAAAATAGTATGTTGATGAGCATCTAGTTCTTTACCTCCTAGATATTTATTTACATTTTTGTTAGCATTAGATATTTTATTAAAAATCAGAGATTGAAAATCATTGTTATTTTGCTCATTTAAGCTGTGAAATTCTAGTTATTTATTACTCCAAAAATTGTGAAAAAATTGTCAATGACGCCTTTAAGTGTGCTTTAAGTACTGGTCAAATTTCGTCCAATTAGGAGTTGTCTTGTGCATAAAATAAATTGTTGAGTGATTTCTGTAATTGATTTTTTAATTAAATCCACGAATAACATTTTTGAGAAATCTCAAGTCTTCTAGATTCATTATTGCAATTTCTATTTGAGATAAATCAATCTCTACATAATTTAATTTCGTGGATTAATTAGGAATTAAATACCCACAGTCGCTCTATTTTCAGTAAAATATTCATAAAAAATCAAAAAGTGTCAGAAAATTCCAAAAATATTAGTGTAGCTTCAGTCCATCATATTTAACTTTCAGTAAATTTTTCATAATTTTTGCATATCATTTGCACGAAAAATTGCATAAAAACCCCAAAAACATTTGCATTTTTAATTTGTGCATTTTAAATCCAAAAATTCCAAAAAAATCAATTCGCATTTATTATTAGATTAGGTTTATAGGAAAAATATAATTTGGTCATTTTAGATTAATTTCATATTAAAATTAATTTTGGCTAAGTTGTTGATTTTCTTAATAACCTAGTTCAACCGCATTTGTGCATTGGCATTTTTATCACATAAAAAATACCAAAAAAATTCCGCTTAGAAAACCGTAATCTAATACATCTAAATTGATCCCGAGTTGTTCCTTTGCCTCCTTGAGTCGACTCTGGGGCTTGCCTATGCTAAATAAACATCAAACCACATATTAAATTCATTGGACGATTATTCGATTTGTGCGGTTATTTTTGATCGACGCGGATCTATCCAACTGCAACGCACTAGTCAATCCGACAACATTAAAGAGAAGGTCGTCCGCGGTTCGTCAACAGGTCACTGGAAGGCCCTATATATGGGTGTTCTTCCCACGGAGAAACACACAAGAACAAGAATCGAGTGAGTCCTGGGAGCCCCCAAAATATATCTTACCCGAAATTGTTCTTCAAATGGTATTAGAGCGGTGACGTCGACAACATCGATTCCATCTCCATATTGCGCAAGCATCGGCGTTTGCGCATTCAGCCATCCTGTTCGGATCAGTAGTTCTTGCGTGTGATTCATCCGCTATTTTTTTTGCTCCACTGTCAACCCATCGGTATCAACTCAAACGACCACAAGATACAGAAGAAAAATGACCGGAAAATTAGTTGCAACTGAACTTGTGAAATTGGAGCACCTTAATGGTACAAACTATGAGATGTGGAGCCGTAGAGTTCGTTATGGTCTTATGCATGATAATATCCATTCTGTGATCGATAAGCCCGCTCCTGAATTGCCTGAGAATCCTACTGTTGAACAAATGAGGACTCACGAGCAATGGGAAAAAATGGATAATCGGGCAAGAAGCTTCATGTTAATTCACATGGAGGATAACTTGATTCTCGTTTTCGAAACCCAAGAAAATGCTTTTAAGCTTTGGAATACCGTGAAAGAAAAATACCACTCTAAGTCAGAGGTGAGTATTCAACTTTGTTGCATAAATATAATTCCCTCAAAATGAAGGAATCCGAAAACGTAATCGATCACGTGAATAAAATGATCGTCATGGTAAAGGACCTAGCGGCAACAGGATCATAAATTCCTGATAGATTGCAAGTGGCAACTATTCTCAATAGTCTGCCATCCTCCTTTGATGTAGCAGCGACATCTCTTAGGTTGAGTGGTACCATTAAGAATGTTTCCGACCTTCCTGCTCAGTTAGCGATGGAACAAGACTTGACCAATCAACGAAAAAAGACAGAGGTCTTCGACGTTGAACCTGAAGATGAAGCAAATGCGGTGCAAAACAAGAAGCGATGGGGACCCTCCAAACCTGTATTCAAAGGAAAATGCGGCAAAGTACCGCGAGGCTCATGCTATGGCTGTGGGAGTTTTGGTCATTTCAAGGCCAACTGCCCGAAGCGAAAGAATGCGAGTGTCTCCAAGGGACAAGAACGCAAAAATCAGCATAAGTCAGAATTTGCGGCAGTGGTAGAATGTAACTCTGCGGTGACAGAGTGCGAAGGATGGTGGATTGACTCCGGTGCAACCCGCCATATTTCGAAGACCAAGGAGGGCCTAAAGGATTTCAAGGAACTTCAAAAGGGAGAACAGAGAATTTACATGGGGAATAACACCTACCTTGATGTTGAAGGTGTTGGAACATACAAACTGGATCTAGGAAGTAGTATAATGATTTTGAATGATGTACTGTATGCTTCTGGAACCCGTCGGAACCTCATCTCTGTCCCCGTGTGATAAGCCTCCCGCACCCTTAGTTAATCCGGTCAAATTAATGTCCAAATCAATTAATGATATTCGTTGCAGTCGGATACGAGGGATTAATCAAAAATCACTTAGCTATTAATGTTAAGTGATGTAGTTTTTTTTTACTTGGTGAAGTCCAAGGTCGATCTCAGGGAGGCATCTGTCTCCTTAGGTTGATTACATCAATTCACAAGTGCTCGAGATTCGGGGAACGATTTTTTTTTTTTTTTTTGGTCTTTTTAATTACTATGTAGACAATGCAGACAATCCTTAGCCAATTTCAAGTTAGATTTAATTGATATATCAAATTCAGTCCAAAAATTATGAAAATTGGCCAGAAGGTTGCTTATGATGAAAATGACCTACACTAATTTTTTTGGAATTTTTTGACTCAAAATGAATATTCTATGAATTAACTAAACAAACAGTGTGATTTTCAATGTTTAATTTTTAATAAATATCAAAACACAATATTTCTCGGAACTAAAATTATCCTAGGAAGGTCTAATGATCAGGAACCTAGGAAAATTGACAGAACTAAAAAAATGTTGTGAAATGAATTAATTAAAATTAATCAAAGGAAATCACTAAACTATTTATTCAGGCCTCGTTATGCGTGCAAATGATGTGAAATTTTTATGGGATGTTAAAAACAATGTCCTTAAGCTACTGTGATTTTTTTGGTGATTTTTGAAGGCACAGATAATTTACTAAAAATCAAATGGCATCTCTGGGCAAAATATGACTCAAATCAACCAATTAATTCATTAATAAATCAAGAAAACCAACAAAAATACAACACGTGTGCTAACAGGTAGAGGACAAAGTTCTCAACAATATGCAACTTTTAAAATTCAAAAATAATCAAAAATGCATGCTATGGACACGTGCAAACATAGGGGTCTAAATGCAATACTGAAAAATAAATGTTCAAGAAATAAACATGCTGACAGGGACTAAAGTGCAATTACCATGACTATGCAGGACTTGAATGCAAATTCTCCACGAATCACGTGCGCCTCACGTGATGTCTGCTTCACAGGGACCTTTCTGCAATTTTGGAAACCTCCAGGGGTGTCGGTGCAATTTACCCAGGCCGCACGTGCTCCTCACGTGGGGCGGCCTAGGCTCGGAGGCGTCGGAGGCTCGGATCGAGGGTCGGGGCTTCTGGAGGCTCGGGTTAGCCTCGGATCTGCTTCGGGGGACCCGAGCCTAGGCTTGGGTGCCGAGGCTCGGATCGGGCGACGTGGCGGCCTGAGGGCCCTTGGATCTGGATGGATCCAAGGGTGGTAGGTGAAGACGCGTGGCAGCGGGTGGAGCGTCCGATCCTTGGTGCGATCGACGGTCGAGGACGAAGGCGGTGAAGAGACGCGTGGCGGGACGAGGGCCGTTCGATCAGAAGATCGAACGGTGGCTGCTGTTTCTCCTTCAACGCTCCTCCGCCGCCTGCGGAGGAGGGGCCTGTGCTCCGGTGAAGGGGGCTGACCTCCGCCTGCCTCGCTGAGCTCCGTCAGTGAGCTCTGTCAGCTCCCAGCTAGCTCGGAAGCAGCGGATGAGGACGGCGAAGCCTCCGGTGGTCTCGGATTGGCTGGAGGAGGGCTGGAGCACCTGGTCGATGAAGCTCGAAGAAGGATCCGATGAAGCTCCGGCCAATGATGATCGGGTACCTGCAAGGGTTATGTGGATAGCCGAAGCGTGCTGATACGATCGTGGAGAGGATGGCGTGGTCGGTGAGGCCTGCGGGTGCTTGAGGTGATCGGGCGAGGTGGCTCCGGACAAGCGGCGGAGCTGCTAGTCGACGATGGTCGAAGTGCGGTGAATGGCGAAGTGGAGAAGCCCGCGAGGATGCTAGCACCGTCGCGGAGCTCGTCGGGATGTCGAGGAGGTGTGGAGATGTCCGTGGAAGGCGAATAAAATCGGAGAAGATCGGAAGAAAAGAAGAGGATGATCGGAGAGGGGATGAAGGAGGTTACCTGGGGTTTGGGGCTCGGTTTTGAGCTCCAGGGGTCGTCGCTCCAGAGGTCGGTAAGCCTCGAGCTCGTGCAGCTACGCGGAGGGCGGCTGCGGCACGGCTGTGCACCGTGGATCTCGCCGGAGAAGAAGGTCCTTCGTCGCTCAACAATTCGGCCGCTTGCTGTCACCAAGAGGAAGCTTGGAGCTCGGGGTTCTTTCCTGGAGTGGCGGATGGGCTTGAATGTGGTCGGAGAGGGTGTATTTATAGGTCGAAGGTGGCGGCAGAGCTGGGTGAGTGGCGAGTTTCATGGAGGTGGTGGAGCGAGTGTGGCGGAGATGGTGATGTTCGAGGGTGTTGGCGAGGGAGAGGGAAGAGTGGGGAAGATCGTGGGAGAGTCAGTGGCCGGCGAGGGGGGCTGGAGTGCGGCCGAGAATAGAAAGGGGCGGCCCCTCCCGCAAGGCGGAGATCGTGGGAGAGAGGGGCTGCCCGAGGTAGGGGACGAAGTCCTGGCCGTTGGATCTTGTGATCCAACGGCCAGATGGAGGCGCGAAGCGGGCGGGTGAGATTAGATCTGGAGTGCCCAGATGAAGGGCTATGAGGGTGACACGTGGCGTGACGCGGGCGAAGTGCGAGCGGGCGGCTAGGATCGGGTCTAGGTGATTGATCTGAGGGTCACGATCCGCTGGAAGACGAGCGGTTGTGATGAAGGGATCGGGGGCGCGATCGGGCGGCCTAGAGGTCGCCACGTGGCTCGTTGAGGATGCGGCGCTAAGGAACGGTCCAGATGGAATGCGGGGTGGATCTGATGGCTGTAGAAGAGAGCGGACGTGGTCAGGCCTGGGCCGTTGGATCTGAGGTGCGATCCAACGGTGGAGGGCGCGGGCGGAGCAGACAAAGGGCAGCGGGCCGCGTGGCGCAATCAGAGGGCGCCACGTGGCCTGCTGTGAGTGGTCGAAGGGAAAGACACGTGTAGAAAGAGGAGGAGGCCGAATTTGGAAAAACTCAAAACATGAAAGTTGTAGATCTTGATGAGATCTACAAGTTTCATGTTGACCAAAGACGGAGATGAGGTCAAATATGATACATAAATACAAAGTTACATAAATATACATATGTAGTATACAAAATGACCCAAAAACCCAAGTTCCTCATACAAGCTCCAATTTCAATGAAATTAGTCTCATTTTGAAGGTCTTTTGATATGTAGTATTCTAAGAGTGAGTAGACCTAAGTAGGAGTTTGTATGCGGGCTTTATGTGTGTTTTAATGTACAAGGGTGCTCAGGGTATTTAGGCTCTTTTACAAGGGTGATTTGTGGCTTTCTTCCCTATATTCTTAAGGAGTATATACATATATTATAGAGAAGGAGTTATTTGATGAAGAGGTCTTTTACAGGTGATTTTTGGCTTCTTATTTAAATGCAGATGAGCTCCTAAAATGCATGAATTATGGATGCATGCATGAATGCTATTTATGCAAGATAAAGGGAAATATGCCTCTATTTTCTCGGGAACAAGGCTCTATTTTTGACTTTTGATGTGATGAATCACAGATTCATCAACCCCCTATACTTAAACCTTGCTCGTCCCCGAGCAACTAAATGAAATGCGAGAGTGAAATGATTTTGGGTTCCATACCAAGGTCATGAACAAAAGTTAAAAATGGAGCCTGACTCGACCTTTGGATTAATTGTGTGGCGGAACCTTATTTGGACCTGAACTTAAGAGCTAACAGACTTCAAGTTCCACAAGTCTTCTATTCAAGACGCCTCAATAGCCAGGTCAGAACAAATCCTCAAACGCAAATTTCTGATGACTATGATTCTTACTTGTACTGTGTAAGTGAGATATAGCTCTCCACATCAGAAATGACTCGGAACCAGCCTCCTCTAACAAGGTAACTCAATAACCCGGTCCAGTAACTCTTTCCTCGAGGAGCGGGGTATTCCCTTCTAAGTTCAAGTGCGACCAACTCAAGAGGAGGGGGTAGAGAAAAGAATGGACGGTGGCCAGTGTAGCCACCTATCCCGGGATGCCTGACCAGTGTAGCCAAGTCATCCAGCTGCATTTCTTCGTACTCCGACAGGTAAAAATTTTTTTTCTTTGACTTGGACCTGTCTGATTTTTTTGGAGTTTTCTTGCAATTTTTTTTTTTTTTTTTTTTTCACTATATACAATGTGCAGCATGTACATCAGGAGTTTTTCCTCTTGAGCCAGTAGACTATCCCTCTTTTGAAGCATTATTGCAACCCACAGCATCCCGTCCTTAGATGTCAACACCACTAGACTAGGTTGAGATGCACTACCCTCCCTAGAGGAGGACGGATGTTTCCACCCGTGTGCTACTCCAAGCTAAAGGATTCTACCTCCTCACCACCTCATCAATGAAGAGCTACGTGCATTGTGCTTGTCCAAGTTAGGTCATTATCTAAGAGAATCCTGCGTATGCACGAAATATTCTACTTAGACTAATCAAGATGACATGTGAACATAGACTTGCGGACTCAAAGAATTAAGTCACTTGACCTGAAAAATCTTAATTCCAGTTCCTATAAGGTCCCTCTGAAATTAGATGGGTTAAGGTCAAATCAAGTCCATCCTCAATATCTACTCATAACTTGGTTCAGAACCCACTAGCTTTTCACTTTGCATATGCAAGATATGCAGATGATGTGCAGATGACATGCTATGAATGAAATGCAAGACTTTTTTTTTTTTTTTTTTTTTTTTTTTTTTGAAAATGCAAGATAATATGCAAGAGTAAATAAGAAGCCTTTTTGTTTTATTTTTCTGGTATACAACAATCTTTTTTTTTATTATTATTTACAACAATCTTTAGTTGATATAATTTGTACATTAATTTATTATTAATTTTTTTTTAATTTTTACAAAAGGTTTACAAGTAGTATACAAGTGTACAATTTTTTTTTTTTCAATTTTTACCCACCCATAATTATTGCAAATATATATATACAAAAATATGCGAAAGTACGAGCTATGGGTAAAGTATATATGTAATATATACACGCCCCCCTATACTTAGCGTGTGCTATGTCCTCAGAGCACAGAGAGCGAGGAAAAAGACATAGCTCGTGCTAAGCATAGGAGAGCCAAAGAGGAATAGAAAGTATAGAAGTCGTCTTGCCCCCCTATACTTAGGCTCTGGCGGCCTAAGTGTAGAAGAAGATCAAAAATGGGGCGGACGAGGAAAGATGGGAATGGATGAATATACAATATGGGCATCGGTCCCCCCTATACTTAGGCTTAGGTCAGCCTAAGTATTGGTAAGAAATGCGTATGAGGACCGATGTGATCTGGAGAATGTACAGTGAAACGACTCGGGTGACCCCTTCCCCCTATACTTAGGATCTGGTCATCCTAAGTATAGTCCGAGATAATGATTCGATGATGTGGGGATGGGTTACTAGAATCGTGGAGGTAGAGGAAAGGATATACAGGAATGATGATATATGTACAAATGAGTCGGTCTGAATCTTCTGAAGATGCTGCTGATGGCTGGAGTTCATTGCTGCAAGGTCTCATGCACGGCTTGAGATGTATCTGCTGTATCTGTCTCGCGCATGAATACAATCTCCTCCACATGGACTAACTGTTCATTAGATTCAACGAAGTGCTTCAACAGCTGCCCATTAACCAGGAATGTCGGTGCGTCATCCGCGAGATCTGAGATCTCGACACATCCACTATCATGCACCGTTCGGACTACAAATGGTCCCGTCCACTTGGATTTCAGCTTGCCTTGGAAGGTCTTCAGCCTGGCATTGAACAACCATACCTTCTGTCCAGGAACAAAGGTCTTTCGTCTGATAAATCTATCGTGCCAACGCTTCACCTTGTCCTTGTACACCACACTGTTGTCGTATGCGCGGTTTCTGACTTCCACAAGCTCATTCAGATCCATGTCTCTCTGTTTTTGGCCCAGGTGTGTGTTCCAGTTGACCTTCTTTATTGCCCATTCTGATTTATGCACTAACTCTGCGGGCAAATGGCACGGCTTTCCGAATACCATTCGGAATGGGGAGGTACCTAACGGTGTCTTGTAAGCCGTCCTATACGCCCAGAGGACCTGATCCAAGATCTGAGACCAGTCCTTCCTGTCTGGGCGGACGAGCTTTTGCAGTATTGTTTTTACCTCCCTATTTGACACCTCAGCCATACCATTGGTTTGTGGGTGGTAAGGACTAGCGACACGGTGTTCGATGCCGTAATCCTTCAGGAGTTTCTTCACCTCCCGATTCACAAAGTGGCTACCCCCATCTGATATCATCATTTTGGGGATCCCGAACCTAGAGATTATGTGCTCTCTGATAAACTTACAGACAGTCCTGCTGTCTGCGGCTCGGGTCGGGATAGCCTCCACCCATCTTGACAGATAATCCACCGCAAGAAGGATGTATTCAAATCCGTGGCTGACAGGGAATGGGCCCATGAAGTCGATGCCCCAGGCGTCAAAGACATCACAAATGATGACCGGCTGCATCGGCATCTCATCCTTGGAACCAACGGTTCCTCCCATTCTCTGGCATACTGGGCACGACTTCGCGAAGGTGGTGGCATCGCGAAACAGAGTCGGCCAGTAAAAGCCACACTGAAGCACCTTCCATGCGGTCCTCTTCCCGGAGTGGTGTCCTCCTGCCTCTAAGCTATGGCATAAAGAAAGGACACTCTGGTATTCCTCCTGAGGAATACAACGTCTCCAGACGCAATCCGGTCCTTCAAAGAAAAGGATCGGATCCTCCCAATGGTAGTGTCTAGCATCCGACTTTAGTCGGTCAATTTGGCTCTTGGGCCAATCCTCGGGAACCTTCTTGGAGACAAGATAGTTCACGATATTGGCATACCATGGGAGTGAGTCGATAACAAAAATCGACTCGTCAGGGAAGGAGTCTCGAATTGGGGAAACCTCGGAAGTATTAATATTTTCGAGACGAGAGAGATGATCAGCTACTACGTTCTTCTTTCCAGGTTTATCACGGATGTCCAAATCAAATTCCTGGATAAGTAGAATCCAACGAAGAAGACGCGCCTTCGCGTCCTTCTTCTCCATCAAATATCGTAGTGCCGTGTGGTCTGTGAACACAGTCACCTTGGATCCGATTAAATGCGATCTGAATTTGTCCAAGGCAAACACTACCGCCAGCATTTCCTTTTCGGTAACTGTATAGTTACGCTGAGCAGAATCAAGCACTTTGCTTGCGTAGTGGATTGCAAACGGGACGCCATCTCTTCTTTGTCCCAATACAGCCCCAACAGCATAATCTGATGCATCCGTCATGATCTCAAAAGGGAGAGACCAATCTGGGGCTTGTAAAATGGGTGCGTCCATAATCATTCCTTGTAATAGCTTAAAGGCCGCAAGACACTTGTGATCGATAATAAACTCCGCGTCTTTGCCTAAAAGCTCAGTTAGCGGTCGGGCAATTTTAGAAAAATCTTTGATGAACCTCCGATAAAATCCGACATGCCCGAGGAACGACCGCAACTGCCGTACGTTGGTTGGTGGCTGGAGTCGTCTGATCACATCCACCTTGGCAGGGTCAACCTCCATTCCTCTCTTGGAGATGACGTGCCCCAACACTATGCCCTCCGTCACCATAAAGTGACTTTTCTCCCAGGAGAGCACCAGATTGACCTCACAACATCTTTTGAGGACTCGGTCCAGATTCCTAAGGCAGGAATCAAAAGAGTCGCCGTGGACCGAAAAGTCATCCATGAAGACTTCCAGGAATTCGCCGACCATTTCGGCGAATACAGCAATCATGCACCTTTGAAAAGTACCTGGAGCATTGCATAACCCAAAAGGCATGCGCCTGAAAGCATAGGTACCAAAGGGGCATGTGAACGTGGTCTTTTCCTGGTCCTCTGGAGCTATGGCTACTTGATTGTAGCCCGAGAACCCATCAAGGAAGCAGAAGAATTCTTTCCCTGCTAGTCTCTCTAAGATCTGATCAATGAACGGTAGGGGGAAATGATCCTTCTTCGTCGCGGCATTCAGGCGTCTGTAATCCACACAGACGCGCCACGACGTGGGTACTCTCGTCACGATCTCCTCTCCGTCCTCGTTGGTGGTCGTCTGAATTCCCGACTTTTTCGGGACAACATGGATTGGGGCCACCCACTTAGAGTCGGAGATTGGGTAGATAAAACCCGCGTCGCACCATTTTTCTATCTCTTTCTTGACAACCTCTCGTAGATTTGGATTCAACCGACGTTGGAATTCACGAGAGGGTTTGGCTTCATTCTCCAAATATATATGGTGCGAACACAGAGCGGGATTTATCCCGTGGAGATCGGAAATGCTCCAGCCTATTGCCTTGCGGTTCTTCTCCAGGATCTCTAGCAAGCGAGATTCCTGCTCCTCGGTCAATTGCGAACTGATAATGACCGGAAATTTCTTGGCTGCGCCCGCAAGGAAGGCATACTTAAGGGTTGTGGGTAAGGGTTTGAGCTCAGGGATGGTATGATCATCTAAGAAGTCTGGCTCAATCCGATCTGGTTCGGTGTTGGAAGTGGCTGGATCTTGATCTGCAGTGGCTGCCACCAAGCTTGGCTCTGGAGTCGGATCGTCAAAGGTCTCCATGCAATCGGCAAACGCCTCGTCCGACTCGTCTTCCTCATCTTCCGATTGTCCTAAGGATGTAAGGACTGACAGGCCCTCTTGGGCCTCTATGTCATCGAAGATGTAGGGTGATGCAGGCTCAGAGCTGTACTCGTTCCTAATGATCTCGCAGACTGACTCATGTACTGGATCATCTTCAAAGGAGATGGACATATCGGTGCTGGCTGGGTTCTGTCTCCATGGCCCAACTAAGTCTACATGTGCACTGTCTGTTTCGATCGAAGAGTACTCGGTGCTGGATTCGGAGTCCGGTCTCTGCCATCTGGTCTGCTTCATCTCTAGTTCCTCATCTCCGCCTGGAGTTTGGAACTGAATCTTCCCATTCTTATAATCGAATAAGGCCCCTGCTGTTCTAAGGAAGGGCCTACCCAAGATAATCTGGGAATCTCTCCAATTACGAGGGGTCTCCATATCAAGGACAGTGAAGTCCACCAGGTATTCCTGACCCTCGACTTTGATCACAATGTTCCTTAATTCTCCTTGGGACCTCTTAGTGGATTTATCTGCAAACTGCAGAATAGCTCTAGATTTCCTAAGAGGTCCGAGATCAAGCCGCTCATAGAGGGCTGTGGGCATCAAATTGATCGAGGAACCATTGTCAAGGAGAGTGCGTGCAAACGCGATGTCATCAACATGACTCACTACATAGTGTGCACCCATGTCTCTTCGTTTCCGAGGAAACGAGTTCTTTATTGCACAAGTCGTGGCTACTGATAGAACGTGTTTCTCAACACGGCTTTTGGTCTTCCTGCTAACCCTAGTAGGTGTGCATCGCACCTTAAGGTATTTCTGGAATGCAGGGGTCATTTCCACGAACTTGTCGAAAGGGATTGTGACCTTGATATGTTTGTTACAAAATTCAGCCATCTCAGGGTCATCTTTTTGGATTTTTGTGTTTTTCTTCTTCCCACCCTTAAGAGCTTGGGGGAAAGGGATTATTAACTCAGGATCTGGAACTGAAATATTTTCATTAGAAACTGAAACTGAGTTCTGGACAGGACTCTGACTCGGACTTTTGTACAGACTCTGATGCTGACTCTGACGAAAGGGAAAATGCTTGGGCGAAACCGGTGATGCGTCTTCCGCTTCTTCTGACTGGTCCTCCTCAGATGGAGGTGCGGGCTCATCGGTGCCGTCGGACTCCAGGTGGATGCGGGGGTGCTGCTTCGAGGACTCAGATGTCCTCTTCTTCTGCTTGCGGTGGTGGTGGTGATGCTCCTCTTCCTCCTCCTCCGAATTCTCCTCAGGTCGAACTTCGGAGGTTCCTTCCTGTTGTGCCCGTGCCCGATCAGGTATGGTCACGGTCCTTCCGCTCCTGAGGGACATATGGTTAACATTATCATACGAAAGGATCTCATGTTCAGATAAATAATTATCTGAATAGTCTACCTGATCTCTAGGTCGGTTCTGGCCTTGGTGTATGCTGTTCGGGTTGGCCTGAACCTGTGCGGGAAGTGGAGTCCTTGGCGCCGTTTGTTGGTCTTGAGCACGAGAGACCCGATTGATGTCGGTTCTCATGTCCAAGTAATCGTTCTGCATCTGCTGGACCCTATCAGACAGGGTCTGGATCGCCAAGGTGAGGGACTCCAACTCGGTGGGCTGGGCTGGCTGCTGCGTGGATGCCGTCCTGAACTGGCCCTGCTGGCCGTGCCGATACTGCTGCTGATGGGGTGGTGCTGGCCCCTGCTGGTAGGTTCGCTGCTGCGGCTGGTACCCCTGGTCTGGCCTGGACTGGTATCGCGGGATTGTGACGGGTCTGGTCTCCTGGTATACTGGGGTTGGGCGGTGTGCCTGATCCTTCCCCATCTCAATTTGCCGGACTAGTGGGTCACGGCTATACCAGAGCCCGTTGATCTCGTAGACGGGCGGAGGCTCCTCGTATGCTGTCTCAACTGGTGGGGGTGCTTGATGGTTCTGCTGGGTGTAAGTCTGATCCCAGCTGCTTTGAGACCCCGGTGCCTGTTCCTGTACAAGATGAACTCGATGTACAGGTACAGGTGGTGCAGAAGGGGTGGGTAGCTTCATCTTGGCTACCTTTTCAGAGAGTTCCTCCACCTTCTTGGGAAGGCTCGAAAGAGACTCCATCTCCGCGACTCGCTTGTGGATCTGTTCGACCATGGTGAGCTTGTCTGCAATCATCCCCATGCTGGGGATGAGGTCCTCTGTCAGATCAGCAACAGTCCTTTTAGTTGTCTCGTTGGATAGAATCGAGGGAGACAACTGATAGGCCCTTGTGGCCTGTGACCTGCCGGTTTCTGCCATCTGCTCCAGGATCTTCCATACGGCGTGTTCGTTCTTGTTCAGATAGCTTCCTCCGCAGGCGGCGCTGACTAACCCCTGCATCTCTGGGGTTAAGCCGCAGAACAAGGTCTGGACTAGGATCGCCTTTGAAATGCCGTGGCATGGGCATTTCTGCACTAAATCATTGAACCTGTCCCACGCCTCGTGGAACGGTTCGCAGGGTCCTTGGGCGAAGCTGGCAATCTTCGTACGCATCTGATTGGTTCTACTGAGTGGGTAGAACTTCTTCAGGAAGAGGTCCTTGAACTGCATCCAGGTAGTACAAACCACCCCTAGGTTCTTCAGCCAATGTGCAGCCTTATCTCCTAAGGCAAAAGGGGTGGCTTTCAGTCTGATATAGTCTTGGCCAACATTGGGATGGCTCAGATTATTACAGACTAGTTCGAAGTCACGGAGGAAGGTGTACGGCTCTTCGCTGAGGTTTCCGTTGAACTTCGGCAGCAGGCTAAGGAAGTGGGGCTTCAGCTCGAATGCCTGGTCGGGAACTGCAGGTGCTAGCCAATTCTGGATCTCGTTCTCCGCCGGGTTATATGTATCGACCATTGGCCGGTCGATTCCTTCTGCTACTATAATCTGCCCCATTCGTGCAGTGAGATCGGCATTCTTCTGTTCAGCTTCTGCCAGACGTCTAAGGATCTGTCTCATCTGGTCCTCGTCGGGCGGCATCCTTGGCGGCATTTCTCCCTCCAGTTCTGGGATATGGAAAATAGGTCCGGTGTTAGAGGGTAAATCAAGGAATGGATTACCGAGGCAATGGTCTTCCTCGGTACTCTCAGAGGAGATAAAAGGGTTGGTTTGAGGGTAACCACCCTGAGCAGGAGGGAACCAGGACTCAAGAGGGTCATGAGTCCTGGGTGGTCCAAAGTGCGTTTGGACCGAAAAAGACGAGTTATCTGGGGGACTCATAGAGGGATCAGTGAATTGTGTGTCGAGATCTCCCCATTGACTCATCTTGATAAGCGAGAAGAAGATAGGATTTTACTCCTACCTGAAGCAAGCAAGAAGAACAATCCAAGACCCTGGTTTTCACACTCAACACAGTGAAGGACTCAAATTGAGTCCAATTTATCTTGTAATTTTTAAGTGTGAATTTCAAGCAAATCTAGCAAGGATTACGCGGCCTAGAGGGAAGTCGGCTCAGAGCCGGATGCGTCTTCCCTGTTTATCCTGTCGTCTAAGATACCGCCGCTCCTTCCTTTCTTCGCTCCTATCCCAAGCCGAGGGATTCAGTGACCACGCCCCTATCTACCTGCAAGCAGGCGGAGGCTGACAAGGCCGGAACTTCACCCCGGGGGGTTACTGGCAGCTTGTCGCGAAGTACCGCAATTTCGCCCCTATCTACCTGAGACAGGCGGAGGCTACTTGGTACTAGTCAAAGAATCTGAAAGTATCCGGCTTGTGATATTTGCTAGGATCAGTCAGAACGATGATATGGAAGACGGGGATTTGGGCTCTACCTTAGGGTGTTCACACACACTCAGGTACCCTCACTCAGCCTGAAAACAAGGTCGGGGTTACTCTCCCGCAAACAATTTTCAGTTTTATTCCCTTTTTATTGTCAATACTGTTAGCAGTCCCAGTTTTAAAGTAGGTTATCACTGAAATTTAATCACCACAAAGCACGCCTATCGGACAGTCCCAATTTCCTTTAATTAAGTGAGAAAATCAGAGGGGGAAATCGAGAAAAGCCGATGCAAGTTAAAATCTATGATGCGTATGCTAAGTAGAGAATACTTACAGTGATCCCTTCGCTTGTCGATGCAGGATGCTATACAGAATTGAAAACTCTATCCTATATGCAAATGCAGGCGATAAAAGCCGCTCCTAGACAGGCAGTTCTATTAGCGTGAAGAACAGATTGATTTGAACTAAGTCCTGCGGTCTAAGTGCGTCTTTTAAATGTGTTGTGTGGTCCTATTGATTACGAGCACAAACAAGTCCTAGATTGGCTCGAGGAGCCGCTAGTGCAAGCTAAGTTACCAATCAACCACACAGCACACGGGACACGGTTTCCACTATTTTTACACGCGCGAGAACCCAAACGGGAACCGCTGGAAACGATGCAAAAGAAATAAAATAAAATGAAAATTACAAGGCCTCTCTTTCTCTCACACAATCTAAGTGCTAAGTCTTCGAAGCGTCGCCGACTCCTCGCGTTCCTCGCACAAAAATTAAGATAAGGTCAGAGAGTGACACAAAAATAAAATAAAGCAAAAATAAATGAGAGAAATAATTACAAGAACAACCGGGGGTCAGACTACCCGGGGGTTAGAAAATCAAACACTCAAAATGTGATGTAAATTAACCTAAGCCGTGCCTCCCCGGCAACGGCGCCATTTTGATAAGCCTCCCGCACCCTTAGTTAATCCGGTCAAATTAATGTCCAAATCAATTAATGATATTCGTTGCAGTCGGATACGAGGGATTAATCAAAAATCACTTAGCTATTAATGTTAAGTGATGTAGTTTTTTTTTACTTGGTGAAGTCCAAGGTCGATCTCAGGGAGGCATCTGTCTCCTTAGGTTGATTACATCAATTCACAAGTGCTCGAGATTCGGGGAACGATTTTTTTTTTTTTTTTTGGTCTTTTTAATTACTATGTAGACAATGCAGACAATCCTTAGCCAATTTCAAGTTAGATTTAATTGATATATCAAATTCAGTCCAAAAATTATGAAAATTGGCCAGAAGGTTGCTTATGATGAAAATGACCTACACTAATTTTTTTGGAATTTTTTGACTCAAAATGAATATTCTATGAATTAACTAAACAAACAGTGTGATTTTCAATGTTTAATTTTTAATAAATATCAAAACACAATATTTCTCGGAACTAAAATTATCCTAGGAAGGTCTAATGATCAGGAACCTAGGAAAATTGACAGAACTAAAAAAATGTTGTGAAATGAATTAATTAAAATTAATCAAAGGAAATCACTAAACTATTTATTCAGGCCTCGTTATGCGTGCAAATGATGTGAAATTTTTATGGGATGTTAAAAACAATGTCCTTAAGCTACTGTGATTTTTTTGGTGATTTTTGAAGGCACAGATAATTTACTAAAAATCAAATGGCATCTCTGGGCAAAATATGACTCAAATCAACCAATTAATTCATTAATAAATCAAGAAAACCAACAAAAATACAACACGTGTGCTAACAGGTAGAGGACAAAGTTCTCAACAATATGCAACTTTTAAAATTCAAAAATAATCAAAAATGCATGCTATGGACACGTGCAAACATAGGGGTCTAAATGCAATACTGAAAAATAAATGTTCAAGAAATAAACATGCTGACAGGGACTAAAGTGCAATTACCATGACTATGCAGGACTTGAATGCAAATTCTCCACGAATCACGTGCGCCTCACGTGATGTCTGCTTCACAGGGACCTTTCTGCAATTTTGGAAACCTCCAGGGGTGTCGGTGCAATTTACCCAGGCCGCACGTGCTCCTCACGTGGGGCGGCCTAGGCTCGGAGGCGTCGGAGGCTCGGATCGAGGGTCGGGGCTTCTGGAGGCTCGGGTTAGCCTCGGATCTGCTTCGGGGGACCCGAGCCTAGGCTTGGGTGCCGAGGCTCGGATCGGGCGACGTGGCGGCCTGAGGGCCCTTGGATCTGGATGGATCCAAGGGTGGTAGGTGAAGACGCGTGGCAGCGGGTGGAGCGTCCGATCCTTGGTGCGATCGACGGTCGAGGACGAAGGCGGTGAAGAGACGCGTGGCGGGACGAGGGCCGTTCGATCAGAAGATCGAACGGTGGCTGCTGTTTCTCCTTCAACGCTCCTCCGCCGCCTGCGGAGGAGGGGCCTGTGCTCCGGTGAAGGGGGCTGACCTCCGCCTGCCTCGCTGAGCTCCGTCAGTGAGCTCTGTCAGCTCCCAGCTAGCTCGGAAGCAGCGGATGAGGACGGCGAAGCCTCCGGTGGTCTCGGATTGGCTGGAGGAGGGCTGGAGCACCTGGTCGATGAAGCTCGAAGAAGGATCCGATGAAGCTCCGGCCAATGATGATCGGGTACCTGCAAGGGTTATGTGGATAGCCGAAGCGTGCTGATACGATCGTGGAGAGGATGGCGTGGTCGGTGAGGCCTGCGGGTGCTTGAGGTGATCGGGCGAGGTGGCTCCGGACAAGCGGCGGAGCTGCTAGTCGACGATGGTCGAAGTGCGGTGAATGGCGAAGTGGAGAAGCCCGCGAGGATGCTAGCACCGTCGCGGAGCTCGTCGGGATGTCGAGGAGGTGTGGAGATGTCCGTGGAAGGCGAATAAAATCGGAGAAGATCGGAAGAAAAGAAGAGGATGATCGGAGAGGGGATGAAGGAGGTTACCTGGGGTTTGGGGCTCGGTTTTGAGCTCCAGGGGTCGTCGCTCCAGAGGTCGGTAAGCCTCGAGCTCGTGCAGCTACGCGGAGGGCGGCTGCGGCACGGCTGTGCACCGTGGATCTCGCCGGAGAAGAAGGTCCTTCGTCGCTCAACAATTCGGCCGCTTGCTGTCACCAAGAGGAAGCTTGGAGCTCGGGGTTCTTTCCTGGAGTGGCGGATGGGCTTGAATGTGGTCGGAGAGGGTGTATTTATAGGTCGAAGGTGGCGGCAGAGCTGGGTGAGTGGCGAGTTTCATGGAGGTGGTGGAGCGAGTGTGGCGGAGATGGTGATGTTCGAGGGTGTTGGCGAGGGAGAGGGAAGAGTGGGGAAGATCGTGGGAGAGTCAGTGGCCGGCGAGGGGGGCTGGAGTGCGGCCGAGAATAGAAAGGGGCGGCCCCTCCCGCAAGGCGGAGATCGTGGGAGAGAGGGGCTGCCCGAGGTAGGGGACGAAGTCCTGGCCGTTGGATCTTGTGATCCAACGGCCAGATGGAGGCGCGAAGCGGGCGGGTGAGATTAGATCTGGAGTGCCCAGATGAAGGGCTATGAGGGTGACACGTGGCGTGACGCGGGCGAAGTGCGAGCGGGCGGCTAGGATCGGGTCTAGGTGATTGATCTGAGGGTCACGATCCGCTGGAAGACGAGCGGTTGTGATGAAGGGATCGGGGGCGCGATCGGGCGGCCTAGAGGTCGCCACGTGGCTCGTTGAGGATGCGGCGCTAAGGAACGGTCCAGATGGAATGCGGGGTGGATCTGATGGCTGTAGAAGAGAGCGGACGTGGTCAGGCCTGGGCCGTTGGATCTGAGGTGCGATCCAACGGTGGAGGGCGCGGGCGGAGCAGACAAAGGGCAGCGGGCCGCGTGGCGCAATCAGAGGGCGCCACGTGGCCTGCTGTGAGTGGTCGAAGGGAAAGACACGTGTAGAAAGAGGAGGAGGCCGAATTTGGAAAAACTCAAAACATGAAAGTTGTAGATCTTGATGAGATCTACAAGTTTCATGTTGACCAAAGACGGAGATGAGGTCAAATATGATACATAAATACAAAGTTACATAAATATACATATGTAGTATACAAAATGACCCAAAAACCCAAGTTCCTCATACAAGCTCCAATTTCAATGAAATTAGTCTCATTTTGAAGGTCTTTTGATATGTAGTATTCTAAGAGTGAGTAGACCTAAGTAGGAGTTTGTATGCGGGCTTTATGTGTGTTTTAATGTACAAGGGTGCTCAGGGTATTTAGGCTCTTTTACAAGGGTGATTTGTGGCTTTCTTCCCTATATTCTTAAGGAGTATATACATATATTATAGAGAAGGAGTTATTTGATGAAGAGGTCTTTTACAGGTGATTTTTGGCTTCTTATTTAAATGCAGATGAGCTCCTAAAATGCATGAATTATGGATGCATGCATGAATGCTATTTATGCAAGATAAAGGGAAATATGCCTCTATTTTCTCGGGAACAAGGCTCTATTTTTGACTTTTGATGTGATGAATCACAGATTCATCACCGTGCTACTGAAAAAGAAGTTTGAAGTCCGCTTCTACAACAATCGTGTTACTATTGGCAAAGATCGAAAAATCTTTGCCATGGGAAAATTTGTACCGGGCGATGATCTATTTTGTCTGAATGTTACTTATGAATCAATGAAAGAAAGTTCTGATTATTCCTTGTGTTTCTTGTCAATATATGATCTTTGACATATGCGGTTAGGACACCCGGGAAATTCAAAAATGGATCAGTTAGTTAAGATGAATCTAATACCTAATATGACAGGAGCAAGAACATTGCCCTCTGAACATTGTTTGACCGGTAAAATGACAAGGAAACCTTTCTCCGAAGGTACAAGGTCAAAGGAACTGTTAGGATTGATCCATTCTGACATTTGCGGTCCTTTGAGTGTGAGTACACACAGTAACAAGGAATATTTCATAACTTTTATTGATGACTACTCCAAGTATACCTACATTTATCTCTTAAGTAGAAAAGCTGAAGCTTTTGAAATGTTCAAGAGATATAGAATGGAAGTGGAGAAGAAATTGGGAAGACCAATTAAAACACTTAGAACTGACATAGGTGGTGAATTTAACTCAAATGAATTCAAAGATTACTGTATTCGGGAAGGCATTAGTAGACAAACTACAATGCCTTATACACCACAACAGAATGGTGTAGCAGAAAGGAAGAATAGGACCTTAATGAATGCAGTAAGGTGCATGCTATCACACTCATGTCTCTCTAAGAGATTTTGGGGAGAAGCTGTGTTGACAGCCAATTACATATTGAATCAGATTCCCACTAAATATGTGGATTCAACTCCATACGAAGTATGGAATGGTAGAAAATCAGAATTGAGTCATCTTCGGAAATGGGGATGCACTGCACATGTCTTGATTCCAAGTCAACTTAGAGACAAGCTTGAGTTTAAGACATTAAAGTGTAGATTCATTGGATATTCTGAAAAATCCAAAAGGTATAGGTTCTTTCATGATACTCGAGGTCTCATTGAAAGTCGTGTAGCTACCTTTCTTGAATACCAAGATGAAAAGGAGTGAAATAGAGGAAACAAAACCTCTAATTATCTTAGAAGATAATGAAAATGATATATAAGCGAGACAAGAAATATTGGATGACATACCTCATCTGGAGATGGAAAATGAACCTATAATAAATATAGAACCTTTGGAGGAAGTGGGTGGACCCACACAACCCACGGGTATAATCGGCAACAAGAGACCCAAGACACAACCTGCATGGATGGATGATTATTATCTATACGGATGCGAGGTTTCGTGTTACACCGTAGATGAGGATATAGAGGATTGTACAGATCCTATTTCTTTTAATGAAGCAATGGCTTCTAACGAGTCAGAATCATGGACGACCGCTATGAGGGATGAATTGGACTCAATTGAGCGAAACGGTGTTTGGGAACTATGTGACTTGTCAGAAGGTAGGCAATCCATAGGGTGCAAGTGGGCATTTAAAAGGAAGTATCGTATTGACGGTACCATTGATAAATACAAAGCTAGATTAGTTGCCAAGGGTTATAGCAAAAAGCTGGAATAGATTTCCAAGAAACCTACTCTCCGGTAGCCAAATTCGCATCTATAAGGATGATTTTGGCAATAGTCGCATATATGGATTTAGAATTATTTCAAATGGATGTGAAGACTGCTTGTCTCAATGGAGAATTGAGAGAAGACATTTATATGCGGCAACCTGAAGGTTTTCAGGTAGAAGGAAAGGAGAAAAAGGTGTACAAATTGAAAAAGTCACTATATGGCTTGAAACAGTCTTCACGACAGTGGTATCTCAAATTTCATGACACTGTTACCAAATTCGAATTTTTTGCGAATAAGTTGGATAATTGTGTGTATGTCAAGAAAAGTGGGAGCAAATTTGTTATAATGTCACTATACGTTGATGACATTTTGCTTGCTGGAAATGACATGCTAATGCTCAATGAAATAAAAGAAAAATTGAGGAATGAATTTGAGATGAAGGACATGGACGAAGCATCCTATGTTCTTGGTATCCAAATAACTAGAGATAGAGGCTCAAAGAGCTTGAGCCTAAGTCAAGAAAAATACTTGCATACAATTTTGAAGAGGTTTGGAATGCAAAATAACACTCCAGCCCCTACACCACTTGTGATGGGAAAAAGACTTAGTAAAAGTCAGTGTCCCGGAAAGGGGTAGAAACCCCTTGATATTCCATATGCACAAGCAGTAGGAAGTTTGATGTATGCAATGATGTGTATAAGACCTGATTTGGCTTTTCCTGTAAGCCTGGTAAGTAGATATCAAAGTAATCCCGGAATGGCACATTGGGAAGCTATAAAGAGGATTATGAGATACTTAAAAGGTACTGTACAATTAAAACTAATTTATCAAGCAGATTCACTTGAGGTGGTTGGATACTCCAATGCAGATTTCGGAGGAGACGTTGATGATAGAAAATCTACATCAGGTTACCTTTTCATATTTGGTGGAGCGGCTATTTCTTGGGGTAGCAAAAAACAAACATGTGCTTCTAGACATACACAAGAAGCCGAGTACATTGAATGTAGCATGTCCACCACTTTGGATCAGACGCTTTCTTGAGAACTTAAGTCTCGAATTGGTTAAAGAACCAATTGAAATATTTTGTGATAATCAAGCTGCAATAAGTTTGATTAACAGTGGAGCAAATAGTTCCAAGGGAAAGCATATTGAGATCCATTATCACTATATTCAAGATATAGTGGTTAAACAAGAAATCAAGGTAACATATATACCTACCAGTGATATGTTAGCTGATTCTTTTACTAAAGGAATTGCAGCTGGAACATACATTAAACATGTTGGTTTAATGGGACTCAGGAATGATTGAGTCAAAATTGGAGATGTCATGAATAATGGACCTCAAGTAAACATCTCTAAGAAGATATACACTTCTCGAATAGTGGGAGTGTGGAATATCATGACCATTTTGGTCAAGTGGGAGATGTTAGACCGTTATAAGAATAATGACCTTCAATGGTCATGAATACGAATATAATGGTCATGAATAAGATGATATGAATATCAAAACGTTTATTATAATTGCAGAGACGTTACAAAATCTTTGGGCAGTTATTGGGGGCGTACAGGTCACTGGAAGGCCCTATATATGGGTGTTCTTCCCATGGAGAAACACACAAGAACAAGAATCGAGTGAGTCCTGGGAGCCCCCAAAATATATCTTACCCGAAATTGTTCTTCACTGCCTAGCCCGCTCATGGGTCGGACTTGGACTACGAGATTTCGGCATGGGCATGTCCGACCCGCAAAAAATAAAAAAGATAAATATAAACTGAATAATACATGCATTAGTATGATACACTTTAAGTTTTTCATATGTGACACTAGTTTTAAACAAAAATTAATAGTTTACATGTCAAGTAACATGTAAACTACTTATATTAACTACATAAAGTATAAATGATATTGATAAAATCATTTATATATATATATATATATATATTAAATAACATTTAAAAATTCAATGAAAAAGAGCGAAATAGATCATGGAGCAGATCATGATGAACTTTGAACAGAGATTTTTGAACCTGTGCTTGTTCGACACGGTCCATGAATCAACACGACCCGCATTTTGGCATGATCCAACCATTAAGGGGATCTCACACAAAAATCTTTTTTCTTTTTCAAAGTAAAAAAAAAAGGGAAAAATGAGCGCAACCCTCCTCCAAACAGTTACTCTTCCCGGACAAGTGTCCCCTTCCTCCTCCCCATCCCTATAAATAACGCCCCTCCAGCGAGCATTCAAAGCTCCACTCCACTCGACTGCTCCGCTCACCGCCACCTGAAAAATCCCCAAAACCTCACAGAAAAACCCTAAACTATCCAAACCCCAACGAGGCCCCCAGTCGCCGAGATCGAACCGCATTTACTCTCATTAATCGCATCCTGGTACTTCCCCGGCATTCAATGCGCCGAATCCGAGGGCATTCAAGTCCTTCCTGATCCGATCGCACGGATTCCTTGGGGGAGACGGATTTTGCCGGGGGGCTTTCTTCTGGTTTTATCTGAGGTGTGTGTGATGGGGAGGGCGCCTTGCTGCGACAAGGAGGGGCTCAAGAGAGGGCCCTGGACCCCCGAGGAAGACAAGATCTTGGTGGATTACATACAGAATCATGGCCACGGTAGCTGGAGATCTCTACCCAAGCTCGCAGGTATCGTGTTTGGTCGAAAAGTTAACCTTTGAGCTTGAATGGTGCTATTTAGATGGGTTTTTGTTCCATTTGCATTTTGTGTGCGGAGATTGGACAATGTAGGTTCGGAGCATTGCTGGTTGTGCGTTTTTTGGGTATGATTTGGTGGTAAAGTTGCAATCTTTAGGTTTGGTTGTTAGTTTAACGAGGAGGCTGAAATTTAAGGAGAAAATCTGAATGGCAAAAGTGTAGATTTTTGAGGGACTTTTATTGTTCCAACTTCCAAGTCATTTGAACAGGATGTGGTGTTTGGTGTGCTTTTGGAAGTATAACCTATACAGGGCCTGCAGCCTAAGTTTGGTTTTACTGGTCGTTATTTAGTTGGAGGAATAACGTGGATGCGTAATGGCATAGGGAAAAGCTTACTTAAAACCTGTGATCAGATTCTGGCGGAGTTCTTGCATTATTTAGCAGGGGATTTAACTAAGGATTATAGTTCTATTACTCTTGAGCAAATGCTTGGTAAATTTTTGTCAACATCGCTCTAGTTTACCATAGCTGTATCATTTTGGTCCTTTTTTTCTTTTAAAAACTTATATTGATAACTCCTTTCTAGCATTTAAATTTTGATTCATTATTCGACCAAATCCAAGGGGGATATTAAATACCCGGCACTCTTGAGGATTTAGTGAAATGATCCACTTGGATAGTTCACATCCAGTCTCATGATAAACCGACATAATTTTTTTAAAAGGAATTCCGACGGTAGGCAATCAGGATTCCTTTTTTATATTACGATATTGACAATTTGTGACCTTTCAAAGATCAATTAAAAAGAAAAAGAGCTTAAACCAGCATAAATTTTTTAAAGGAGCTCGCTAGGTAGCTAATCAGGATTTATTTTTTATATTACAAGATTGACCATCATGTGACCTTTCAAAGGACAATTAAAAGAAAAAGAGCTTCAATCCTCATATCCTACGTTTTTTTTCTAATCTGATTTTATTATTCTCCATAATTTCCTGTGCTCCACTAATTCTTGATGCGATTTAACCGCACATGTGTTGCATTATAAAGATCAAAGTTAAGTGGATATTGCAGATCTATAAAAGAATATGTAACTAAGGATTTAAAATGACTAGCTATTTGGAAAAAAACCCCTTTTTTCTTGACCTGACCAGCATGGAGAGCTTATGCCTTTTTTAATAATTCATGAATATGCTGCATATTTCATTAGAAACAAAACTCTACTTTTTTGTGAAATCATGGAGTCGGCTACTTCACGGGGTATCCATCTGGAAATCAACTGGGGAAAGATGATTCTTGTATTAAAGTTTGCCACTCTCCAAGAGTCCTTTGGCCAAATCGTTTATGTATATTACCATGATTTACTCCAGTATCTGTGGGTAGAACTGAATTTTGTACTGCAATGGGAGCTCTGAGAAATGTCCCTGACTCAGAATTAGGATAAAAAAATGATACCTTCAATTGACACCCATTTCTTAAATTATTTTGTCCATGAAACCCAAGTGTTTTTGTTTCTCTCCTTTCTTTTAAGATTTATACTTCCAGCTCAGAATATAACTAATTGTTAGTGTCCCTACTGGTGTTACTATCCCATGATTTGATGAAGATGACGACATCTGCCTCACCTTCTTTGACCTGCAATTCATCACAGAATCATTAATTGGCATATCATTCTGTCTCTTTTGTTTATTGTATACACCATGAACTTTTAGTTTCATCATCATACCAACAGAAAAATTCCACCTCATTAAATAGATTGGCTACAGAGAACTATATCCATGGTTGGCAGTATACTGTTTGACCCAAAGGTTCAATGCCGATATTCCTTGTTGTGGTTGGTAGAGTAAATGCATTTATACTAACAAGAATTTCTATGGGAGCTGCTTATAAAATGTGTCTATGATATATATTTGCGATCTGGCACAACTGAGATTGTGTTCCTGAGCAAATTGAATTGGAGGGAAACATATAAAAACTCTATCAATTATGTCTTGTGCAACCGTCAAAAGGTCTTCATAAAGCTAACTTTTCAAGAGTTGAAAGTTGCCCACAAAAGTACATCTCTCCGAACTGCAATTATTTCTTGAACCAGAGCTTTTTTTCCCCACTGTTCTTCCCAAAACAGTCGACAACTTTGCAACGGGAGTGAGTTTATGTTAGTCTGGTGTTCACCTTTTATTAAAAGTTCACACAAAGCCGTACCATGCCAATCCAGAAGTCACCCTAAGAACCAAAAGAATCTACCCAGAAGCTCGTTGCGAGCTGCTTGCCATGGAGTTCTTCCCATTGCACGCTAGTCACATGCTTAAAACAGTCAAGTTGAAGTCCGAGCTCAATCCTTCTTTTTACTGTTATCCGCGCAGATCACAGACCACATTTATTGCCTCACAGATCCGTCGAAGCCACCCCCCTGTATCGTTTCATGTTACTGTGCGCTGGACTGGTGCTTGTGCGTGAGGGTGCCATTAATGTGGCACTGTAGGGCCTTGTGGTGGTGGTACTACTTGTGGGTAGTCTAGTAGTCTTGTTGTCCTTACTCATTTAATGTTGACCATGATGGATGATATGTGTATGTGTTTGTCATGCGGTGTGGTGCAATAAATGAGCAGGTCTGCTGCGGTGTGGGAAGAGCTGTCGTCTGCGGTGGACCAATTACCTCAGGCCTGACATTAAGCGAGGCCCCTTCACTCAGGACGAGCAGAAGTCTATCATCCAACTCCACGCCATTGTTGGTAACAAGTAAGCCCCTTCCCATGCTACTCACTCGATCTTCCGTATGGGTCTTTCTTTTGTCTGTGCGAGCATATTAAGTTCATGTCGGATGCCATATAAAGCGGAATCACGAGTAACTCATTGGGACACATGGGGATCTTCAAATGACTCTGAATCCACTTTCATAACCATAATCTTTTGTTTTAGCCAGGAAAGGTTTGCAAGCAGTCTATATATGAGCATGTTCTTCCTCTGTAATGGCTTTGGTAATTTGCGTGAATTTAAGATCAAAAGCATCACTATTTTGCGTTCATTTCTCAAAAATTGCAGTGCCCTTTGCAGGCATATTTCATAAGTCTACATGTTCTAGCTTATTGTTTTCTATGAATAGGAGTCCTGATAACTTTAGGCCTGGTTTCGGCTTGTTAACCTAGAATCTTGAGAAGTTTGGTAGTTGGAGTTGGGCAATATGGAGGTGTCATCTTTTGTTAAAGCTGAATTTTGAAAACATTGTTTGGAATGACAATTTATTTGGATGGATAAAATATGGATAAACAGATAAATGATTACATCTTAAGTAAATTAGATTTCTTTTTTGGGTAAATTACATAAGAAAGCCCCAACTATGCATCAATTTTCTTAAGCAGGGGACTTATTTTTCAAATGTAACAAAGAGGGTCCTGATCTTATTGTCTCAAATATAGGCAACATTCTGTTACCCTTTTATGTTGATGTTAAACTCCAAAGTCGAATGTTCGAGACCCTCTTTTTTACATCAAAAAAATGAGGCTCCTAATCTGGAATTGGTGCATAGTTGAAGTTTTTTTTAATTTACCCTTTTTTTAAAGGCTAATTGCTATGATTTGAAAAGTGATCTTTGGGATGGAATACAGGATATTCAGCCACAAACCAAGCAAGTGGGTTCAGTAAAATTTCATAAAACAAGGGGGGAGGTCATCAAAATTGGATGAGAATAGCTTCCATGATTATATCTCCTCTCATCAATGTATATTATCCAAGATGCTTGTCTAAAAGTTTTGTTTCAAACCATTTTTTGATTAAAAAGTATCTCTTGGAGAATATAAACATTGAATGAAATGCATAACCTTTTTGTTTAAAATTGACGGATCTTGTATGGAATTTATTTCAATACATTATTCATTGTTAGTAGGCTCATATAACACGTTAGACTTGGGAAAACCTGCCGACACCTACCTTTCAACCATGTGAAGAAAGTTCCGTTTGAAAAGGGCGCAGTTTTTAGTCTATAATAATTTATTGAGCCGTACCATGATTTGAATTTTCTTATCGACTAATAGTGTTTTTATATACCTCTTTTTTCTTCTTAAGATTTACAATTACTTTAGTTAATGTGATATATGAGGTTTTGCTGCACACGTTTATAGAGATTAATGGCCAGCCGTTTTGAATTTAAGTCAGATTACTTCTTGTATAAGTGGGTTTATGTTGAAGGGCATTATATTTTAGATTACATGTTGGACCAATTTTCCCGTCCTTGGGGCCAAATAACTCGTAATGACGTTTTAGAATGTTTTCAGATTCCAATTCAGCCAGTTTATAAAAAATACCCTACGTTGGGGAATCTAATGATCCATCTTAATTTCATCAGTCTTCAGTTTAGGTCGCAATTTGGCTTAAACTAATTCCTCTCTAATGTTGATATTATGTAACCTGCCTTGCAGGTGGTCTACAATTGCGGCTCAGCTTCCCGGAAGAACAGACAATGAGATCAAGAACTACTGGAACACCCACCTGAAGAAGCGCCTACTCAAGGCTGGCATAGACCCAGACACCTCTGCCCCAACCACGGCTGCATCCTCTCCCTCGTCTCTCACTGGTACACCGTCCTCGCCCACTTCTGCGACCCCGTTGTGTTCTGCAACCCGCCATATGACTCAGTGGGAGAGTGCTCGCCTTGAGGCTGAAGCACGGCTTTCGAAGGAATCCCTCCTCTTCTCTTCGACATGGTCTTCCCTTGCCACCACAGCCACTGCCACTTCCACCACCCAACCTGAACAGGCCACCCCTAAACAAACTGCGGACATCTTCTTGCGAATTTGGAACTCCGAAATAGGGGAGGCCTTCCGCAGCAAGGACACTGTCTGCTCCTCTTCCTCATCGCGTCTGTTCACCGTCAAGGAAGATGATGAAACCGGCACAGGTGTAACTGGGGCTAGCACCACAGAAAGAGGCGAAGATGTAGAGTGCAAGAACTCAACGGATGGTTTTGGAGTGTCGGATTCGTGGAGTTCGAACGAGGCAGCCGAGGAGAGCTACCAGCTGTATCTCGACTTTGCAGCTGGGGAAGACATGGTGAGCCTCTTCCAGAGCAATCTCAGCAGCATATCGTTGTTTGGGGGTGACTTAGGGGAGATGATGCTAACCGATCCATCTCTTGTTTGATGCTTCTTATCTCATGGGAGGTTTTGGACGTTGCATTGTTGCATCTCCTGTGATTTGCATGGAGGTCCTTTTTTGAGAAATCTTACGTGAGTGTACGTACACGGATCGGGCTGTCCACGTGTACTTGCATAGACGTATTACTTACCTGTGGGTTGTAGTGGGTACGTACATATGGAAGCTTTTTTGTTTTGTTTTGTTTTTGGAATTATCCCCGAAGTTGCATCCCGGGGATATCCTTGTGTAATATGTGATGGGAAGTTTTGCTTCTTTCAGGGGCCTCTGTTTGTCAGATTGTGTAATTTCAGTGTGCTTTTTCTTACTCGTTTTGGATGAGTATGTGCTTGGAGTGAAATTCAGCAATATTACCTAGCATGGGGAGGATTAATAAATTTAGTTAGAGGGTCTAGAAACCAATGCCCTCTCCTCCTCTTTAAGATAAAATAGTAAAGAATCTCGGATTAAGCGAAATTTAGAAGGTATGTAGAGCGTTAATCTAAGATTCAATCTATAAGATTGGATTTTGAAATTTAAATCACAAAAAAAAAAATAAAAAGGATTACAACACCTCTGCTGCTATTCTCTCTACGGCAGAGGATCCTCTTCCTAGTTGTCATGGTATCCTTTTCTTTTCTTACTATTCTCTCTACGGCAGAGGATCCTCTTCCTAGTTGTCATGGTATCCTTTTCTTTTCTTACTATATGGTGTAGACTTCTTGTTTCAGGATCATCTTAGAAAGGCAACCCACTGTAAGCCGACGTGTTTTGTTCACTTGATTAGTGATGATCCATTTTTTCTCTTATAGTTGACATTTTCTTGTCATATATTCTGCTCATCCTCCTTTGCGATATCATTTTCTTATTCGGTTTTCTTTCCACATAAACGAGTGATCTTAAACAAAGAGAGTAAAAAGGAATAGTGAGTACATAATTGAGATAACCAGTTGGATATTGCTTAGACATTAAGTGAGATGATTGTGCTAGATTTCGAGCGTGTATGGCCCATACATCAACCAGTTGGATGAGGAATAATCAATAAAAGTAATAAGTTCTACGTGACATGCAATCTATCTTTGGGTAAAAGAGGCTAGCTACCGTATATATAGATGTAATGGATGGTGTACTCATGTGTGAGATCATTTTATAATAGGTTTACTTATCCAAGATAAAATAATGGTTTGGTGGCAAGTAAATTCTCTACAAGAAAATTGGCCTATAGAAACTAATAACTTCGATATTTCTTATCATATTTTCCAATATTAAATATATAACAACAAGTATTATTCATTTCAAAATTAGTTTTTGTTCTTTTAATTAACAACAAGTGTGACATTCGAGGTTAAAAGTTTGATTTATCTGTTAGTTTATTCGTCACAACATAAGTTAATTTTTTATCTGCATAGTTCAATTTTGTTGTGTTGTGAATGTAAATCTAATCAATTAGTCTTCTATTACAAAATTGTCCTCAGGCCTTACAAGATCTGAGTTATTTTCAACGCGAACACGTGATGAATGATCAGGTGACACATAATTTGACCATAATCAGCTACTTATGAGTTAGAACGTGCTGGATTCATTCATAGGTCTCCGGAATTGAATGATAAGTGTGGGATCCACGTTTAGAAATTAAATACATTTTGTTCAACATTGGATTCTATTTGTGCTTGTAAGAGTGCACACGATAAAACCGTCGGTTGCGACGAAACTTGGCTTGAGCATTTTGATGGAGATCCATGCCCAAGGAAAGAGTGAACAGATCTACTCCTTGATACCCGATTTAAGTACATCTTACTGGATCTGATTTGAACTAAATAAGCAATATGAAATGAGAATGGACTTAACAATTGATGCAAGGAAAAAGAAGGCAAGAACTGCTGATGCCATCATGTGCAATCGTGTACCACCTATGTAACTATTAAAAAATTTACAGGGCCCCTTTTTTGCCTAGGGCACACGAAGTTACGAACGACACTGAAAATCAGGATAGTAAATTAATCTGCACTCATACGATATTCTACACATATAAGGGGAGCGTATGTGATATACGAGGAAATTGATTTCTCCTTGAATATCAACCAGTAGACCATATCTTTCTAGTGGTAGAGATGCCTTCAATCCTCATCTCTCTGCTTCACTTAAGTCATGGAGGAGCTCATTTTGTCACCTCATCGAAATCATTGTTGATCAGGACTTCTTTTTATATCATATGTACTTTTGTTTTCACCACCGAAAAATAGACATGTCCGCTCCACCGAGTACTGACTACTGAGTAGGATGAAAGTCGTGCATTCATACGTTGTGATTGTCTTGCTTGCTTGTTTGTTCGTCTGATCCATGCTCTATATCTGTTGTATAGAACAACGATCAAAACAATCTATGCTAGTTACGCCTGCATGCTACAATAATTGATTTTGTGATTTTTATTTGGGTATGCTATTGTATTTTTTTAACCACTCACTGTATAAATTCACATCTTCTAGTGATATCAGGAATGCTATTGTATTATTTTCAATTTTCTTCCTATAAAAAATATTATTTCTCATACAATACCTAATGTTATAAGTAAAATACTAACTATTTTATGTCAAATATTTACCACAAGATCAAAGTCAAATTTAATATGTCAATTGTCATTGATAAAAGCAAACCTTCTTAATCTTTTTGAGACAAAGTATGAATGCATAAAAAATGCTTCAATTGCGCTCATTAGCACTTGCTCCACATTTATAATGTAGGAGTTTCTCCACCATACATTTTCCATTACTCGCTTAAATTGAAAAATAGCAATTATTAAATTGCATATATATTTTTGATGTCTTGAACAACATTATTTTTGAATCCTTGAAGCCATTTTTCATGATTTCGGATAGTAGATGCATGTCAAAAGTCACCCACTGCATCCATGGATAAAGAAAACTCTACATTGATGAATCTATTTTCTCACCACATTGTATACTAAAGTTTCCATTGTATCATGAAAATCTACAATAATGTGATGATTTAATGATAAATTGTTATCATTATAAAAGAAATTTGGATGTAAAAGTAAGCATGCTTTGTCAAGTGGATCCAAGTTGTCTATCACACTTGGCATATACGTAAGTCCTTTAATCACATGAATTTCCATTGAATGTTGGCATCATAAGTAGTGACTCTCAGAAACGACTTTTCATCACTATCGAAAATGCACAATACCTTTACAACTGATGCAAATATACCAACAGAAATTGGGTCACTATTTCATCTTCAACCAATGTTTCCCATCTGATCTAGTTTATGGAGACGATTATTCCTTGTCCAACACCATATTCTTCGGTCCCTCATAAATGATGAATGCAGCTAGAAATGGACTCTAGCATGGTGATTGAATGTGTGTAGAGAAAAGGGAACATATCGCTATCGAAATAAATGGTTTGTGGTGCAATAATTATTTTAAACGGGACACCATTTCCATGTTGGCATCGACAAGGAGATTCCTAACCCCTAACCGACGTTGGGATGGAGAGTAAGTGTAGAAAACGTATGTGTTCTATACAGGTAAGAACGAGGTTGCACACCATCAGTTCTTCAATTGTTCTGTTATCAATAAAATGTATGAAATGAAGTATGTCAAAGTACAAAAATATTGATAGTTAACAAGAAAATGATACGAGATGTGATCCATGAGACACACTGACTAAGGTTTGTTGTGGGGCGTGTTTCTACAAAAATATTGATAGTTAACAAGAACGAGGGGTGTACCTGTTCTAATGGGGTGTCCCTTGACTCTAAGGTCTACGAAAAATACAAACACAATAGATGCTTCAGATGTCTTCAGTGGGGTCACATCATTCGCTTTTGCCAAAACCCTATAACTTGTTTCTACTGTAGAAGAAGAGGTCACAAGGCAAATCGTTGCCCTTTTCCTAAAGCCTCTCAAAAAAAATATCCACCTTCCGCCAACTTCATGGCTGCCAACCGACCTCTGAAGAGGAGTCGTGCTTCCTCGCCTGGCGACTCCGCGCTGGGTGCAGAAGGTGCGCTTCCGCCCCCCAATCGGAGAGACCGAGGCTCAACGAACCGATGCCGCTGCTGCGAGGTCGTGTCGAGGGGAGGATTCACACCAGAGCTCAAAGAAGCTCATCTGTTATTCTGGGTAAAACTTTGATTCCATCTTCGAAAGCTGATGTCTGTACTGAGTCAAAAATACTTAGGGCAAAATTTCAAAAATGCCTGCTGATTGAATTCTCGGAAGAGATCCCCACTTTGGAGTGGGCTAAATCGATGTTAGAAAGAGAGTCCTTGCAGGGAAAGCTGGGGAAGATTTGGAAGATTTCCCAACATCAGCTGATCGCGGAACCGGATTCTGAGGAAACTTTTGTTGCTCTTGCGCATAACTCCATTCAGACTTCTGAAGGTATTTGGATTTGGTTTTACAAATGGTCCCCCTCATTCGGAGCAAAAAGAGTTGAGGAAGTATCAGCCTACTGGATGATTGCGCTTGGTTTGTCGATGCATCACCGTTACCCCTATGTTCTTGCAAGTATGGTGAAACCATTCGGCAAATTGCTGGACTTCGAATGCCCTAATTTGGAGAAAGACTGTGATGATGCTTCCGCTGTGAAACTCCTTGTGGATATCAATGACATTAATAACCTCCCTCGGGCTGTTGAAGTGTCCATCGTTGATGGAATCTTTGAAGTTACCTTTCATAGACTTGAAGAGGCTCCAGCTGTGAAATTTTGGCATTACGATACTCCTCTGGTTGAAAAACCAATTTACACACCTATGCCGATGTCTTTCAAGATGAAGAGGAGATAAGAGGTAAATCCCTCAAATGGCTTAGAGATTCTCGAGCCAATCTTCCGGTGATGGAATTATTAAGTGATAATACAGAAATTCTTGAAGGGGTCATTTGGGAGAAGGTAAATCTAAATGTGGTTCCCTTTCCGACCCATCGAGGGCCTTCCAAGGGAAAGCCGTTACAAAAAAAGCAAACGTGGACCGATCATCGCTAGAGAATGCTACTTCTTTGATTCAGGGTTTGGGCCAGAAAATAGATGTTGAAATTTTGGAATATCTAAAGAACATGCCCTCTTCCTCATCTTCTTTGGCGACGTCGAATTCACCTACTCTTTTGCTGAAACAAAAAGAAACGCCGAAGGAAATGATCTTGGCGGATGTTGGCACTCCTGTTGAGTCAGCAAAAGGAAAAGGTTCGCTCTTTAAATCACTTACTGATTTTAACATGGACTTAAATGTCTCTCCGGATTTTCTTATTAGAGCAAAAAATCTAATTGATTTTTTGAATTTGGATTTGATTGCTCTGCGGATAAACTAAATTTTATTGAGAAAATTAATTGCTAATTGTTGGGCTCGTCCTATGTCTCATTGTGGTGGGTTAATTTGCTAGGAAAATTCTTTTGGACTGTTGCTTTACTCCTTATAGTTGCTTCTATGGACCTAAATCTTATATCTTGGAATATTAGGGGTTTGGGTAGCCGCCTGAAATGGGATCGGTTGCAAAATCTACGTTTGAAACACTCGTTAGGACTCTTTTTCCTTCAGGAGACACGATCTAAATGTAACCCTGATCTACCACAAGGGGGTGGATGGGATTCTTTCAATTGGGTTCATAACCCAAACATTTGCACTTGGGGGATATTATGCGGCTGGAATTCTGACAAGTTCCTTCTGTTGGAAGTACATCATATGGACTTTTGTTCTGGTTTAAAACTTAAGAGGAAGGCTGATAACATCGAGTTTATTGTTTACAATGTTTATGGACCAACCCAGGATATTCACAAGGATGCTTTTCTTGCTGAATTGAGGTCAATTGACACGGACACATCTGCTATGGTCATTTTAGGAGACTTTAATCTAATAAGGAAAAGGAGTGATAGATTATCCAATGCACAGATTAAAAAATGTGACAAAGCCTTTGACCAGTGGATCAATGAGAAGGGGTTAATCGATTATTCTCATGCGGAAAAAACTTTCACCTGGTCAGGATCCATTGATCCCAGCTCGTGGTCTAAAATCGACAGAATTTTGGCAAATCTTCCCTTCCTGGATCTATTCCCTTTGCAATCTAAAAGTACTCTACCTAAGACCTTCTCTGATCACCATGTCTTGTTGTTTACATGTGCTCAAAGATGGGGGCTAAATAGTTTATTCAAAATTGAAAATATTTGGATTGATAAAGATAGTTTTGGCGCTCTTGTTAGGTCAAATTGGTGTCTGCCTCTCTTATCTGATAATGTCTTTCACACTTGGGCATCCAAGATCAAGCGTCTTAAAATAGCTATTAAAACTTGGAGAAAGGAAAATCATTCGGACTTCTCCAAGGAAATCTTAGCCCTCGAGGAGAATATTGGCAACAAAGAGATGGACCCATCACCCTTAAATCGGGAGATGGCCATCGAGATCAGAAATCTATACATGAGACTCGAAGCGCTTAAATATGAAGAATTTATTTGGTGGAACCAACGTGCCAAAGTTCGATACCTTAAGGAGAGAAACTCAAATACAAAGTTTCTGAAAACCATCGCCTCCGCGAAAAATAATAAAAATCATATTCATGCTTTAAAAAATAAAGATGGTCTTCTCGTCAATGACATTCGTGACGTGGGGAAGACAGTTACATCCTTCTACTTGGAGCTCTTCAGGGATCCTGATCCTTCTTGTGATTTGATATATATACCAAAAGATTTGGTATGCCTGACTTCTGAGCCTGATTTGCTTATCAAGGCCTTCTCCTTAACGGAGGTGGAGGCCACGATAAGATCCTTTAAACGAAATAAAGCACCGGGGCCTGATGGCCTTATCTTGGAATTTATGCGAAAATTTTGGCCTACTCTAAAAGTAGATTTTATGAACTTGCTATTTGCAATGAAAAAAGGGGAATTCGTCCTGAAATACTTTAGACTTCTAAACAATACTCTTATCTCTCTCATTTTCAAGAAAGGTGATCATCATAATATTGAAAACTTCAGACCCATTAGCTTGATCAACCTACCTATGCGTATCATCGCGAAGGTTCTCGCAATTAGATGGGCCCCTATCCTTCGGGAAAATATGCCCCCACGCAATTTGCTTTCCTCAGAGGGCGATCTTCGTCAGATGCTCTCTTGGTTGCTTCTGGCATTCTTGATTGCTGGAACCATTCAAATACCAAAGCTATTATTTTAAAAATTGATTTCCGTAAAGCTTTTGATACCTTAAGATGGCCCTTCATCTTCTCGGCGCTCGAGGCATCCGGAGTGCCAAGAAAGTTCATTCTATGGATAAGGGCTTTCTTTGAGACAACAAAAACTTCCTTCAAGATCAATGGATCATCGGTTGGTTTTATTAAACCTGAAGGTGGTGTCCGTCAGGGAGATCCTTTATCTCCTCTCATATTCATTCATTCTTTGTCTGTGCTCGATGCGATGTTGGCTAAGCTTGTCTACGCGGGTAAGTGCAGGGGATTCCATAGGAAGGGGATGTCTGGGATGATAACAAATTTACAATTTGCTGATGACCTTCTCATATTTATTCAATATGACAAATGTGGACTTCAAAATATCTTAGATACTCTAAAAATTTTCTCGAGCATGTCTAGGCTCTGTATTAATCAGGATAAATCCGAATACTTTTCCTTAAATCTTTCTGATGAAGAAAAACATGTTGTTGACACCATTCTACCTTGGAATCACGGAGCCTTCCCAATCTCCTATCTTGGTTTCCCACTTGATACTAAAAGGCATGATATAGGGGAGTGGACCAAAATTATTGATAAAATTGCAAATAAACTTCAAGGCTGGAAGGCTAACATTCTTCCGTTGCCAGCACGGGTTTGCCTTATAAACTCATCTCTAACTCCTCTAGCTACTCATATGCTTGCTTGCTTCAAGGCATCTTTAAATGTAATTAAAAAAATTGAACAGGTTAGAAGGAAATTTCTATGGAATGGGAATACGAACCTTGGTCTGCATGCCAAGGTCGCTTGGAAAAAAGTGTGCCGACCCAAAGCTAATGACGGTTGGGGAATTCTTAATCTTAAGAACTGCAATACTGCTCTACTAACGAAAGCCTTTACGCTTTTCAGAACATGACAAACTGTGGCTTTCAAATTTTATTAGTGCTTGCTACTACCTTAATGGTCCTATCTCTATTTTTGGCACTTCTCGTAAAGTTTGCTCACCTGTTTGGAGTGATATTTGTAAAGGCTCTCAGGATTTAAGAGGAGTTTTTCAAAAGCAATTAGGGGATGGCAAACTTTCATCCCTTTGGAGAGATCCTTTGTTGGGAAATGCTCCCCTTAAAGCCAAATTTCCGAACATTTGGAAGCTGATTAGAAACAAGAGGGTCTCAGTTAACAAAGGGCTAGTGACCTGGAGAGCAAAAAACAATTGGTTTAAGAGACTGTGCTATAGGGCCCCTATTGGACTTTGGCCTCAACTTGAGTGCATCAAGGATACATTAAGCTTAATGGCAAACAAACTATCTGTCAATCAAAAGGATCACTGTTTTTTCCCTACTAGGGAACTGCGCAAGCCCAAATCTATTAACAAAATGATCTATGATCTTTTAACCTCAGGTGGCATTGATTCAAATTTTAATTTAAATTTTTGGTCGAGAATCTTTGATCCTAGAATTTCATACTTTCTGTGGTTGTTGGCTCATAGGAAGGTTGCAACACAGGACCTTCTTTATAAATTTAACATCTCTTCCGTTAACAGATGCTATCTTTGTAATTCATATTTGGAATCCTATGAGCACTTATTTGAAACTTGAACGGTTTCTAATTGTTTATTTACAAAAGCTAACTTGCTGAACACAAAGATAAGCTTAAAAACCATTCTCGAATCCTTTTCGAGGCAATCTTATAATGCTATTGATTGGCAGATTTTTGCAATGCGGGCATCTCTCTGGTGGTCGATTTGGAGAGCCAGTTGCAAGATCGCTTTTGAGGGTATTCCAATTAACATCCCGAGAATTTTGACGGATGCATCTCAAATTTGCTTGGTGCGTGTAAATTGTTCACTATCCCAACTAACTTTGGTTGAGGGCAAATTGCCCTATATGCTGGATCGTTTGTTTCGCTTTTTTTAACTTTATTATTTCATGCTCTTCTTTTGCTACCAGCTCCAGTCCAGATGGCTCCGACGTCTCAGGTGTTTTCTTCTTCCCGATGTCAATCCCGGGGTGGATTTCGAAATGCTCTTCGTTGATCTGATTTTGGGCTTTTTTTGTGGGGAACTCCTGCCACATCCTTTTTGTTGATGTTCCGCCTGTATTCTGGGGCGTTCATTCGGTGCATCGCTCTTCCGTTCTTCCTGTGGCTTGATTGGACGCCTTCGATCTGCAATGTTGTGGCATGCGCCTCTATTGTGGCTGGTTTCTGGGTTGTCTTTTTGTTAAATCTGTAGACTATGGTTCTACACTCTTGTGTGGTGGTGCTTTAGATTATCCTGTTTATTAAACTCTAGCCTTCGTGCTTTATGATGAATGAATTTCTTGACTGTTTTCTAAAAAAAAGATTAGGGTTTGTTGTGGAACTGACAGGAAATGTTATTGCATCAACAATATGGTATATTTGGATAGAGAGGATCGTTTGCTGCAGGTCGAAATGCAACAGATTCTACAGTAGCCATGTATGCAACTCGATTACGATGGAGCGGTTCGTACGATTTTGCATTTTTTATAGGTCCGTATCAAGCAAAATCGTGTGAACCGGTCGAGTAAGATCGAGCGGCTCACGACATCACAGCAAGGACAACACCACAGCAGACGATCCACCTCTATATTTGGAAGGATCACAACTAGAGAGCGTGAGGATAGATCATGATTTTATGGTCTTATAAGTATGAGCAGAATTTATTTGCAGCGTACTTATGGTGATTATGGTGACTTTGGGTAAAATGAATCGTGGTCGTTTTTCAAAAGAAAAAAACTTTGGGTAAAACTACCCCTCTGCTCAAATATAAATTGAGCTTGGAAACTCCAACGGTTGGAATAAACAGGATGTAAGAACTACCACACCCTGCGTCTATCGGTTCTGTATTTCTTCCTTCACTTTTCCTTCTCAAGTAAATCCGAAATCGTTCAATAAGCTTATATCATATTCATGGATATACATAGCAATATTAATTGGGAGCTTTCGCATCATATATAACTTCATCGAGGAACTGTCTCGATCTTGATCTGAGATCTACGTTGCCCTAACCTGCACGAGAGCAACGTCTCGTTGCAGGTGAAGTCGACCACTCACGCTATGGATTCGAGACTTCGGTGGTCAACAATAAATACTACATTGAATCATCTCGATCTCATTGGCTTCCTAATTTCTCGAGGCCTTGACGAAGCGTGTACCGCCAAAGCCAGATCGAGAGTTGCGGCATAAATGCATGCAGAGTTCACCTGAAGTAGACCACAACTAACAGAATTGAAATAAATACGTGCAGCAGTTTTATTCGGTATGTTACTGTACGTGAGGTCCTTTGATATCGAGAATTTGCATGTAGGCGGAGAGGGCACAAGATATTATGTGCAGTTCGCATTGAATGTGTCACCACTCGTACTCGTCAGACAGGAAACCTAATTTAATGAACACAACAAATATATATGTGGAGGGATTGAGTGCACCGTTCCCAGATCTTTAGGTACGGTCCAGTCCTTCATTTAGCCAATGAATTATAGCTCAGTTGATATGAAGTCATTACTCTTGGATTACAGAAGAACATGGTTCAAGTTGATCAGCTCATTTTATAATAATAGGAGAATTTCTGGTAAAAACATTACAGTGGACTGCATGCCGGATCGTAATTTGCAGAATCAACCGTGGGGAGAACCTTATTGCCATGATTGATACAGAATCAGCAGATAGATGGGAAGCTATTTTGTTGCTTTAGCTAGTCCGTCCATTTATCTTGGTGAGATCATGAATAGGAAGATGTATATATTATACTCACTTGCATATGAAGACCAAATGGTTCAAACCCTTAACATCCCAGTCTCCAAATACACTTCTACATTTAGAATTAATGAAGTGTGGGTGTGGGTTATAAGTGGTAGAGAAAACTACTTTACAATTTGGGCTTAAGCATTTTGGATTGTTGTCGATAGGTCCATTTGAACCCGAGCTCAACAAGTTGTCAAGGGAAGTCTTGTTCGTTAACGGACCGACAACCTAACTCCAAGATATTACAAATGATATCAGAGCCAATTTCCTCTTAATAATGGAAAATGCTACCCGAGGGGTGGGGCCACCCCTACACAGAGATATGAGGAAAAGGTTTCCCAGAGCGTGCAACCGTTACTGAAGTGCGGTCGTGTGTTATATGTTGGGATTACTGTTGAGACTAGGTTTTCGCAGATGATGTTCCACACAAGGCGAGAACACATGTCGTTGTAGCGACTGACGAAAACCGTTAAATTCAAACAACGATTAACCTACAATACATATAAATCGATGCGGGAATAAAAATGTGCAGTTAAAATTTATGTATATGTGCAAGTATTGTAGAAGTCGAACACATGGAGCAAGGGGGATAGACCACACACATTGACAAAAAGGCAATACATGTTTTTGTGTTTTTTATGAGGATTTTTTTATTTTTGTGGGTTTTTAATTTATGATTTTTTGTTTTTAATTTTTTAATTTTTTTAATTTACTTATTTTTCTGATTTTAACTTTTCTTTGTAATATATATTATATGTAAATAACTATATATGAGTATACATATGATATGTATACTATAATAGACATATATGATATAAATAAAGAGATTAAATATATAAATCAGGAAAATACCCCAAGAATAGTCCTTTTTATTTTTAAGGATTTTTAAAATATTTTGGATATTTTTACTAATAACAATAATAATAAGGATTTTTTATCACTTGTGCCCCTACGAGATGTCGCAATATTAGTTATGCCCCTATCTTTTTGATAATATCAGTTGTGCCCCTCACTTCTTGCTCTGTCATCATTTGTGCCCTTCCGTCAGATCGACCGTCAAAAAATTAAAATAACCATGGGGCAGGGGTGGAGGCGACAGGCTGGGAGGGGGTGCAGCCCATGGGGAGGGGGAGCAGGGGGCGGCGTCGGGGAGGGGAGGAGGTGCGGGGCTGGGAGGGGGGTGCCGCCTAGGGGGAGGGGGAGCAGGGGGCGGCGCCGGGGAGGGGAGGAGGTGCGGGGCTGGGAGGGGGTGCCGCCCAGGGGGAGGGGGAGCAGGGGGCGACGACGGGGAGGGGAGGAGGTGCGGGGCTGGGAGGGGGTGCCGCCCAGGGGGAGGGGGAGCAGGGGGCGACGACGGGGAGGGGAGGGGGTGCGGGGCTGGGCGGCGCGGGGCAGGGGCGAGGGCGGCGGGCTGGGAAGAGGAGCGGGGAGCTCGGGGCGGAGCTGGGCGGCGTGGGGCAAGGGCGGGGCGGAGAGGGAGGAGGAGGAGGTTGGAGGAGGAGGAGGAGGAAGAGGATGGGGAAGAGGAGGAAGAAGAAGAGGATGGGGAAAAGGGTGTAAAATGATGACATAACCTTTTTAAAAATTAATTCTGTTTATATCCTCAAAGTTAACGTCCGTTTGCATTGTGGATGGACGGTCATGAACCCGAGGAGCACAAGTGATGAGATAGCAAGAAGTGAGGGGTACAACTAATATTACCAAAAAGATAGGGGCATAACTGATATTGCGATATCTAGGAGGGGCACACGTGATAAAATCCCGAATAATAATAATATAAGTATATATAGGGTAAATGGGGCAGCCCCCTTGAGGGGGAGCTAACTTGGCTCTTATCTCTCGATACTTTATTTCTTATCGACCCAGTCATCATGATGTCTAAGTATAGGGGTTTTGGGTTATTCAATACCTATGATATTTCATTTCATTTTCTTTCATTTATTCTTTCATTTTGGCTTTAAGTATAGTATTTTATACAAAATTTACAGTGTAAATAAGATGTGTTATTTTATGCAATTTAACGCCATATACATGCATATAACTAGGGTTTAAAGACCAAAATGAAAGAATAATGACAATGAAATGGATGTTCATCAATTACTACTTAACATCTTGAGCCGGAGCATTTTGGATGGTTGTCAACGGGCACATTTTAGACCAAGACCTACAAGTTGTCGAAGCAAGTTTTCTCTGTTAACAGACCGAGGACCTAAGCCAAGACGTTATAAATTCTTTTCAGCTTTCATACAAGCATACCTAATTATGTTCACATGTTTATTGTCCCAAGATCTCATACTCTCTTATGAAGAGGAAAAAAGATGTAAACCTCATAGCATAAGTCGTTTTACATCATTCTTCCCTAGTTCTTGAGTTCCCTCCTCGGCGGAAAAGAAATCTCAGATATCTCAAATGGAAAGAGACAAAGCAAACAGTAGGAAAAGATATATTCTCATCTCAATGAAAAGCAAATAGAAAAGACATGGACATTCTCTTGGATTAAAATCACAAGGTGAGTTGCCCAACTTATGCTTTCGATTTGACCAATCACTTAATCTTTTCCACTGCATAATCTACCTATGCAAACAAGCCAATTGTATTACAATAAGTTATTTATGTGGATAACTCTATCCGCTAACCACAACAACAATTTTTTTACACAAACAACTCTGATCCTAAAAAGTTGCTTACACGGACAACTCCAATCCTTAATATAAATACATGTGAAATGTGACAGTTGGCGGCGCAATTTGTTGTCCGTCTCCCAACAATTTCTTTGTAATATATTTCATGATAATATTCTATAAGTTGGTGATGCGTAGGGTAAATAGAAATTTTTTATTGAGCAAGGAGAAAACTTATAAGACGGTCATCGGGATTCAAGCGCTTGCAAATGAAGCACGTAGTAGAATGTCACTCTACAAGCCCCAAATAGAGAACCGAATACTATCTTAGTGAGTAGAAGTAAATTCTACATTTCAGATGATGGAAGGAGTGAATGGATCAATAATAAAGAGTGAAGCAAAATCAAAGGGAATGGCTCTTTTATAAGCAACTTAAAAAGATCGTTTTACTGAGCTAATTGCCATTTTAGGATGAAAGGATGTGAAATTTAGGTAAAGCACATTTGCCATTCAAAATGAGTACCCATATTTGAAATTAATCAACTGAAAAATAAACTAATGGATGAAATACTTATTGGGCTAAAGAAAATGATCGATTAAAGGATTACTAGGATGCAGTGGTTGACCAACATTGTATTTACTCCGAGCACGCATCCCCCTCTTCAAAATCTAATTGTCATGTCTTTAATCCCATTATAACTATATCAAATAACTTACAATTTATAATCCACACTCCATGCCCAATAATTGTCCCTTGTAGACTAGGGCGGAGCATGGGTCAGGGCCGGCTCGACCCAGCCTGTTGTCCGGTCCGCTCAAGCCCTACCCAAGAACGAGCCCACTTTCTAAATGGACGAGATTGGGCCGCCATTTTGATCTATTTATCAAATCAGGCCGGGCTCGGACTTGAGCGTGCCCGAACCCGAAGCCCACGGGCCGATCCGGTTTAAGGCCCAAATCCAGGCTCGACCCATGAGCCCAGTCCGACTCTACCCCTAATTTCAAAAATCCTACCTAACCTATTCGGCCATATCTCCCACGGGCGACAACTCCTCCCATTCGAAAAGAGATCCAAAAATTAGAATTACAAAATTAGATTGTATTTGTAATAAAATATTACAAATACTAAAAAACCCCTTCAAATCCAATCCTCCGAAAATTGAAGTTGTAAATATTTAAGATAGGATATAGCCCAACTTTTTTGGGATTCGCGAGACGGCCCGAGCCATCTTCGGTCGGGTTAGGCTTGAGCTTGGACCTAGCTGCTGAAAAATGAGTAGGCCTAAGCCTAGCCTGCGAGCCCGGTTTCCTAAATGGGCCTGGACTGGACTAGGTTGGGCCCAGCCCGAATCTGACGCATGCTCTACATTATTGTAGACCACTCACCTATTGTTAATCCAACCCTCCGTGCCACTAAAATGCCCCCCTCTCTTAATCACATTGTTAATCTAACTCCATTAATCTGTTGTTACCCTCCAATTCATCTTTCTATTTACTATTAATCTAGTCTTACTTCCTTAGCCGATATGCCTCCAGGTAATCATATATATGTTCCCTAGTAATCTACGTACTCCCTTATTAATTTCCATTACTCTCAATTAACCCCCACAAATAATAATTGAATGCAAATTTTTAATTTGATAATGATTGCAGATGAAAACGAAGGTCTTCCAGTCCCGTTTCGTGAGGAAGAAGGTAATGGATAGTGCGGAGCATTGGGTTGGGCCGGCCCGCATCCGACTCTGACCCGGTCTGCAAAAGCCCGGGTCTGGCCTGAACCCGATGTACAAATGAGCTGGGCTCGGGCCTTCATTTTTCAAAAATATCGTGCTCCTGTCGGACCGGACCCGAACCCGACGTACAAAGCAGACCCTCATATTTCAAAATATCATATTAGAATCAAATTAGGGGACATGGATTTATATTCACAATACATCCAATATTGCCTTCATCCATGAATAATAATATTATATCGTAATAATACATCCAATATTCATATGTTATGGATGAATTATACCCATATCGATAAATTGGAATCGAAGTGCGACTTCATGTAATCGAAATAAGTGTGGGCTAAGCCCAGCCCGAACCCGAGCCCGACCCCGCGGACCTTGGGTCGGGCCTGGGTCCTCGGTTTGCTAAAAAAGGCGGGCCTTGACCAAGCCCAAGACCCACGAAAAATTGATGGGCTCGAGCCGAACTTTCCCGGGTTGGGTCGGATCAAACCCAATACTCCACCCTAGTAATGAATGACATCATTGATGACATCATCCATTATTTGGTACTCTTTTTTAACTCATATCGGCCCAAGAAGCAGATCCTCTGTAGATATCTGTTGTAGACCTTAAAAACATCAGAATTGCTCGATCAAGATCGATCGGTTTACACAATACGACTTCAGAAAAGTATGACTTTTCTGTAAACTGCTCAGACGCGGTTGGATTTACAACAGACCTCTGCATTACTGCAGAGGATCTGCTCTCCCCCGTTAGGCTTTGAAGATAGGACCTACAACGAAAAAAGCGAATATATAAACATTAGCAAATAAGTGAGCTTTTAGCTCTTACGGTTAAATCAACTTAATTATTAAAAAAAAGTGTGCACAAATGACTTACTAGTAAAAATTTTAAGGTAGGAAAATATATTCATTTAGGGTTTCTATATAAAGTAAAGAGAAACGATTTTATTGAAGAATTGGGTATGCTAATAAACAACGTTCATTAGCTTTATAAGTTTTTTTTGCTAGCATGTACTTTTTATAAAATTTTGCATGTGATATGCATGAGATGAGTGTGGAGTGATTTATTGAAAAAAAAAGGAGATAGAAATTCCTGGACTGACCCATGAATTCACTCCATTTAAAAGACAAGTAACATGATAAATCAGTGATTCATCTTATCACGTCCCTCTTATATCTGCCTCAAGGCCATCACCCATCTCCATTTTACTCTCCATTATTACTTCTACTAGATCTTAAGGGAGAAGACCAGCTTCCTAGCTTCCCTATGCATGATATAGAGAAGGATTTCGAGTGACGACATCTGCAACGAGGAGAACTCTTCAGATCCCCTTGGGTTTGTAAGAGAAGAACACAAAGGAGCATCATGGATCTATGGGAGGATTACTCCGCATCGTTGTATATCGAAAAGTTCTATCTCAATGTGGCTCCGTCATGAATTCAAATTTTGTTTTCATTCACCCAAACAATGGGTTTCTAGTAGGATTTAATCCTTTGCCTTTAGATAGTCTTCCTGATGCGTGGGGTATGACCTCCATCATGATAGATATTGCCACTTGATAACTTGCGACCAACCTTCTTGGATAGCTGTCATTAGATCCTCAAACAATATATTGAGATCGGCAGCCGTTAATAATGATTCACGCTCATAATGTCACAATCGATGATAACGAAAAGCGCAACTTGTGCGGTGGAGCCCCTCTTAGAAATCTTTAAAAGAAAAAAAATACTCAAGAGTGTAACATTGATATTATTCGAAAAAGGACTAGACCATTGCATATATAAGTAGGGGATTGTGCCAAAAAAAACAAGTCTCATGTGGCGAAGTCCAGAACATAAATCACAATAGATGGTAACCACTGCTTGATAACTTGAGCATATTCATTCTCACATCGATAATTTGATTCAAACTCAACAAATTGAAAGACCATTCCCACCAACTCCCAACACAAAGCACATGCATGGGAACACACAAATACCACCTACTACCAACTTGGAGGAGCCATGGACGTAGGCAGGGGTGTATGGTTCGGAGCAGAATTACCTAGTAGGAATAAAACCAATCATACATATCATCATCCAGGACAGCACACAGCACATCGCAGAAGATTGCATGGGAAGGAAATGATGCATGCAGACAAAAGGCAACAGCAAACAGTAGAAAGATGTTGGAGGAGGACTGAGAAATGAATGCAATGGGGACAGGGCACATGTTGGAGGGAGCAAAGAGACAACCGCCCATGGAGATTTGGCAGCAGACAGATGCTTTCACAGGGGTGGGGGAGATGAGCAGCACAGCAGCTATGTTACATATGCTTCCTTCCCTCCCTCGGCATTCATTGAATGAGGTCCTCCACGATCTGATCGGATCTGATCTGATCTGGTCATTGGTCAGTGCATTCAATGCCTCCAAATCTCAACGGGCTTCCCTTTTCCATATACCGCATTCAATGCTTTGGAGGGAGGGGAGGGGATGCCCACCATTTGCCCCTCCAGTTCCACTGTGCTCACTCTTCCAAAGGCCCCATTAATTAGATCCGTCCATTCTCTAATGGGGACTTTTACACCATGGCCCTTACTTTCTTCTTCAATTTTCGTAGTAACCACTGTAATCTTTGTAAATACACCACAGTCCTTGTAAATTGCGCCTTTGTTACACCGTAACCCTTGAACTTGGGGGGACAATGTTTCGAAGATATAGGCATAAAATTACATTTTACATATGTTTTTTTACATATATTTACATAAAATTTAAGAAAATAACAAATGGACGCAGACGTGGACATGTTTAAATGCGGCATAAAGTGCTTTTGAGGGCGTTTAGATGGAAGGTTATCTGGCAGGTGATAATCCTCAAATGATTATCCTCGGTATATGAATCTTTTGTGTCTGCTGTTATATGATTTTATCGCAGTTTGAAAAAGAAATCATATTTTAAGTATTTTTTTTAATTTAAGATGATAAGATTTATTAATTGAGAAGGGTGTTGTTGGGATAAGATGCGAGAAAACCACTTAAGATGATTTGGCCAGTTGCAAAGAAGATCAGCTGATGCACCAGTTAGGAGATGCGAGTGTTGGGATGTTGAGCCGGCTGAGAGAGGACGAAGACGGCTCAAGAAGTGTTGGAAAGAGATTATACGAAAGGATCTTAGTTTTGTGGATATAAGCCAGGGATTTATCCAAGATAGATCTAAATGGAGGCGAAAAATATAGTTAGCCATCTCTACTTAATTGTGGAAAAGGCTTTGTTGTTGTTGTAGGGGACTGTCGGGGGCGGAAATGGAGGATTGGATTTATAATAAAAATATTGGTGGGCACCACATGGTAGAAAGGAGAGTATGCGAACCGACCCTTTATCTCATGTTAAGAGGATTTTCTCTTATGGTGTATTTGGTTCGTAGGTTATCTGGGAGAGGATAATCTTTGTGTTTGTGTGTTTGGTTTGTGGGTTTAGAGTTGAGAGGGTTTGCGTGATATGATTGTGTTGAAATTTGAAAAGTAGGTAGTTGTTGTGATTTGATTGTATTGGAGTTTGGAATAGTGAGTAGAAGTTGAGCATTTTATGATTTAGATGATATGATGGTATAATATATATATATATATATATATATATATATATATATATATAGGGGGCCCTTCTAATGAGGTGGGTCTTTCCTGAAATTCAGAAAGCCACTATCAAATTTGTAAATTACGTAACAATTTTGTAAATTTAAACTACATATTGTAAAATACTGACGATTATACAATTATGTAAAATATATCATCCATATTGTAACAAACTTTTAATGTCAAATATAGTAATATTTTCATAAATTTTTCATGATATACATATTATATTAATATTTAATAATAAATTTATGGAGTTAGAATGTGTAAAATAAATAGAATAAATGCTTAAATTGATGTGGCTTTCCATATATCCAGGAAAGGTGCACCTCATTTGAAATATTTCCTATATATATATATGTGATGGAAAGAGAGTTGACCCCACTATTGGGTTAGAAATTTGGATTTTGGAGATAATCCACCCAAAGTGGGGGTAACCCCCATCCGAACGGATCAATAGGTTAAGCTATTAAAGGACTATGTTACATCAATATTAAATTATCCATAATATTTTTGTCTAAAATATTAATCTCTTCTTTATCCCTCACAATAACTGAATAAAAATGATATATTAATCTCTATTGTTTCTTTTCCCACCGTATTGCTTATTCATTGTCCATCATCCAAATGGGATTTTTGTTGTCATCTTTAAAAAATGTCCCTTTGATTTATGTTGCCACGAGCGATGTAACATTTAATCTGATGAAAAATCCGTTGTCACAACCACCATAAAGAAGACTATAATATTTTCAAAAATATACTGGCAATCGAATTTAACTTGTGACAATTGAAGTGTTATGTAAAATCATTGCAACAAGTAGGATAGTCTTAAAAAATTTTAAAAAAATTGCTCGTCACACTTGATGAGTCTATAGCTAAAATATCTTTAAACTTTGAACATTAAAAAATTTGTTGAAAAAGTTTCATCACCAAAACTTAGTTGCTGCAAAGTAATGTTTGCAATGTGCGATAAAAATAAGATGGATATAGAAGTGCATACGTGATTACTACTTTGATTGTTTGATATGTATACGTCGCATTGAGCATGAGTTTTTATATGATCACGCGTTTTATATTCCATAATAAAATTATAAAATGAACCCAAAGTTGATAGACAACAAGAAGGTTACATGGTTTGTCAAATGGCATTCTGTAAGAAAATGACCCATCCTTGGACGAAATATTGTCCAAAGGGTTTCGACATAATAAATGTTTATTCTCTGAAGAATATGACAGTACATACGTAAGATCAAAGAGAAAGTCTTTAAAGGCATCTGTATAAAAGTCCAAATAAAATGTATATAGATATCACGAATAAGGTGATACTTTACAAAAAAAACAGCGTACCATATCAAAATTTCGAGTCCCTATCTTGCAATAAATTAGAAACTTAGTTATCTTTTAAAAAGTTGTTTTAAATCGCTCTATAATGACATGTATATCTAAGGATGGTATTGGGCTGGGCTGACCCGACCCTGCTCGTAGCCCGGTCCAAAAAACTCGACCCAGTTCGAGCCCAATAGAACAATGAGCCGGACTTGGGCTACAAATCTCGACCTGAAATTACTTTGGGGCGGGCTCGGACTTGACTTGGCCCAGCCCGATATGGCCCGAGGCCCGGCCCGTTCAAGAGCCCGAGAATTAGCCCGATACTTGGCCCTGCGTAGGCCCGGGGTTCTGACCCATGTAGCCCGAGGATCCGTCCCGACTCCGAGTCCCCTTTTGGCTTTTGCCCTAACCCGTACTCTCCTTGCCTCCTCTCATCCCTTTCGCAAGTCGCGACCTGCCGACCCCCTCCCTACCAGAACAACCACCTACTCACCTACCTCATCGGGCTCTCCCTCCCTCGTGCAACCTACCACAGGTGCAAGTCGCGACCCGCGTCCGCGCCTCCTTCCTTCTCCTGAAGATCGACCACCTACTCCTCCAAGGCTTCGCCGGTTCGCCCACAACAGCCACGCGCACGCCTTCGATCCCCCCCTCGGACCCCTCCTCAGCCTCCTGAACCTCCCACCTCTTGCGTCTACCCGACGTGCCCGCAAGGCCGCAAAACCCCCTTCAAATTTCAACGTTCCCTAACTGCAGCGACGGAGGTATGAGTGATCTTTTAATCAAAATCAATCTTTTTCTGTAAAGCTTATTTTTCATATACTGTTAATGCGATCAGCATGGTACGTTGGCAGATTTATTATCTGTTCATTTCTATATGGACTGCATGCAATGAATTGAAGCTGCATGTGATTTGCCCTTTCTGTTTTGCAGCAAAGATATATGACTCCTATCATTAATGGCTTTGCCAGAGATACACGAAATGAAATTAGAATTTGTTCAGTACAATGCATATTTGTTGTATGCAGTTTTCTGTAAAATGCATATTTGATGGAAACATATGTGTGATAAATTTAATGCCTATTTGATTTTCTGTTCTAGAATGCTGTTGATTTCAAATATCATTTATACTAATAGTCTATTTAATAAATTTAGATGTCGGAAGCACGATCACAAGGGCAATCCACAAATCCACATCCTATTATCCTTAATGCTGAAATTCGGAGTGAACAAGATGTAGATACAGCTACGCCTTTTCTCGGAAGATAGAAAGACAATTCAAATCATGGGTTTGCGATCATGTGACAAGAGTTGGAATTGTTGATGGGAAAGAGAGATGTGCAGATGCAGTTATTGCAAAACACATCTCACCTGTGGTACAAAAGGTGGGACTAGTCACCTTGACCGACACTTGAATATCGTTTGTCACTTTAACAACAAACAATCGAAGTCTCATAGCCTTTTGAAATTTAGTAAGCTTTCACAAGATAACATGATTGCGGCGTGGAAATAAGATCAAGAGCGGAGCAGGGATGACTTTACAAGATGGATTGTGTCCAGTGAACTACCTTTTTGTATTGCAGATAACCCTAAATTTCAAAATTTTATCTCTAATTTGCAACCCAGGTATAAGGTTCTCTCAAGGTATACCATAAAAAGGGATTGTCTGAAATTGTATGAAGTGGAGAATGAGAGATTGATGGAGTTGTTGAAATCAACGGGTAGAATTTCCATTACAACAGACATGTGGACATCAAGTCAAAATTTGGGGTACATATCTATCACTGTGCATTTTATTGATAATATGTGGAAGTTGAACAAGAAGATTATTTGCTTTTGTGTCCTTCCTTTGCATCACACATGCGAGAACATTGCTGATATGATGAGTGAATGGAACATTCATAACTTGTGCACTATAACGGTTGATAATGCATCCACAAACGATGTTGTTGTATGTAACCTCATTGATCATTTTTCTTCAAAGGGTGGTTTGTTATTGGATGATAAATTTTTTCATGTGCATTGTTGGGCACATGTTTTAAATCTTGTCGCCCAAGATGGATTGTCTGAAATTAAGGACACAACTCAAAAAATCCGGAATCTTGTGAAATATGTTAAGTACTCCACCAGAAGATTTCAGGATTTTGTTGAAATTGCTCATTAGAAGCGTATTCAAATGACAGGGGGACTGAGATTGGATGTAAGCACACGGTGGAAATCCACCTTTTTAATACTTGAATCTGCTATTTTATATCAAAACGTCTTTAATCGCTTAAGGGTCCGTGATTTCCAATTTTCTGATGTACCGTCTACAGGGGAGTGGAAAAAAGTTGAGATGATATGTGGAATTTTGGGGAATTTTTATACTGCAACAAAGGTTTTTTCATGACAGAAGTACTCAACTGCGAACTTGTTTGTTTCTTTGCTTTTTATTATTGATGTCCTTTCTATTATATGTTTTGTTGTTTTAAGATATTAGTTATGTTAATTATGTTGACATATGTTAATTATGTTGACATCTTTCCATTAAGCTAAGTACTTTATGTGGTATTGCACAGCTTTTTGTTGTTGAATGAAAGATGCTTGCATATTTGCTGTTGTACATGAATCAAGGTGAGGCGGTTACCACTTACCATTCTTCCGAAAAGAACTAGAATAAATGTCAGATCTACAACTCTAGCATCAAGTAGATGTTATTCATGTTTTTTACATATTCTTGTTATTTGGCTCTATTTTTGAAAACTAAAATCTTTGAGATGCAACTCTCGCAGGTAGGGATGGGCGTGAATAATCTCCGTAATTTCTTTTAACTCATTCTCTTCCTACAACCCATACAATTCAGTTTCTTCTTATTGCCACTTTTTATTTTCTGTCAAAACATGTAAAGAGCTATTTAAAATTCTAACAAAACGTGGTGAATATATCATCATAGAGAAGTTTGACTTTGATTGCACTTGTAGAGATTTGTCACACCCCGTCCTCCCGAGGACCTTAGGTTACCCGTCAAACACGTCATTCACGTACTTAATCAACTTAGAGTTAATCAATTGTTACGAAACCCTGAGGAAATTTTTTTCGCTTTTTAAAACATGACATTCACAGGATTTAATTTTGCTATGCAAGCAACCACAAGAAAACTAAAAGCGGAAGTAGTAGTACACCAGAACTGAACAAAAAGGATATTCATTCATTTTCATTTCATTCATATAACATGCTGAAGTTCCACAACATTCAAAATACATGTAAATATCCCAAAGATCAGGCTACAAAAGAGAACACAACTAACAACTGTCTAATGAACTCCAAAAGGATATACCTGCTCTGAAAGTGTAACACCCAAAGAAACAACAGCAGCCCAAAACCACGTCGGCTACTCGGTCGCTGGGCCCTTGCCTGCCACAAGTAGAAAAAAGGGACAAACAAGTATCTGTCACAAAGTTGTCAAGTACAAATTCTACATAGTTCTACTAAGAAAAGTAATAAGAACAGACTAGAACAGCTAGAAAACCGTAAGGTAACTGTAGTGTACAAAAGAAGCTAGCAAGTAAAAGTGGGTTAATTGATTCTTTTAAATTATTTACTTGCTTTCTGAAGTCTATCAAGAATATACTCGCTCACTACCACACCGTGTCTCCCTCGATCAATGGAACTAACCCAACTACAACTCAAGCCTAGAAGTAAGTCTGTGGTCTTGGTCCGGTTAGGACCTCGACATCCGGATATGACTTCAAAGTCCAGGTTGAACCTCACACTATGACTCTGAGGTATGATGTACGCCTCAGGGTTGGGGTGCCTCCGTAGGCATGCGGTGGTGTCTTGCATCCTAACTAAGTTCCCAACACTCCTTCTAGCTTGTTCTCTCAACTTTCATTGATCCTTGGTCGACACGTGTGATAGCTCGCTCACGAAGGTGTATAAGAGGAACCGTACTCACAACTCTCTCAACACCCAACCCTCGTTAGCATCTACTAACGGAACTGTCGTCACTAGTCTCCTAGCGGAGAAGTCACTCATCTCTTACCCCATCACGAGGTCACATCCTGGCGGAAAGGTAAGTGAAATCCTTAGTGTCTACTAACCATTACCCCGTCACCAGGACACCAGCCTGGCGGAAAGGTAATTAAATCCTTAATGTCCACAGATGGAATTTATAACTTAACTGGCCAAATGGTGAACTGTCACATATCAATCGATCACTACCCCATCACCAAGACACCAGCCTGGCGGAAAGGTAATAAACTCAGCGGTGAGGAAACCCCCGAAGGGATTCGTCTGCTCTCGCCAATCCCCTGGAAGTGTGGTCGAAGGGAAAGGCAGTGGTAGTACGACTACTACGCCACTAGAGGCAGGAAAGAGAAGAGGTAAGCCTGCCGGACCCGACTTCCTCTCTCGTTGCTCAACTCCCGAAGGAGAAAAGCTAAGTAAAAAACCAGACGAGCTCGTAACTAACTGCAGAGAACCCCCAACCTAGGTTCTCAAAGAAAAGCCAACGGGTCAGCGGAATGGTCTAGACAACTCGTGGATCCTAACGAAGCGTAAAAACCGAGCCGGCTCGAAGAAAACATGTAAAAAGACTGGGATCCTAGACCCATGCTCTCAGTGTCCGCTACCCAAGCCTGAGCGACCTCATCTCCTGCTCAGGTGAGGGTCATCGCGTCCTCGCACAGTCGGAGCATCAATCTCCATGACTGATTATATGTGACATCACCATTTCTGTTATTTTCATGTTTCCCCTAAGTGTCTAAGGTTTCTTTGATTTATTTCCCATTTACAAGCAGTCAGTTCCAGACTCGAACTTGTTCTATAAGAACCTTAACTGATCCTAGGTAAGGGATACTGACCTGTTCGATAGTCTCTCTCTAAATTCTTACTGAAGAAACCTCTATCTTATGATCTTGGCTATCTTCACGGAAAACGTCTTCCTTTCCTATGCCCCCATAAGATTCACAATTACCTACAAGGATCAGGCTACTCTTAGAGGAAGACTTGCTTCATGGCAAGTTCATAAAGTTTTGTTTTCTTGTATGGTACTACATATATATATGTATCCTTAAGATCATCTCCAAATCTCTAAATTTCATAATAGATGATTCAAGCCCACCTTTATATGTAACAATTATCCTAAGGCTTGCTCTAACATGGTTACTAATCGAGGTTTACCTATCCAATTTTTATCACCCCAAAACATTGACATTGTGTGTGTATACTTCATAATAATCCAAGGCATCTAGTCCTTTTTAAGTTCACACCCAAATTTATGACTTTAAAGATACCATTTAGGTGTTTATTTTACTTTAAGTTCTATCATTTAAAGAGGTCTTTAGAGGGTATCACATGCTCCAATCATGCATCTATTCCACACATAGACCTATGTGTACAGCAAGTATATGTCTGCAACCTTAAGGCAATTTATCCTCTCTTAATCCTTCTCCTTAATGGGATTAAATCATTATTTATTTCCCCAATTCAATACAGGGAAATCAATGAGCACTTGGGGTTTTTAAAACTTATTAAAGGATGTCTAAAAGTTTGATTAAACATGCACTCCACAATGGAATTTGGTCACAGTTTTGTTCATGGACAGCAACCAAATTAGTCTCAAAATCTTCATCAAAACCAATCCAACTACATGGATTTCATGTGTATTACATTCCCTAAATATCTATAGTCAAATCCACCAAAGGATGTCTAAGGATATTGTCAAAATCATGTATGTTCTTAGTCCTAAGGCAACCATCTCAAATCTGAACATTCAGTGGAGATATCATATAGGTAGTCAATAACTCCTCAAAAACTCCTCATTTTTCTAAAACAAACCCATGGATTAATGGTTGATATGAAAGAGTATATACCAACAAGTAATTGCACTCAAGGAAACATGAAGAAACTCCTCAAATGCATCTTAAAACACTAACTTAAAGTTCATGGACAGATCTGGACACATTCAGTTACATGCATATGTCAACATCCAAAACATTTCTAATCACCTAAATTTTCAAATTTAAAACCAAGAATCATAAACCAGTTTATTGGGGTCATAATCAGTAAGTAAATATACTCAATGGAATTTAAAGAAGACTCCCAAATCATGCAAGTTATTGGCCAACATTTACAACAACAAATCTGAAAATTTCAGTATGACCGTCCGTGTATAGCCTCTTTAAGATGTTATAATCACATGCAATTTCGTATTTAACCCCATGGATTTAAGTCTACCTTAATGGAGTATTAATCAACATATGATTCTACCTAAGAGAACCCAAGAAAGATCCCAAAATACATGTCTAACTTGGATTAAAAGGAAGACACACAGATTCTGGAAACTCGACAGAACTGCCATATGAACAGCAGTCAGTTCTCCCCCAAAACCACCACTAAAACCTAAACTAAAGGCATGGATTTCATGGGTTTTATAACCCCCATTCATACAACAACCAAAACCATGAAAATGGTTCTTAAGATCATCCCAAAAATCATGCATAACACGAATACAAAGAAGATCACAGATTCTGAAAACTCGACAGAACTGCCATATGAACAGCAGTCAGTTCTCCCCCAAAACCACCACTAAAACCTAAACTAAAGGCATGGCTCTAAAACCAAATTGATGGAGGATATAACAGCAATCAAATGCCCATAAAATAGCTCAAGAATGTCCCCCAAACCAGGCCAAAAACTCGGATTTATTAAGTATGAACAGATCTGGAAATTCCACAAATTTCGTCCACAAGAAGCCACAAAACCCCATTTTATCACCACAAAAATCCAAAACAAATGCTCAACCAAAGATCTGGGTTTTTAGGTGGTTTAAATCCACTTAATGGCAGCAAGAGAGGGGTATATTTGTACCTTTAAACAGTGCTCCAGAACTGCTCAAGAACAACTCAAGAACAGTAGCAACTCCAGTCTTCTATCACCAATTTTGATCCAAGCTTGGCCTTGGATTCAACATGTACCTGATGGAGAAGAAGCTCCTTCCTCCCAGCTTTAATTTGAACCCAAGAAACTCGAATTTGGTGGAGATTTGGGTGGTTATCAAGGAGAGGAGGTGGAGAAGAAAGAGTAGTCGGTTAGGGCTTTTTGGAGTGGGGAAGATGGAGAATACTAAGTGGGGTTACAGGGGTTGCCTAAGGGAAGTTATTCCCTTGTGAAAAAAATTGCAACATAGCTCCACCCACTCCTCTTAATTGCAACCAAGGCCCACTCATAAATGGAAATCCACAAATGACTACCAAACCTTAGTCTCTAATCTTACTTAGCCACTATTAATATCTCAAATTTAGCATATGCTCACTAATGGTTCATCATCTTGGGTTTACTTAGTCATTAGAATTTAAGGATGTTACAACCATAAAAACCTCAAAGAGAGTCTCGTCCTCGAGACTCCACTTCTAAGTTGGGTTCGTCGGTCTGCCATAAAAACCTCAAAAGGTTTTTAACCCATAAAAATCTCAAAGAAGGTTTTTACCCAGAAAGTGAAATGAGTTGCCAAACAGAGAACTGATTAACTAAACTGCGAAAGTACCTGAGAAGAGTCGCGGGTATCTCTCGCGCATAGATGCTTCGGTCTCCCATGTCGTCTCCTCAACACCCTGTCGGCGCCACAGGATCTTGACCAAGGGAATCTCCTTGTTCCGAAGCCTCTTGACCGCAAAATCAAGTACCTGCACTGGCTCCTCCTCGTACGTCAGCTCTGGCTCTATGTCAAGGCTCTCATAGCTGATGATATGCCGAGGATCGTGCATGTACTTCCTCAAGTTCGATATATGGAATACGTCATGTATAGCCGCCAAACGTGGGGGAAGTGCCAATCTGTATGCAACTTTCCCAACACGTGAAAGTATCTCGAATGGCCCAACAAAGCGTGGCGCCAGCTTGCCACGAACTCCAAATCGTTGTATGCCCTTCATGGGAGATACACGTAGAAACACAAAATCTCCAACCTGAAACTCCAAGTGTCGGCGACGTCGATCTGCATAGCTCTTCTAGCGACTCTGTGCCGTCAAGAGCTTCCTCCTCACCAAGTCAACAACCCTCGCAGTCTCCTCCAAGAGATCCACGGTATACAACGCATGATCGCCTACCTCGCGCCAACTGATTGGCGTAAGGCATCTCCGCCCGTAAAGAGCCTCGAATGGCGCCATGCCGATGCTCGAATGATGTCTGTTGTTGTACGTGAACTCAACAAGAGGTAAATGATCCTTCCAGGATCCCTTCCACTCTAGAGAACATGCGCGTAAAAGATCCTCCAAGGTCTGTATCGTACGCTCGCTCTGTCCGTCCGTCTGAGGGTGATATGCTGAACTCATCTTCAACTCGGTCTGTAATGCTGACATGAATTGTTGCCAGTAATGGGAAGTGAACCTCGAGTCTCTGTCAGACACTACCTCGCGGGGTATGCCATGTAACCTCACAATGTGCTGTATATACAATTTGGCCAACTGAGAAGGTGTATAAGTCATGCTGACAGGTATAAAATGGGCTGACTTCGTCAACCTATCAACAATGACCCAAATGGAATCGTGGCCTCCCGGTGTCCTTGGCAATCCCGTAACAAAGTCCATCGAAATGCTTTCCCACTTCCACTCAGGAATGGGGAGAGGCTGCAGTAAACCAGGTGGTCGTCTGTGCTCCGCCTTCACCATCTGGCAAGTCAAACACCTGCTGACATGCCCAGCTACGTCCCTCTTCATCCCATCCCACCAGAAATATCTGCGAAGATCGTGGTACATCTTCGTACTGCCGGGATGAATGGAAAGATGCGAACAATGCGCCTCGTCAAGTATATCTCTACGTAGCTGCTCGTCGTTGGGAACCACTACCCGACCTGCCTTCCACAGAATCGACTCTGAGACAACAAAGCCGTCAAACTCATCCTTCACTGCTCGCATGTATCTGTCGTGAATCCACGGGTCTGTCTGCTGACCTGACACTATACGGTCCCAAAGGTTGCTGTACCTATGAGGTACGGAGATGGGAGAAGACGTACTGTCCTGCGGATGCCAATCCGTCAGTGCTGCAAGTAAATCCCAAGTGTATAGCCAATTCATCGTACCCTCCGTGTGCGCTCTCCTGCTGAGGGCGTCTGCAACCACGTTTCCCTTACCAGGATGGTAAGAGATCGTGCAATCGTAGTCCTTCAGCAGCTCTAACCATCTGCGTTGTCTCATGTTCAGCTCCTTCTGATCAAATATGTACTTCAGACTCTTGTGGTATGTGAAGAGCTCAAAGTTAACCCCGTACAAGTAGTGGCGCCAGGTCTTCAGAGCGAAGACCACTGCCGCCAACTCAAGGTCGTGCATGGGGTAATTCCGCTCATGCGGTCTCAACTGTCTCGAAGCATAGACAATCGCATGCCCCCTTTGCATCAGCACTGCTCCCAAACCATCACCTGACGCGTCTGTGTAAACCGCGTAGTCCTGTGTACTTGACGGTAGAGCAAGAATCGGAGCTGTAGTAAGTCTCTCCTTCAGTGTCTTGAAGGCCTGCTCGCACGAACTATCCCAAACAAAAGGTACTCCCTTCTGCATCAAACGCGTCAAGGGTAGTGCGATCCGCGAAAAGTTGCTGACAAAGCGTCTGTAATAGCCTGCCAACCCAAGAAAACTACGGATCTGTGTCACTGTCTTAGGCTGCTCCCAAGACATCACTGCATCTACCTTCGCAGGGTCCACTGAGACACCTGCTCCTGAGATGACGTGTCCCAAGAATGAGACCTGAGGTAGCCAAAACTCACATTTACTCAACTTGGCATACAGTCTATGCTCTCTCAAAGTACCAAGCACTGCTCTCAAGTTGTTCTCATGGTCACATTCATTCTTCGAATAAATCAACACATCATCTATGAACACCACAACAAAATTGTCCAAGTAAGGACGGAATACTCTGTTCATCATGTCCATGAATGCCGCGGGGGCATTCGTCAGTCCGAATGGCATCACTACAAACTCGTAGTGGCCATACCGTGTTCGAAAGGCTGTCTTCGGGATGTCTGTCTCCCGAATCCTCAACTGATGGTAACCCGAGCGGAGGTCGATCTTCGAGAACACCGAAGATCCCTGTAGTTGATCAAATAGATCATCAATGCGTGGCAGAGGATAACGGTTCTTCACCGTCCTCTTGTTCAGCTGCCTGTAATCAATGCATAACCGCATGATTCCATCCTTCTTCCGAACAAAAAGTACAGGAGCGCCCCAAGGTGAAGTACTCGGCCTCACAAAGCCCAAGTCAAGCAACTCCTGTAGTTGCACCTTCAGCTCTCTCAGCTCTGCTGGTGCCATGCGATACGGAGCCATAGATATCGGTTGCGTATCGGGAAGCAACGAGATCTCGAACTCGATCTCTCTAACTGGAGGTAGTCCTGGTAACTCCTTAGGAAACACGTCGGGATACTCTGACACAACTCTAATGTCCTGAGACATCCACTCTCTATCTGTAACCTCCTGAACAAAGGCCAGAAAGGTATCACATCCCTGATCAACCAATCGTTGTGCTCTCAGTACTGAAATATACTCCATCCTGGAGTCTTGCAATGTCCCCTCAAAAGTGAACTCTGTCAAGCCGGGGATCCTGAAGATAACAGTCTTCCTGTAACAGTCGACTAAGGCGTGATGTGTAGACAACCAATCCATACCCAAAATCATGTCGAACTCAACAAGATGTAGTAGGAGGCAGTCCGCAGTCATTTCGTGACCGCCTATGGACACTGGTAACCCTCTAACTATCTCTGAAATCACGAACAACTGTCCGCCAGGCCCTCGAATGTGAAATGGAGGATTTACATCCTCCGCGACTCTACCCAATGTGGCTAGAAGCCTCACAGCAAGAAACGAATGGGTAGCACCAGAATCAAACAACACGTGAAAAGGATGGCTCGAAACTGAAACCATACCTTTCACGACCGTGGCCGCGGATCGTGCCTGCTCAGCTGTAACTGCGTGAATCTGTCCCTGACGTATAGATCCAGCACTGGATCCTGCTGCGCTCTGAGCTGGTCTCTGTTGCCCTCTGTACTGGGAGCTCCTCCCGGTAACTCTCGAATGTGATGGAGGTGGAGGCGGTGGAGTCTGTAGTTGTGGGCACTGGGACCTGACATGTCCCATCTGCTGGCACTGGTAGCACCTGATCGCCCTGCTCGGCGTAGAAGATGGACCGGCACTCTCTGCGGGTCTCGCGCTCTGTGCTCCAAACCTCTGCGACCCAGATGGTCGCGCTGCCTCAAAACCTCTACTGACCAGTGCTCCTCCCAAAGTAGTCGTGGGGGTCGAGCGAACACTGCCAGAAGAAACCGTCCCTGTCGGACGAAAGCGTCGTGCTGACCGTTGTGGCTGAAACTGCCGACGAATAGGTCCAGACGACCTCGGTGGTACTGGTGGCGGTCTAAAAGTACTCCCAAAACGTCTCTCGCGGACGTCCTCAATCCGCTCTGCTGCATCAGTAACCTCAGCAATGGTGGTCAGTCTCAGCCCTGCCAACTTCTCCTAAACGTCCTCCCTCATGCCACGAACAAACTTCTCCAGATTCTCATCTGGAAAAGCAGTTGCAGAAGATGTGTGGCGTGACAACTCGGTGTAGCGCACGAAGTACTCTCGCGCTGTCTTCCTGCCCTGTCTCAGCTCTGCAAACAACCTGCGTTATGTCTCCTTCCACTTCCCTGAGAAGAAGTGGCCTCTGAAGTGAGTCTCAAAGTCTGTCCAAGTCGGCACATGCCCCATCTCGGACACAGTAGCCTCCCACCAGCGCTCTGCAAACCCAGTAAGTGAGAATTCTGCAAAGGGTAACCACGACTCTGGAGGTGCCTGTATCATCCTGAACACCTTCGCCACCGTCTTGAGCCACTGCTCAGCCTCGTCAGACGTACCCGTGCCCTGGAACCTGGGTACTCCCGCTCTCTGGTAGGATGTGAAGACGTCATGGTGTCTCGGTGCAGTAGAAAGAACAAACCCTGTCACTCCTACTCCTGCTGCAGGCCCTTGGCCTACCTCAGCTCTGTCGGATCCTGACTCCCTCAGAATATCTACCTCGGAATGCTGGGGAAACTCCTCAGAGAACAGATGCTCGGCTCTAGCGGACTCATCCCTGGACGGGTGGTATGAGGAGTCAGACAACTCCTCCATCCTCAGCTCCATCCCAGTCTGTCGCTCTGCCATCTCAGTCTGCTGGGTAAGTATCTGATCCTGTCTCTGTCGCAGATCAGCTAGTGCAGCTAGTACCTGTGCCATCTCTCCTGGCTGATCATGAGCTACTCGTGGTGCCATGCTAATCCTCCATGTATCGGATTATAGCATAGTTAAGCACACTTTAGGAAATAATCAGTTGTAACATTTCTCCCCTTGGGATACTTATATGAATGAAATGTTCTGGTGACTTGTAGTTACATAAATCTTATGAATGTCAAAAATTTTCCCCATTCGGTTTCATGAGAAATCAGATGACTCTCGCTATTAAGTTATGTGAATGCGTGTATCGGGGTAACTCTGCTCTGATACCAACTTGTCACACCCCGTCCTCCCGAGGACCTTAGGTTACCCGTCAAACACGTCATTCACGTACTTAATCAACTTAGAGTTAATCCATTGTTACGAAACCCTGAGGCAATTTTTTTCGCTTTTTAAAACATGACATTCACAGGATTTAATTTTGCTATGCAAGCAACCACAAGAAAACTAAAAGCGGAAGTAGTAGTACACCAGAACTGAACAAAAAGGATATTCATTCACTTTCATTTCATTCATATAACATGCTGAAGTTCCACAACATTCAAAATACATGTAAATATCCCAAAGATCAGGCTACAAAAGAGAACACAACTAACAACTGTCTAATGAACTCCAAAAGGATATACCTGCTCTGAAAGTGTAACACCCAAAGAAACAACAGCAGCCCAAAACCACGTCGGCTACTCGGTCGCTGGGCCCTTGCCTGCCACAAGTAGAAAAAAGGGACAAACAAGTATCTGTCACAAAGTTGTCAAGTACAAATTCTACATAGTTCTACTAAGAAAAGTAGTAAGAACAGACTAGAACAGCTAGAAAACCGTAAGGTAACTGTAGTGTACAAAAGAAGCTAGCAAGTAAAAGTGGGTTAATTGATTCTTTTAAATTATTTACTTGCTTTCTGAAGTCTATCAAGAATATACTCGCTCACTACCACACCGTGTCTCCCTCGATCAATGGAACTAACCCAACTACAACTCAAGCCTAGAAGTAAGTCTGTGGTCTTGGTCCGGTTAGGACCTCGACATCCGGATAGGACTTCAAAGTCCAGGTTGAACCTCACACTATGACTCTGAGGTATGATATACGCCTCAGGGTTGGGGTGCCTCCTTAGGCATGCGGTGGTGTCTTGCATCCTAACTAAGTTCCCAACACTCCTTCTAGCTTGTTCTCTCAACTTTCATTGATCCTTGGTCGACACGTGTGATAGCTCGCTCACGAAGGTGTATAAGAGGAACCGTACTCACAACTCTCTCAACACCCAACCCTCGTTAGCATCTACTAACGGAACTGTCGTCACTAGTCTCCTAGCGGAGAAGTCACTCATCTCTTACCCCATCACGAGGTCACATCCTGGCGGAAAGGTAAGTGAAATCCTTAGTGTCTACTAACCATTACCCCATCACCAGGACACCAGCCTGGCGGAAAGGTAATTAAATCCTTAATGTCCACAGATGGAATTTATAACTTAACTGGCCAAATGGTGAACTGTCACATATCAATCGATCACTACCCCATCACCAAGACACCAGCCTGGCGGAAAGGTAATAAACTCAGCGGTGAGGAAACCCCCGAAGGGATTCGTCTGCTCTCGCCAATCCCCTGTAAGTGTGTTCCAAGGGAAAGGCAGTGGTAGTACGACTACTACGCCACTAAAGGCAGGAAAGAGAAGAGGTAAGCCTGCCGGACCCGACTTCCTCTCTCGTTGCTCAACTCCCGAAGGAGAAAAGCTAAGTAAAAAACCAGACGAGCTCGTAACTAACTGCAGAGAACCCCCAACCTAGGTTCTCAAAGAAAAGCCAACGGGTCAGCGGAATGGTCTAGACAACTCGTGGATCCCAACGAAGCGTAAAAACCGAGCCGGCTCGAAGAAAACATGTAAAAAGACTGGGATCCTAGACCCATGCTCTCAGTGTCCGCTACCCAAGCCTGAGCGACCTCATCTCCTGCTCAGGTGAGGGTCATCGCGTCCTCGCACAGTCGGAGCATCAATCTCCATGACTGATTATATGTGACATCACCATTTCTGTTATTTTCATGTTTCCCCTAAGTGTCTAAGGTTTCTTTGATTTATTTCCCATTTACAAGCAGTCAGTTCCAGACTCGAACTTGTTCTATAAGAACCTTAACTGATCCTAGGTAAGGGATACTGACCTGTTCGATAGTCTCTCTCTAAATTCTTACTGAAGAAACCTCTATCTTATGATCTTGGCTATCTTCACGGAAAACGTCTTCCTTTCCTATGCCCCCATAAGATTCACAATTACCTACAAGGATCGGGCTACTCTTAGAGGAAGACTTGCTTCATGGCAAGTTCATAAAGTTTTGTTTTCCTGTATGGTACTACATATATATATGTATCCTTAAGATCATCTCCAAATCTCTAAATTTCATAATAGATGATTCAAGCCCACCTTTATATGTAACAATTATCCTAAGGCTTGCTCTAACATGGTTACTAATCGAGGTTTACCTATCCAATTTTTATCACCCCAAAACATTGACATTGTGTGTGTATACTTCATAATAATCCAAGGCATCTAGTCCTTTTTAAGTTCACACCCAAATTCATGACTTTAAAGATACCATTTAGGTGTTTATTTTACTTTAAGTTCTATCATTTAAAGAGGTCTTTAGAGGGTATCACATGCTCCAATCATGCATCTATTCCACACATAGACCTATGTGTACAGCAAGTATATGTCTGCAACCTTAAGGCAATTTATCCTCTCTTAATCCTTCTCCTTAATGGGATTAAATCATTATTTATTTCCCCAATTCAATACAGGGAAATCAATGAGCACTTGGGGTTTTTAAAACTTATTAAAGGATGTCTAAAAGTTTGATTAAACATGCATTCCACAATGGAATTTGGTCACAGTTTTGTTCATGGACAACAACCAAATTAGTCTCAAAATCTTCATCAAAACCAATCCAACTATATGGATTTCATGTGTATTACATTCCCTAAATATCTATAGTCAAATCCACCAAAGGATGTCTAAGGATATTGTCAAAATCATGTATGTTCTTAGTCCTAAGGCAACCATCTCAAATCTGAACATTCAGTGGAGATATCATATAGGTAGTCAATAACTCCTCAAAAACTCCTCATTTTTCTAAAACAAACCCATGGATTAATGGTTAATATGAAAGAGTATATACCAACAAGTAATTGCACTCAAGGAAACATGAAGAAACTCCTCAAATGCATCTTAAAACACTAACTTAAAGTTCATGGACAGATCTGGACACATTCAGTTACATGCATATGTCAACATCCAAAACATTTCTAATCACCTAAATTTTCAAATTTAAAACCAAGAATCATAAACCAATTTATTGGGGTCATAATCAGTAAGTAAATATACTCAATGGAATTTAAAGAAGACTCCCAAATCATGCAAGTTATTGGCCAACATTTACAACAACAAATCTGAAAATTTCAGTATGACCGTCCATGTATAGCCTCTTTAAGATGTTATAATCACATGCAATTTCGTATTTAACCCCATGGATTTAAGTCTACCTTAATGGAGTATTAATCAACATATGATTCTACCTAAGAGAACCCAAGAAAGATCCCAAAATACATGTCTAACTTGGATTAAAAGGAAGACACACAGATTCTGGAAACTCGACAGAACTGCCATATGAACAGCAGTCAGTTCTCCCCCAAAACCACCACTAAAACCTAAACTAAAGGCATGGATTTCATGGGTTTTATAACCCCCATTCATACAACAACCAAAACCATGAAAATGGTTCTTAAGATCATCCCAAAAATCATGCATAACACGAATACAAAGAAGATCACAGATTCTGAAAACTCGACAGAACTGCCATATGAACAGCAGTCAGTTCTCCCCCAAAACCACCACTAAAACCTAAACTAAAGGCATGGCTCTAAAACCAAATTGATGGAGGATATAACAGCAATCAAATGCCCATAAAATAGCTCAAGAATGTCCCCCAAACCAGGCCAAAAACTCGGATTTATTAAGTATAAACAGATCTGGAAATTCCACAAATTTCGTCCACAAGAAGCCACAAAACCCCATTTTATCACCACCAAAATCCAAAACAAATGCTCAACCAAAGATCTGGGTTTTTAGGTGGTTTAAATCCACTTAATGGCAGCAAGAGAGGGGTATATTTGTACCTTTAAACAGTGCTCCAGAACTGCTCAAGAACAACTCAAGAACAGTAGCAACTCCAGTCTTCTATCACCAATTTTGATCCAAGCTTGGCCTTGGATTCAACATGTACCTGATGGAGAAGAAGCTCCTTCCTCCCAGCTTTAATTTGAACCCAAGAAACTCGAATTTGGTGGAGATTTGGGTGGTTATCAAGGAGAGGAGGTGGAGAAGAAAGAGTGGTCGGTTAGGGCTTTTTGGAGTGGGGAAGATGGAGAATACTAAGTGGGGTTACAGGGGTTGCCTAAGGGAAGTTATTCCCTTGTGAAAAAAATTGCAACATAGCTCCACCCACTCCTCTTAATTGCAACCAAGGCCCACCCATAAATGGAAATCCACAAATGACTACCAAACCTTAGTCTCTAATCTTACTTAGCCACTATTAATATCTCAAATTTAGCATATGCTCACTAATGGTTCATCATCTTGGGTTTACTTAGTCATTAGAATTTAAGGATGTTACAAGATTTAACGAACTACAAAAAGATATCTAACTGTACGCATGTCGAGGGTTGGGCCAGCCCGGCACAAGCCCGACGCAAATGAAATGGGTCGGGCCCGAGCTTGGGCCGAACAATAGGAGGATTTGCGGGCCTAGGCCCGGCCAAAGCCCGAAATATTTAGATGGGCTTGGACCTGGGCCCTTCAGGGCCCAACCTTGCCCGACCCATGTGCCCATCCCTATGTATACCGTCCGTTATTGAAATATATTAGAGGATATTTTTCTATGTGAAATTATTTTTTATACTTTTTTTAGTCGTTGCTATGCCTTTTTTAAAGAAAAAGGAGCTTCCATTATATAGGTGTGTGCCAAAAATCTTCATCATTAAAAACATAAGATGTTGGATTACAAGTCGTAGCTATGTGTTTATGCAACAATATGTTGATTTTCAAAATAATTATGTTTCTAAACCATGAAGCGAAAAATTGGCTAAGATTACGGAAAACTTTGAAAACTTGCAATGGACACACATTTCTATATGCATCGTCACTAATAATATAACAAAGATATAATATTTGTAACTAATTTATGGTATAAAAAATAATTTCACATCGAATAATTTATTATTGTATATTTGGCAACAAACCATATATTGATAGATTTAAAAAATCCTCACTATAAATTCATTTTGCTAGTGAGCTATATGAAAAGAAAAAGGAGCCTACTTCATTAAGTATGTAACTTTACTACAACATACTTATTTTTCGTCGCATTTATTTATTTTTAAATACTACTGTGGATTTTCATAACTATATCTCTCTACTATGTCATTCCAATTTCATCAGAAATAGACTCTTATGCCCTCCATTCAGGATAGGTCGATTACAACAGTTCTAGCGCTGTTAAAATTAATTGTTCTAAGTGGTGGGCTTATGAATCTTTGTCTCTGATGAAATTGAAATGAAATGTTAAAAAAATATAGTGATGAAAAAACATGATTTTTTTTAAAAAAATAAGTGACGAAAAATGGACATGAAGTAGGTAAGATTACGTACTTCATGAACTCCCTTTCTTCTTACATGAAATCCAACTTTAAGTAAATGTATATTATATGTTAGAGCCCAATATACAACGTTTGATTTAAGGGCTAAGATCCAACCATCTTTAAGCCCACAAATATATTGTGGATATTATGCAATTGTATAGATATCGTGCAAAATAAAGAGGAACAATTTACAGCGTGAATACTGATTATTGTTAAAAGTTTTGCATTCGTAGATATATAATTCAAATACAAAAATGATATGACTCTTAAACCTGTGTTAGATTGTTGAATGCAATGACTGGCTAGAATTTAAGTCATATAACTAAGGTCAAAAGATATATTTTCCTTATTTATAAGTAGCAACGATGATCAGCTATAAGTTTTCAAGGACACAAATTGCAACTCAATTTAGATATGCAGACATTAGCAGATCGAAATTTTTAGAATCATACTATTCGAAGTAATTCTCATGGACAAAAGACAAAATTAGCTAAAAAAGTAAACGCTTCTTCAAAGTAAAAAAAAATTAATTAAAAACATGGTAAATTGATTGAACCATTTCATGTATTGAACATAACTGCCTCACCTCACCTTCATCACGTTCTCTCACTATTAAATCAATTTCTGCACATGTATCAATAATATTTTTTCATACCAATCAATAAAAGATACCTCTACGACAAAATTGGGATATAGTGTCATTCTTTTAAAAACCAGTCACTAAATTATTCGTTGTTCAATATATCACAATAACATTATTGGTTTTGAAAAAAAGATTTATACTCGAAATTAACAATATATAATATCCATCGCTATATCATTAGTGGTGATCCATGTAACAACCTAATTTTCTTTTAAAAAAAATAACTAATCGTAGCTAAGTTTTGATATGAAAATTTAGTGTTGATCAATTATTTTTTAAAAAATAGCAATAAATATGCTAGGCAAGCTGAGTAATTTTTTTACCTTATCTCATAAAGGAATTCTTTATCAGGCACTACAACAAAATGGCTTTCTGGCGACTAAACTGTGGCGACGGATAGATGACTTCTAGCGACGGAAGTTGATTGTTGAGTCAACAATCCGTCGCCACTAACCCATGTCCAAAAGTCGCGTCGCCAGAGACTGTGGCGACAACTGTCTGATGCTATATTTTATTTGACAGATACTCCGTCGCCACAGTTCGAAATACATATAACCTGTAGTGACGGAACTGTCCGTCACCACAACCTTAAAAATCAGGAATATTTATTCAAATGGTACATATTTTGCCAATGAGTAATACCATAAAAATCAAAACCAATATACATACATGATAAGGAGTTGCACATGTTTTGCCTGTGTATCAAGAAATATGAAAGTTGTACATGTTCCCATTTCTAATAGTGCATATCCTTATGTACATTTTTTGAGGTCACCTTATATACAATTCTTTACATAAATAGATTACAACAAAGAGAGAACATAGAGTAGGATAAGTGGTCAACTGCGCCGCACTGGAAACACCACTTCGGTCCCCTGCTCGCAGCCTTATGATGTCTCCTTCGCGCCTTGGGGTAGCTGCAATGTTTAGTAGAGCTTGGTTGTAATCAAATTTGATCCGGATTCTAGTCTCACGATCAGGCTCACGATCACGATCGGGATCCGGATTCTAGTCTTGTTAGGCCTGCCAAAGCGAATGTTGTGACGAATGGTTTACACGAAAAGGAGAAGGAGATGCTACTGACCTTATTTCATAACAGAATTCAATAGGAATGTTGGTGCTACTATTAATTCATTGTCTTTGCATTGTTTGCATCACACTATCAAACTGTAAAGAGATGCCCCACTAAGAAACTGCTTTCTGGTAGTTGTCATGAACGACTAGCATTCGGTAACTTACCTTCACGGTGAAGATGCTGTAAATTGGATCCGTCAAGAGTGTCAACGTTGAGCCAATGTCGAAAAAAGCCACGAAAACAGCAGCTAGCGAATCACCGCCGATCTGTACATAGGTCACGGTCACGACATATAGTGCTGGACTGTTATGGCTGCTGCAATTTTGGGTGTTCTTACTTGAGCTTTCGGTCTCCTTAAGATGACTAAGCTCCCCTGGTAGAGGGGAAGGTATGATAGGAGTAAGCATTACCATAATTAGAATTTTGTTTGTAATATAAGAAACATAAACTTCACTAACAAGGCATTTTAGGAAGCATTGGCAGTGCTTTTACCTTGGGTTGTTCTTGAAACAAAACTCTTCGTCTGCAATTTTTCCCCATTATGCACCGGATTTATCTGAAAAGTCATGTCATTTCCCCATTATGCAATGTATAATGTATAAAAAACTGCAAAATAATACCTCGAACACCAAAAAAATAGGAAGAAACAAAATATTGATGATTTTGAACTCAGTTCTCCTGAGTCCCGACCATAATTAGCCACTGAATTTAGCTAAGAACATGAATATCGTGGTGAAAAACATGCATATTTATGATCCTATATGAGCTTGGGAACCCTTTTGATAACAATGATACAGTATGCGAGAGTAGAAAGGTGCATACCTTGCTCCTGTTCTTCAAGAAAATTTCAGAATATAAATCATGCTGTTTGTCTCCAATTATCTCTGCCTTTCTTATGATCGCATCATAATTATGCGGCTTTTTCTTATGATCATTCTTCAGTGTCTCAGCTTTTGATTTTCTGGATTTCTCCTTGATTTCCAGAACATAGATCATGTTGTTTGTCTCCAAAGATTTGTCTTTTTCCTTGTCACTTACATGATCTTCAGTATTTCCTATTGCAACAATCTAATTATGTAATCCGAACCACTGTTTTATACCCTCGCAGCTTCCACCTCCGTCTCGAACAGACACAAGTAGACATACCTGCATTAACCAAAAAGGTCTCCGCTCGCAATCCCTGAAATAGAACAGAAACCAATAAAAATAGGAGTGCATAAAAAGCCTAAAATAGAGTAGAAGATGTAATATATCATCAAAATTATGTGACATCCATCTTGAAATTACATCTATCAGTTCTGTTATTACCTATTCAAAGCATGATTGCATCCATCTTAAAACTTTAGGTCTAGGAACGTCGTTGGTGCATTCGTCATTAGAAAAGGCACTGCCAAGAGCTCACAATTCCTATTTATCATCATCTTTGAACTACTTGTTATCTTGAGATATCCCATATTCGGTCTTTTTTATTATGAACTTTTTAAACCATATTCAAATAAAAAGTTAACATAAAAACATACTATAATCATAAAAATAATCAATAAAATGTATAAGTAATGTGACATTACGTCACATTTACCACTCCAATCTTCCTAATCATCCAAGCAGCTATTAATAGCTATTGCGCGAGAATATGATGGCAAGCAATTTGATTAATGTTATATGAAAAAAAAACAAATGAAAAAAACAAAGCACAACAAAAGTGTAATGGCATAAGACATTGAAACAAATGATTGTGGTATTGTCCTCCTAAAGTAAAGAGCCTTCTACTTGTCCAACACTTACAATTCAAAATTAAAATGGGAACTATGAGATTTTTGGAAATAAAAAACAATCATTTTTATAAAAAAAGGCAGTGAACACTTTTCAATTAACTATTTTCCAATAAAATTGGATTCTAACATCCAGCATTAATATATTCATACGAGTTGCACTTCAATTGATTTTTGTAAGATTGCAGGAGATATGTTAATGCCCATGCTTATCGAGGTGCATTTACACTTTACTGCTCGATGCTATTATATTATCTAGTACATTCCGCAGCAATAAGATCACATGAAAAAGGATGTTATATAATCACACTATAGTAATTCAAAAAGGCACTCAGGGTTTGTAATACGCATATCCAAAAATATATTTTTCTGATAATTAAGCACAATGACTGAATGCCTGGAACTTACACCAAAGTATAAATGTTTGCCATATGTCTATATATCACAGTAAGTAGTAACGCCTGAATAAAACATTTTATTCAATAAATGTTTTATTTTCATGTTAACGTTAGCCAATGATTTATTTTTGATAGTAATATATCCCATTTACAATGATTTAAATTGCGTCCCAGTCTGGAAAACTTGCCCAGTAGGCAAATTTTTTAGGACTCTGGCAATTTCACTTAATTTACACAACAACTGATATTTATTAGAGTTTTGATTTACATCAACATTGTTTCTGATTAGTCGTTAGTTAGTGTGCCGTGTTTTTTTAAATAGAAAATTGCTTTTGTAACCTTATATGCTTCTATTTGCATATCATGAATTTTCAAGATCCTTTTGGCTGCATTCAAATGGATAAGTGGTACTTATTGGTTAATGATCAAGACATTTAGTTTTTGAATAAACTTTTTGACACTGGATTGAATTCTTTCATTGTGTTGTCTGTTGAGAATAGAGTACATCCAACTCCGATCAGTTAAGAAGTCCACCATCCTAAATTTTAGTACAACAAGCTTTATCAATATGAATACATAAAATATTGATCCTGAAACTTGCCATAACATGCTTCCTAAGTTGATCCTGAAACTTTCCATTTTATATCATACATGCATCTAAAGATATAGAAAATATAGACTTTATGATTTAAAATGTTTAAGAAATTATATGTAGAAATGCACCATGTTCCGCTATATATAGCTCCGATATGGTATTTGATATGGTCCATGCCAGTCTATTATATCCATAAAAAAAGGGATTATAAATGTAGATAAAGAGTATAGAGAATTAAGTAATGTTCCTAAAGAATCTGGACGATGTGGAAAATGATGCTACTTGGAAGCAAACATAATAAGCTTTTATGAGGGTATTAAATAATATTTATATAGTAAAATGTGTATTTCTTACTCACTATCTTGACGCTCAGCCCTTCGATCATGACCCTCAGTCTGCATGTTTGTCATCTGCTCACCTAATGCATTTTGCTCCAACCACCCACATTCCTTGCACTTCATCAAAAAATTCAAAATTCAAGTGAATCTACTAGGCATACATGCATTTGGCAACAAAATATTCTAGTCAACTTAGAATTTAAAATGTTCAACTACAAGTTAGAATAAAAGTTCAGGTACAGCTATAACAACTTCGAAGCACGACAATCATTGAATCTATTCTTTAGCGTGTAATACAAATTGCAGACATCATACAACATAGTGGAATCCAGGGATGGCGAAAATCTTCAAATCTTGAGCCACAAAATATGAAGATTTAAAAATTCAGAACCATTTCAAAATTCGAATAATCAAACCTTATCGCAGTATGTTCTGATTATGCATATCAAGAGGTCTTTCTTTGTTTTGAAATTGTTCATGATTGATAACAGAGTGATACTGCCTCTGTATTACATGAGGCTATAGACTACATCAAATTCCTCCACGGTCAAGTTAGAGTGAGTTTCCTAATAACTAACCGGTCACTTATTATTCAAGTGTTATAGTGGAGGAGAGAGGAACACATTTTATATCGATTAATCCCTTGTTGGAATTAATCAATATAAAATCAATTATGTTCACCAATATCAAACTCAATTTTTATGTAGGTTTCTAGTCAGCTTATCAAATACAACTTCACCATGATTAAAAACTTCTCAATATTGAATAACTAATTGCAAAATTAAAAAAAACTCTATCAACATTCCATTCCTCTGATAAGGAATATTGCTGACTAACGTTTCCTCGTTGTATCACATAAAGTTGGTTGTATTTTTTTAGTGGAATGCTCGCAGCTCAACCACCAGATTTTCTGAGCCACAGTTCGACCATCTGATTGCATCAGTGTCTCCTTTCTATATTTCTCAATATTTTCCTGTCAGATGAACAGGTGAAGTCCATCTGTCGAAAAACTGTGAACATGATAAGGAAAAAGGGAAGGAGGGTTGATCTTTCAAACATGTTGAAATTGATCCACTTCCAAACTTGTTGCTGAACCAGCATCATGCAGACATGTGGCACAATACCTATCATCCATATCTGTAAAAATGGAGGATAAATTTGTTCGATGGCAATGTGTAGCCCACTTAATTATTTACCCTTCAAATCATACACCGAAGATTTGTCTATGTTACTCATCTTACAACATGCAGATGCAGACAGGAAAAAAATGTTATCAGAATAGTAAGTTGATGTGTTTCCATCAAATGGACAGGAAAAGTGAAGAAGAAAAATCTCCCTTGACTACTTTCTTGTGTTCCAGTTGAGAAAAAAGAACAAAGATGATGAAACTCTGTCCAATTCTATCATTTTTTGTAGAGGATGAACTTATGAGGAAAGCATTGATTAATCTTCCAATTGAAAAAAGTCTCTAAGATAAAAACAATAGAAATAGGATTGGAATTTCCTGTGTCGAATTCCTTTAAGAAAACTCCTATACATCACTCCAAGTAAAGATGGAATAAACTTCTTGAGACCATGATGTAACCAAGTGCAAATGATGATCATGAACTTCTTGAGAGAAATATTCATATTTAGAATAACATGATTCCATAGGCTTCATAGCTTGGTTTAAAGATCAGACAAAGCATGGATGCAGAGTCATAGTTACAGCAAAAAGAACAAAAAAAATCAACATCAATTCTGGTTGTTGAAAACGTGAGTTTTAGATGCTAAACCATAACATGAAACTGAGGAAGAAGATCAAAGTAGAGTGACACAGAAAAAACGTAAAATAAAACAAAGGCAAAGTAAATCGATGGTGATATACGTCATACAGTGTCTCGGAGTCCCTTGTGAAGGGACTGGTCGCAGCTTCTCAAAGTGGACTTATAATGCATTATAGCATTTCGGTACTAAACTTTTGTAGATATAAGTTCTGATTAACAAAGAATGAGAATTTGAGAATGAGTAGGTTTATGATTTACCTAGCATCCTCATGTTCCGCCCTTCCATCATGACCTTCATGTTCTATAGATGGTCCGCCTCGTGCATGCTCTGTCCATAGATGGTTGCCCTCAGTCTCCATACTCGTCATCTGCTTATAACATCTTCCACCACCTATGTCCGTCGTGCTCCATCCGCCGACATTCATTGCACTATACCCTTCGGTCCATTCACCTTAGCTCTTCGTCCTCATAGACATCCACTGACGATCACCTCTACCAACATCCACTGTCCTATTTCTCCAACCAGCACGCACGGTTCATGTGCTTTCCAAGCCATCATCATTTCCTCAATCACCAGCATCCGACCTTGCTCTTGCTCTCCATCCTCCTCTCTCAGGACACATGACCTTTGTATTCCATCCACCGCCCATTGACCTCATTCTCTGCCCTTCGTCTCCGATGTTCGGATCATCGTCCTCCACCACCATCCTTGCACTCCGTTTTTCACCTTTTCCACTGCTTACTGTCCATCGTCTATCATCGTACGTCTATGACCATTGATTATCGTCACCTTTGCCTCTACCTTGCCAACTTTCTCCATCTATGCCTCGATCCATCCACAGCCTATCGCTGCTGCGATATACCCATCGCTGATCATCATCGTCACCTCTACTTCCACCTTTCCAGCTTCCTCAACCTCCACCTCGACCTCTTCCTCGACGCCCTCCGCCATTGCCACTGCCTTCGAATCCCGTCATCGTGAAGTCGATTTAGAGATTAGGGTTTTTTAAGAGTAGAGAAGAGTCCCGAGAGAAGAGGACAAATGACGGATGTGTATCCTTTTATAGGGATTTTCTAGGGCACGAAACCTATGAGCCGCCCAACAAATCAACCTGGAAGCATTTGGGCCAATGGGTTAAAAATGCAAATTATCCACACATAAGGGTACATGTGATATCCTCAGGATGGACTTGCAATTTTTTCATTAAAAAGGCTGTGGTGATAGTTTAATCCGTCGCAACAAGTTTCCGTCAGGATAAAGCTGTCGCTACAAGCCGTTTTCCTTGTGGTGAGGGAGAAGGAACGACTCATCCTCCATCTAACGGGGCATTCAACTTCCGTGCACAACACGATCGACAAGCCCATCCATAATAGCTACAAGAAAATTTATCTAAGGCAACGAATAATTTAATATTCATTGTCATATCTTCCATAGTTAAATATATATGACAACGAATATTATTCGTTACTTACTTCTTTAAATTCGCAACCAATAATAGTATTCATTGCTATATTCCTCGTAACGAATCATATAACAACGATTATTTATTACCGTTTTCTTCTAATCGTTGCTAAATATGACAACGACTAGCGTGAATTTTAAGTAAGAATTTAACGAAAAATCGTCGTTATATGGACCTTTAACAACGAATATAATATTCCTTGTTAATTACAAGTACAAAAGATCATTTGACAACGAATAATATTCGTTGTTATATCTTTAACATCAGAAGATATAGAAACGAATATTCAAATTATTCATTGCTTTAGGTAACGTTGTCAATGTAGTGTTACATTATTAGATTGTTCGTGTTGTATATTCCAATATAGCATTACTTATAAGAGTAACGTGTTGTTTTATATTTGATGACTTGTAAGTTGGCAAGGCGTACACAGAGCTAAAAGACCATCGATTTCGATTTCCATCGTTTCAACGTATGGGTGACATCACGAATTAACTCAATCAATTAACGTACAATACAGATAATGTACAAACTTGTGATGTGTTATGTAAACTTTGTCGATAAATAAATATTGAAATAATATATAATTTTGATTATTATAAATCTAGAAACGTACATGTTATTTGGTTGTTTCCATTAGGGTATTCGAAATATAACACAAAACAAATCTTAAAAACACCCAATAAAAATACCTAACTTCTAATATGTGACATGTATCCTTACTTTGCCGAACGATAAGAGAATATGACATAACTACCGTTCATTCCTCCTTATCCTATGGATTTCTATCCCTCCAACCGAACAGAAATGAGAGATACAACAACTTAATCAAACCTTACCCTGTAACGACATGTATCCCACAACCAAACAGGCCTTTAGTGTTAAATTTCATACTTATATATGAATTCCTCACTTCGCTAATGTATAGAAAAGCTAAATGGAATTCGAGGGTCACGTACATGGATTAAAACGTTCGTCTGCATATGCGAATATATGTATAATCCTTATCCATTTTAAAATACAAATACAATTGTAGATACAAATATTGACGTATATGGAAAATGTGATATTATATCCTTAAAAATAAATACGAATGTAAAACGAATACGAATCGGATATGAATAATGATAGAAATATTTAATAGATTTACAAAAATATATATGCATATATAGGATGGTTACATATAAAATAGATATACCACTAATAATTATATCAATAATGGTGAATGCAATCAAAAAATATTGTAACGTACAAATATAAATAAATCTATTACTATACTTACATATGAAAATGAATATACAAATACGAATGAAAATATTAATGAATTTCAAAATGATATGCATACATGCATCCATTTTAAAACAAATACGAATATCAAAATATGTATAAAATGAATATTCTAGTGGATCGGATACGAAATATTCATATTCATTTTCATCCCTATTCATGCGAGTACGCGCTCCACTTCTACTCATAAATTGAAACAATACTTGTTACGGTTCTGGATTTATCTAAATATTAATAATTGTGGTAATTTTAATTGAATTAGATGTGTTAACTCCATGTACAACATATACTAAGTTAGGCCAATGCTTCGTGAGAAGATACAATAATGTGAACTAAATAAAAGTAAATAGAGGATTAAGCTAATATTTGCCATTCAGTTAATATAATTGGACATATTACAAAGAAACTGTTGGGAGACGGGCAACAAGCTGCGCCGTCAATCCCTTTTGGATGGCAAATCTAATTCTTCGGAACACAAAATCCATAGACCTAGGAACCATAACATTACTATGCATAATTTTTTGGACCCTCTTAAGGAGCTCTACTTCAAAAGCTAATATAGTTGTATATAAGGGCCAATCTAGCCTATGAAAATTGGTCGAGCTTGGATATGGGCTGGCCGAAAAGTTTGGAAGACTTGAGCTCGATCCAAGGCCAGCCGATGCTCATACTTATCAAAAAGGCAAGGGTGATATGTATTGAGACATGTATATGAAAGGGGTAAAAGAAAAGGATGCGAGGTAGTGGCCATGGAGTAGAATCAGAACAATGAGGATAAGCAAGCGACATCTCATGTAAGGAGTTGATGATGTGTACCATTATAGCTTGTAAGTTTCATATTCCGACTTTCTATATTTTAAATAATATTTAGTTTTATGCTTATATGTCAATATATAATTTGCTTATATGCATATTGTTGCGAAATAACAATGAGTATCCCCAATTTTAAAATCAGTCATGCAGCAAAGATAGCACAACACAAATATGGGTTCCTTATACGTGAATAAAATGGTAATGATAACAAGCAATCACACAAGCAACAACAACAAATACCTACGGAGACAAAGAATTTTACGTGAAAACCCTTTCTCGGAGTGAGCAAGGAAAAAATCACGGGGCAAGACCGGCAACGAATCCACTATGTCAAATGAAGCCAAATGTTCTTCTCGATTTTGTTGTCCAACAAAACCTAGATACAAGTCACAAGTTCAACTAATAGTTCTTGTACAGGTAACTAACTACCCCTAGGTATCCAAGATACCAAAATTGTGCACAAATCCAAAAAGGAATAGGTGGCTTCGCTTAGGGCTCCCGGATGGAGATCCAAATACGATGGCTTCGGCTCCCCTTGAGGTCGTTCACACCATGACCTAGTCGATGCTCCTCTTGAGCCCGCAACTCTAGCTGCTCCTTGACCAACTGGAGAAGAGGAACGAGACCACTGACCACTCCCTCTTTCTCTCTCAGCCTCTCTCTTCGTGGAGGAAGAAGGTGGGTTCAAAAAAAACCTTTGCTGCTATTCGAGCTCGCCATTGGAATGGAGGAGCCGAATGGGACTACCAAAAGCTAGGTATGAAAATGGATATGGATATGTCCGAATATCCGCTTATCGTATTCAAAAAAATACAGAATACGGATATCCGTATCTGGATATTGATTCAAATATATATCGTTGAGTTGTAAAATTTTTTCGAATACGGATACGGATATGGCCATGGTTTAAATATCCGGATTCGGATCCGGATATCCGAATACAATGTTAATTTTTTAATATATTACCTAACTTAATATAAAAAGTCCTAAGAGTCTAAAGAGTAAATACCACTCCTCTCCTTTGCTTTCTTTAGTCCTAATTCCTAACCCTAGCCGTAATAAAAAAACATGGCAGCTCCCCCCAATCCCATCCCCACTGTATGTCTGAAACCCTCCTCCGATCTTGTGGCTTCGTCACTTCTCAGCCTCCCAAACCCAGCACAGCATCGTCGATGTGGCCGCGCTCCAACAACAGCAGCTTGCCATCCCAACTGGAACCCTCCTCCCACCATGCAAGGTACTCGCAACCTTGTGGTCTTGCCATTCTGCCTCGCCAGCAACGTCACAGCATTGCCATCGCAGCTTGTTGTTCTTTGACGTTCTCCAGTTGGGTATGGATGCTTCCTGTGTTGGTTGTGTTAACTCGATTTGTTCTTCCCATGTTATTTTTATTTTGGGTATGATTTTTTTATAAATATTTGTTTCTTTTGTGAAAGGATGTAAAAGGATGTAGCCGATTGATGTTGTTTGTGCTCAAGATAGTCATTTGATAAGCTTGATTGCATTTCTCCTTCAGGTATACCACTCAACATTTTATTTCATATTTCTTCTGTCAAAATGGAAAGGTGAAGTGTTTCTAAAATGGATTGTCACATTCCAATTACCAACAAATAGAGCGTCAAAAAAAATTACCAACAAATATTTTTATTTTTGTTGATTTATTTTTATTTATTAATTGGGTATTTCCAATTGTATTCAAACAATTCATATTTAACTTTTAGGGATCACATTATGTTTTTGTTGATATTATTAGATGTAAGTTATAATTTGAATGGATATGATTTTATTTTGCAACTACGTTTCTGTAATATTTCCAAAAGTTTTTTTTAAAAGATTTTCAGCTTCAATTTCATGCTATTTCAGTAGATGTGTTGAATATGTTGTCGTTATTGTTATTTTCTGTCCACTAAATAGATAAATTGAGATGGAATGTAACGGAGATAGAGGTTTCGGGTTAAAAATATGCACATCTTCTAAATCTCATGTTTCAAAATTATGTGTTAAAAAAGTTAAGTAAATTTGTTGTTGTTTTTGATATCGGCAAGATGTCTGATATCGTATTCATTTCCAGCTTAGAAATGGGTAAAAATATGGCAACAAATATATCTATATTTGTATCCATTTGGATTCTCTTTTTATTCGATCCGTTTTTGGATTCGTTCTTCATTTGATTCGTATTCGGGTCAACTCTTTATTCGATCCGTATTCGGATTCGGTAAATATCCGATTCGAATTCGTATCCATATTTTTACGGATATAGTTTCCTTAATACATATCCGAATCACATCCATATCCGTATTCGTATTTGAAAAATATGAAACGAATATAGATATGGAAATCGATATATCCGATCCGTATCCGACCCGTTTTCATCCCTACCAAAAGCCCCCAACGAGCCCTTAATTTGATGTCCAAATTACACAGGAGGTCCCTACAAAAGGGACAAATTACAGCACCCAAGTTGGGGGCGACACAAATTGCAAAAACCCAACACATATATGCTAAATGGGGCTGCCCCCGTCTCATTTTTGTCAATTTTTTTTATTTTTTTGAAAAATATCACTATGTGTATTCATCCCTATATCCCTCCTACATGTCATTCGAATTTCGTCAGAAACAGAGACTCATATGCTCTCCATCTAAAACATGTACGATTACAGCAGTTCTAAGACAGTTAAATTACCTGTTTTAGATAGAGAGGACATAGAAGTCTCTGTTTTTGACGAAATTCGAATGACATGTATGAGGAGGGATATAAGAATAAATATATATATATATATATATGATGATATTTTTCAAAAAAAATAAAAATATTGTGGAAAATAAGGTGAAGGCAACCAAGTTGGCTAGCCATGAGGCAGCCCCATTTTTTCCATTTTATAAACAATAGTTTAGAATGTTTCTTATGCAAGTTGAAGGATTTATCTCTGTGTATCTGTAAAAATTGAGGATAAACTCTGCCGCTCTATAGATAGGAGAAAAAGACAAAAACGTCGCCCGTCATGGAAACACAATCACCTCTAAAATTGCTCTCGAGATATATCCCGATAAAGGTGCAGAAAAAAAAAAGAAAAACACACACCATTATTCAACTTGCAGATCCAGATGTAAGCTCAGCCTCGATACTTGATGGGCCTTATCTACACACTCAAGAATTGGGTGTACTAGGGAGACTAAACCCGCACTTCGTTGCGGGCCAAACCACTAATAATTGTTATAATTATTTAGATAAATGGAAAATTTAAGCAATCACTTATGCTATAAGATATTTAGGAAACCACAAAAAAAATTGTAAACACATATTTACATTATGCACGTGTCACATTAACATATGTTTTTTATATGTATATAATTCTCCTTCACAGAAAATAGCATAAGATCAACACATACATACAAAAAAAACTTTAAAACAAAAAACCACATGAAGATAATTTTTTGTTACAAAATACTTGTGAAAATAGCACGTACATATTTTCCAAACAAAAATTTAGTGGCTTCAGTTATATTTTAGTGGGACTTTTTATATGTGAAGTCTGTTGTGAGTCATTATTCAATCATTATTCATCAATGTTCTTCACATGTAATATAACTTAAAATGAGCTATATCAGTCTCAAATTGATTTATGTTTATTTTTAAATTAAGAAATTAATTGCTAAAAAAATATCATTACATCTTTCTAGACCTTTTTGAGGTTATACCGGATTCTTCCTAACTTGTTTTCTCTTCAATTTAACGTCACCTTCTTTTTATCCATGCTTTTAACGAAGGAAATTGCAGCTATACATATAGAAATAAATTTGAAAAACTTTTAATAAATTTGTACTAACCCTTCTTCCAATTTAACACCTGCAAAACCGTCCTTGTCTCCTTCATTTTTCAAATTTTTCGTTTGGGGTATAAGGAGGAATGGAATAAGGGGAATAAGCCCCCACCACGCTTCCCCGTGTTACGACTATTCCCCATTATTTCATCTTATTTCACTCTTATTCCTATCACTACAAAAAAAGGCGGGATTAGCGTGCACGTCTTGGCGTGCACCTGGCGTGCACATGTGCTCGCCCCGTAATGGGCGAGCACACTAGGAGCACATGTGCTCGCCCATGAGGGTCGCTGGTTTGAATTTTGCGGAGAGGCGCGGTTACCAGTATTGAGGAGCACATGTGCTCGCCCATGTGCTCGCTCAATGTGCTCGCCCACTTGAATTTCATTGCGCGGAAAATTTTAGCGGCTGGAAATATATGGGCGAGCACTGGGCGACGGCCTGGCGAGCACTTAAGTGTGCTCGCCCAAGCCCGATAATAGAAACTGCGGCGCCCTTCTTCCTCATTTCTCACGCGAACTCCTCCCAAATCCTCCCCTCCGGCGACCCGCAAGCCCTCCGCCCCGACCCCGACGACCGTGGTTTTCGTGTTTTGAGTAGATCTACATCTACTACTCAGTAAAATCTTTAATCCTTTCTTTTTTTATTTGATTTCATTACGTAGTTGTATTATTTGGATAGATTAGGGTTTAAAATTTTTGTTGAATGTAGTGTAGTATTTTGTTAGTTTATATGTCTTTTACACATTAAGGATAATAGTAGATCACTATTGTATTGTTATTTCGAATTTGGTTGTCTAAATAATATGTAGAATTGTATGCCCTGTAGGTGTTCGATAAAATGCCTCAACGAAAATTATGTTTAAATTTTGTAAATTTTAAATGACAAAATGCTTGTATGATTAGTTTAGATTAGTTATGCTTAGAAAAGATTAGTTACTCAACTTTTATAATGCCTTGGAATAATGTAGATAAAATGCCTCAACAAACATTATGTTCGAAAATGATTAGTTATGAAATTTGTGAATAACTTTAGTTACTCAACTTCAATAATGTAGATACTAGATATTATCAATATCATTAATAACAGTTTTAAAATTTCATATCGTTTTGATATGAGATATGATATACACCATTGTTTATTTTGTGATAATTTATTATCACATTAAATTTTAGTTAATGTGACCAATTATATCACATTAACTTATACATAGGTTTATAATTAGTCCAAAATATGATTTAGTAATTATTAGAAAATCGCACAAAATTCTTCACACACAGTGCGTCCTTCCACACCGGGTGGTGTGTGGCCCTGCACAACGGGTGGCGTGTGCAACACGTTAGAGGATTTGATCACCTCTAACTGTGTTATATTTTTTTTATTTTTTCACAGCACTATTGGACTCACTTTGGGATGTTTATCCCAGACCAATGGTCGTGGTTTTTGATGTATGCAGGTTCGAATTTTTTTTGCAGGTGCCCATTACATTTTAGTGACCCAAGCACTGTATTAGGCACTAAATAAGGATCACACTTATCCCTATCCCCATCGTTAATCAGCCAAATATACGTAAATGCCCGGCTAATATAAATGAATAAATATTTTAAGATTATTTTATAGTCTCATTTGTAGCACTTACAAATGTATGACGTAAAATGATCTTAAAATATTACATTTATATTAGCTTTCCTTAGTTCGGAGGTCCCAGACTAAGGGGGTCCGTAAGGATTCAAATTTACTAAAAGGTGATCCGTGTCACAGTGTCTTTATTTCTTACGGAAATTACGGAAATTTCGGCGGGAAAGACAAACCGCCAAAAACAAAGGATCAAGTCTACCAGTGGCTCTAAAAGCCACAATCAGATTAGAGCGGAGATGGTATTACGATTTAAAATTATTTTTTGGAGATCTACTTTAAAATAATGCAATGTTTTAATAGATCTTGAAAAAATTTTCAGGCTGCTAGGTTGGAAAGGGAACCCTCTTTTCAGGAGTGGTGGTCGAGGTCCCACATGAGTGGGAGAGAAGGAGAGTCGCAATGGTCCACTCCTGAAGCCGGACAATTGTTGGTAAGTCTATCAATTTATTTAAAATTAATTGATATATTATAACATATTTATATATATGGTAAACTTTGTATTTCAGGATCGTTATCTGGCACTATCTGCAGATAAATGGGGTGTCGATCCAACTGGGGAGCAACCACCATTTGATAAAACGATCTGGAAGCAGGTATATATGGATAAATATTATCTTACTATATTTATTTCTAATATATACTTTTATTTTAAAAATTGAAAAACTTATAAGGTGTTGGAGGAGAGGGACGTTGTGGCGAATAGGAAGCAGACGCTTGGTGGTCTTCCTCCATACTATGTGGAGGAACATCGTCACTCCTATTCTGCATACTCTCAGCCGTCGTATACGCACCCACATACGTCCCAATCTTCAGTTCCAATGGAGTCGCAGATGGCGATGATGGTGGAGCAGGTGACGAAGCTCCGAGAGGAGTTCACGGCGTACATGTAAGTATTCTTCTTATAGAATGAGTAATACAATTAAATTTCTATATCTACAAAATGCATTTAATAGATAAATATCTTCCATATATAATATAGGTCGCAAGGGCGTGCATCTCAACCTGAAGAGATTGAATCTGATCACGAAGAGGAGGAGGAGAACGGCCCTGAAGAAGAGGCACGCATGTATGCGAGGTTCAAAGAAAAGGAGAAAGAAAAAAAGAAATCAAAGCAGGGTTTAGTCTCCAAATTTTTTAGATCAAAGAAGAAGTAGTATTTTTGTGGTTTGTACCTGTATTTTCTTTTAAACTTTTAGAACATCTTTTAATTTATATGAACTTTGTTGGCGTTGACTTGTTTGTAATATTTAGATCTTATATTATATTGTTTATTTCTGAATTCATGTATATTGCGTTCCTTTAAATTTTTAGTGCTAGTTATCTTAATCTACGATTTGCTATAATACATATATCCTTAGGAAGATACCTGCAGTGGTTTATTGGCAGGGTATACAGGTTCGACGGGGCGTCAAAACCCTGTCGAACCTGTATATTTTTTTCCTGGAAATCAGTTTGGGCGAGCACATGTGCTCGCCCGGTGCTCCGTGTTCAATCGCCGATTATAGAGAAGGCGATCACACCGGCGAGCACATATGTGCACGCCCGACGGGTGGGCGAGCACATAGCGTCCCATAGTGCTCGCCCACCACCCGTGGCGACTCTCAGATCAGCGAGCACGACCGTAACGAGCACATGTGCTCGCCCACTCGTCAGGCGTGCACATGGCGTGCACTAGGCGTGCACATAACGAGCTCTTATGTGCACGCCAATCCCGCCTTTTTTTGTAGTGTATCTTTATCCCACCTTACCTACCTTTATTTCACCTTATTCTCCTTATTCTTATCCTTCAGCCGAACGGAGAATAGATCCTTATTCCCCTTATTCCCCATCCTTATTCCTGCTTATTCTCCTACCGGACGGGCCCTTAGAGTGTGCAATTCAATGTTTACGTTCTCCATGAATTTTTTTCTCAAATCTTGTGTTTATCAAAGTATTTCCGCACAGCTATTATGCCTCTCCATTAAAACTCAAAAGGTAATCTAAGAAACGAAATACTTAACAACCAAATAATGGAATTATTTCGACAAAAGACTACGGGGACATTCATGAAATGCCAACTTCTGAAGATAGGAGAGACATCCCATATTTGTAGGCAAAGAATGTAATGGTGAGCAGTGATCAAATTGCAGCTTTGATAGGTTGGTGAGAGCGAGGAACAACTCCTCAAACTCATCATCCATTTGAATAATCTTAGAACCTTCAACCATCAACTCTTGAAATTGATGGCAATTGCTTCTTGAAACGAAGCCTTTTGCCATACAATATGCAACCTGGAAATGGAATAAGCTCGTTTATCTAAAGTAATATAAAATCCACAGTTACCACATATGATTTCCAATCTATGCAAGGTCTTCTCCAATTAGCTAATTACCACTTTATTCTCGAGTGGTTCAAATTGATAGCATGGAAGGCCGTATCCCGATATATCGGCAATATATCGCCGATATATCCATATCGACATGGGACCGATATCGAAATCGATATATCGATATATCCGATTTCAGTCATTTTCTTCAGAAAGATTCCTAGATATAGCGATATATCGGCGATATATCGATATCGACACAATATCGAAACGATATCGATATCGATATGTCCTTCCATGATTGATAGAGACAATCCCGTAGCGATAAATCTGGAGAGAATTCAAGCCATATAGTGATGCCTACAGTGAGAGATCGTGTATATCACAAACACCGATATAAAGTTGTTCGAGAGTAGTGGGGATAGCCACGTGTTGCAAAAAAAAGGAAGAAATAGAGAAGCCAAGGGAAGGAGAAAATGGGTGAATTAAAAGTCGAGAATGCAAAGTAGATAGCCACGTGTTGCTAGAATGAAGAGGCTGGAAAACATCCAGCTTTAGTTATATATAAGATATTCTACCCATCACAATACACACACACACCTATAAATGCTTTTATAACAGGGCTTCCGACTAGAGTATCACACATCATCAACCATCACATTTTCTGGTACATGTTGAAATATATATGTAACATCTTTCACTTTTCTGATGCATGTTGAAATATATATGTAACATCTTTCACTTTGCTTATCAATAAATTGAAGATAAGCGTACCTCCAATTGCTTTTGAGAAATAGTGTAATCCAAAACGTCCAGAACCCCACAATAAATCCAAGAATCATGCTAAAAAAAAGCCATACGGAGTCACTGGCAATTCCAATATTGTTGGCATCTTCAGAATTCGGCGGATGGTTGCTCTGATCACAAGCTTCCAGCGGCTTTCCACAAAGAAAATTACCCATATAAGAAGAATTCGAAAAAGTAGCAAACTGCTGTCCGGATGGTATTCTTCCAGACAAATGGTTGAACGATACATTGAAACTGCTCATAAATGTCAATCTTGTTAGGGACTCCGGGATACCGCCAGAGAGATTATTTTCCGATAAATCAAGAGACTCTAATTGGTATAACATACCAAAGCTCTCAGGGATACACCCATCAAATAAGTTTTGAGACAAGTCCAGATTTATCAAATCATGAAGGTTTCCAATTGCTTCAGGTATTTTTCCTGATAATCTATTTCCGGAAAGATCTATACTTGCTAAAAGTTCTAAAGTATCATACTCCATTTCGCTTCCTTTCAATGTTACTCTGATGGAATCAGAAAAATATTTTAGATTGTAGGATGTTAGTCTATTTCTGGTATATGTAACCTTTTCCATGGCAGTAAAATTTCCAAAAGTAGGAGGTAGAGATCCAGAGAAATTATTATTTGATAAATCAAGGACTTGAAGATATCTCAAATCGGATAGTTGTGGAGGGATGTTGCCGTAAAACAAGTTCGACCGTAAGTTAAGAACCTTGAGATATAATATGTTTTCAGCAATCCAACTGGGCAAATTTCCCGTGAATCTGTTGTTGCCTAAATTAAGAATAAACATAGATGTGCAATTTCGCAGTGATGCTGGAAGAATCCCATGAAGGTTATTGTTGCTTAGTTGCAATGAGTTCAGCATATATAGAGCTCCCAAGCAGGGTGGAAGTTTTCCAGAAAGATGGTTATCTGAAAGATCCAATAGAAATAGCATCGTACTATTGCATAGGGTTGAAGGAATTAGACCACTTAAATTGTTCCTAGAAAGAGACAACATCGTCAAGGAGGAGTTTTCACTGATAATTACTGGACCTGAAATTAAGTTATTCGATAATATTAAGGATCCAAAAGTGGGCGGAAAACTTGATAAGGAACCTTCCAGCATGTTTGAATGAAAGTCGATTGAATCGTAGAAACGATTCGTTACAGCAGTAGGAATGATACCCTTGAGCATATTAGCCGAGAGGTCTATAAAATAAATACTTGAAGAGAAATTCCATATCCAATAAGGAAGATCGCCTGATATACCTGAATTGGACATATTTAGTGCAAAAAGATTGACTTGTGTCTGAATCCACATGGGGAACCACGGTCCCAACTTACATGATCCCATCCCCAGATTCCAAAGGGAAAATGGTGGAGTCCAAGATGGAGACAGTGTAAGCTGTAACGAGTTTGAAGACAATTCCAGAGTAGTCAAATTAGTGAGGTTGCTGAAATCTTCTTCAGAAAAATTCCCATGCATGTTATTCCCACTAATGTCTAGATACTGTAGAAATTGGAGTTTCCACAATGATGAAGGTATAGATCCACTCAAGTTATTCCTGGAAAGGTCCAAATGCTCTATAGATATCATACCACTCACTGATTCAGGAATGGAACCATATAGCAAGTTGAAGCTGAGGTCAAGCCTTTGAGATGTTTGTAATCCCCCAGCCACACGGGTAAATGTCCTGTGATATTATTGATCGATAAATCCAACCTCTCCAATTTGAGGCCACGGTTACACCCCATGAGAAAATTACCCAGGTTAGCATCCATCGTATTACCTTGTAAACTCAACGAACGCAAGTTGCAAAGATTACCTGCAATCTCATTGGCATCATGCGAAATATCATTGTGATCGAGATCAAGGTGTTCAAGACTCGTCGCGTTCAACAACCAGCGAGGTAGTTTGGACCTCATATAATTTGCAGAGAGGTCAAGTGACAGGAGTCGCGTAAAACTTGCGTTCGTGACCGATAGTGAACGAGGATCGAGAGAACAATATGACAAGCTTATGTTTGAGAGGAAGGGCAGCTTATTGAGTGCTTGAAACACGCCGGTGGCCTGTGAAAGATTTGCACCTCTCAAGTCAAGGTATCGGAGTGATGAGAGATTGGCCAGCCACTCACCATCACTCTGAAGACCGTCGTATAGTCCTGAATAAGACAAATCCAGAGCTTCAAGAGAGGAGAGATTCCCGAGTTGGGGAGGTATCACTCCCGTGAAGTTGGCATAAGAGAGGTTGAGGTACCTCAAATTCTCAAACGAGCCCAAAAAAGGAGGAATGGTGCTCCCCTCAAAATCGCTCCCACTTAAGTCCAGGTGCTGCAGATACTTGAGAGAGACCAGAGATGGGCTGATCCTACCTCTCAAACGATAGTACTCGCCACTTTCCGATGAATAAAGATGGCCGAGCTCGATGACGTAACCGGTCTGGTCGTCGCAAATTACGTCGGCCCACTTGCAGCAGTCTCCTCCAACTGTCCATGAGGAGAGCCTGCCGTTGGAAGCGACAGCGTGCTTGAACTGGAGGAGAGCTTCCCGCTCGCTTGCTTTACAAAGCACCACCGTATGGGCGCCATCGCATCTTGATAAGATGAACGAGAAGAGGAGGAGAGAAAAGAAGGATGCACATATCAGGGAGGAAGCCATGAATACGTACGTAGGAGTGAGAATTATGCGAGTATAGAGGCTTCCTCTGGTTGGCCATATATAAGAGGGAGGACGATCACGTCCTTTCTTTTGCGATGTCATCAAGGGTCAAGTTTGGTGGCTTGACTTCGTCATTTATATATGGATGGTGAGAAAGTCCATACTACTAGATGACGTGATTAAGAGTAAACTATTCAGTATAGATGACGTTGCCACACCAAATGACAGAAGCCATCCATGACTCGGAGGAGAGGTTCTCTCTCTCTCTCTCTCTCTCTCTCTTAATTTACAAAGCACCACACGTCTTCTTGACATGGTGGCGACATGAAGACAAGGAGGAGGACGTGGACGAGAAGAATATTGCTCCAACTATTTTGAATGAATCTCTTGTACTATAATATCCTTGCACACAGCAATCGATGTGACTTGGTCTGCTATCTTTGAAGACGATCGTTGCCCGACTTGCTCACGATGGCTACAGGCTGCCCTTGCATTGCGATAATATGCCAGTTTTCGGATGTCCAAATGAAATACATTTGTTAAATTAAATTGGATTGGTACACGCACGCACACATGTATGTATGTACGTAGGTATCTACATATGTACGTACGGATATATACGTATATACGTACATATTATTGATACTAAGTTCAAGTGGATATGCAATAAACAATATTATCCGAATTAATATAAATCAATAATAATGCAATTATATAGATTTATCTAGTTACATTACAATTAACAACACGTACGTATGTATGTTTGTACGTATATATGTATAGCTGTTTTAATAAGCCGCGAGACATTAGCATATTAATATTAATATGCGCCAAAAGTTTTGCATTCATAGATTCTACAAACCAAAGTTTTTTTTAGAAAAAGATCAAGGTCATTCATCCATAGCTTAAGCACATCGAAGTTTTGTTTTAATACAAGCAAGGGAACTATATTCCCAAAAAAACTGCTTGCACAGATGTTCTGTGCAAGGAGAAATTAAACTTTACATCTCATTGATAAGTAGGCCCATGCCGACCCAAAAAACTGGTAGAAAGTCCAACATCCCCAAAATTGGAATCTACAAACCAAAGACAAAGATGTTATGAGCCTTAAATCTGTGCTGGATTGTTTGAGTCTAATAAATGACGGTCTAAAATTTTAGAGATCTTATAATTAAAGTACCCAAAAGATATATATTTATCAGCATCGAGTATGATCAGCTAAGTTTATGAGGACACAAATTACATCCTTTACAACCTAATGCAGATATACGGACATTAGCGGATCGATACAAAACCACGTGCAAAGCTTTATAATATTCAAAGCATTTCTCAAGCATACGATCCAAAACCACACTAGATAAAAAAAAGTAAAGGTTTCTTACCTGTAAGGAATTATTTAATCACAATGTATTTGTGAAATTGGTTGGACCATTTCCTGTATTGAACATGATTGTTGCGGCACCTGATCATGATCTCTATCTATGAAATCAATTTCTCTATGTGATAATGATGACAATTTTTGAATGCCAGTAAAGATACTACTTGTTTTCAACAAGCACCTCAAGGAAAACAAGTTGTGGCTAAAGAAATATGCCCACAAATATGGGGTTTGTTATCATAGAATTGGACTCTGGACATGACACGTCGTGGACAGTAGCCGTAGCTACAAGTCTTGTCGTGTGAGTTCTCTAACCACGAATATGTTGTGGTCACTACAACTGACTACAGAACATGTCGTGGCCACAACTCTTGTACGAAGACTTTGCTCACGGATTGTATCTACGAGAAATTAGTGGCCACGAAATTATCGTGACCACAAGTTTCCGTAGTCACATTCCGTGGCCACAACTCATTTTTCTCGTAGTGAATGATGACATTTTTCCCTTTCTTTCTTTTTCCCAGAAAATTACCATAAACGATGAATCCGTCTTTGTTTTCCTAATAGATTTATTTGTTGAAGTCTCCCATTGTCACGGGAATCAATCTCTTTCTTTTAGTTTGGTAAGGGCATAGGTTTCAATTTTGGGATGATCTTTTTTATTTTCATTTTTGCCCCTCCTATCCAAAGCGTGATTTGAAAAAATCATGGTTAAGTTCAACTCATTGACGACCAAAGTAACGGAGGGGCACAAGTGATAGAACAGCAAGAAGTCGGAGGTATAATTGATATTCCCAAAAAGTAATGGGTATAACTAAAAATGCAATATCTCAGAAGAGAGTACAACTGATAAAAATTCAATATTTATTATTGCCCATTTAGAGCCCTAATGGCCTTCATAGTTGCAGCCCAAATCTTGATCGTATTTTTATATAAAAAAGTAAAGTAAAGAAAGATATGCATCTGATGGCATTGTGGTTGGGACATTGTCGTAGGGACGTAAAGGGATATTGATATATCCATATTAGTTTTTCATTGTACTTGTTTTATAAATATTTTGACATTTAATCTTTATTTTAAAATAAATAAAGATATGTATATCACTTTTATATCGAGAAATGTCTATATTAGCATTCATATATCCATTTTCATATATAAATATAGATGTAATTTTGTTATTACTCATATAAAATAATTTTATATCTTCTTTCATCAAATTTGATATAATTATTGTAATACAAGTACTTATAGTATACTTAAATTATGTGTATTATTTGTAATACAAGTACTTATAGTATACTTAAATTATGTGTATTATATTTAATACGTGTGTATTTAAACTAATCTATAGGCTATTCTAATATTATTCATATGCAAACAATTTTCTGTTCGTTTGCATCTATATCTATTTTGCCCATTAATAAATGGACTCAGATTCGAGCCAGGTTTGTGGGTCAGATTCGTGGGCAGGTAGGATTGGCCCAACACAATGCTCACCCCTGTATGCGTGGTGTATTGAGTCTTGAACTCTCGGTAGTTAAACCCAATCTAATTATGTATCAAATGAATTATATTTGGAAATCCAAAAACCAACGTACTATGTCTACTCTTTTATTTAGGGCGATCTTAAGGGCAGAGCCATCATGACCGAGTCCGGCAATGGTTGGGTGGAGCCTTTTATATAGCCCCACCAGTGTGACTAAAAGTTACTGCTTCAAGATGTGGGACTAAACATAGTCCACCAAGACCATTCTTTACCACTCCTTCGCAAGCTAAGCATGCAATGTTGAGCTTGCAAAAACAGACAAAATGTACTCACTCACATACAAAGTACATGAGACTACATACAATATCAACTCAAGGCACGATGTCGGTTGTTGTCGAGGATGTTGCTTCTCATGTCATGCTGGTGAGGAGGAACAAGAGATTGGAGTGTGAATAGTGATATGCATAAATATCTTATCAACAATTGAGTCTCCATCATGGAGTACCTCGGCCCGCAACTTGTCTTCATCGAAGATTGCTCCATCACTCTGAAGGGCCAACAAGAACGTGGTGGGAATATCCATGCATAGTGGAGTTCACGACCACTAGAGTATGGAGCCAATAATGAGTATCCCAATGGAGAACTCCACAAAATATAGGTACTAAAATAGAGCACCTCAAACAATGGTAGGGGATGAAAACCACTACCCATTCAACAATGGTAGCGCTTGACACCACGACTCCACAATAGTCACTCAAATAGAGTGCCCCAACCAATGGTAGGGCTCGATAACCACTACCTAATAATTCAAATAATGGCAGGGCATGACACCAATACACAACAATAGTAGAGCATGAAATTCACTACCCATCACTCTCCCTTTCTCCCAAGCTTGTTGAAAAGATAAGTTGGGAGAACAATGGAGGATAACAAGATTTTTTTGCAGTCCCAACACTTTTTTGGACTGTGTTTTTTTTCGCAATCATTCCTCTCCTTTTTTTAATGTCAATTTTTTTACACACTCTTTTTTCATCAAATACATCAGTGGCTCTGTTTTTTTCCATCATTTTTTTCTTTTTTTTTCATCAAAGGCATCACTAGCTCTCTCTTCTCATTTTTTATTGGATGTAGCATTCCGGTCGATCCTTTTTCATTTCCAGCTGTGGCCTAGAAGTAAATCAAGGAATAAGACTGTTTGTTGGGTCCATGCATTTAAAGATGGAATCGAGACCTACTATGCTTCATCTGCTTTCTCAGAGTAGTGGGACTTTCTCTCTATTTTTGCTTTGGGATTTTATCACTTGTGCCCCTCCGAGATCTTGCAATTTCAGTTATGCCCCTATCTTTTTGGTAATATCAGTTGTGCCCCTAACTTCTTTCTCCGTCATCAATTGTGCCCTTCCGTCAGATTGACCGTTAATCAATTGACTTAACCATGATTTTTTCAAACTTTAGTGCAGTTAAGAGGGGTATTATTGTCCATACCCATCTTCTTCCTCCTCCAACCTCCTCCTCCTCCCTCTCCGCCCGGAGTTCGCCGCCGTCCCCGCAAAGAGAGATGGCACCCTCTGCGGTCACCACCCTCCAAAGCCATGAATCTGCCGCTGTCCAGAAATACGTCAAGCCCCAATCCATCACCAATATGACCTGGACGGTGAAGACCACGGCGATCCCGATGACCCCTCTTCTTCACCCCATCGCTAATGTCCCCTCCTTCCCCGCTCCGGGATCTGATTCCGACGAGACCTGGCCGTGGGCCCAGATCAAGATCGAGTCGCGTCGAGATACCAAATCGGAGCCGTCGAGACCCCGCCTGCTATCTGCGGTGTGGAAGCTTAAGTGCACGTTCGGCATCGGGTCGGAGAGAGTGCTCGAGGCGTGCATTCTCGGGACAATGAGGTTGTACCCGCCGGGGCGGAGCTGGGAGAAGGTACGGAGCCGGGAGGAGGTGCGGGGAGCTCGTTCCGTGCGAGGTGGAGAGGGAGGTGCTGGAGCGGAGATAGAGCCAGACGAGGGCAGAACGGAGGTGCTGGGGGCGGAGGGGAAGAGCCCAGGCGGAGGAGAGGTGATGGGGTTCCAAAGGAAGGTGCGGGGCGGAGATTGAGGGGCGGAGGGGAGATGCGAGGGCGGTGGGAGGACCCGGGGCAGGGAGGAGAGGGGCAGAGGAGGTTTGGGCGACGGAGGAAGGGGCTCGAGGGGGAGGGGGTCGGGTTTGGGAGGTGGTGGCGGAAGGAGGGGCTGGGGCTCGGGAGGAGGTGCGGGAGAGGGCTGGGAGGCGGAGGCGCGGGGGGCGGTGGGAGGTGCGGTGGGAGAGGGAGCTGTGGCGGGTGGAGGGAGGTGCTGAGAGGCGGAGGCGCAGGGGGCAGTGGGAGGTGCGGTGGGTGGAGGGAGGTGCTGGGGCGGAGGCGTGGGGGGCGGTGGGAGGTGCGGTGGGGGAGGGAGCTGCGGCGGGTGGAGGGAGGTGCTGGGAGGCGGAGGCGCGGGGGGCGGAGGAGGAGGATGGGGACGAAGGCGAGTCACGTGGGCAGAGCCGGAGGCTCGGGAGCGGCTGCAGGAGAGCTCCAGGAGGAGGAGGAAGAGAATGGATGAAGAGGAGCAAGAGGAAGAAGATGGGAGAGGAGGAAGAGAAGGGAGGAAGAAGACAGGGGTGGAAGATGACTTTTCGCTCCATTTTTTTGAAATTAATTCCATCTATGTCCTTGTAGTTAACGGCCGTTTGTTTTGGTTATGGACGGTCACTAACCCGAGGGGCACAAGTGATAGATTAGCAAGAAGTGAGGGGTACAACTGATATTACCAAAAAGATAGTGGCATAACTGATATTGTGATATCTCGGAGGGGCACAAGTGATAAAATCCCTTTTGCTTTTTTTTGAAAGTAGAGGGTTTTGGAAACCCATTATATGGTGCCAACATCGATTGGTTGTGGGCATGGGCGGACCCAAGTATTGGTTAAGGGGGGCACGTGCCCTCCCTAACTTTAGAATTTTTCCTATTTTATCCCATTAAACACTAATATAAATAGCGGTAATGTGCAATTGTGCCCCCTGTCACCTGACAATTAAGAACTGAAAATCCACTTGTGTCGTCTGTACTCCGCCATCATCCGTGAATTTAAAATTGGAATTGTGCCCTCAATCTAGGGATGATAACGGACTCAGGCATTCGTATCTGATCCACTACCGTGGCTGTTGTATAAAGTTTTTGACATATGTATCTGTATTCGTTTTAAAATAGATATGGATATGGATATCACTTTGATATTTGCAAACATCCTTATCCATGATCGTATATCCATATTAATATATAAGTATATTTGTAAATTTATTTTTAACCATATATAACATAAATATATACCTTCTTTCATCATATTTGACATAATTTTTTAATATGAGCGCATGTAATATATTTATATCACATGTTTTCCATCTAATTCATTTATATTTAAGCTAATCTATTATGTATTTCAAATATTATCTTTATATTATCAGTGCCCTTTTATATCATTATCCATATTTAAGGATATAATACACGTCAATATCCGTATCACACTGTATTCGTATTTAGAAATTGACAAGGATCCTCCCTTTCTTTAGACTCGTATGCACCATGCAAGGATTAGGGCTCGTAACCTTGCCTATCTTTCGGACGTTTTGTGGCCACGTTCCCCCAAGGATCCACCACACTATTTGCACCATTACACTCTCAATCATTCGTGGACATACTATTCATCTAATTTCTCATCATTATCAAGATTTAGTCTCACGCTCCAAGTCTCCAACTCCAATGCATGCAACAATAATATAATATATCCATACTTCGTACGTACACATGTATGTTTATCCACACAAAAATATCTTTTTACCATGATTAATGCAATCAGAACCAAATCGTTTTACCGTCCACATTTTAATGTTATGGATATCCTTTAAGTGCTTCTATTATACACATGTATTTTCACAATACAAAAACTCGATGCGCAATTCTTCGTATATATCTCCACACACATGGATGTTTATTCTGATTTATTTTTTATTGCATCTTTTTTATTTTTATTATTATTTGTCGGTGTGCCCTACCTAGTCTGTAATCTTGGGTCCGTCACTGGTTGTGGGCTGATACCCCATTACCATACGCTAGTAACGCCACCCGCGTTGGGATTTCTTTGTTGCTGATTGTCGGAGGGCTGTGGCGCGCAGAGCTGTTAATCACCAATAGCACCTCTCTCTGAAAGATGGTTCCACCGTAGGAACCCATATGAACCCATATCTGGTGCCATTGCTTGCAGGTTTGTATTGGACATACTGCCATCTTTGCCGCTATCTATGCCGCCATCAAGTGTTTGTGCTTCCTCGCTTGAAGCATAACCAATGGGGTTCTTTCACACCTCTTTTTTCACTACAGAGTTTTTTTTTACAGCAAGGGCCCATTAGGCCCGAATAAAGCAGAGCAAAAAAATGCTTCTGTTGGATCTGGAACTGTATCCAAAATTGAAAATTCTCCATGACACAACTTTTTCCCTTTTCAGAGGTTTTCATTTTTTATCAACTCCAAATATTTTCATCAATCTTCAACATAAATTTCTTTCTTTATGCACTGTTCTGCACGCCTTTTTTTGACATCATATATTCATTCTCACTAGTGATGTCAACGGGCCGGGTTTGGGGCAGGTATTACTATTCCCAAACCCATAATCATTTACAATATCATTATCCTTAGCCGTTCATTTATTAAATGGATAATTTCTAGTGGGTACCGTATACCCGTCGGATACTCGTGTACCCAATGAGTACCCATATCTTTGACATGGTAAATCTTAGGTTGTTTATAAATGTATACAAGATTTTCACATATAAACGAAATAGAGTGAGATGATGTAATATGGTGATTCATAAAATTATGAAATATATAGAGAATATTAAATATTTATATATGTTAAGTGTTTAACTCTTTTGTGTTAATATTTTTTATTTATTAAAGATAAAAAAGTTAGTTGAATATGAATAAATGGAGGGAGAAGAGTAAATTGAGTTGCATATTTATACAACTAGAACGATACATATTAGATATGAAATGGATTTGGGTCTATTTTGATTAAAATACAACACACACATTTATCTTTATATATGTATATATATTTATTCGGGTTTGGTGCGGGTTCGGGTTCGGATACCCATAAGGCAATCCCAAACCTATACCCATATCTGCATGGGTAGTCAATTCAAAACCCAAACCCGTCCAAAAGTAAATGTGGTGGATTTTGGATTCTTAAATGGGACAAGTTCGAGTTCTCAATGGGTAGAACCAGACTGACATCCCTAATTCTTACTGCATCTTCCATCTCTTACAACAATGGGCCCATTGGCCTAAAATAAACATGCATTTAAAACAACAAAGCAGAGAACGGTTACCGTCTATCTTCTGTTGCTTCTTAGTTCATATGGGAAAACCCATCTCAGGAATGCATCTCGACGCCTCTGCCTCCTCATGTCACCGCCTGTGTAGGAGAGATCACCATTGCACGTATGAGAAGATATGGGAGCGCAGCAGCCCTCCTCGACCTCAAGCCGCTCCTCAGCCCTCGCCTGCATGTTGCCTCAGATCATCATCATCGTGCATGAGTGCTCCTTCGTCGTGCGTGCTCGAGATGTTGGATGGTGCGTCTCTTGGAGTAGATCGAGCACGGTTGCATGGAGCTCTCATGCTCGAGCATGGAGGTTTTCATGCTGGAAGGACCTTAGAGCTCGAATGCCCCTTTCCTAGGGCACAAAAACTGGAGCGAAACACCTTCAAACTTGGAACTTTGGCAAATCGTCTGCACAATAATCTGTCGGCGATATCAACAACAAGGCATATTTTTAACCTGAGCGAAAGGGGGAGTGATTGCGGCCTTCAATTTTCCAAACACTCTAGGGTTCAAAAGAAACCCATCCCCATATACGACAGATCTCAATGCCCAAACTCCGGTAACAAGATCCCATAATAAGCTTCAAGATCATCTGATGCAAAAAAAGTAATCAAAGTACAATAGAATCTCGAACAGAACACAAAATCGACTTGCTCTGATACCATGTTGAAATATAAAATGCGGAAGCGAATCAAAACAAGAACAAAACAAATGAAACACTTTGATTTTACGTGGAACCTTATTCCGTGAGGAGCATGATGAAACCACGGGAGAATCACCTAAGGGATGACTTTACATTCACTTTCTCAAAGATTACAATGGGTCTGAGGCTCTTTATATAGCCCACCAGTGTGACTAGAAGCCATTACTCAAGATGTGGGATTAAACATAGCTTGCAAAACAATTCTTCAACGGTTGTGGAAACTGCGATTTCTACAATTTTTATACTTGAGTGAGAATAATTTGCGTGGTAATTTTTTTCTGAAGAAGATTTTTGCAATCTCACTGGCTTGACTGCTCTGGACTTGTCTTCGAACTCATTATAATTAGAGAGATCCTCTGATGTTATACTACCTGTTGTAATAAAGAATCTGTTGCTCGAGATGCGTGTCGGCCATCCCCGCCTTCTGTGAGAGTCGTCTGATCCTCATCAATTTAGTAACTATCAGATTTGATATCTGTACAAGTCCTTAATTTAGCAAACAATAATTTCTCTGGATTTCTTCCTCCTACTTTTGGTAACCTTACTGCCATGGAAAAGGTTGGATATACAAGAGATGAAGGAATATTTACCGGTTTAGGAACGTTTTACATAAAGAGCGGCAAAGTTACATTTAAAGGAAGTGAAATGGAGTATAAAGTGGAAATTTTCTCAAGTATAGATCTTTCCGAAAATAGATTATCATGAGTGATACCTAGAGCAATTGGAAGCCTTCTTGGTTTATAATAAATCTGAACACCATTAGCTACAATAAATCTGAAAAATAGATTATCCAATAAATTCTAATTGAATTCAAATAATTCAAGTCAATTAGTACCATTAACTACAATTAATTCGAAAGTCATTCTGAATTCAAAATATATGGAAGAAACAATGTCAAGTAAATTTGAATTGTAAAACTAAAAATATTTCCTCGTCGGTAACAAATATAATAAATGAAAACTTATAACATAGATGAGAAAAAGCAATTCATCTGCATCAATAATAAAAAGTAAATATTTCCTCGTCGGTAACTTCGAATGAAATCATACAAAGAACGTTACACACAAAAATTCGAGATGATAGACAATTAGTTAATTCGCTGAAACTTGAAATGAGAATGACAATGGAGAGATGAAATGTTAAGAAGAGAGAATGAAAGAAATAAGAAGTTGGAGAGGATGAAAAAAAAGAGAACATGTAAGGGGAGGGAGGACGGGTACTTGTAAAAGGCGCGGAATCGGGAGGTAGCAGAATTATACACTTCCTCCCTATTTGATATATTGAGATTTAATAGCTTATTAGTTTAAAAATCCTTTTTTGTTAAGGGTATGTTTAGTAATTGGGTTGGGGTATCCTCCCGTGAATAGTAGTTGTTTGGAGGGTTGGGAGGGTTGGAATGATAATTATGATGTGATTTAACATTGATTATGTGTTATATTAGTTTTTTAATGATTATAATATATTTTTTATGTTAATAAATTTATTTAAACATGGTTAAAAAATATTATACCAAAGAAACTGCAGGGTCAATACAAGCAATCCCAATCCAGAAATGTAGGGTTGGAACTAAGAATATGCCAGGGTACTCTGATGTACCCTAGCAACCAAACAGACCTAAGGGGTCAATGGGGTTGTCCTCTTAAGGCAGCCAACATGTCTGATCCAGCTTTATTTTTTGTTATTTTTTTATGTTTTTGAAAGATATCATCATATATATTCATCCATTTATCTCTCCTACATGTCATTCGAATTTCATCATAAATAAAGACTAATATGCTCTCCATCTAGAATAGGTACGATTACATCAGTTCTAAGACCGTTAAAATTATCTGTTCTAAATGGAGTGCATAGGAGTCTTTGTTTCTGACGAAATTTGAGTGACATGTAAGAAGGATATATGGATGAATATACATGGTGAAATTTTTCAAAAAAATAAAAATTTTATGGAAAATAGGGTAAGAACAACCATGTTGACTACTCCTAAAGGCAGCCCCATTTTTCCTTTTATTAATGGGACAAAAGTTTGTTTTTGGTTGGCTTCCAAGGAGAAAAAGAATAGAAAACTAAGGTTATGTTTGGTTGGGGGTTTACCCTTCATGGGAGGGTTTACCCTCAAAATCCTCCCATTTCTCTTTCCTGTGGGATCCACTATCTATTCTTTATTTAAATATTAAATAAATTACTTTTCTTTTATCTATTCCACCAAAAAATAATACATTATACCATCATATCAAATAAAAATTATAAATTACTCAACTTATATTCACTTTTTCAAATTTCAATATAATCACATCACAATAACTATTCACTTTTTCCAAACTTCAATACAATCACATCGCAATAACTATACACTTTTTCAAATTTCAATAGGATCATATCACAACAAATCCACTACAAATCCACCTCGGATTTAACTCTCTATCCAAATACCAAAATACAAAAATGTATTAACCCCGATCAATTTAACCCTCTCTAACCCGCATATCAAATGTACCCTAAGGGTAGGGATGAGCATGGGCCAGGCTGGGTCGGCCCTTAAGGGCCCAGGCCCAAGCCCATTTAAAAACCTCGTGCCTTGGGCCGGGCTTAGGTCCATAAATTTTTTTGGTTCATCCCAATTTCAGGCCCGAACCAATTCTTATGGGTCGGGCATGGGCCAGGCTGACCCATCTCCATCTATTATAGATTATAAACTTTGAGTTTTTGTTTAAAGTCAATCTCAATTCAAGTTAAACGTGTCAAAATTGTTTAAAATTTATGCCATAATAATTGTGAAACAAGTAAAACACAATTCTACCGTAGATGATTTCTAATTTTATAAAAGTGCACTCAATGTTGGATACCATGAACGTCTCACATTATAAAAATTGAAAGAGTGAACCAAACTTACTCAGTTAACAACAACATGTGCACAAGGTACTGCATGTTAAAAAAATGGGTATAATACCCATATTGAGTAAAAGGTTCAATAATAGAAAATATTTTGATGGAAAAAAACAAACACTAACAAATTCAAGAATAACCAACAGAATCTAAATCATAGACTAATTAAGGAAAAATAATTTCGAATTGAAATATAATGATCATCAACCCATATATCCCACACCCGACTTTCTTGATATGGGAAGGGTACGGGCCCTCTTCGGGTCGGCCCATGGGTCGAGTCGGGCTGGGTCGAGCCAAGCCCAAGCTCGGCCCAAAAAAGTTTTGGGCCTAAATATTGGGCCCAAGCCTGATCCAATGTACGTTTGGGCTTGGGCCGGGCTTTTTGGGCTGGGCTTCGAGCTATGTCGGGTCGGCCCCGCCCAATGCTCATCCCTACCTAAGGGTGTGTTCGGTTGGGGGTTTACCCCTCACTTTAGGTGGATTACCCCCTAAAACTCATATTCCTAATCCACCTGTGGGCTCACCATTTTTTCATAAAATATATATATATTATACCATCATATCATCTAAAATCATAAAATACTCTACTTCTACTCATTATTTCAAACTTCAATACAATCACATTACAACAACTACCAACTTTTTCAAATTCCAATATAATAATATCATAATAATTATCCACTTTTTCAAATTTTAATACAATCAATCACACAAACCCTTTCAATACTTAGCCCATCAACAAAAAAAACGAATTATCCTCCCTCAAATAATCCACAAACCAAAGTCACCATAAAGAAACAATAAATAAAAAAGGACGGGTATCGAAACCACCTTCCGTCTGTCTCTCACCTCGATTGCCATCCCCGAAACGTGGGACGCTCGCCCACTGGTTCCAACCCAAAACCCCCACCGCCACCTTCTTAGAAACCACGTCCTCCCCAACCCCCCAACCCCTCCGCCACGATCTCTCCTCCATGGACGTCTACATCTCCGAGGAGTACGTGGATTCCCGCAGGAAGGAGAAGCTCGCGGCCATGGCTGCCCATCTGGGTCGACACGGTCATCAAACGTCAGCTGCAGCGTCCGGTAGCGGAGAAGGAAGCGTGAGGGCGGCGAGCATGCGGAGGTCTCTGTTGATGTCTGCGGAGGATCACACGATGGTGGGCGATCACAAGAGGCCTTCTGGCTTTGGTGGATGCAGCTGCAACGGAGAAGAGATCGTCTTCGGCAGTTTGTGTGCTTGAAGTTTTGGATTTATTTTACTCTTTTTCTTCTTCTTTGGATTGTGACAAACACGTTGGGAAATGAGAAGGTTTGTAGTCATATTAGTTAGCAAATGGTCCCTTTTTGTTAGGGATTTCTACCCGGCAGACCCTATAATTTTTTGCAATTACCGCTACGACCTTCGAAACATCGTAATTCCTCCCTCAACCCCGTAATCTTGCTCCGTCTTACCTCACAAACCCTGCCGTTAAATTGACATATCTTGACCTAACTTGCTTGGGTTAAAAGTGAATTAATCAAACCACATCAGATCCAACGGTGTATGTTCCTCCAATCTCTCCTTCTTTCTTCTCCCCCCTTCTTCCTCTTTCCAACAACGCACATTGAGGAGGAACGAATACGGCTGGAACGCGAGGAGGGGCAGGGACTTCGAGCAGCAGGAGGGAGGGCTCGAGCGGTGGCCGCGGATGTTGGGTGGGCTTTGAGCGGTGGCCGCAGATGTTCAACGGGCTTTGAGCGGCGAGCAGGGGAGGTGGTGGGCGAGGGGGGCAGCTGGGCGCGGGGGAGGTTCGACCGATAGGCAGGGGAGGCGACGGGGGGCAGCCTGGGAGCGGGGAGGCAGCGGGGGAGAGCTGGGTGCGGGGAAGCTTCGAGCGGTAGGGGGGCACCTAGGCACGAGGGGGGGGGGGGTTCGAGCAGGAAGGCGGCAGGGGGACAGCTGGGCGCGAGGCTGCTCAACGGAGGGCAAGGGAGGAGCGGGGCACGGTGGGGCACCTGGGAGCGGGGAGGCGGCGGGGGGAGCGCGGGCCTCCTCAACGGCGTCGACGGCGGGGGGGAGGCGCCAGTGGAACGATGGGCAGGGGAGGAGGCACCTGGGCTCGGGGGTGCTAATTACGGGGGTATGGATGTAAAAATCCTAAAATATAACGGAATCTGGTCATTTTTAACGGATAAATGGATGTTGGTTAACCACGAGGTCTCTAGGGTAAGGGTTAGCAAGATTACGGGGTTGAGGGAGGAATTACGATGTTTCGAAAGTCGTAGCGGTAATTGCAAAAGATTATAGGGTCTGCTGGGTAAAAATCCCTTTTTGTTATAACAGTAATAAATAGGCTTAAGTAGTTTGGTTACGAGAATATCAAATCTGGTTTGCAGCGAATGAGTGCTGTCCTTCTGATTGGAATCGCTGTCTTCTACTGTAGAGTCCAAGTTAAAAAGTAGTCATTTTACAAAAGAGAAAAGATTATGATTGGAGTGGGGCATCTTCTTAATTTAATTTGATACTTATTATGCAGGAACATCTTCCTGTGTTTGATGTATCGTGGTAAGTTTAAGGGCATGCGCAAGTTTAAGGGCAAATTGATGATACATTTACGAGGAGTTCTTCCAAATGGAGCTCATGCAATAGTGACAATGCACAAGATATGGTTCTTGGCATTGTGGCCTAGATAACAAAGAACCGTAAAGAGCGACTCTTCAGCTTTCAGATGGCGAGAATTGCCGAGATCAGCACGATCCTTCATAAATCGACGGAAGTTCGACAAAGTGGATGGGTACATCCATTCTATAATCCTTGTTACATGCAAATATATGACTGCTCTAGGACGAACTTTAGCGGAATAAACAACTGATGTTTTCAGCAAGGTTCTAACCAGAGGATCGTTTCAGAGTTCTTGTTTCAAGTTGAGTATGATTGACATTTATACTTGTTGAGACATATATTATTAGTAAGAATACAATACAATAATTAACCCATATAATACCGACACAATATCAATGATAATACAATGTTAAACAGTAGCATAGCATTGGTAGCTTTGATTTGTTGTGTAGTAGATAACAATAAATCTTTAGTAACTTTTTTTCTGAAAGAAGTACACCATTAGTAACACAACATCAGTAATGATAAAAAAAGATTTGTAATTTTACTACACACATGTAAGAAACGGATGTGGATTAATAAATGTATCTTACCGCAGTAAAAATACATATTTGGAATAATTGTAAAATCAAAGAATGCAAATTAGTAAATATTTTGTATAGTTGTAATAAAAAAATATTAGTAACGTGTGTGTAATAATAAAAAATGGATCAGTAACACAATATCAGTAGTAAAATTTAGTTATATACTTGTAATTTTACTGCATACATACGTAATAGTTGAACGTGGACTAGTATATGTAAATCAAAGATTTGTAACATATATTTTAAAATTTGCAAAACGTTTATTATAAATCTTCTTAAATATGTATGAATGTTGTTACTTATTTCTAAACGTGTAAAAACTATACATAAAAGTACTTTTTGTAAATCAACTTAGAGCTTTCGTGCAATAAATGATCCTTGTAGATAAAAAATGAAAGGCCATGCTCATTAGTTGGCTAATGGGCTTAATGCTAATTGGAAATGCCTTTTGTGTGTGTGTCTTTGAGTTTGTAGACACACACATACACATTAAGTATATATTATGTATGTATGAAAGAACCTTGATACATTTTTTAATAGAAGAATAAATTGTATGCAACTTAGTAAAGTTTATATTAAAATGGTATTACAACAAGGAGAAGGTGACAACGACAACAAGGACGACCTAGACGAGGTCCTATGTTGGAGGTGGATTTCATTGGAAGATGAGGAGGTGAACGTGAGGAGTAGGAATGAGCATTGGGCTGGATTGGTCTAGCATAGCATGAAACCCATCCCAACCCAAGCCCGAATTGAAACGGGCAGGCATGGACCAAAATATAGGACCATATGATTTTTTATGTTGGTGTTGGGCCAAGGTTGGCCCAAGCTTGCCTCCACTCATTAGCCCAATCAAATATATGATAACAAAATGATATAAAATTTATATTGAAAGATATTGGTTTTACTATTCTCTTGGAGAAATCTTGTGGGTAATTTGTTTTCATCAATTTTAGAGTATCTCATTATTGTGAGCATGCTATATTATATTCAATAAACCTCCATTCCTTCATGAGATGTTTCTTATAACAATTATTAACATCTAATACTTCCTTAAACCCTTAATACGAGTTTTTTTAGGACTCTTAATAAGATTTATACAAGAATTGGAGATTGAGCCTTTCTAACAACATAGTAAAAGAGTATGTGCTTATAGTATTATTATTGAATAAGGAGTTCGGGAGATCATGAGTGTTGTCAAAGAGGTATGGTCAGCCCAGTCCATCAAAAGGGCTTGAGCATGTTCTCTACATGGTCTGCAAGTGTCCGACCCATGCTTACCTTTAGTGGAGAGTTTGGTTTAGGGTTTCGGGAGATTGCTTATTTTGAAAAAAAATAGTTACTACGAATTTGTTGGGGACTCTATTTTATTATTATATGATTATTATCTTCATTATTCCATAGAACCAACTGAACCGATAAGACGAAGGTCAGTTCCCGATTTGACCAACCGGTCTAATCCAGGTTTTAAAACCATGCTTCTACCAACAAATTAAAGGGGAAACGTTCACATGGAGTTTGTGGTGACTGATAGAATAGCGAAGTTAGAGAATATTAAGTTCTAGTCCCAATTAGTTCACAAATAAAAATAAACAATATCTCATAAAATCGCCTTAAAAAGTATTTAAATGCTGACGTTAGAGAATCGATTATTATTTGGGGATAATTTATATAATGGAAGCGTGAAGAGGAGAGTTTACGTGTAAATCACATGTTTAGCTGCAAATTCTCCCTTCATTAGTTTCGGCTTCAAATAGTTTAATTAGTCCTTCAATTTATTTCCTTTATGCCCGCTATCTATCCTTGCTTTTATTATGTATGTCATATTCTTGTATTTTCCTTTCAAAGCATCACTCGGCCTTCATCCCAATTTATTATTCGCACGCCTGCAAGCAGATGCTCATATATTGACCTGTGACCAGTTCGCTTCCATCGACCAATAAGGCGTTTGAAGGTTCCAGCGCAAAGACATGGCGGTGAGTCTTACCCGTCCTCCCCTCTCATCTCCTCTTGCTATAGGTCTATCAAACGAGCTTGATCGAAGAAAAGTTATTCTGTCAAATTGAAGAAGTCTATTTGGTTCCAATCCATATGGTTTAATAAGCTTCATGATTATTACCTTGCTTTTCTTTATTTTGCAGAATTCATCTTCCAAAGTGGATCAACGCATGCGATGTTTTGCTTCGTCGAGCATGGGTACCCCATTAGCAAGAATGACGAGAAATATAGAAAAAGCGAAGACAGATAAAGCCAGCGATGGGGCAAGGGATCCGAGATATCAAGGAATAAGAAATAGAGCAATAGCAGAGGCGGACAAGGTGAAAAATGAGATCAAAGATGGGAGACAGAGCTACCAACCGACAAGAAACAGAGAAATAGCGAGGATGGACAAAGCGAACGAGGAGGTGGAGGATCGGAGACACCAAGCAATAAGAAATGGAGCAGTAAAAAAGCCGGGCAAAGCGAACAAGGAGACCAAAGATCCGAGATACCGAGAAATAAGAAGTGGTGCAGTTGCAGCGATGGGAAAAGCGTACGATGAGACAAAGGATCGGAGATACCAATCAACAAGAAATGAGGCAATAAAAGGGAAGGGCAAAGCGAAGGAGGATGCGCCTATGGATCCAAGATACCAAGCAATAAGAAGTGGAGCAATTGCAGGGATGGAAAAACCGTACGTTGAGGCTAACGATCGAAGACACCAAGCAATAAGAAATGAAGCAATAAATGGGAAGGGCAAAGCGAATGAGTATGCGCGCAAGGATTCGAGATACCAAGCAATGCGATGTGGAGCAATAGCAGAGATGGGACAAGCGAACGTCGAGACTATGGATTGGAGATACCAAGCAATAAGATGTGGAGCCACAGCAGAGGTGGGAAACACGTACAGTGAGGCTATGGATTGGAGATACCAAGCAATAAGATGTGGAGCTACAGCAGAGGTGGGAAACACGTACAGTGAGACTATGGATTGGAGATACCAAACAACAAGATGTGGAGCGCAGAGATGGGAAAAGATTACGATGGGACTATGGATCAGAGATACCAAGCAACCAGAAATATAACAACCCGAAACATCTGCGCAAAGGTCAGTCCCAAGCACTCACTGGTTTCAGACTCAAGTATGGTAACGACGAGAAGAAAAAAGAGAGAAACCGGAGCACCACAGTAAGGATTCGATGGATATGTATTTTGCTCGTGTTGCATGTGAGGTTCCTTCCTAATATTACTATCCATCTTATGATTTCATGTATCATGTGTATTGTGTGCTATCACCTTGTTTACTTGTTTCCGAATGCTGTGCTTGTTATCTGTGATCTATGATGCAATAATGAGGCTTTGTATTGCATTATGTGAACAGAATCACGATGCAGAATGTTTTCCAGAAAGTTAACGGAGCAGGATGTGCATGATATATTTGGTTATGTAAACGTATGACCATTCGGGGAGATTGAGAAAACGAGAAAAAGGCTTTAAAAAATCTCAGCGTGAGATTTTGATGAAGTTTGTAAAGTAATGACGAGATTCACATTGGGATAGGAATTATAAAGGAATTGGGTTCTTAAACTTAATAACAATTGAGGTCTATTCTACGTGGAATCTTTACGAGAATAAGACTATGAAATTATACATGGGTTATATATGGAGGAGCTGGGAGGTATTACCTCCATACCACCACAACAAGATAAACAATTATAAGAGAAAAAGAAAGAGCGAGGGAACAATGGAAATTGTCCTCGATCTACTTCATAGTGATTTTTCTTCTTCTATAGTCACCAGAACTGACCGAACATTGGCATATCGCTTATGTTTTCTTTTTCATGTGCTTCTATAGTTATTTGCGTGCGTGCTTGCGTGTGTATGTGTGTGTGCAATTGTGTGTGTGTGTGAGAGCGTGTGCATGCGTGTGTGTGTTACTTATCTAGCAAGTCTTGTGCCCAGACGTTTTGCTGACCATTAATTGTAAACCATACATGTGCATTACTAACAATTATTTTTCTAATTATAGACTATCACATACTTAACAATTACTATATTTCCAATTATACAGTTTCCTTTAGAAAAGGGAAGATAATTTTGAAAAGAAAAGCTTCAAATAAATAATTCGTGCAGATGATTAAGATACAAATGATATGATAGTAATAAATGGTTGTTGTGAGATCAGTAATATCAAGGCAATGATTAGCAATTTACATCTAAATTATTACCTTATACATAATGTAGTAATATGTATACAGCCGACAATTAAAGTGTGTTGTGAAATCAGTAATAACATAACAAATGGATAGTAATACCTTTGTGTATGTAATGTGTATTGCAGTCATTTTTGTAATATTTTTCTTTTTTCGTCAACGAAGCATTCCATTAATTTCACTAATTCATTTTTCCTTATTTGCATTTTCTTAATAACTTCTTTTCAAATTACTATTTCCATATTAATCATATAAAAGGAGAATATTTTACTAATTATATGTTACTTTCTTACTTGATCAATGTCCATAACTTACTGACCATTACTTTGATATTATCAATCTCAAAATGGTCATTATTTGAGAATTGTATACATATTACAGAACATGTGTTATATGACATAAATATATACATTATTCAACACACAACAACAATTTACTTAATAACTATGTATATATTACTTGAATATTTTTCTAAATTATTGAATTCTGTTCAAAGTGATAATACATATAGAAATTACTGACCATTTGTTATGGCTTTACTTACTTCATCAGTGTGTGTCCGTGTATTACTGAATTCTATACCATATAATAAAATGAATGTAAATTACTGACCGTTATCTATTTATTATTGATCTCGCAAGAACCATTTACTTGACTATTGCGTATATATATTACTAACCTCGAGTATTTGGATCTCAATTTTCTGCAATAAATCATTGATTCAAACATTTTCTTTCCAAAACATTCTTCCTTTTTCTAAGGACATGATATATTTGGAATAATACTTATTGTTAGATCATCTTACATATTAATCTCCTTCCAATTTCAAATTTCATGCGAAACAGAGACTTCTATGGCATTCATTTAGATAGTCATTTTTTAACAAAAGTAGAATTGTTGGATCGATCCAGTCTGGATGGATGTCGTAGGAGTCCCTGTTTCATATGAAACTTGAGTAACATATTATTGTTAAATCATCTTGCATATTAATCTCCTTCCAATTTCAAATTTCATGCAAAACAGAGACTTCTATGGCATTCATTTAGATAGTCATTTTTTAACAATAGTAGAATTGTTGGATCGATCCAGTCTAGATGGAGGTCGTAGGAGTCTCTGTTTCATATGAAACTTGAGTAACATAATATAGGGATATAGTGATGAAAATGCACGGATTCATTTTTTAAAAAAAATGAGAAAAATGAAGCATGGGGAAGGGGCAAGTTAGCTCCCTTTAGATCGGTCCCATTTAATCCTATATATAGAAGGCTTATCCAATGGGCCTCTTGCCCATTAGAGATGAGATGAGCCCCTAATCTCAACCGTTAGATCTTAATCCCACGATCCGTAACTTCAGTAACTCTCATATTGCCATCAGTAACTGAATGCATAAGTAACTTTTGTATTGCCGTAAGTAACACTTTGTAGCAGTAATATTGAACGCGTCAATAACTTTTGTGTTGCCATCAGTGGTATTTTATGTCAGCAATACTAAACGCATCACTAATTTTTGTATTATCGTCAATAACTTTGAATCAATTGTAAGTAAAATAAATACTTTAATCAGTAACTTTAGTTTGTACTTACTTGTAAATTTAAAGTTACTAGAGCTATAATATTACTTACTAAAACTTCGATATATATTACTCAAGCTTGAATATATTTATTACTTACTGAAGTTTGTATTTTTATTACTAAAGCAGTTGGACATGAAGCGGGATCATCTCATATCTAATGAGCATGAGGCTCATTGGATATAAATCCTATGTATAAGGGAAAATAGGGTTAACCAACGGGCTGCTCCCGTCCTATTTTTCATTATTTTTTTGCTTTTTTGAAAAATATCACCTTCTATAGTCATCATTTATTCCTCTAATATGTCATTCTGATTTCGTCAGAAATAGAGACTCCTATGACATCCATCTAGAATATGCAATTTAAACGATCTCAGTATTGTTGTAATCGACATGTTCTAGATCAAGAGCATAGGAGTCTATATTTCTGACAAAATCGAAATGGCATATTAGAGGGATATAACGATGAATATACATGATGATATTTTTCAAAAAAAAAATTGTCGAAAGACAGGAGCAGCACATTCACTGTCTCCGGAGAGCATCCCCATTTTTCTCATACATACATGGGGAAAATGGGGCTATCCCCCCCCCCCCTCCCCATTATTTTCCGACAAATTTTTTTCAAAAATTCCGCTGTGTATTTTCATCACTATAGCGTTCTAATATGATATTCCAATTTCGTCAGAAACAGATACTCATATGCTCATATAGAACATGTAATTTTAACGATCTTAACATTATTGTAATCAACATGTTCTAGATGGAGGGAATAAAAGTCTCTGTCTCTGACGAAATTGGATTGACATACTTGAGGGATATATGATGAAAATGATATTTAAAAAAATAAAAAAATAACCAAAAAATAGGAGGAAAGCAGTCTCATTTTTCCCTATGTATATATACACACACACATGCATACATATGTATATGTGTGTATACACACACATACATACGTGTACACACACGCAACAATTTCTATCCAAACCTGATTCATCGTCTTTGAGAGAATATAATGCAACACTTTCTCCCCAACACTAAAAGGGGGTTTCATGAATATGTTGAATCGTACGCAATGATAAAACCTGTTGATGGAGGATATGAGATATACGAATAAAATGATTATTGCGTTAATATATAAAGCAGAGGATCCATCAAAGGTTGAAAATTTACTGCACATAATTGGACAAAGGCAATAAATAATTTAATATTGATGATTATATCTTTCGTAGATAAATATTAACAAAGAATATTATCCGTATCTCCATTCTTTAAGATAGCAATGAGTATCGTATTCGCTGTTATGCATCTCACAATATATCATATAATAACAGTCATCCATCCACCTTTCTTGTAATCATCTTTAAATTTAGAAATGATTACTATAAATTTTAATGAATAAGTCCATGGAAAAACCATCATCATTTGAATATTTAACAATAAATATAATATTCTTTGCTAATTACAATATTAAAAATAATTTGACATCAAATCATATTCGTTGTCATATCATAAATTATAACTGAAAGATGTAGCACAAATATTCATATTATTCATTTCTTTAGGTCAATATTCGTGTAGTGGCTGTCGACCAATCATGTTGGTTAATGTTTCAATTAAGATCATATCCAAGGCTATGATATTCCAAAAAAGAATGGGACATGACATATATTGCAGAAGTCAAGAAGGACACTAGTGATATAAACTCTATTATTTATTATTTGAACATTGATATTTGAAAATTTTCCAAATCGTCAAAATTGGGTCAATCTAAATTAACCCGATCCGACCACCGATTGAATTCATTTTTTCTATTTTCTTCTGTTTTTAAATAAATAAATAAAACTGGCTGAACTGGTCAGGTCCAGGTCGGGTCCCGGTCCAACCGACTGATCCGGTTTTAAAAAATTAAAACCCAATAGAATTTTATGGCGCAATGTCCAAGTCTATGGAGATTAGCCAGAAACAAGAATTGTTCCGTCCACGAGGGAAACAAGAATTGATTACATGCAAATCGATGTTTGAATATATCTTAATGCCCACATTAACTGCAGAATTAGACAAGAGTAAATATGGCTCTAGGGTTGAAAAGCGTAGAGGCAGATCACTCACCAAGGAGCCTAAACTATGCTGATGTTGTTCTTAAACTATCAATTGGCTCTGGTGCCGTTTTAAATTCTATGGTTCTCCATTTCTGGGAAAGGACCCGATATTCTTTGTGTATCAAATGCTATAATCATATGTACTCACTTTATTAGTTGGGAATGGAATTGGGTTGAGTAAACATATGCCACCTTAGCAAAAATAAAGAGGATTGTGGATTCTTAAAGTTTGTCTTTGATCGTTTCGGATTATATGTAAATTTTCCGTTCATTCAAATCATTTTCAAACAAAAATTTATCGGTCCAAAAATGTTCAAGTATACATGGGATAACTGGTATCCCAACTTGATCTGTTCGTTTTGACCATAAACCCGCGGTATGCATTTGAAAATTCCTAAGATACTTAGTAGGGAAGTCTGCCTTCATTGCATCTTCCTTTGTCTTTGGCTACCTCTATTATATCAGCAACATCGATGAATGATGTGATATCTGACATGGATCAATGGTGCTTCTATGGTCGTGAGGATTGTTAAGATGATCGATGCGACACCAAACACTGCATAGTCATGGTTCACCACTTCTATTGCATTTTCAGTGGCATTTTGAGCTCTATTAGACTCGATTGCGACCTATTTTCATGTTTGTATCCAAGACTTAGAAATATGGTAGACGTGTTTAGGACTCAGACATTTTTCGAGCTTTTTTCTACTATTTTTTGTTGATTATCTAAATTTTCAGAGGCTAACGTGTGATTTCAGAAAGCTAAGGGCCTAAATGTAGTTTCCATTAAATCCATCCAAGAGCCTTTATGTAACAAAACCAAAACTTAAGGACCTTTCCTCAATTTTCTACAACTATTCAAAGTAAGGCACAGTTTTGCATTTTTATAAATGAAATAAATAGCCTGCATAAATGTACTAACAGTTGCTGAATTTTGTAACTTAGTTTAATTTAGCACGATTAAAATATTTCGAATTGTAAAAAAGGCAAAAATTATTCTGAAGTTTGGGAAATTCTCAGAGTAGTCCATAAACTTAAAAAACAGAGAGAACAAAATTTATTGCAAATTGGCCATTGGTGGAAGTCGGACCAATGTATGAAACTGAAATGAGTCTGTTCGAAGTTCGAACCACGGTGAGATGATGAGTTAGAATTACATTTGATCCTACAAAGACCATAAGTTCATAATAAAAATGCAAGTAGAACAAATTAGGAAGGAAAAAAGAAATATACTAAATAGATATTATTATAAACTAAATAAAGTACACTTACAAATTAGATTGACCCATCGTGTAGAATTCAGCAATAGAAAGAAGTGAGAATTAATGAGGAAATGGAACTAAAAACGGGAAAGATATGATTTGTCATAACACAGAAACATAATGCGTAAATGAATGTTATTCTGTTTATCTTGCTTAGTAAGTAGATCACTTGTATTTGAGGTGATTGTGACAGTTTGGTTTGTAGTCTGCTCAGAAAGATGTATGGCGATGGTTCCTCGTTACCTGATCTCAGGGAATGTGTTCATGCGCCCTCATATTTTTTTGGCGTGGAGTTTGCTCTCTAGTGAAGGAGATTCACCCCTTCTTGCAGCCTATTATGGGGGACGGTGCCGGTTTCAAGCTTTTGGCGGATAATTGGAACAAGAGAGGGACGCTAGGAGTGGAGCAGATCCTCTGCTGTAGGATGATTGCAGCAGAGGCGTTGTAATCCTCATTAGGCTATTTTTATGATTTTGATTTCAAAATCTAATTTTACAGATTGAATTCTAGTTTAATTCTCTACTTATCCTCCAAATTTCGACCAAAACCGAGCTAATTTACTATTTTATCTTAATGGTCAAACATTCGGTCATAATCTAAGCAACTTAAATTCAATTTAAAAAAGATCCGAATGTTTGCTCATTAAGATAAAATAGCAAATTAGCTCAGATTTGGACGAAATTTGGAGGATAAGTAGAGAATTAAATTAAAATTCAATCTATAAGGTTAGATTTTGAAATCAAAATCATAAAAATAATCTAACGAGGATTACATCACCTCTGCTGCAATCCTCCCTACAGCAGAGGATTTGTTTCCCACTAGGAGAGAGGTTCACACATCTAATGGAGTTAGCTATCGACTCAAAGTACTCGGTTGCGGATGTGTAATGAGCATTCTTTTTCTCCTCAATTTTGGATCTAAATCCTTATGGTTGCTTGATTCGAAAATAAGCAATAATAAGGATGTGGAATAAGGAGAATAGTGGTTTATTCTCTATTCGGCTGGAAAGATAGGAATAATAAGAATAAGTTGTAATAAGGACATGTAAAGTGGAATAAAGATAGAAATAAGGGTGGTATAAGGTGAAATAGTAGGATTTGGATAAGAATAGCCTTACTCTTGGGAACCGTGTCAGGTAGGGAATTGACCCCCTTATTCCAGTGTCTACTCTCCAAACGTGGAGATATTTGTGCCTCTTCAGTAGGGGAAGATTGATGACGGGGAACACGTTTGCCCAATTTTGTTCAGGATGTAGTCCCCACTTGCCATTGTCAGGAGGGATGGAGAATGTGGATTACCTTTTTCTTCTCATACGGGGAATCCGTAATGGCGTGGAACTCGTTTGGGAATCATGTAGGTCGCACTGGTGAGATGTCTGGGGGACTCCATTGGGACGGAGTGGAGTGGAGTGCAATGGAGAAGGAGAGATCAACATGTATGACTATGATTTGAGCGATGCTCGACAGAAATGGGGTAGTGTTTTGTCATGATAGATTCCCCAATGAAAATGTTGTGGCGCGTGTCTGGGCATTGGCTGAGAGTTGGAACTTGTAATTGTGTTTTGTGTGGTCGTCTTTGGATTTTTTACATATTAAGCATGTAATGTTTTATGGCGATTAATGGTGAAGTTTCTGAGCACACACCTATACATGGGACCCTTTGTTCATTAAAAAGACAAGTATTCACTGACTCCCTGTCAAATCGTTGTTACATTAGCAATTGTTAGTGCAAATAACAGAATAGTCAACGAGTAATCGCTAATACATGAAACTTTAGCAACAAATAGGCCATTACTCGGGAATTACAATAATAAAAGATAGTCTCGGGATGAATACTATTTCTTGTTAGAGAAAAATGGGGTTGGCCCGCTTTATTTTTTGGCTATTTTATTTTGTGGAAAATATTGACATTTATTTCATCACTATATACTTCTAATATGTCATTCTAATTTCATTAAAACAGAGATTTATATGCCTTCCATCTAGAACAACTAATTTTAACGGTTATAGAATTGTTGTAATCGACATGATCTGGATGTATGATATATGAGTCTTTATTTCTGATAAATTGCAATGACATATTAGAATGATATAATGATGAAAATACACGATAGTATTTTTCAAAAAATAAAAAAATTAGCTGGAAAATAGAGTAGGAGCAATCCCATTTTTTTCTCTTAGTTATATATGTAGTATCGGATGATATTGCAGCTAATATTCAAATTATTCCTTAGGTGGACCATTCTTGTTGCCGCGGTGAATTTACGTGGATCAGATGCAGCACTGCGTGTTGTTTAAAGGAATGGATTAAGAGGAGAGTCGAATCTTTGCATATTTTAGGGTAATTTATAGAATGGGAGCTATGAATAAGAGGATATAATTAACGTGTAAATTACATGTTGAGCTGCAGATTTACATTTTCTTCGTTTTTAGTTCCTTCATGCTCCTCTAGTCCTCTGTCCTTCGTATACATTTCATATTCTTGTATATTTTTTCAAAGCATCAATAGACTCTTGGACTGGTTCGTTTTCGATTTACTACTTGCACGCCTGCGCAATCTTCTTTCCCCTCCCCTATTATATGTGTGCATTGACGAGAAGAGCAAGGCTTCCTCTCCACTGTCCTCTGAGCCTCCATCTCCCTGCGGTCATGGTAAGGTCCCCTCATCTTCTCTCCCTGCTGATCCATCACCATAGTTGGGGAGAAAACTTCGGTTTGTGATCTTCTTCGCTGCTGGTTTAGTTACAAGAATTGGGAGAGAGGTTATTATGTCGGATTGTTGTGATCATGGTTTTCAAGGTCGAATCGAAGGAGTCTGTTTGGCTCCAATCCATATGTTAGCTTCGTAATTGTTCCCACCTTGCTTCTATTTTGTCTGCAGAATTTAGTTTCTCAGGTGCACTGCATGTTTAGCTTCATCGAGCACGGGCACCGCAGCAACGGTTACTGTGAATAATATAGAAAAAGCAAAGACGGACAAAGCGAACGATGAGACAAAGGATCTGAGATACCAGCCAAGAAGAGATAACGCAATAGCATAGATGGGTAAAGCGAACGAGGAGGCCAAGGACCTGCGGTGCCGAGCAATAAGAAATAAAGCACTAGCTGGGATGGGCAGAGAGAACGATGAGGCCAAGCGTCTGGGATGCCGACAGTTCAGAAACATAGCAATAGCATGGATGGGCAGAGCGAACAATGAGGCCAAGGGTGTGGAATGCCAGCTGATGAGAAACAGAGCAATAGCAGAGATGGGCAGAGCGAACAATGAGGTCAAGGATTTGGGATGCCGACTGATAAGAAACAGAGCCATAGCAGAGATGGGTAGAGCGAACGATGATGTCAAGGATATGGGATGCCGACTGATAAGAGACAGAGCCATAGCAGAGATGGGTAGAGCGAACAATGAGGTCAAGGATATGGGATGCCGACTGATAAGAAAAAGAGCCATAGCAGAGATGGGTAGAGCGAACAAAGATGCCAAGGATCTGGGATGCCAACTGATGAGAAACATAGGTATAGCGGGGATGGGTAGAGCAAACAATGAGGCCAAGGATTTAGAAGGCCAGCTGATAAGAAAGAGAGCAACAGCAGAGGTGAACAAAGCAGACAACGATGCCAAGGGTCCGGGATGCCAGCTAATAAGAAACATAGCAATGAAGAACGAGGCAAATCATCCAGGATGCCAGTTAATAAGAAACAGAGCAATAGTAGAGATGGGCAGAGCGAACAACGAGGACCGGGGCATGGGATGCCAGCTGATAAGAAACAACGCTATAGCAGGGATGGGCAGAGTGAACAATGTGGTCAAGGATATGGGATACCAACTTATAAGAAATATACCAAATATATTCGGACTCTGAGTATGGTAAAGAGAAGACGACGAAGAAGGAGAAGAACACGGGTGACACTGTTCGAGTTGGATGGATCCTCTTGTTGATGTCTTGGATGTTAGGTTCTATCATTATATTGCTATCTAGTTTATGATGCCATGTACATATATTCTGTGTAGTGTGTGCTATCAACTTTTTTTTCCTTGTCTCCGAATGCTACCCAGTGTTGTTATATGTATTCTATGATACAATAATAAGGCTTTGTGTTTCTAGTATGTTAAGACAATCACATTGCAGAACAAAAGTTAGGTTCTCCTCACATCAACATTACTTCAACTTGGGTTTTTTTCCAGAAAATTAACCGAGGAAGACGTGCACCAGGGACGGAGACATAAGGTGCCATTCGGCTACAGGGGTTACCCCCTTACCTCATATTTTCTCATTCTTAGGTCGGCCCCACTTTTTATCTTTTTAAAAAAATAATAAATCAAATTTTCATCATCAATTCCATCAAAAAATAATATACTATACCATCATATCATATAAAAATTATAAACTACTCCACTTGTGCTCACTTTTTCAAACTTTAATACAATCATATCATAATAACTACTCACTTTTTCAAACATCAATACAATCATATCACAATAAACCCACTTCTAACCCACCACCAGTTTAACCCTCAATTTAAACACCAAAATTCCACATACCAAACACACCCTAAATGTCCCACACATCTGGGTAAACTATCACGCTATTATCTTTCTAATTTATTTCACCATAATCTATCCTTTTAGTTGTAATTTTTTTTATTGAATTTCATTGGTCGCATGATTTCACGGGATTGATTTCAAAATATTTGAGAAGTTCAAATTCACAATAATTTTTACAAAAATACCCACATAAAATTACAATTTTACATATATACTATTTATAGAAATCATTTCCATTATATGATCTTAAATGATACTGGCAAATTTGATATTTTTAAATGAATATTACTATCCAATGTTTTATGTGTAGAACGCAAGTGGATAAAGATATATGGGCATCAAAATCCTTACCAAACCCATTATAAATATTTGACATTTGTATTTAAATTAAATTACAGAAAATAGTTCTTATTATGCTTCAATTCCGATTACATGCCTTATCTTTAAATGTAATAAAAAAATCCAACCTCTGTAAACTTCTGCGACCATTTTATATTGGCCTTAAACATTAATATCAAAAATTTAATACCCATGTATTACATTTCAAAAACAAGGTTCGTAATTGAGCATTGAGATATATTTAGATCTGTAATTTACTCTTGTATTTCTATCCATTTTAAATGGATACAAATGGAGATGTCATTTTAATATTCACAGATATTTGTACCATGTATATCCATTTCAATATATACTTATAAATGTATGTAGCCATGTTTTATTACCCATTTTCACTATGTTTCATGTAATTTTTATGAAATAAAAACACTTAACGTTTTATCATAATAAGCCATTCAACTCATATATATTAAAAATAATATATAAATTATATTTGTCATTAACCGTATTCAATCTATGACTATTTTATATTCATATTCACTTTTGAGGATATGGTAAGCTATTTTTCTAATCCGCCAACATTTATATTTACGTTGGTATTCAATTCTTAAAATTGAAAAATACCCGTAGCTGTAACCTGACCATTGTAATCCTTATTTCACTATATTGCAAACTTTAATTACTCTTCGTATTCATACTTTTGATGATTATTAGCTTATAGATGGATTGTTTTATGTTTGAAGTGAAGGAGCTTGAAAGATTATAGAAGTTAATTATCTACAACACGTAAATTTTATAATTAACTATACATATTGCATGATTTTTAGGAAAAAAAGATCAGCATTCGATTTCTAAAAATAAGCATAACTGAAAAACTCCAACAAAATAAAATAGATCAAATATATTTTCAAACAAAAAAATAAAGAATGGCAAGATTATAAGGGCAACAATCGACCAACAATTGTTTAAGATAGAGAAAACTTTACATTTGTTGTGTCATTATTCGTATTACTGTAGTTTTTACTTAGGGTGCGTTTGATACGCGGTTACGACGGGTTAAACTGGTAGAGGGTAACATGTTATTTTGTTTTGGTGTTTGGATGGAAGGTTAAACTGAGAGTGTGTTTGAAGTGGATTTGTTATGATATGATTGTATTGAAGTTTGAAAAACTGTATAGTTATTGTGACGCGATTGTATTGAAGTTTAAAAAAGTGAGTAAAAGTGAAGTAGTTTATAATTTTTATATGATACGATTGTATAATATATTATTTTTGACGGAATTGATAAAAGAGAATTGATTTATTTAATGTATTAAAAAAGAGAAAACGTGGAACCCATGTGAGCGAGAGAGAAAAAAGGGGTTATGGAGGTGGAGAATTTACCCCACCATCCGAATGCCCCCAAGGGATTTTTACCATAGTCTTTGTCAATTACTTCCATGACCTTTGAAACAATCTAGTTTCCCTCTCAACCTCGTAAACTTGCTAAGCATTACCCTACATATCATGTGGTTGATTTCCATCCATTTGGCTGTTAAAACTCTAACTGGATTCTGTGAATTTCTTTTCCATAATACCCATTTTGTTTCTCAAAATTACAAAAAATGGCATCCCTTCTCCCTTACGCCTTCAGGGCTCCTCCCCTCTGCATGTCCTCCCCTCCGCCCCCACCCAGCCTCATCCCCTATGCCTCCGCCCCGGCCATGCCTCATCCCCTCCGCCTTTGCCCCGTCCAGGCCTCCTCCCTAACCTCCCTTCTGCCCCTGCCCAAGCCTCATCCCCTCTATCTCTGCCTCGCCCCACGTCTCCTCCCTGACCTCCCCCCCCCCCCCCCCCCCCCCAAACACCTTTCGAGCGGGAGGTTGAACACCAGCCAAAGCATTTGATGAAACGCTAGGAAGCAGAGCAACATTCGGTCGAGCATCATGTGTGAAGGCTTGATCAGATTCACCAACCTGAATGATTGAATCGTACATCAGACCATCGCTGCCTCGAAGCATCTCTGACACCTCCATATCATTTTGGGGAAGAACGAATACAATTTCAGACCACCATATGCTGCAGTTTGATTAACCCAACTCTAAACCCAAGCAAGTTAACCCAAGAAGCCTCAAATTAACGGTAAGGGTTGTGGGGTAAGACGGAGCAAGTTTACGGGGTCGAGGAGGGAATTAAGTTATTTCAAAGATCGTGGAGGTAACTGACAAAGATTATACAGTCTTACGGACAAAATTCACTTTTACTAATGATCATTTCTTACCACTTAAGGTTTATTTTTGTTTAAATTTCTAACAATAATAATATGATATATTATGCGTAAAACAATAAGTATTTTGATCAGAATGGTAGAAAATATTAGTAAAAATAATAATAGAAAATATTAATGGAGACTGACGATCACCACCCGCGACATTGACGATATCATTTTTCTCCTCAGAAACCCCTATGATCTTCACCCAAGACATGGCAACCGGGAAAGAAAGGACAAAAGGACGTAGTTATGCTGGCCGGTTTAGGATGATTTAGTCATCCCAGTCGGCAAAGCTTGACAACCATATATTGAGGTCTTTGGCTTTTCAACAGTTGGCATTTTTATCGTGTGATTGCGGTTTAACTTGTGTTGGGTTGAGACACAGATTTTATTGATCATGTTATGATCCTGTACGAAATTAAACGTTGGAATGTTTGATAATCTAACAACATGCCAGATTTTGAAAAAGTTCCGCAAATGGGAGATTATAACTTTAATGCAAGAGTATATTAAAGTTTTGATATTTATTCATGAATGCGTCGCAAACTTTTATAAATATCATAATGATGGATGTCCCCTTCGATGGTTGATTACATGGATAAGAAAGTTGTTATTGTAGCACCCTGAGTTTTGTAGTCTAGATTTTCTTTCCTATGGCTTTTTTCCCCATTAAGGCTAACACATGAACTTTTAAGGATGGGGTTTTTATACCCATAACCTAGTATAATTTCACATTTATGCGCTAAATCCTCCATAGTTCGGAATTACATGTAAAACCTTGAATCCGTTTGCATGTAGGTCTCTCTATTAGTTTACTGTGTTAACTCAATTATACCATTGATTTAATCTAACATGATTGAATCCTACAGACAAGGATGGATGTTGTTGCAACTATTACAATTGCTGCCAATGGGGAGGAGAGGTGTGGTGGGTAAAGGATCGATCTACTCCCACGTTTCTCGTTGACGAAGGATTCCAAGCGTATCACGTCCTTTATCGGATATTCTTAGCAATAAACCTCTTCTAGATGTCCTCAAGGTCACCCCTTTCTTCTATCTGCGAGCACCTCCTCCGGCAAGGTATTTTGTAGCAGCTTCCTTGAGAAGTGCCTACGCAGAATGCCACACATGAGCCTTTGGGCAGGGAGTTCGTCGCCACAACGGACTTAACAATGTTAAAGAAAGCCAAAATCCGTGTCAATGTCAAGCGTTTGGATCGTATTCTCGTTACCGACTTCCACTAAGCTTGCCATCATCCCATCCCTTCGATGATGCATGTGAGCGGGAAGTTCTGGTCTTCCTTGAGATAGCCATTAAGCAGCTTATCGTTCGGAGAATTCATGACCTTCATTCTTGGGTAGGAGAGTGAGAAATGTAATTGGGTTCTCAAATATCACGCGAGATTGGTTTTTATATGCAAATGAAGTGGGTTTGCGGAGGGAGATGAATGGGGAAGGTCCATTCGGAGGCGAATGGTGGAGATCTCTATACACCAACCCGCTTTTAGAGTAAAGGTCCCTACTCATAGAGATCCATTGCATGAAAGCACTCCTTGTCTCCTCGTTGGAGAAGGAGCACATGAAGTGCACCATGTTCGGGTAATCATGTGATAAAAGCAGCGATATCTCTGGTACGAGGGGTTCTATGTAGTCAAGAAAGTAGCTCATGGCAAGACTCTCCCTTATATGTTCGAACTCCTTGTAGTGGCTGCCATTGCTGAACCTCCTTTTTACTACGTAATCCTTGAAGTTCACGAGGATATTGGTGGAGAAGAGCTTCCCTTTGGGAGCTCTAGAAGCTCGGTGAGCCTCTGCTCATATATGTCGAGCTTCGCACATTCGACATCACTCGTACTAGCTTCTGAAGCTTATAACTACGACCACCTCCCTATCGAGACATGAGTTGAGGGAGTAGGAGGTGACTGTGTTGTCGAGAACGAGTTGGACATCACAACAGGGGGGGGGGGTGATTGGATCGCTGGTCGTCGACAGAGGGATCAAGGACGAGGAATAAAAGGAGGGCATCCTTTGTATATTTGATGGGTTTTGGAAGGGCAATAATGCCAAATTTTAATATTTTTTGACCAACTTAACGAATATTCGGTGGAAGTTTATGCAAATATAATGTTATACAATGATTAACAACTATTCATGATCCTACGTATAATTATGAATTATGGAGGGCATTCATTGTAGAATTAAAATGCCTAAAAATCCGTTTGAAGATATGATGTAACTCATTGCCCCTGACAAATATTTCTCTCAAATGAAAGAGATAACAGAACTTCCGCAGTTGGAAAAATAAAATAAATCAAAGCTAAGATAAACAAACCTGGTTCTCCGAGCACGGCCTGCGAACCCTAAAATCTATTCCCTCGCAGTCCCTATTTGGGCAAATCGTGATAGAGGTTCCGTTTACTCTATCTCTTGCTGTGTAATCCCGCGATTGTAGGCATCTTGTGATGTATGTTCTCGTCTTCAAATGCGTTCCGCTCCTTTCAAGCAATGCGCGTTCCCCAAAATCCCCACTTTTCCGGCTCGAGTAGGGTTTCTGGTGCGCATTTCCCGTCGGCGGAAATGATTCGAGTCTTGCGGCTTCTCGGGCTCTTCTCGCTATGCTATCTCTTTTCCGGTTTGGTCGCAGAGCCGCTTCTTTCAGCTTCTCGTGTTTCACCGCGCATATTCGGCCTTTGAGGAGATTCTGCGATTGTGGTCATGGAGATAATGGTAAGACTTCTCAAGATAACCGTGAAAGATCCGATTTTGATGCCTTTGGTGCAAGTCAGCATGCTGATGATGACCTTGAGAGGATTGAATATGTCCAAAAATGCTCAACCAGACGGAGATTTTTGGATGAAGTCAGGTTCCAAGCAGACCAATTGTTTCAGATCGTCCAAAATGATAGCCTTGGCGCTGACTTCCTGTCTGAGTTGGAGGAAATGGAGGTCAAGATGTCAACTTTCCTCGTGAGGGAAGTCTTATTCAGGATATTGAAATCTGTAAACGGTGCAAACAAGCACCGGAGCGCGAGATTGGCATACAAGTTCTTCACATGGGCTGGCCAGCAGGAGGGGTACAAGCACCCCCCCGATATATACAATCTTTCTTTCAAGATATTTGCAGAGTGCAAGGAGCTGAAGGCATTGTGGAGGTTGGTTGATGTGATGACCCAAGATGGCCTCTCGGTGACGGCAAGGACCTTTAACATATTGTTGTGTGCCTGTGGAGAGGCGGGCATGAGGAGGAAACTGGTAGCAAGCTTTCTGAAGTCAAAGTCATTCAATTACCGTCCGTTTAAGCACTCATTCAATGCGATACTGCATGCACTTGTGTCCGTGGATCAGTTCAGGTTGATTGAGTGGGTTTATCAACAGATGAAGCTTGACAGTCACAAGCCAGATATTTTGACATATAATATCTTGATGCGTGCAAAGTATATGTTGGGTAAATTGGATGAATTTCATGGGCTACTTGTTGAGATGGGGGAGGCCAGGATAGCCCCAGACTTACACACATACAACCTGCTTCTTCATGTTCTTGGCAAGGGGGATAAACCACTTGCAGCTTGTAATCTTTTGAACCACATGGAGGATGTTGGGTGCCATCCCCGAGTTATACATTATACATCCCTTATTGATGGATTAAGTCGAACCGGCAATTTAAAGGCATCCAAGTACTTTTTTGATGAGATGTCAAAGAAGGGGTGTGAACCAGATGTTGTGTGCTACACTGTCATGATTACAGGGTATGTAGTTGCAGGGGAGTTTGAAATGGCAGAAGTAATGTTTGGTGAGATGTTGATGAAAGGACATCTCCCTAATGTGTACACATACAATTCCATGATTCGTGGTCTTTGTGATGCCAATAAGTTTGGGGAGGCTTGCTCCATGCTAAAAGATATGGAGAATAGAGGCTGCATTCCTAATTTTTTAGTCTATAGCAGACTTGTGGGGAGGCTGCGAAATGCAAGGATGTACTCAGAAGCACAGAATGTAATAACTGACATGCTGGACAAGGGACGCTATGTGCATCTAGTATCAAGATTTAGAGGATACAGGAGGTTGTGAGTATGATCAAGGGAATTTCTCTAGTGAAAATGCAAAATGAAAATTGTCTTGGTGGGAGGAAAATATATTTGCTGCTCATTGCATGTACAATAGGAAGGCCAGCAGAGCCTCTGAGATCTTGCTACCATATTCTTTAATTCAGCATCCTTCTTATGCGATATTAATGAAAGGCATATCTTTTTTCCCCATGGATCATTTCTCTTAATTGTTTTGTCTCTCTCATATGATTTTTGGTTGTTCCATTTCTTCACATGTGTTATAATAATTGTAATTTTTACTCATCTTGAGTTTATATTGTGACCTCAAAATCTGAAGTTGCATTTAGTGGTCTGCATGAATGCCACTTTTACCTATGTTATTCGGACCATGGTCAATAATTGCCGAAGTGGATCAAAGCTATTGCCTTCTTCATATCTATTTGTTTCTTAACAAATGCAATAAACCTTGTGGATACTTTATACACATTGTGCAAAGTTTTAGTGAGACCGACTCCAACTTTTAGTACAGTTTGCGACTTAGAGGTTCTTGGGAATGCAAAATTGATATCTACAGATGTTATAAATCCGTATCTCAACTTCATACCTTTTATTGTGCAAAAAAATATTAAATTTACCATGCTTTTATACCGGCCTTAGTGCAAATTCAGTTTTGCTTTGATTGTGCATTCCATCAGGAGGTCCAAAACTTCAAATTATGACCACCCCAGCACATGCACGATTCTTAATTGAATCGTGGTTAGAGTATGTGTAATCATTGAATTGTTAATAAACGGGCTTCTTGGTGAACACTTACAAGGGTGAACACCACCTGCTTCCTAAAAAAGATTATGACCAAACCACAGCCATTGAAAATCCGCAGATCTTGAAGGAATATGAACTTAGAAGTGTTTCTTTGGATGGGAGAATTGATCCATATTAAGTTATTTATCCATACAAAGTTATTTAAGTGTTGATTCTTGAGTTCTGCTCCAAATCAAGCGTTCTCACCTAGGACAAGTTGTAAAGCTGCAGCAATGTTAGCTAGTACTTTTTTTCAAGGGAGAAAGGATGACCTGTGAAGGTTAGTACTCGTTGAGATTAATTTATAAAAAAAATTAAAAGGACATAGTTACATTTTGCACATTATTATAAATCCTTCATAAAGTTCAGAAGGACCACTTTAACTCCACCTTGTCGACAAAGGCCTTCTCAAGTTTGAAGACCACACCATTTTGGTTATTCTATTGATCTGGATAACCATTAAGGGGAGTTGCTATTGACCCTTGTTCTAATCTCCCCTCTGCAGAAGAAATCTTAAGAGTGATTGTACGGGAGTTTTCATCCCATTTTTTTTATGCATTTAATTAGTTTAAAATTGCTGACTCCTGATTTATGCTTGCCAAAAGAAAAACCAAATTGAGTACCTCCTAAGCAAATTAATATTGACTTCATAGGCAATAATTATATTTACTATCCTAAAGAAATAAATTCACAGTCTTAAATCTTGTTACCTTTCAGGAGGAACTTTTAGTCTTATGTGAACAATTCCTTATCAACTGAGATTATTGTACTCTTGTCCGAAATGAAAAGAAAGTCGAGATGGTTCGAGCATAATGGGTGAGAAAGAAGGGGCGAGCGTGAATGGGGGCGAGAGGTTGAAGGACAAAGTTGAGAAGTCGGGTCAGAGCCATCGTCAAGGTAAGGAAAAAGTGGAGAAGCCAAGTGTGAGCCACCGTTAAGATGAGGAGGGGGTGAGAGAATGGATGAAGGTCCAAGGTCGAATAATGAGGAAGGATGCGGAGGTTGCTTCTTAGTTGCGACTTCCAAGAGAATACCGCTTTCAAATCATCAATTGGGTCACATGGCTGCTACATGTTCGACCTTGATAATCGGTTGTCGATGGGAAAGTGCGGTTCACTTTTTTTTGAAAGAAAAAGTGAGGTTTACACATGCCTGTTAAACAATATATGGAACTGAGTGGGTGGATCTCTCGTTAGAGTCCTTGTAAACTCCCCCTCATAAATACCATACTAATTGTGTCATTGTGCGTTGATCAAGGAAATAGTGATTGAGGCAGACTGCATGTGGCTAGCGACCTCGGATGGGCAGTTTGACCTAGGCCGAGAAGAGAAAGATGTCGGACTATGCGTCGATCGAGTCAAGACCACACCACAAGAGGTCAAACAGGAAGGGGGCACCACCAATAGAACCTGGCAGGATCCAGGCTGTGATAGTGGCAACCATTCCTAACCAGTTTCGAAAAGGTTCTATCATGCTGGAGGGCAAAGTCAGACTCAACTCAAGGAGATGTGGATACAAGATCAAGTTCCAGTCCCATCTCAATTACTACAGCCGAAAGTTCACATCTTGGTTCCAGTTTGACCCAGGACGAGAAGAGAAAGACGTGGGACTGGGGAGCGTCGATGGAGTCAAGTCGACGCCCTAAGAGGTCAAACAAGAAGGGGGGATGATTAATAGAACCCGATAGGTTCCGAGCTGGGATAGTAGCGCCTATTCCTAACTAGTTTCGAAAAGGTTCGATCATGCTGGAGGTCCTAGTTGGATGCAAGGAGATATGGATGTGAAGTTCATGTTGCAGTCCCAACTCAACTACTATAGCTGAAAGTCCACATCTCATTTAATCATTTCCCAGGAATGAATCATTTTTTCCCTCATGCCTGGTTAGGATTTAGTTTATTGTTGATGTTTAAATCATGTTCCAATCCCAATCTAACTACTACAGCTGAAAGTCCGCATCTCATCTAATTCTTTCCAAGAACGAATCATGTTTGGATGATGGAGTGAAGAAATAGAAAAAGAAAGCACAAAATTCCGCAAACAAAGGTTGGGGGGTTAGACCACTTGAGGAAAGAATGTACATGTTGTGATAAACATGGAGGAGGAATACACCGTATATACCTAAAAGTTTAATGAATTCGTGTTGGGCCTACCCGATGACCTGATTAAGCACTTCAACGGAACTTGTGCTAGCCATGATAAATCACATGTGCCTCAACTCCATCGCATTGAAACCCATAATAGCACCTGAGAAATTTGGGAGAATTGGAGCATTTTTTTAAGGACAAAAGGATAGAGCTGAATGGTGAGGACAATTAAAGCAAAACTAGTTAAAGGTGGCTGATGTGAAAATGTTTTTTTTTTCATGCCACAGCCAACGAGAATGTAAAATTACAATTACTAGATCGATATGATGGGATTGTCTTTATATGACAATCAAGAGGTGTTGGAGAAAATAAGAGTGCTTGTTTATTTATGAGAACCCTAGGCTCTCTTATATAGTAGAGAGTCCTATGGGTAAATTATATAACGTAGATAACAGGAAAAGAAAATGAGAGAGAAGTACATAAAACATAAATATCTTCACACTCCCCCTCAAGCTTGAGCATAGATGTCAATCATGCTCAGCTTGGATGAACACTTCTGGAATGATCCCCTGGACAATGGCTTAGTGAAGATGTCTGCGGTTTGCTCTCCAGAGCTAACATGGGAAGTAGAGATCAATCCCTTCTGAATCATGTCTCTAGTGTAATGACAATCCACCTCGATATGTTTTGTTCGCTCATGGAATGCTAGATTGTTTGCAATAAATAAGGCAGCCTGGTTATTACAGTGTAACTCCATGGGTAGAGGAATCTCAACATGTAGATCACATAGCACTGCTCGAACCCACATCATTTACGTACTGGCTTGAGCCATAGCCCTGTACTCAGACTCAACACTAGATCTCGCAACAACGGGTTGTTTCTTGCTTTTCCAAGAAACAAGAGAATTGCCAACAAATATTGCAAACCCTGAAGTTGATTTCCTGTCCTTAGGACAGCCTGCATAATCTGCGTCAGCATATGCAGATACAGAGAGTGTGTCTCCTTTCTTGAATAGTAAACCTGAGCCTGGAGTTGATTTCAGATATCTCAATATCATATGTAGTGTGTCCATATGTATCTGTCGAGGTTGCTCCATGAATGGACTCACTCGACTCACTGCAAATGCAATATCAGGTCTGGTGATTGTAACATAAATAAGCTTTCCAACCATCTCTTTGTATCTTCTCTTATCAACTTCATGTATCATCATCATATAGCTTCATACTAGGATCCATAGGAGTCGTGGACGGTCGGCATCCTGTCATTCCTGTTTCTGCTAGCATATCTGGAACATACTTCCTTTGGGTCATCACAAGACTGATGCAACCTAAATGAGTGATGAACTAAATGGCGTTTCTATCAATTGAACTAAGGAATTAAAATGACGAAAGCGAACAAGATGATGTGCGTTACACAAAAATCAGCAACTATAGACGTTAAGACACTCGAGTTTAGCACCGGTTTCTCCACAAGCTTAGAGCAACACGAACAGTTATCGATTATGGGAAATAAATAGCGATATTTGCGGCACGGAATCTCAATCGTTCACTAAACCAATTAACAATATAACAATCCACAAACTAATATTATGCAGTGGAATTTAAATGGTGGAGTTGGCACTCATACCACAACCGGCAAGGGATTTTTCGGCGTGCTTCAGATCTGATCAAACAAAGACGACGGCTTGGTCAGGGGTATCCCGAGCGGCTTCAGGGAGCGGGTGGCGGCTGGCTTCACAACGACTACGGCAACGGTTGGCGCTTGCGGCTGGAGGGGCTGGCGGCTGTAGGGAGATGGGGCGGCGAGTGGAAGAGCAGCGGGGTGCGATGGCGAGGGAGGGGAAAGAAGGTGGGTGCGTGCGGGGGGGGGGGGGGGGTGGTAGGCGGCGGCGATGGCGAGAAGGGGCTGGAGACGAGGCGGCGCAGGTGGGAGGAATGGGACTGAGCGCTGTTGTGGCGATGGGGGGAGGGTGGCGAAGCAGGGCGAGCGGGAAGGCGCGGGGGAAGGTGGCAAAGGCTGGAGAGGACGAGGGGAGCACGGGGGCAGTGGGAAGGAGGCGGCAGGAGAGAAGGCGGCGGGGAGATTAGGGCACGGGAGAAGAAGGATTTCGGGGAAGGGGAGTGCGGGACCGAGAGGGAGAGAGAGAGAGAGAAAATTAGAGAGGGGGAAAATAATTATTCATTTCAACTTAACTTAACCCTAATACAAGGGGGCCTTTTATAGAGGTTGATTTCCCCCAAAATAAGCAACAACTTCCTAAAATTAGGGAAAGAAAGAAAACAAAAAAAGAAAGGATAATAGGCCTTGTATAATGAGCCTTTTACATAGGACATAAATAAATAAAATAAACAAAACAAATGATAAATAAAATAAAACAAAACAAATGTCACTAAATTTAAAATTGATATCATGCTGCATAAACTCCCCCTTGCTGAAAAGAATCTCGCTCCGTCGAGATGGCATCGTGGAAGTTATGAAGTATATCAGGGCGGAGTTGTTGGAGTTCATCCTCGTCAATCCAGGTGCAATTGGTAAGAGGTCGTCTCTTCCATTTGACTAGATATCGTCGGAAGAGACCACGTCTAGTCGTCATATCTCGGATGTCTGCAATATCTTCAATCTGATCGGCATCGGTTGTGGTTGGTGGTTGGCGCGTATCCTCAGCGGGAATTGCTGGCGTGGTGGCATCTGTCTGTTCATCTCCATGATATAGGAAGAGATCTGCTACATTAAAGACCGGTGATGTATGAACGTCTGACGGCAGGTCAAGTAGGCATTGGGCCCGATTTTCTTGAGGACTCGGAATGGACTAATCTTTCGTTCACTCAATTTTTTGGTGGACTCTCAAAGGAAGCCTCTCTTTTTTTAGGTGGACCATCACTAATTCTCCAACTCTGAACTCGCTCTCTCTTCGGTGTAGGTTGGCTTGGGCTTGGTATTTCTGGGTCATGGTTTGGAGTTTGGCTCGGATTTCAGTATGGATGTGGGTTAGGTGTTCGACCAGATCCTCAGCAGCTGCACTACTTCTCCCTTGTATGGTTGTGGGTTTTAGGTCGAGAAATTGGGTAAGTGGAAAGCCGTACACACTCTCAAAGGGCGATTTTCCGGTGGACCTATTAGTGGAACTGTTATACGCGAATTCAGCTTGGGGAAGAATTAGATCCCATTTGGACTGAGAGTCCCCTGCAAGATATCGCAATAAATTTCCTAATGATCTGTTAACTACTTCGGTTTGCCCATCAATTTGTGGATGATAAGTAGTGTTGTATTGCAATCGAGTACCAAGACGAGACCAAAGCGTGCGCCAAAAATGACTCAAAAACCGGGTGTCACGATCCGAAGTAAAAGAGCACGGAACACCATGCAATTGAACGACATCACGAAAAAATAAATCAGCGACATGAGATGCATCTGAGGTTTTTCTACATGCAATGAAATGTGCCATTTTAGAAAATCTGTCCACAGCCACAAAAATAGAATCAACTTTCCGTACCGTGAGGGGTAAGCCTAGCACAAAATCCATGGTGATGTCTTCCTAGGGTCGCAGAGGAATCGACAGAGGTGTATACAACCTAGTGTTCTGCCTATGGCCTTTGAATCTTTGACATGTTAAGCATTTTTGTACGAACTTTGTAACATCCTTTCGCATTTGCGGTCAATAAAATCGCTCTTGGAGAAAGGTCAAGGTCTTGTCCCTTCCAAAGTGTCCAGCTAAGCCACCGTTATGTAGTTCTGAAATTAGGTTTTCGCGAAGGGAGGTGGCAGGGATGCACAGTCGGTGGCCTTTGAATAGGAACCCCTCATGAAGAACATAAGTGGCTGTCGGGTCCTGCCCAGTATCAACACATTCTGCATAAACTTGTTCGAAGTCAGGATCAGTGGAGTAGAGGTCCTTGAGTGTGTCAAATCCTGTCGTGCTGACGGTCATGGTGGTCAGGGTATGTGCTCGTTGGCTTAACGCGTCGGCCACGCGGTTCAGGGTACCAACCTTATACTTGAGGTAGAACGTGTATTCTTGGAGGAAACTAACCCATTTGGCATGACGCTTGTTAAGGGTCTTCTGAGAGTTCAGGTATCTTAAGGCTTCATGATCAGAGTTAAGGACAAACTCACGTTGGATCAGGTAATGCCTCCAATGCTTGAGGGCTTGCACCACGGCACAGAATTCGACATCATAAGTGGAGTACCGTGGTCGAGCTTCATTTAATTTCTCACTGTAGAATGCTACAGGTCGTCCTTCTTGACTTAGGACGACACCAATCCCGACATGTGAGGCGTCGCAATCGACTACAAAAACCTTGGTGAAGTCAGGAAGTGCCAAAACAGGGGCATGCGTCAATTGATGTTTTAGATTTTGAAAGCTGGTTTCTTCTTCAAGGGTCCAAGCGGGTGCGCCTTTAGGCATGCAATCTACCAATGGTGCGGCACAGGTGCTAAAGTTCCGGATGAAGCGGCGATAAAAAGAAGCCAATCCCAGAAAATTGCGAATCTCAGTGAGGGTTTTGGGCACGGGCCAGCTCTGAATGACCTGAATCTTGGAGGGGTCAACTTTAAGTCCATCGGCCGTGACAATGTACCCCAAGAAGAGGACCGCGTCAGACATGAAGGAACATTTCTTGAGATGGACATACAATTGTTGGGCTCTCAGGGTTTCCACGACTTGCCGTAAGTGGGATAAGTGGTCTGCTTTGGTCAAGCTGTAGATCAATATGTCATCGAAGTACACAACCACAAACTTACTGATGAAGGGTCGAAATACATGGTTCATGGTTCGCATGAAGGTGCTGGGGGCATTCAACAAACTGAAGGACATTACCGTCCATTCATAGAGGCTCTCTTTAGTCTTAAAGGCAGTTTTTCCCTCGTCTCCAGGTCAGAGGCGAATCTGATGGTAGCCACTGCGAAGATCCATTTTGGAGAATAATTTGGCACCCGATAGCATATCAAGTATGTCATCAAGGCGCGGAATGGGAAAACGATACTTGATTGTTATCTTATTGATAGCACGACTGTCCACGCACATTCTCCATGTGCCATCTTTCTTCGGGTAAGCAGAGCAGGGATCGCCACGGGATTCATACTCTCTCGGACATATCCACGACGTAGAAGATCAGTGACCTGTTTGTTCATTTCTTCGTGCTCGCTTGGGCTCATCCGATAATGTGGCAAGTGGGGTAGACTGGCTCCTGGGACTAGGTCAATGTGATGTTGAATGTCTCGCAACGGGGGTATTCCTTCAGGTAACTCTTCAGGCATGATGTCAGCAAACTCTTGAATGGTGGGCTTTATTTCAGGTGGGAATTCGGGTGTAGCTGTCTCTTGATTGTTCACTTCACGTCTCATCAGTGCATAAATGGTGGAGCTCTCCTGAATTTCCCGTTGGAATGTTTGGGCTTCCATCAATAAAACGGGACCCGTAGTTGAAGGTTTTGACGGCGGGAATGTTCTTACCCGATTGTACGGTCGCAGCTCGAAGTGTAGCCACCTGGCGAGGGCTAAGGGCTTCGCGTTGTGGTCTAAGGGTCACACGCACCTTGTCTATGAGAAATGAGTAAGTGTTCAACTTTCCTCTGTGCTCAGTGTCTCGATCGAACTGCCAAGGTCTCCCAAGTAGTACATGACAGACATCCATAGGGGCCACATGGCACCACACATCGTCTTTGTATGAAGGTCCAATCGAGAAGCTAACGAGGCTCTGACGGTGGATCGGAAGTTTGAGTACCACCTCGAAACCATGCCACACTGTAAGGTTTCTCGAGCGGTTGAAGACACTATTGGGCGGGAGACAACCTAGCTAATAGCTAACTGATTGCCGTATAGAATCTAATTAGTGAACAAATCCGTATAGAATTTCATTTCTCTATAGAATTGGGATTGGAAAATGGGCGAATGACGGGGATTGAACCCGCGCGTGTGGATTCACAATCCACTGCCTTGATCTACTTGGCTACATCGGCCCTTACCCCCGCTTAGGGTTGAAGTCTCTATCTACGATAATCTCCTTTCCCTCGGTCAATGATCCGCTTTTTCCGAGGTTGTTTGTTGTGTTTTTTTTGGCGCAAGATCAAGGGGCTTGCAGGGTATTGAAGTCAAGTGGCGGAGGATGAGTCCTTGATGACTTAGGGAAGAGAGTGGAAAGGCCAAATATATAGTAGGGATCGTCCTTTCACCACAACATCGACGGCAGAGAGAAAACCACTAGGCTACCACTCCGACCAAGTCTGGGCAAAGCCTATAGGCAGTCTTCTGGTCATCCCAAGATCTAGGCCTTGTACTCTAGGTTCATTTCCCTAAACGAATCACCTTTCTTTCGAACTCCATATTTGAGATTCCTCCATCAATGATTAGCGAATAGCGATGTCCTCCTGAGGTGCAGGTAGTTCGGAAGATGCTGCGTCGCAGCCAACTATCAGCATCATGGGCAACGGGTGTAAGCAGGATGTTTGTAGGTGCGATGTCGGGAGCGATAAAGTTCTCGTGTTCAATTACGAGGAACGGACCGGATTCGTCTCCATCCACCCCTAGAGGTTCATAGTCATCGGCTCCCATGGTGTCAGCAGTCAAAGCAGTCGGTTCCTCATCAGGTGATTCCTGTGGTTCAGGGTCAGGGTCTTCAGGTCGTCGATGGTGCATAAATGACGGGTCTAGCCTTAGGGTTTGAGCACTCTGCTGCTCGATGTCCCTTTTGATAACATCGGAAGCAAGTATCATGTCCTACAATAGGTCGACTTCCCAAGATGCCTGGGCCGGGGTTTCCAGTAGGTGGTCGGACGACAGTAGGAGTTGATGGTTTGGCTTGGGGTTTACCCGCAACGATGGATGGGGAACCTATCGGTTTGGAGGTCGTCACCGGGGTACTGGTGCGAGGGACGGAGTTCACAGAGAAAGACATCTTCCTTGTTTGGGCCTTAGCGAGCTTGGTCTCAGCCCGTTCAGCCTGTTCGTAGGCTTCGTCGACGTCTCGGCAGTTGTGGAGGTAGAGTTCATCCTGGATAACTTGGCGGAGGCCTTGCATGTAGCGGGTGACTTCCTGAATAGGAGTCTCCTGCACGCGGTTGCGATGGACTAGGGATTGGAACCCTTTGGTGTATTCTTTCACGCTCATGGTGCCTTGTCTCCATGATTGCAGTCATGCGTATAGATCTCGTTTGCAATCTTCCGGCACGAATTTGGTTTTCAGTTTGGCCTTCATCTTGCTCCAACTGCGGATCTTACTTTTTCCTTTTCGTTTGCGTTCAGATTGCAAACAGTCCCACCATAGCAGAGCATGTCCCTTTAATTTGATTGTGATGAACTGAACCTTTCGTTCGCTCGGCATAGACTTCCATACAAAGAAGTGTTCGACGGTTTGGAGCCAATCCAAAAAGACATCAGGGTCTCTTCCTCCGTCAAATTCTAGAACATCGAGACGGATGCCCCGTTCCCATCCATCATCGGACCTAGGTCCATTTCGTGGTGGGAATTGATATTCGCCAGTTGGTTGTGAAGTATAGCCGGAGGTGTGTGGATCTTGAGTCTTGAGGATGAAAGGGGTGTAGTCTCCTAGTCCTTCACTTTCTTGTGAATGATACTCGCTAACATGTCCGTCGGAAGTAGAAGAACTAGAGTCATGGGAAGTGCTACTCTGGGAGAGCGATTTTCGGCCAGTATGTCGACCTTTGTTGGGTGTTTCATCACTATGGTCTGGTCCTGGCACGCGACTATTCAATGTGGCAATTTGTTCATGTGCGATGGTAACTCGACGATCTACTCCGGCGATTTGTGTGCTCAGCTGATTGCACATGTGTTGTAATTGGGCAGACAAAGCCTCTAATGTTAATTCAGGGTGTGAGGTATAGGTGGGTTTAGAGGCACTAGGTTTGTCGGCCATGGGAATCCTAGGGTTTCTGCTTTCTTTGTTTGGAGATTTTGTTTTGTTTTGTGTGGTTTTTTTTATATGCAATGAATAAATGGAATGCAAGTGAGATGCAAGATCGTTAGGCTCTGATACCAAATTGATGCAACCTAAATGAGTGATGAACTAAATGGCGTTTCTATCAATTGAACTAAGGAATTAAAATGACGAAAGCGAACAAGATGATGTGCGTTACACAAAAATCAACAACTATAGACGTTAAGACACTCGAGTTTAGCACCGGTTTCTCCACAAGCTTAGAGCAACACGAACAGTTATCGATTATGGGAAATAAATAGCGATATTTGCGGCACGGAATCTCAATCGTTCACCAAACCAATTAACAATATAACAATCCACAAACTAATATTATGCGGTGGAATTTAAATGGTGGAGTTGGCACTCATACCACAACCGACAAGGGATTTTTCGGCATGCTTCAGATCTGATCAAACAAAGGCGGCGGCTTGGTCAGGGGTATCCTGAGCGGCTTCAGGGGAGCGGGTGGCGGCTGGCTTCACAGCGACTGCGGCAACGGTTGGCGCTTGCGGTTGGAGGGGCTGGCGACTGTAGGGAGATGGGGCGGCGAGTGGAAGAGCAGCGGGGTGCGATGGCGAGGGAGGGGAAAGAAGGTGGGTGCGCGCGGGGGGGGGGGGGGGGTAGGCGGCGACGATGGCGAGAAGGGGCTGGAGACGAGGCGACGCAGGTGGGAGGAATGGGACTGGCGGCTGGGCGCTGTTGTGGCGATGTGGGGAGGGTGGCGAAGCAGGGCGAGCGGGAAGGCGCGGGGGAAGGCGGCGAGGGCTGGAGAGGACGAGGGGAGCACGGGGGCAGTGGGAAGGAGGCGGCAGGAGAAAAGGCGGCGGGGAGATTAGGGCACGGGAGAAGAAGGGTTTCGGGGGAGGGGAGTGCGGGACGGAGAGAGAGAGAGAGAGAGGGAGAGAGAGAGAAAATTAGAGAGGGGAAAATAATTATTCATTTCAACTTAACTTAACCCTAATACAAGGGGGCCTTTTATAGAGGCTGATTTCCCCTAAAATAAGCAACAACTTCCTAAAATTAGGGAAAGAAAGAAAACAAAAAAAGAAAGGATAATAAGGCCTTGTATAATGAGCCTTTTACATAGGTCATAAATAAATAAAATAAACAAAACAAATGTTCACTAAATTTAAAATTGATATCATGCTGCATCAACGACCCTTTTCATTTCTAGCAAATTCCAACCCCAAGAAATACCTTAGGGTTCCCACCAGATCCTTCGTCACAAATTGGGTGCCCAGAAAATCTTTAGTCATCCTTATTCCCTGCTCATCATCTCCTGTAACAATAATATCATCAACATACGCCATGATAGCCACAGTACCTCTAGGCGTCTTCTGCACAAATAAGGAATGGTCTGCATTTGACCTCTTGAAACCTTGTCTTTCAATCAGTTCTGAAAGCTTTTGGAACCACGCTCTAGGACTCTGTTTCAGGCCATTATATCACCTTATGGAGTCTACAAACCTATGCACACTCCCCCTCAACAGCAAATCCCGGAGGCTGCTGCATATAGACCTCCTCGTGTAGATCTCCATATAAGAATGCATTTTTCACATCAAGCTGAAATAGCGGCCAATCCCGTGCCACTGCAACTGAAAGTAAGACACGCTGGAGAGAACATGTCCAAGTAATCAACTCCATATGTCTGAATAAAACCACGTGCCACAAGCCTTGCCTTGTACCGTTCAAGAGTTCCATCGGCATGGTATTTCACAGTAAATACCCACTTGCAGCTAACAATAGACGCACCAGGTGGGGGAGAAACAAGGGTCCACGTACCACGGGACTGCAATGCAGCCATTTCTTCTTCCATAGCAAGCCGCCATTTGCTATCAAGGAGCGCCTCCTGGTAAGTGCGTGGAATCTCGACAACAGATAGGGCTAGTGCAAATCTCTGGAAGTCGCCCGTCAGACGATGAAATGAGACATGAGAAGCAAGTAGATAGGAAGCACAGGTACGCTTCTGCTTTCTGATAGCAATAGGCACATCCAAGTCTTCATAAGCATCATCCTGCTGTGGTACCTGTATCACTGGATCCTCAGACTCATCATTAGTAATCAAGTTATCACAACCAACCTGAGGGCTGCTGGATGACTGGCCATGACCTTGAGCAGAGGAGGACTGACGAGTATAGTACTTTGGTAACGGTGGCACAATGGTTACTGGAGGTGGTAAGGGTGGAGGTGGTGGTGGAGGTGGCGTAGAAGGTGACTGACTCAGAGGAGGAGGTGGCATGTAGGAGTCATTTGGTCACCTGTAGGAGAGAAAAACACGACAGATTCAAAAAATGTGACATCAACGCTAACGAAGTATTTTCGACGCAGGATCAAAGCACCAATAGCCTTTCTGAGTCCTGGAGTACCCGACAAACACACATTTGATAGCCCTGGGAGAGAGCTTATCAAGACCTGGTACCAACTGATGGACAAAACAGACACAACCAAAGACACGAGGTGGTAGCGAGAACAACTCCTTTTCGGGAAAGGCAAGAGTGACAGGAGTTTTCTCATTCAAGATAGATGAGGGCATGCGATTTATTAAGTAGCAGGCTGTGAGAACCGCATCACCCCAGAATGAGTTTGGAGCATGACTCTGAATCAGTAAGGTTCTAGTGATATCCAACAGATGACGATGTTTTCGCTGTCTGCTGTGAAGTGTAAGCACATGAAGTTTGATGAATTATTCCACGAGATGAGAAGAACAATGACAAAGTTCTAGTGCAGAACTCCAAGGCATTGTCAGACCGCACAATTTTCACAGTAGAAGAAAAGACATTCTGAACTTCATTGATAAACATTTGAATCACATTTCCTGCTTCAGATTTATTTTTCAATAAAAACACCCAAGACAAACGAGAAAAATCATCTACTATGACCAGATAGAACCTGTGTCCCTGGTGGTCAGGAACACGACTTGGACCCCAAATATCAATATGGACTAACTCAAACAAGGAGCTACTGCTCCGATTCTGACGACTAGGGAAAGTGGACCAATGGTGCTTTCCCAACTGTCACGCTTCACATTGGAAAGACGATTTCGGAGAAATCTGGGGCAGGACACGACATAGCTTCTGGAGAGGTAGATGACCGAAACGGAGGTGCCAGGTATATAGAGAGTCTGGTCCAGTATGATGGAGAGATGCATCGATATAGGGAGTATTGACCAAACAGTAGAGACCATTCTGCTCACGGCCACAGCCAATCACCTTGCCCGAGGTTATGTCCTGAAAAACAAGAGATGATGAGTCAAAAATAGCTCGACAGTTCAAATCCTTTCTAACCTGGCTAATGGACAGTAAATTCATAGAGAAATCAGGAGCATATAACACATTCTGCAGACTCATGGAAGGTGTCAACTGAACCTCCCCTTGTCCAGTGATTGGGGAATGTGTCCCATTAGCTATCACCACAGTTCGTCTCGAAGAGACGGGTCTATATATAGTGAGTTGTTCTCTGTCCCCACAAAGATGGTGGGTCGCTCCAGAATCCATAATCCAGTTGGTAATCATAGATCCATCACACGAGTTGAGAGCGTAGGAACTACTTGAGGTACTGGCTGTGGCAGATGAACTGGCAGAGGCAGAGACTGCCACATCTGACTGACCTCTAGGTGTTGTATCAGGAGGCATGATATTCCTCAGTCTGGCAACAAGATCATCAAAACGTTGGTCCAATGAGGAAGGTGCAGGAGACTCAACTTGTTCTGCTACCCGAGCCGATGCAGGTAAGCCATGCTTGGAGTAGCATGTATCCTCGGAGTAACCAGGACGACGACAATAGCTGCATGGTTGCCGAATTCGACCCCCACGACCCCGGGGTCCACAGCTACAGAAGGTAGAGGATCCACCTCTTCCTCTAGAGACTGCCATAGCTGAAGGTGTCTGGTTAGCAGTTGAGTTTGGGATAGTAATGCGACTTAACTGGCGAAAAGCTTCCTCCATAGGAGGAATAGTGGCATCAGCAAGAATCTGAGATCGTGCAGCATCATACTCTGTATCAAATGCAGCCAGGAAGACTCCTACCATGGTGGCATTCCTGTACGTCTTCTGCTGCTCAGGAGTGACCGTCAATGGCATGAAGCTATGTAGCTTCTCAAACATCCCTCTTAGGGATATGTACAATGAGTGAAGTGGGCGCCCATTCTGCTTGATAATGAAAATATCATGTTGCAGCTGAAGTATCTTGGTCTCGTTCCGCGCCTGCGAATATGTCGCCGGTAGAATATCCCACATAGCCTTAGCCGTGGGCTGATGTAGAACATCGTTGGCGATTTCTATCGCCAACGTCCCAGATAGCCAGACTTTGGCATACGCATCATCTGCCTCCCACAAGGCATTCACCCCAGTCTTCTCGATCGGCTCCTCTTCGGTAAGAATATGTTTCTTACCATTCAACTTCATCAGGCTCATGAACTGCATCGCCCAGAGCTCGTAGTTTGTCCCGTCCATCTTCATAATAGGCGCTGGACCTCTGAATGCGCCAGTGGCGGGTACATCAACCTTGTTCTCTGACATATTGCCGACAGAAGACTGCTACAAGTGTGATAAATCAAAGTTTGTGTCTACACAGACATCTATGGGTTCGGGTGCATGTGTAAACTCATGCACACCAACTCATCAATCACCTGACGACTCTGAGGCGACTAGCGAGCACGAGACAACACGCGGATGGAGCACGCTGTACTCGCAATGCACGCACACTGTGCGCACGAAGGAGGGCGCTTTATGCGCGCAGTCTGTGCGCTGTGCGCACGATCTGTGCGCGCTGTTCGCGATGCGCGTGCGGCTGTACGCGATGTACGTGTAGCTCTGTGCGTGACCTGCGCGCGGCTGTGCGCGTGACCTGCGTGGTTTGTGCGCGCGTCGAGGAGGTGAAGCCGGAGAGGAGGCGGCGGCGCCGAGAGGGGAGAAGAAGGGGTGGCGGCGCCGAGAGAGAGAGGTAGTGGGCTAGAGTTAGGGTTAGGGTTTCTTGGGGATCGAGAGCTCCGGTCTAGGACTGTCACTCTGATACCATGTTGGAGAAAAATAAGAGTGCTTGTTTATTTCTGAGAACCCTAGGCTCTCTTATATAGTAGAGAGTCCTATGGGTAAATTACATAACGTAGACAACAGGAAAAGAAAATAAGAGAGAAGTACATAAAACATAAATATCTTCACAAGAGGTGAGAAGGGTAGTGGTGGAAATCTTTTGATGATTTAGTCTGAGGGAGCTAGTGAAAGGTTTGCATTGGTTGCGGTATGGTGCTGAAAGATTGAGGCTTGAATATGCTGAGTGGTTGATTAAGGGCTTTGGCAACCAAGGGCTTCCTGATGCGATGGATGCCATAAGTGCTGACAGTTCACCTAGTTGTGACGTCTTCCTTGTTTTTCTTCAAGGAATTGTGAGACATAAGTTGTACTAATGGTCATGAGCTTGATTTATGAGCGTAGGAAGACCACTTTGGCTTTGAGAGAGCGAACATGGTCCTCATTTTTCTACTCACTAGGAAGGAGGTTGCTTAGAGAGTCGAAGACATATATTGCATTCATGGTATTAAAAGGCGCGCCTCGAGGCGGTCCTTTTTAGCCTCGAGGCGTGCGCCTCGACCTTGTCCAGTGAGGCGTGCGCCTCGAGTGGCTGAAACGCCTCGAGGCGGTCGAGGCGTTTTCCGAGGCGTTTTTATTTCTTTGAAGATTTTTTTTATGATTTTAATATTTTACATGGTGGTTTGAGAAGCTTATAAATATATACTTGTTTAGGATAATGATTATACAAGTTAAATGCCTAAATCTAATGTTTCTTTCGTACCCATTATTCCATATTTACTATTAATTATGTGTAACTATTTCAACAAACTGCTACATATTTACCGTTAATTATGTCTAACTATTAATTTATGCAAGATGAATGCTTAAATTTGACCTCTTTCATATTCATACGCTTAAATTTGACCTCTTTCATATTCATATTTACCATTAACATGCTTAATTATTTTAATGAACTCTTACTATTACATCCTTAAACATATAAAATTGTGTATACGAATTCGAATACTCATATAAGAAAATGTGTATAAAAATGTGTATGCGAGACCCCTATACTGGTAGGGTATGGTGGCACAGGGAGGACATCAAACCGTTTTTCATCTGGGTATAGTAGAACATATAGTTAGGATTCAAATCATATGATTCATATCAACAACTTCTTGGAAATTTATAATGACAACTATAGCCAGTCCATTTTAGATACATTTTTAGTGATAGTTATAACCAATGATTTCCTTTTGATTGGGTAGAAATTTAGAAAGGTTTATGGCATTTAATCATTGACATATCCTTTTTTCATGTTCTTATCTTCATAATATCATCATATATTACATTGTTATATACTATATGTTTGTAAGATTATATTATTTCACCAATAAATATATTTATTATATATTTTATAATTATTTTTTATACAAAACTGAGGCTTACACCTCGACCGCCTCGAGGCTACGCCTCGCCTCGCTTACAGGGAAAATGCCTCGTTCCGCCTTTCATTTTTTCGAACCTTGATTGCATTGTGGGGAGTTGTTGGTCAACTTCATTAATCTACAACAAATGCCATTTCTACTTGATAGGTTCATGATGGGCACTGTTGTTGTGGTGTCCAAGATGGTAGCATACCGGATGATTTGAAGTCTGCAAGGCTTGATTTGAAAGATTGACTTTTCAAAGTCATATGATTGTGTCTAGTGGCGATTTCTTCATAAGAGAGCAATCTAGGAATGTGGATTGCTTGAATGAATAGCTGCATGACCGTATCCTACCCTGATTTGCTTTAATGGACATCTGGTGGGGAATGCTTCCAACCCATAGGGGGTGAGGCAAGGCCCCTTCCACGTCTATATATTGTCATTGTAGCTGATTGCAATCCTCCAAAAGAAAAAGAGAGAGCTCTTCCAGCCTATTGTGATCTCCCCTGTACTCCCAACGCATGACCGTATCCTACCCTGATTTGCTTTAATGGACATCTGGTGGGGAATGCTTCCAACCCATAGGGGGTGAGGCAAGGCCCCGTCCACGTCTATATATTGTCATTGTAGCTGATTGCAATCCTCCAAAAGAAAAAGAGAGAGCTCTTCCAGCCTATTGTGATCTCCCCTGTACTCCCAACGGCCTCTATATCTCTGAAGTCTGAAAGTGAGGCAGCTTCCAAGGAGTTCCGCAAAACAATTGTACAGGACATAGGTTTAGTTTCCTAGAAGAGTATGGCATTGCAGCCACAATCTTGCAAAAGCGCACCAGTTGACCTGTGCTTCTTCGGTCATCCAGACCCCTGACATTCCAAGTGAGAACCTTTTTTTTTGAAGCCAAAGCTCTTCGGGGGATGCACGCTATGGTGATCGCCCCAAAATTTTATTAAAAAGGCGTAGAAGGAAAGGAAGAAGAGAGTGTTACAGACGCCTAGGATCGAGCGGATCCCGCAGGAGACCCAAAAAGAGAAACGCGTTACAGAAGCAGCCAGTCATTGACAAGCAAAGAAACGTGCGCGAGAATATTCTCCTTGTAAAACCTTTGACCCCTGAAAATCTTCGCGTTTCGTCCAAGCCACAACGCCCAAATGCACGCGAAAGGGCGGAGCAGCTCCCTCCTCGGCCAATCTTTATTTGAACGCAACGAGTCCCAAAACGACGAAGTTGAAGAGGCGTTAACCCACGGTATTTGGGCCTCCTCCCAAATTGTAGCAGTCTTCGGGCATAGGAAGAAGAGGTGCTCCAAGGTCTCCACACTGCCATCACACAGCGCACAGTCCAAGGAGTCGATTTCCGCAGCAAACCTCACACATCTATCTCTGGTCAACACCCTCCCGCGTCTCAAAAGCCACAGGAAGAATACAACCCTCTCCGGGAGCTTCAGACGCCACAACCAACTAAGATCCTTGCACATGAGGTCCTGCAGAGAGGTCGGCTGATGCGAGATGGCCCTGAACGCCCGCCTTGTGGAGAAGACTTCATCGCGCCATACCCAATGATCCCTGCCACTCGAGGGCGTGGGCGCAACCCTAAGCAGCTGGAGGAGAGCCAAGAGGTCCTCAAACCGCTCATCCGAGATGTTGCTAGCAAAAGAAGGGAACCACTCGTTCCCACTCCATGAGGAGGCCACCGTCGCACGAGAATCTGTAGCCAGAGCGCAAAGGCGAGGGAAAGAATCACTGAGAGAGGTCGCCCCCGCCCAAGCGTCGCGCCAGAACAGAAAGGAGTTACCATCCCCAAGCATAGGCTTAAAGAGATGAGAATATCGCCTAACTGCCGATGTGATCCCCCGCCAGAAGGGGGTTCCAGATCGCCGAGTATCCACGTCGTGCAACATCTCCACCCCGAGAGATAAAACATCCGCAACATGGAGGGAAAGAAGCTGTTGGGCCCCAAAGCCTGTTGACCCACTTGAGCATCAACGCGTCATTAACCAAATCCAGCCGCCGTATGCCAAGACCACCATCGCACTTTCTCTTCGCCACCTCCTCCCAGGCCACCAAGTGAAGACCCCGCGAAGAGGGCCCCCTTCTTCCCCAAAGGAAGCTCCGCATGAGGCCCTCGAGACGCCTCCTAATCCCCACTGGGATAATCCAGTTTGAAAGAAAGTAGATAGGGATAGAAGCAAGGACCGACCTAATAAGAACGAGTCGGCCTCCCCGAGAGAGCAACGCCGCACTCCACCCTGCTAGCCTCCTTTCTGCCTTGTCCACCACCTTGTGCCAATCATGTAACCTCGGCCTCCTCACTCCCAGCGGCAGCCCCAGATAATCGATTGGGAGAGAGGAGGGAAGACTTCCCAGAAGCTCCCCACAAGCCGCTGCCGAGCCCGCATCCCATGCGAAAGGAATCACTTTGGATTTGGATTGATTGATGAGGAGCCTCGAGAGCTCACTAAAAATTTTCAATGTCACCGCCATCCCTCTGACCTCCTCCAAGCCTCCCTCGATGAAAACTATAGTGTCATCCGCATATTGAAGTGTAGGAACGTTCTGGTAGCCGCACGAGAAACCCAAGGAGAGGCTGCGCGCCACCACTCTAGCCGCCATCCTAGGCAGGACATCCGCCGCAATAACGAATAACATGGGTGCCAAAGGGCACCCCTGCCGCACACCCCTCCTCGGTTGAAACCGACTACCAACGATACGACCATTCAACATATTAGAGAATGAGGCAGTAGTAATGCATCGGCGCATCCACGAAATCCACATATTTGGAAATCCACGAGCCCGCAGCACCCTCCACAGAAAATTCCAGTCCAATGAGTCATATGCCTTTGCGAAGTCCACCTTCCAAAGGATCCCCTGTTTCCCCCTCCTCACCCAGCTCTCCACCATCTCAGAAGCAAGAGCCGTAACATCGGAAATTTGGCGACCACAGATGAAAGCAACCTGCGAGGGTTCGATTAAATCTTCAAGCAACGGCGCTAACCTCCGCGCCATAACCTTTGCAACGATCAAGTATAAAGCATTGGAAATCGCGATTGGCCGAAAGTCTTCAATAGCATGTGGACAGGAAGTCTTAGGTAACAGTATAATGAGAGCCCTATTGATCTTATCAAAACCCTTGTTTCCACCGCAAAATTCCGATACCACCTCCCAAACTTCCAACCCCACCACCTCCCAGAAGTCCTTGTAGAACGCAATTGGGAAACCATCCGGACCCGACGAGGCATCACAGTTGAGATCCCAAACAACAGTCTTGACCTCGTCCAAGGAGATCTCCTTTATCAGCTCCGCACAGCACGCGGACGATAGCTGCGAGGTATCCTCCCCCAACCAGCACCAACGACGGGGCGCACGAACCGAGGAGAACTCCCTGAAGTAAGCGGCCACCTCGTCCCCCAAAGCCTCCTCGCCCACGACCTCCCTACCCCCGAAGGAGATGGAGTGAATCAAATTTGACCGCCTCCTGTTAGAAGCCACCCTGTGAAAGTAGGACGAGTTAGCGTCCCCTTCTCTGATCCATTTGACCTTAGCTCTCTGACGCCACTCCGCCACCCTCATTCTTTCTTCCCTTTCCACCGCGGCCAATGCCGCAGCCCTGGAGTCCACCTCCTCAATGCAGAGGTCCCTTACCCCCTCCAAAGCATCCATTGCCGCAACGATGTCCTCCGCATCCTTCCTTGCTGACGCCCTAGCCTCCCGCGACCTTTTTTTGAACATAGCCAGAGCGCTCCTCAGACGCGCTAACTTCTTCCCAAACCTCCCCACCGCCGACCGACCCTCGCACTCCTCCTCCCAACTAGAGGCCACCACCTCACGGAAATTAGCCTCTAACAGCCAGCACCTCTCGTACCTAAAGAACCCTGCCGCAGGAGATGACACTTTGGAGTACTAGATGATAGGAGTGTGATCCGAGAAAGATCGCGGCCTAGAGAGAACAGAAGCCAGGAGAAACAGCGACATAAAAGTCTGCGACGCGAGGAACCTGTCAATGCACGACTTAGAGGAAGAATTCCTCCAAGTGAAGTTCACGTCCGATGCAGGAATATCTTGCAAAGCCAAGCCGTTGATGAATTCCGCAAATACAGCCGAACCCGGGTCTGAGCCCCCCCTGGACCGGGGCCTATCAGAAGGACGCAAGGTAACATTGAAATCTCCTCCTATCAGCCATGGCAAGTTCGGGTTACCCTGCGAGATCTGCCGAAGCTCGTCCCACAACTCCTTTCTACGAGCCGCACAACAAGAGCCGTACGCGCAGGAGAAAACGAAGGTTTCAGAATCCTCCTTCCTGGAAAGCAAGACAGAGATAGAGTGGTTGCCCTTGACGGTAGAAACAAGGGAGAACCCCGATGATTTCCAAGCAACAAGCAAACCTCCTGCATGCCCATTTGCAGGCAAAGCGGAGAACTCATCCAGATCCCCCGCCGCGAAAGAGCGCCAAACATCCTCATCAAGAGAGGCCAACTTGGTTTCTTGCAGAAGAATGACGTCGCACCCCCACTCTTTGAATCTGGTACCCAAGATCTTTCTCTTATCTGCATCCCCCACGCCCCTCACATTCCAAGTTAAAACTTTCATTTGGAAACCTTTTTGGAGTCCCATGAAGGTACCACCCCGGCCGCCTCTGCCACCGCTTCTTCGAAGGTGGAGCAAGAGTGGTGCTCCCTTGACATCGAGCGAGAGTTGCATCTTCTTCTATAGCGTTTGGAAGATCTCCTCGTTGACTCGCCATCTGCACCCGCATCATCGTGCCCCCCTCAGCAACTGCCCCTGCCCCCCCTGAGAAATCTTCCTGCGACGTCGCTCCGCCGTGAGGAGAAGAAGGTTCCGCCCGCAGATCTTGTAGCAAACTTCCCGAGGAGTGGGCAGAGATCTGAGTTGACGAAAGAGCCAAGGAGCCCGGGTCCACCGCTGACAAAAGAGGACCCGGTTCAGCCCCCGCACCCGGATCCGCCCCCGCCCGACCCGCAGAAAGAAGAGGACCCGCTTCAGAAAGCTCGGTCGGGTCAAGTTCGACTACCCGACTTACTGAATCACGTGTAGATCCGAACGCTGGAGTGGCGCCGCGACCAAGGAAACCAAACCCGGGGGATAAAGCCCGGAAGGCGGAGTTTGGCGACTCAACCGAGAATGTCAAATCCCCTCCGAAATTCATGCACCTACCCGCCACGTCACTCCAACCACCCGCCACGTCCCTCCACATATCCCCAAGGGCGGCTACCATGCACCGATTCCATGCGAGAGGATGGGCATCACGTACGAGAACGGGTGAGGGCCTTACGAAAACATCATAATATGGCGCTGCCCCCAAAGATGAACCCAACTGCGGCGAGATCCCCAAGGCGAAACCCCACTGCGGAAGCTTCTCCTCGGAAAACGAAACGACCCTCATGCCGGCATCCCCCCCAAGAACCAGCCGGTCCGGCTTAGGGGGTGGCGGTGGAGGCACCACCACCGACAGCTCGATTCTACAGAAGAACCTTCCCAGGTTCAACTCTTCAAAGAACACCTGACCGACTGCCCGATCGAGGAAGGCCTTGTTGCACTCCATGAGGACCTTCGTGGAAGCGGGATCATCCCCCGGCGATAAGCCGTCGCTAGTGACGGCCAACACTTCACCCCACCTCCTCAGAGGTCGCCGAAGACAGTGAACAGATCTTGACAGGAAAGGGACCCCTCTGACCTCAGCCACACAGACCTCCAGCTCCGAGCATGCTCCATCTGCAAAACGCAAATCCCTCCACACGATGCCTCCTTGAGGCCCGACGTGAAGCAAACGGAAACGCTGATCCTTTGAAAGACCCCTAACGCAGCATCTTTTCGTCCCCAGCAAGAATATGTCCCCTGAGAACTGGCTCCCCAGAAGCTCCACGAGAACGTTGTTCACCTCCTCGACCGACATGCAATGAGACAGGAACACCCCTACCACCACCCTGCCGCCTCGCGGGCCACGTGCATGGCCATCTCTCCCCTCCGAGGAACTTACACCTCCCGCCACTAGGGCCTCCTCCTTCGTTGAACCCCCACCTGCACGCTGCCCCTTCGACGTCGAAGCGGCCGCGACCCCCGCACCGAGGCTCCCCACTTTGGGCGCGCCCGCGTGGAAGGTAGTTCCCATCCCCTCGCAGCTCCTCTCCACCTCTGCCGAAGTGCGCGCCCCCCCTGCGACAACCTGCGCGAAAGACCGGTTTGCAACGACTGAAGCATCACCTTCAACTCGAGAAACCCTAGAATGCACCGGGGGCCTTCCGAGAGAGAACCGACCGACATCCCCCCTCGATCTTGCTCCACAACCCGCTTGCTTGTGCCCCAAACCTCCGCATGCAAAGCACCGAGGTCTTGCAACACAGACCGAAGCCAGATGGCCCCTCACTCCGCACCGCCAGCAAACGCGCCCTGGCTTCTTGCGAGAGACCGTCACCCAACCTCCACCTAATGCGAGCTTCTCCTCCCCTTCAGCTGCAACGAACTGTGGGCTTACGGGCTGCGAGCTCGACGCGCAGTCCTTCTCCGAAGCCCTTCCCCGTAGAGCGTATCCCCTCTCAGTCGCCCTCACAGTCGCCATCCCTTGGAGCATCCCTCACAGTCGATCTTTTTCTCTTCCCAAGTGAGAACCTTCATTGAGACACCCGGTTAAACCCCGTCAATAGAACCACGCCCGTAATTTGAGCAACCCGGAGCCTATGGGCTGAGACTGTTTCCGAGCTGCCGCAGCCTTCCGCTGCTTACGGTAATGCTTAGTTCTTCTTCTAGTCTCCCTCTTCGACCCAGTAGAAGCATGTGGAGAGGTCGAGGAGGATCCCTCAGGGGTAGTGGGAGCACAGGACAGGCAGACTCCAGCACACCCACAGCCTGATCCAAGGCCCCGATTTATTGGGGTTTACGAGAGATACTGTGGAGAGTTTTGGAGAAGAGACAAGTACCTGTCCTATACATTAATCTCATAAAGGATATGTATGATAGGGCTTTATCTTGTGTAAGGACCCCGACAGGGAAGACTGACTATTTTGATATCAACATTGGTTTACATCAAGGTTCAACTTTGAGTCCATTTCTTTTTACTTTGATTATGGACGAGTTGACAAGTCACATTCAGGATGAGTTACCTTGGTGTATGTTATTTGCTGATGATATTGTGTTGATTGACGAGACTATAGATGGAGTAAATGAGAAGCTTGAGGTTTGGAAACTTGCATTGGAGACTAAAGGTTTTCGTATAAATAGGGCTAAGACGGAATATATGGAATGCACCTTTGATGGAAGCAATAGTGAAAGAATCGAGGTGAAGATTGGTGACGATAACATTCAGAAGAGAGATTCTTTTAGATATCTGGGATCTATTTTGCAACATGATGGGGAATTGATGGAGATGTTACTAATAGAATAAATGCAGGTTGGCTAAAGTGGAGAGGAGCCTCCGCTATTCTCTGTGGTAAGAAAATTCCTTAAAAAATTAAAGGAAAGTTTTACAAAGCAGCCGTGAGACCTGCTATGCTTTATGGTTCTGAATGTTGGCCTGTGAACCATAGACATGTGCAGAGAATGGCTGTAGCAGAAATGAAAATGATAAGATGGATGTGTGGACATACACGTAAAGATCAGATTCGGAATGATGCAATCAGAAAGAAAGTTGGTGTAGCTCCGATCGAGGATAAAATGCGAGAAAACCGCTTAAGATGGTTTGGTCATTTGCAGAGAAGGTCAACTGATGCACCGGTTAGGAGATGCGAGTGTTGGGATGTTGAGCCGGCTAAGAGAGGGCGAGGACGGCCCAAGAAGTGTTGGAAAGAGACTATACGAAGGGATCTTAGTTTTTTGGATATAAGTCCGAGATTGACCCAAGATAGATCTGAATGGAGGCGAAGAATCCATGTAGCCGACCCTACTTAATTGTGGGAAAAGGCTTTGTTGTTGTTGTTGTTGTGATGTATCCAGATATGTTTGCACTGGTGGCAGGCTAGCAACCATACAAGTGTTTAAGGCTTTCGTGAAGCTGTCTGTAAATTTTTATGGCAATTTCTCATTTTTCTCCATGTAGTAAAGAATGATTTGTTGCTGGCCAAGGATATAGTATAGATACGAGTGAACCACCCAAGAAAAGTAACATAGTTATAGGTACATCTTGTAAATTTACATTCTTGCGTAATTAATTTTTTCTTTGTGCTTGATTTTCAAACATCTTTTTATATTTAAACAATTAAAAGAGTAGCTAATGCATAAAGCACCCAAAAATTTTGGTGGCTTGAGGAAGGGCCGGGCTACTTCTGGGTCTATATGTTGCAGTCTTATTGTTCCCATGACCCAGACCTGCAATCTCTATTGAATTTAGGCTTGGAGATAATATTCTGTGAATATTGTCATATCTATCATCCTTAGTTTGGTGGGATAAGAAACATCAAGCATTCAACCGGCTGAGCAATGTAAAATTGATGGAAAAGCCTTCTTCGTCACCGCTTGTGAAGATTGCAGTATGGCCTCCTCCAATGTTGCTCCTTCTTGTTGGGTTTTAAGGCAGACCTGCAATGCCCTACTCTAGGAGCTCAATTGAATCTAGTGGTTGTGGTAGTAGTATAGATCAATGTGATGCTGTTTATGGAGGTCTTCCTCCTTCCAAAGGACCAAAGGTGTATAATCTCTGTTGGAGTTCTTTCAAAAGATCACGTATTTATCAGTTTCTTGCTGGGATAAAAACTGTTGACTTTCGTAGAATTTTCTCTTTTTTCATAGAATCCTTTCTTTTTATGTTCAGGAGGAGGCAAATGATCTTGATGTGCCTTGCTCTGTAGGAACATATATATACTTGTGTTATGTATCCTCTTGCATCTTATGTTTCCTTGGGTCAACTTTCAGAGGACTTCCGGAGTTTTTTGTCATGCGAATGTCAACCATGGAGATACCACAAACATATCACAAGATAATATATGACAATCAGTGGCGTCTTGCCATGGAGGAGGAAATGGTTGCGCTACAGTCATGTAGCACATGGATCATTGTTACAGCTCCACCTATAGGAGCATCTGTTGTTGGATGCAAGTGGGTGTTTATAGTAAAGCACCAAGCAGATGACAATGTTGATCGCTATAAGGCGAGACTTGTGGTATGCGGGTTCACCCAAACATATGAGGTATACTATCATGATATTTTATCTCCAAGTGGTAGTCATTCTATATTGCATATTCTTTTTTTTATTGCAGTGACACGAGATTGACCCCCTATATCATCTAGATGTGAAGAATGCATTTCTCTATGGTGACCTACATGGGGAGGTCTATATGCAGCAACCACTTTGGTTCGTTGCTGAGAGGGAGTGTTAGAAGGTTTGCAAGCTTCACAAGGCAATCTATAGACTTAAGCAGAGTCCAGGAGCATGGTTCCAGAAGCTCTTGGATATGATAGAGCAACAATGATCCGTGAGATCAACTGTTGGTCATTCTCTGTTTGTTCAGAGAGATTTCAGAGAGGTACAATTGTCATTCTTGTTTATGACGATGATATCATTGTTAAATGGATGAGCAAGGCATCCATGCCGCTAAGGATATCCTAGGTCAACAGTATGTAAACAATGATCCCGACAGTCTACGTTATTTCCTTGTATTGGAGTTTACCAGGAACCAATGAGGTCTTGTGATCCAGAGGAAGTACATTTCAGATCTTCTCTTTGAGACATGCATGACAGATTGCAGGTCTGCTAGTACTCCCATGGATCCGAGCATGAAACTGTATAATGATGACACTGAGGAGGTATACAAGAGGAGGTATAGGGAGTTTGTTGCGAAGCTTCTATACGTAACCATCACCAGGTAAAATATATCCTTTGTAGTAAGCAAAGTAAGTCAATTTATGGAGCAACCCAGACATGCACATATGGATGCAAGCCATAGGATTTTTAGGTATCTGAAGACCTTACCTGGAACTGGTCTTCTATTTAGTAGAGGCGCATCCCTTGCCGTTACAGCTTGTGCAGATGCAGATTACGCGGGTTGTCCCAAGAATAGGAAGTTCCCTCTTGTTTTGCAGTGTTCATAGGGAGTTCCTTGGTGTCATGGAAGAGCAAGAAGCAGACAATGGTTGTCAGATCCAGTGCATAATCAGAGTACGGAGCCATGACATAAGCTAGTACAGAGATGATATGGGTCATATATGTTCTTACTGACTTAGCAGTTGAGGTGCCTCTTCCCATGCTCCTACAATGCGACAACCATGATGCCATCTTCATTGCCAACAATCCAACCTTATATGAGAAGACCAATCATATCGAGGTAGACTGTCACTACATTCGAGACATGATTTAGAAGGGCCTCATCTCCATTACTCATGTTAGCTCAGAGATCAGACAACAGACATGCTTATCAAGATCCTAGCTATAGGACCTTACCAGAGATGTTGTTATAAGCTGAGTATGATTGATATATGTTGGTTGAAAATTAATCTATGTTATTCATGAGACCCTAGAGCTCTTTTATATAAGGGAGAGTCTCAATGGATAAATTACATACTATGGACAACATATATAGAGAATAAATAAACAATAATAAAAACATAGAAATATCTCTACACTCCCCTCACGATTGAGCATAGATGTCAATCATGCTCACCTTGGATCCACACTTTTGAAAACGGCTTCTAGTCAATGCCCTGGTGAAGATATTTGCATTTTGCTCCCTTAAATTGACGTGTGAGAGGAGATGAAGCCTTTTTTAATCATGTCACGTGTATAATGGCAATCTACTTAAATATGCTTTGTCCTTTTGTGAGATGCCGGATTATTGGTAATAAATAATGCGACCTGGTTGTCACACTGTAAGTGCATGGGAAGTGGTACATGAATGACATGGTCGATCAAGACTGATCTAAGCTGCATCATCTTAGTGGTCCCATGTGTCATAGCTATGTACTATGATTCTGCCTTGGATATGAGTACCACCACTGTTTGTTTCTTGCTCTTCCAAGATACTAGAGAGTTACCGATAAATACTTCTAACCTTGAGATAGATTTTCTGTCCTTAAGGCATCTTGCATAGTCTGCATTTGTGCAAGCTGAGACGTTTAGAGATGTCCATTTCTTAAAAAAAGTCATGCACTTGAAGATGACTTCAAGTACTTCAGAGTCATGTGAACAACATCCATATGTACCTATTTGGGCTGTTCCATGAACTAGCTAACCTGATTAACAACAAATGAGATGTCTGGTCTAGTGATTGTAATATAAAGTAGCTTCCCAACCAGCTCTCTGTATCTCCTCTTATCCACATCGTCTGTGTATCATCGTCGTATAGTCTCATGTTGGGATCCATAAGAGTGATTCAGGTATGCATCCGTTCATGCATGTTTCTGCTAAAAGGTCTGTAACATACTTCCTTTGGGTCATCACAAGATTCTGTTGGTTCCTAGCGAACTCTAATCCCAGGAAGTATCGTAAAGGTCCAAGATCCTTGGTAACAAATTGTTGCCCAAGGAATTCCTTAGCCTTGCCAATCCCCTGCACATCATCTCTTGTAATGATGCTATCATCAACATAAATCATAATAATCACTATACCTCTCTGGTTTATCTGAACAAGCAATGAGTGGTCTGCATCGACCTTGTTAACGCTTTCTACTCGATCAAGTCTGAGAGCTTCTAGAACCATGCTCTTGGACTTTGCTTAAGGCCATAGATAGTCTTACAAAGTCTACAAACTTGCTGACACTCCCCCTCAGCAACAAACCCTAGTGGTTGCTGCATGCATGCTTTCTCTTGGAGACCACCATAGAAAAATACATTCTTGATGTCAAGTTGAAACAATGGCCAATCTCGCACCACAACAACAATAAGAAGAACCCAAAGTGTACAATAGTGGGCCACTGGTGAGAAGGTATCTTGATAGTCCACCCCATACGTCTGGGTGAACCCTCACACAACAAGCCTTGCTTATAACGATCTACTGCACCATCTGCTTAGTGTTTCATGGTGAACTGCCCCTTGCAACTGTCAACAGATGCTCCAAGGGGAACTAGGATTAAACCCCTTATGCCATGCGACTGTAACATAGTCCATTGCAAGATCCACTGATTATCTTTCATAGCTTCCTGATATGTTCGTGCTTTCATGGAATCACCACAACAGATAGACCCAAAACAAACCTCCTGAAATCTGCTGATAGGTGTGCCAAAGAAACTGTGGAAGCAAGAGGGTATAAGGTACATGTACGTCTCTGTTTCCTAAGTGCAATATACACCTCAAGATCATCAACAACCTTCTCTACATGCTCACCAGCCTCATGTGAAGGAATATGCTCATCGTATATAGTAGTCTGCTATAGAGACAACTCACCATTGCCATCAGTGGAAATATTGTGATCAGAACATACCTGAGGTGTGCTGGATGATTGGGGATCTCCATGAATAGGAGACGGCTTACGGATGTAGAAACGCGGTAAGAACTGGGCTACGTGATTAGGAGGAGGTGGTGGTAATGGTGAAGGAACCGTAGGTGGTATTGGAACATGCGATGGTGGTGGTAAAGGAGGTGGAGACATGTAAACCTCCTCTCCAGAATTCGATGCAATGAACTTCTCATCTGCAGAGAAAAAGTACATCACAGACTCAAAAAAGATGTCATCATCACTGACATAATACTTCCGATGAATATGATCGTAACACCAATAACCCTTCTGTGTCTTAGAATACCCTACAAAAACACACTTGACAACTTTGGGGGTAAGCTTGTCAAGGCCATGTAAAGACTGATGCACAAATGCCATAGAGCTAAACACACAAGGGGTGAGGGAGAACAAATCCTTCTTGAGAGATGGAATTGAGAAAGGAATCCCCTCACCCAAGATAGTGGATGGCATACAATTCACAATATAGCAAGTGGTTAGGATGGCATCACCTCAAAAGGAGTGAGGAGCACGACTCTGAATTAGAAGGGTTTGTGTGACATCAAGAAGATGACAATGTTTACGTTCAATAACAACGTTCTGTTGGGACTTGTAGGCCCATGATGTCTGATGTAAAATACCAAGCAATCAAAAGAAATGTGAAAGTTGTAAGGTACAAAACTCCATTGCATTGTCAGTGCAAACAACTTTGATAATAGCAGAAAAGATATTCTTTATTTCATTGCCAAATGATTGGATTATATTCCCAGCTTCAGACTTATAACGGAAAAACTCATGACAATCTAAAAAACTTATCTACAACAACAAGATAGAATATGTGTCTCAGATGGTCGGTAACACGACTCGAACCCCAAATATCCAGATGAATCAATTCAAAAAGATAACTACTGTTATGCCCTTGACGACTCGGAATGAAGACCAATGATGTTTTCCCAGCTGACAAGCTATGCACTGGAAAGTAAATCAAGTAGAAATTTGAGGAAGCACATGACACAGCTTCTGAATGTGTACATGACCAAAACAAAGATGTCGCATAAAAGGAGAGATTGATCTTGCAGAACTAGATGAAGCACTGGCATGAGGAGTATGGATCAATCGATATAGGCCCTCCTTGCTCACGTTACATCCAATCACCCCGCCCGTAAGTATATCCTAAAACACAAGGGAAGGTGGGTCAAAAATAAAACAACAATTTGAATCTCTAGTAATATGACTAATAAACAACAAATTCATGGTAAGGTCAGATGCATGAAGTACATTCTGAAGACGCATGGATGGCATCAAAATGATCTCCCCCTATTATGTGATGGGAGAATGAGTCTCATCCGCTATGATCACTGATATATGCCATGGGCTATTTGTCTGTATGATGCAAATATATCTCTATCTCCTCACAGGTGATGAGAGACAACAAAATCCACAATCCATTATGTAATGTCAACCCTACTAGAACTAGTAAGAACACATGCGCATTACCTGAGATACTAGTTAAGGTAGAAGCAACCACATTTGAAGTGCACAAGGACCTGGAAGAAGCAGCAGGAGGCATGATTTATCTCAGACGAGAGACTAGGTAATCAAATCTCTGATCGGAAGTAGACGTAACAGGAGTCTTACTTTGCTTAGTAGCACGAGCATAGGCTGGAAAATCACGCTTGGAGTAGCATGTATCCTCGCAGTGGTTGGGACGATGACAGTAGGTGCATGACTAACGAGGACCACAACCACCTCCTCGACCATGAGACCCTCGACATTTGTATTGTGAAGTACCTCCTCTACCACAAGATACAACCATTATAGAGGAGGTATGTGATGAGTGGAATGATTGAACGATGCTCCTGCTAAGTCGACAATATGCCTCTTCCATAGGAGGAATAGTGGCATCTGTAAGAATCTGTGATCAAGCTGCTTTGTATTATGAATCAAGAGTCGCTAAGAAGACACCAACTATCTTGACAATCATGTACTTCTTTTGCAGCTCATGCGTAGCGACAAGAGGCATGAAGTTGTGAAGCTTCTCGAGCATGCGTCAGAGAGATGCATATAGAGAATGTTGGGGTTGTCCATTCTGTTTGATAGTGAATATGTCATGTTGTAACTGCAAGATCTTTGTCTCGTTCATTGCTTGTGAATAGATGGCATCGAGATTATCCCGCATTGCCTTGATAGTAGGCTTATGCAGATCATCATTGACGATCTCTATCGTCAATGTACCAGTCAACTAGACACGTGCATACGTATCATTCGCCTCCTATGAGGCATTTATCCCAGTCTTATCAGTCGACTCCTCTTTGGTAAGAATACGCTTCTTACCAGTAGACTGCATCAGTCCCATGAACTGCATGGCCCATAGTTCGTACTTCGTTCCATCAATCTTAACTATTGGTGTCGGATCCCGAAAGGCACCTATGGAGGAAGTATCAACCTTACTTTCTGACATGATGCATAATATAAAGATTGAGACATAAATCAAGGAAAAACTTCTCTACATAGACATGAGAGTAATTGATTGCAGGTGTAAACTCAAATTGTAATCGTTCCCATCAATATAAGGTGTGTCCCAGTCATTGTTTTTAAAAACGCGCCTCGAGGCATTGAGGCATATGCCTCGAGTTGAGCCTCTGTGAGATGTGTCTCGAGGCATACGCCTCGAGGTGCTGCCTCGTGTATGAGTTGATTTTTTTCTACAATATTTTTCTTTTCTTTTTGATTGTGAGATTTTCATCTTTCGTAGACAAGTATTTTGAAGTCCTTAAGCTCACGATCATTTAAATGCATTTTTTAGTTTATTAACATATTAAGTTAATTTTTACTTTGTTATGCATATTCTTTACAAATCAACATGCACAAAAAATTGAGTCTCGAGTCCTTATATCTAATGCCTCTACTCTTTAATATAAATCAAGCATAAATGCTTTCTTTATTAACATGTTTGGATGCAAGTTCGCTACTTTGACCTAAATTTAGAAAGGTATATTTTTATCAACATGTCTCATCTTTTCTTTTATTCAATCGGGACTAAATTAACACACATCAAAGCATACATGAACAAAGATGGTCATAACATGCAATATTCAAGTATTTTATCCCCTAATCCTTATGGTAAAATAAAAAGTGATCATTGATTCACTCCTTACTCTCTTATCCTTCTAAATTGAATGATACACATATCTCTCCTAATTTTGAAAATGGTGTGTTACATCTTGTTCTTTTAGTTAAATTTTATTAAAACTTTAAATTTTGCGGAGAATTACCCATTTTGTGTTTGCATATCCATATTTACTTAACTCTTTACAGATTTATAGTAAAAAAAAGAAAGTTATATAACAACTTGGATGTTTAAACCATGATGTTAACCTTGAAATACCATGGAGTTATGTATTTAATCATAATTATTTAATTTCTAGAACTTGAGAATTGTAATTATGATTAATTATGTTTTATGAAAAATTTTCTTCACGAGTGAGACTTACGCATCGATACGTCTCGAGACTTGCGCCTTGAGTCAATACTATGAAAATGCCTCGATACGCCTCACACTTTTTAAAACATTGGTCCTAGTGCAAGAGGGGGTGATTTATCAATCTGAAATAACATGAAGACCTCAAAATCAGACCGTACGTGATCACTCAACATCAACACGGTGCCTTAGAACACAAGGTGATGCAATGATGCAACCCTAGTCAAGATAGGGGCGTCACCACGTGCATGAGAGGAAGAATGACAACAATGATGCCTGCGAGGAGACACAGGAGGGGCTGAATGGTAGCGACCGACTCGGTTGACGGCAGCGGCGGGAGAAGGTTGTAGGGGGTGGGGGTGGGGGAGGGCCGGGCGACGCTGTCGGAGAAGGGCGGGGGCGGTGGTGGGGCTAGGGTTTTGGGTATGAGAACTCCAGTCTAGAACCATCTCATGTTGGTTGAAAATAATCTATGTTATTCATGAGATCCTAGGGCTCTCTCATATAGGGGAGAGTCCCAATCAGTAGATTACATATTGTGGGCAACATAGATAGATAATAAATAAACAATACTAAAAACAAAGAAATATCTCTACAATATCTACGCTCCAGCTTGAGGAGTGTTGAGATGTAAGTTATCTTTTTATTCCATTACATATTCTCTATTCTTTCTATCTTCTTCATGTAATTTTCCCAATAAATTTCTCATCTGTACAAGAATACAAAAGACATCATGAATAAACAATTCTATATTTTCTCTTAAAAATAAATTCTTTCAAAAATCTTTGATTTGGGTTTCTTCGGATTTATTACTCAACTATGCCACTGCTTTTGATGTGTCCGCTTACTAACAACATTTATGTATTTCAGTCTTCTCAGGTACTTAGACAGGAATAGTACTTTTCTTCGTTTCCGCTGATGTTTTTGGCGAGCAAAGTTTTTAGTTATATCTGATGCTGGTGTTACTATGGTCTTTTCACTATGCTTCGAGTGGGAAGAGTGCTAGAGCTTGCAGCACTCAGTCCAAGTTTTGCATGAACCTTATTTGTGCCACAAATATTCTAGTGTGGAAAAGCTTGGAATGTCAGTGTATGCTGAAGTCGGCATAATATGGAATGGTTCTTCCTATCTCCTATAAAAATGGAAACATGCTGGCTGTGAATTTGATTGCCATGCTTACAATCTTGTCATATTCTGTTCTAAATTTCTAGTTCTTTTTGCGCAAGACGTTATTCACAAAAATGGTTTGGCCAAAGCTAATATTACTGACTTTTATGCAGGTTCAGGAAGAGTCATGGATTTATTTTTCACTCTATTCTGATGATTACAATGGACAGGAAGGGTTTTTGATATAATTTCCACTTGGAATGATAATTCTCCCTGGAGGTTTCATGAAGCGAAGGTATGCTTTCGTATTGCTTCGTCATTGTTGAATGTTATCTGAACATGTAGTAATGATATGAGAGTTTTTGCATCTCTTTTTCCATTTGAAAGCCTGCCACTCATGTTCTTGGCTGTCCGACCCTCTCAGAGGCCTCTCTCCAGAGTCTCCGCAATATTTCACATCTTTCTTCAAACAATCATCAATCCAGTGCTTAAAATAATTTCATCACCTCTGGTGGTCACTTTCGTCTAACTGACGCTCCAGCATCCCCCCATTGACTACATTCCGTTGAGTTTGTCTCAAGGACACATTTTGCCCTTGTGCTCCTATTGCACCCACTTTTTACCTGGTGGCCTTTTTAGTCCCTCCTCAAGCGGTTATTTACTTCAATATGGAGCTTGCTTTCAACCCATATCCTTGATGGAGCAAGTAGGTTGTGTTAGAAGTATGTGTGGCACGTAGGTTTCTTTATCTTTCTCTTATATTTTGTTTCATCCCTTTTCTTGTATTACTATTACTTAATTTACTTTAACAAAAAGGAAAAGCTTAAAAAACGAGTCACTAGATTTGCTAATTTGATCTTGATGAAGTCACAGTGATAAGTGTGCCGATGGTACCTGTTAAGATGTAGTTTAGAATCAAACTTGGTACTAAGCTTTATGAAAAATAACCAACCTGAGCTAGAAAACTAGTTTTGAGCTTCGGGAAAGGTGTCTGGATAATATTATAGTAGATGTGTTTGAACTTATCTTCTGATCTTAAGACTGCAGTCCTTTCTTGAACATGTTAATTCATAAATGGTGCTATTTGATATTGCAAAAACATTTTCTAATGAAAGTTTGGTATGTTTGGAGAAGTTGGATATCAGTCCAGTCAACTGATTTAAGATGCTGAGGAAGCAACCCTGAATTACCATCACCTACTTTGTTAAACCATCCCCTAGGATATGAGTACCTACATTGATTCTGAACGTGCATGTAGGTATCCATAAATACAGCTCTCCCACTACACACACAAACACACATGCACACAGACATGCACACACCCACCCACACACACACGCACACACACGCATATATGCTTGTGCAGACACACACACACGTACACCCACACACACATACACACACGCACACACACACACCCATACAATGCAAACATGCACACACACACACACACGCACACAAACTCAGGCACATGCGTACAAGCACGTGCACACACACGCACACACACATACACCCACACTCGCATGCACACGCACACACACACACAACACCACGCACGCCCACACCCTCACATTCCCACACACAGACACACACACACGCACACACACACGAACTACCTCTTAACCCTTGGAGAGTTCTAGACACGGTATCACTGACTTACAATGTATGATTTGGCTAATCTCTCTATCGAAATATTATATAGAAAAGTCTTTCCTATTTATATTTTTTTGAATGCAAATCATTCTTCCTTTATATGTTAAAGGTTCTACAAAATTTACATTAAAATCTCACCTTTATAATGAACATTTGGCCATTTTTTTAAATTAAATCTGAAATTATTGTTTCGTGATCTTGGCATTCATTATAGGCTCTTCGCTTTCTTTGTAGGTTCTTGGTGATCTTTATGTTCTTTACTTTCTTGGCTTGCAAATAAATTTTGACTTTAAGAGTCGTTAACCATCAAATAAGGTTCAATTTCAAATCAATTCAGTTTTTTATTATTGTTTTTCTTCACTACGAAGAATGTTCATGTGCTATTATGATGATTTTTCATCATTTAATTTAAGAAAAATTTACATAAATAATTAGTTTTAGACATACACGTGAATATTATTATTCAGGCAATTTTTCTGTCTGTTAGATCAAATTACGTAATGAACTAATATTTGAATGATGAAACATTAGATTTTCTCTAGAAGTTCGACCTTGAATCTTTACACACATCAGTGATCCAAATTACAAATATTACACAGAAAGTGTGTTGCTGCATCAAAGGTAAACGTTAGTATTATAGTTGCAAGCCTGATCATGGTAAGTTAAGAATCCAAATACATAAGTGACATACACAATATAATAAACTGGAATGTTTATAAATGGATCTTAAAATTGATTTCTCATGAGTATGTTCGATAAAGATGACTTGAAGTAGAACTTATTGGTTGAGCATGCAACATGTAGGATTGTTATAAGAAATTCTATATGATAGGCCAAATCTAGCCATACATGACTATCTCGAAACAAAGAACATGCATATTATATTGCTTGCCATATGTGGTACTCGGTTCCATCAAATATATTGACTAACTGCAGATGTTGTGTGAAAGCACAATGTGATAAATAGCGGTAGTTGAATTATGATAATCTACACCTTAAGCTAAAGACTGCTTTCTTGTAAGCATGTAGATTTAACCAACCAGGTCATCAAAGATGGTCGGCTTCATTTACATACAGGTTGGATGTTCAAAGATCCATTAGATATAAAAATGAATTGTCAATATAGCATTGGAGGGTTGATTGAAGAGCCATCGATGACACAAGTGAAGCTTAATGCAGCCTTCAATATCACAGTGCCCACAACTTCATGGATTATGTTGCAGATTCTTTTAGCGTATATGTTTGGAATACAAGGATATGAAGTTGTTTAAATTATTCCTTAACTATATGGCACTATGATGTTAGATTTCAGCTGCTATTTACTTTGCACTCATATTGCAGACTGAATCTCTCCCTACTCGACTGTACTAATATGCTGTTTAAAGGTATACACGATTGACAACTCCTTGGAAATCTTGTTTGGTACTGCTGTGATCTCTTATATTTATTATATCATCATGATTTCTTTTCCTATTGTATTTGACTAGCTTTACTGCCCGCGCTTCGCTGCGGTTTATAGTTTATTTTTATGTTGAATTGGTCATAGGTATAAATATAGATGATGTTTTCACCTTTATAGTCTCAATGCATATTATAGCAAACAACAAATATTATCAACTAAAGTTTAGAAATTAAATCACATGATGTTATGTAACAAAAGGTTTGTATACAATATGCAAGAGAATAAACCTAAACTATTTACTTGCAATAAAATTTCTAAAATCTGAAAAGCATCAGTGTAGACTCGACACTGGAGATCTTGCAATAAACTAATTAACACATTCGAAGCGCATCACCCGTATCTTGTAAGCATGTCTAGAACACTACCTATATCCGATCACCCAAGACTATTTCCTTTCGATGCAACAATGGCATCATCAAGATCTCGATGTGTCAACCATATTTTATATTTCAGATCATATGAAACAACCATCATATGTGTTGCTCAGATATGGTTTATGATCAAATCTGGGTCTTTCACTATCTGTAAAAGTATATTAGTGATAACATTTTTGCTATAGTAATTGACAATACTTTAGTGACGTGTTTCGCCATCCCATACAAAATTAACTCATACATCATCAACATGAAGAAGTATTGCTCGAACTCTTGACTGACCTTCGATTTTTATATAGTCGATTTGGCATCTCTGCATTTAAATAACACAAAATTTAAGTGACAAACGTCAATGGTGCTTAATAATACATGCACACTATAATATATAATTATATATTTGTGTGTTGGATATTATGAAGAATGCAAAGATTGTGAAAAAAAGCTAGAAAATAACATCATCGAATTTGTTTTTCTTTTGTGTTGGAGTTTTTTATCTACATTTTACATGATATAGGAAAGAATTACAAAATATCTTAACCTATAGATTTTTTATAAATTTATTACATGTTTCGAGCAGATCTCAATGTTGTGGCAGGCTCTAGCACATAATTCCCTTGAAGCTTTCTATTCCTTGAGTCTGTGTTTCTTCCCCATGATAAACTGTAATTAATAAGTAACATGTTTATAGGATGAAGTACAAATCATGAGACACCTATGCATAAAATGCAACATAAACAACTAACTCTATTGATGCACCATCTGTGACGGAATCTGTACGGATAAAACTACACAACATCAAAAGAACCTTATTAAGAAGTATAGTATCTACTTAATTTATAAGCACCCTACGCAACATCATGTACATATCTTTTTAAATAGGTACTCACATGGTTTGAAATAAGATAAAGTTTGTAAATTTTTAACATGATTACATATTTTCATCTATCAGAAACAATTTCCTAAAAAAGACTTGCTAAAAATGAATAATTATTTATAAAGTATTCTGCAAGACATTACCAATTGGAAGTTTTCTTTACGTCATGTGTTGTGCGATTATTCGGCAGAGTCAGTCATCTCCATAGCATGATAGACGCAATCATTAATTATTTTCCATACAGTAGTTCATGGCAATAAACAAAGAAGGCGTGTTCAAATATTAGTTAACTTGGTGCATGATTAATGATGAGATATAATATAAAGAATTGATTTTTTTAATGAACATCAGATAACCATTACATGACATTAATCACCTTACTGAATAAGCATGAAGACATTATCAAATATGTATTACAACTAATATGATAGTTCATTCTATGTTTTTTTTGGTAATAAATTATATGGAAAGAGAATCTGTTTTTTAAGTTTCTTGCTTTTAATTTCGATGGAGAAGAGAGGGGCCGATGTTGTGAACCTAAGATGATGACTCTCCTACAGTGCAAGCACCAAACACAACATCAGTACCCAAAATGAAAAATATGTTGTCATATGAAACAAAAATAATGAAATTAAAATGAACCATCATATGAATTATATTGGGATAAATGAGCACACACAAAATGTATATATAAATGTGCATGTAAATTTTTTTCCTTGGCAACAATTTTTCTTTAATTTTGTCCAATGTTAGAGGTAAAGAAATGTCAATATAATATATACTATGTATTAATTGAAAAGGGAAGATAAAATCCAAAACATACAATTGGAAAGGGAAGTAAATTATTAAGGTCATAGGAATAAAGGATTAATATCTCAGTAATCATGGACAATAATTGATGGTGACATCACAAAATTCAACAATTATTTTAATTTTAGCTTATAGTCCATGATTCTGTAACATTGGATTGTGCTTGTTGGATTTTAGAAAAAATTAAAGTTCTTGAAAATACTACTGCAACTTTTCGTTAGCATATGTATTGTTACTAAAATTTATGCTAAGAAAGAAGATATTAAGATAAAGTAGCAACTACACATTGATAAATTATAAAAGTAATAGCAAAATAAATAAAAATTTCTCTAGCAAGTTTAACTCTTTTGAGGAAACCCTCTTCTTTCACAAAACAAAATAAAAACAAATAAAAAATACTTGTGATTATTTTGATTGTCCATATCTTATCAATTATTTATAAAATCTGCCATATTATTATTGCTTTAATACATTTATGTTTAGATGTCATTTAAGAGGTACTTGAAAAAGGAAACAATCATCGACATTACCAATAACATAAATATCAAGAAGGAAAACTTAAATATCAATAAGGAAGAGAGACTTGCCTTCCAACGGCATGATGATGCACCATTCCGCTAGTTGAAACTGAAGTATCCAGTCGTCCAGAGACCACAACTGGAGAAGGTATCACTTCATATGAAGGCGTCGTCTACGCAGATACTCAGACAGATCAAAAGTTGAGAAGGTTGTTGCTTTATAGGAAGGCGTCACCGATGAGTGAGTAGATGCTCGAATAGATTGAAAGTTAAGATTTCATGATCGAGGAAGGTGTCAACCGGCGAGCAAGAAACTGCATGCTTAGAGAGAATGAAAGTTAAGAACATAGCAATTCATAGGAATGTGGTATCGTCGTTGGCGAGCGAGTGGCTGGACATATTGCGAAGGATTTCGATGAAGGCATCATCGATGTTGGCAGGTGAGTGGCTGCTCTAAGTGAATGGAGAAATCTGCAGAGCATATTGCAGAGATGGAAGAGTGTGGAAAATATCTGATCGAAGAGATGGAGGGTGGCAAAGGAAAAGTCATTGAGAGATTAGTGTTTTTCTGGCATAAAAGTAGGAGGCGATGTCGGCATGCTAACCACATCTTGGAAGGCTGTGGAGATATTCGCCAGGTGTAGAGGGAGAGAGAGGCGAAGGGAAGGAGTAGCCACGTGCTCTTGGGAATAAACCAGAAATCAAACGGAAAGGTCGGGATAACAAATATAGAGAACGGGAAAGGAAGAACAGAGGATCATCCACTTTAGAGACCTAGCTTTAGTATATAGTATAGATGTTGCCCAGACACTACAATAATGCCTTTGGTTTGTCTGCTCAATATTTTAGCCCTTCTGGCTTGTTTCATTTCAATGGCTAAAACAGAGCTCCAATCATGAAATTCATAACTGAACTTGGTAAAAATAGAAAGATAAATTCACAAAATTTAATTATTGTGAAGTTCATAATTTAGCGAAAATTAGCGAAAATTTAGCGAAAATTAACTATTTTTCATAGAAAATATTTTATGGAACCACTCACATTTACATTGACATGAACTTTTCCTTCTTGAAAATTTTAGGACTAACACCTCTATCTTTGCCTATGATTAAGCATTTAGAGCATATGAAGGTCATGATCTGGAATAGTCATTGACGCAATATTGGTACATGATATATCTAGTACATGGTGCTCATGCAAATAATAAATAGGAATTATGCAGATGCATGACAAAACACGAAGGAACCACAGGATGGCAAACACTCATCACTTACAGGAAAATAAGCGAGAATGACACCGGTTTAATGCTTGTAATCATGGCTGCCCTTGAGGGTAGTTTTCGAGTGCAATGGTCCATGGTCCATCAACTTTAGGGATCAACTTTTACATGTATTCAGCTTTTAGTTTAGAAAAGAATAGTATATGACCTAATGATGTCTTTTAGAATCAAATTTCTAGTAAAACAACTCACTGAAAAATGATCCCTTGTGGAATCGAATTTCAAAAAAAAACAACTTGTTAAAAATGAGACCTTATGTCATTGATTTTCGATGAAACAACTCATCAAAAAATGAACCCTTATAGAAGCGAATTTTCAGTGAACAACTCAATGCTAAAGTCCAAAATTTAAAGAATTGTATGAGGGCACATTATTCATCAAAAATTTTTTTATAGGGGCTCATTTTTTTCTTTTGCCAAGGACCCACGAAAAGTCAGGGACGGCACTGCTTGTAGTAAACGTGCTTAGAAGGAAACATCTTCCCACACCCAGAGATTTAACAAGTGAAAAACCTCTCTTCAAGTCTTCAAGATGAAGAACTTTGACGTGAACAGTTAGGTTTGAACTCTGCATGAATAATAACCAGGTAAATAATCCAATGACATTCATCAAGAGAAAAATCTCTCTTCGAGATGAGCAGCTTTGACATGAATAGTTAAATTTGAATTTTGCATCAATAATAACCACATAAATAATTCAAAGATATTAATCAACACGATTGCCATTCAGGACTGACTGATAAAAATGCGTATTTAATGGCAGGCAAATGGTTTTTAAGTGAAGTAGGCTAAAACCATAATACAACAATATTCTCAATAAATTGGTTTCTTTTAAACATGTTTTTCGTGATTAGATCATTTATGATTAACTTACTTATCCAAGAATGATGGCACTTTGTTTCACCTTCCAAAAAAAATGGCACTTTGTTTTGTCATCAAAGGAGGGATGATGATGTTGATTATTGATGAAAACTCTCCACTAACGCATACTTGAATTCGAAAGGGAGGAAACAAAAACAAAACATCGAATTGGAACATAGGAAAAATATAGCATCCTTAGATCCAATCAGATGCATAATTTTTTGATCTAATCACCGATTTAATCGACTTTTTGAAATCCGATTTAACTCACTTCAACCGGAATTGAGCTGCAATTGGATTTAATTTATTTAAAATAGGTGACATTGTCCATCTGTTGAGTATATCGTTTAAATGTTATATATGTTCAGATGTAAAGCATTTAATGTTGCATATTAAATATATATTATACATAACCTATAATATATACACATTAGCTACATAATTTATATCTATTTCAACTATAATTGAGTGTGTGTTTTATACATATTTTAATCCATTCCAGTTTGATTAGCTGGCTCAACCACTTTTTTCCTACCAGTTTGGTTCAATATGACTTTTTAAGAATGGTGATGTCATCATCTGGTTGCTTCATCTTTTCAACAAGTTTTTCAGTTCAGTTTCAGGTTAGTTTCAAAAATATTCTCTAAAGTCATGAAATGTGAATATGTAGTGTATACGCTAAACTAATTCATTTTTCCCATGTTTATTTTTTAAAAAATAAAATCATGAAAATTCATCACTATATTCCTATATTATGTCATTCAAGTTCCTTGTGAAATAGAGACTCCTACAACCTCCATTTAGACGAGGTCGATTTTAACAATTTTGCGACCGTTAAAAAATGACTGCTGGATACAGGCCGTACGAATCTCTATTTTGTACAAAACTTCATGACATAATAGATGATATAGTGATGAATTTTCACGGCTTTATTTTTTAAAAATATAAAAAATAGAAAAAATGAGGTGGGAGGAGCCAAGTTACTTCCCCCATCTGGCAACCCCATTTTACTATATATGTATAGTCAATTTACAATAAAAACTTTTCATTTCCCTAAAATTTTACTAGAAAAAATGTATTCAAACTTGTATAATAAATGATGTTTGGACTATTTAGCCACAAGTTTAACTTATATTTTTCATAAGCTTGTTGGCAATGGGACCTCCATCCAAATATGGAGAGACAACTGGCTCCCTCAGTATCAAGAGCCTATTATACCCAAGGCCTACACCAGAGAAATGCCTATCCGAGTCTCACAACTAATGGACACAGATGACAATTGGAATAGGTCAATCTTGCAAAAATATTTGGCCTAACAATCATACGACATATTCTAGCCACCACCCTAAGGCCATGTGCGCTAGATACGCTCATATGGAAACCCCACCCGAGGGGTATTTTCGCGATCAAATCGGCCTATCAGCAACTTTCATACTATAGACGAGTTCGGGACAATCAAACAGTGGAACGGGTCAAAAAGATATGGGCCTCTCAAGAACTAGACCCGTGTGTCAAACTATTCATGTGGAAGCTACTTTCAAAATGTCTCCCTACTAGGAAACATCTATCATCTGCGATGCAAAGGTATGATAATACTTGCATTTTATGTCACAACTCTGAAGAAGATGAATGCCATTTATTTGCATCATGCACATACATGTGTGCTATCTGGCTCGCTCTGGGATACAGAACAAACTGCAACACCAATGGCATTAAAGTATGCTTTGACTTGACCGACGATCCGACTAACAAGCTGCTCTTTTTGTACACCTGCAAGCTCCTACACCTTATTTGGTTGGACATATGTGATTATAAATACAAACACCTCATTCCAAATCCACTGCACACAAACAACAAATTGAAAAGCTGGCAGCATACGTCTCAGTCACAAGCACTGGTTAAGGACCCCTTGGACACAAAAATAGAAAACACACTTAACCAAAATACACTAACGGTCACAACCCAAGAGCTAACGCAACACATCATCATGGTGGTTGATGCGGCATACAACTGCAACAAAGCAACCATTGCTATTATCGCCTATAAAAATAATGAGCTCATTCTAGCAAAAAGTCGAGTTGTTCAAAGCCTATAGCTATGAGGAAGCAGAAGCCATAGCCATTAATGCGGTAATCAACATCGCCGCCCGAGTCTGCGACAATACCACTATAGTCCACTCGGATCGCACTCCAGATTGGTCGATTAGAAGGTTGCTAGAAAATTCCATTGACGTGCTCTGCATGTCCAAAAGATCAAAGTGATCTACGCTACAAGGAAGATGGTGTCTGCAACTCATAAGCTTGCCATGTTCTCTCTATGTAATAATGTAACCAATGAATAATTGGGAGCGACCATTCCACACTTCTTGCACTCTATTATCACTAACCAATGGAAACGACTCCATAGTTTAGAAAAACCTTATATTTTTCATAAGCATTGTCTGCACCACGTCTCCTGTAAATTTTGCCAATTACATGTAACAATTGAAATATTCATGTTTAGCTAACCACTTTGGTGAATTTTCAGTAGTTGCATATAATTGACAAAAATGGTAGGAGTTGTAGTGCAAAAATCTCTTTCCATGAAGAGATGATTGCCATCATATTTCGTCATTTTGACATTTCATATTCATCTACATGATTGCTATTATATTTTGATCCTTTAAAATTGGGAACTGTCGGGAGGCTGTTCTGCCGTTTATCATCTCCGGCGTCACCTCCGATGAGCCCTCCGCTGCCTTCCACGTGGGGCGAGAGAGTGTCGGAGGCCGTACTCTCCCGGTACACATCTCTCCCCAAGAAGGGGAAGCCACAAGGCCGAGAAAGAACCGTATTGGCCGCGTTCCTCGTTTCCTCCCCTTCCCTTGATGGTACTTCCTCCCCCATCTGTTAAATAGTCACAAAGATACACGTCTTTCGACGGAATTTTGCTTAAAAATCGTTACTTGGCGATGCCCACTTCCCGTTCGCTCCAGTGCTGGAGGTGGTGGCGCTTGGTACGGGCACTAAGTGCATCGGGAGGTCGCTGCTGAGCTCTAGAGGGGATGTAGTGAATGATTCACATGCTGAGGTTATTGCCCGTAGGGCGTTGCTCAGGTGATCTTGACTTGGTGTGTGGGGTTGCATGTATGGTGCTTGATGAAATGCCAATGTGGATGTGTGTGGGTGTGGCTTGTAAATATGGGTCTTTATTGGCTCATTTTCTTTTGATTCGTCAGTACAGGTTCTTCTACTCGGAGATTGGTCGTGCACGTGTCCAGTTTGATCGGTTTGGAGGTGAGGGGAGTGATGATCAGATGATGGATGATAATGGATCGTGGCTGTTCTGTTTGGATTCAAATAAACCGGGTACGCAGACATACGTAATGCGGTCTGGATGGCACTTGCATTTTTACATCACCCAACTGCCCTGTAAGTTCCCTGCTTTCTACCTCGTGATAATTCGGATTCCTGAAAATAGTTGAATAATTCTTGGTGAGATTTCGGTGATGTTTCATCTGGAATTCGGATTCCTGAAAACGGTTAACACTTGTTAAGGTCTCTGTAAATACAATTTCACATATATAAAATTGAATACACATCTCATATAAATGCCTTCCATTATAAATGACAATAATCGATAACGAAAATAAGAAGGTGTTGCCAGTGAGAAATACATACGAAGGTGTTACGTAATGCAGATTACGTAAAAGTGATGGCACTACCACTTTATATTTTTGTTTATTTATCTCTTAGCCTTTTAAGTTCTCTTTTCTTTAAGATATATAAAAAACGACCAATTAAAGTAGTGAGTTTAAACTCATTAAGTCACAAATCTTTAATAAATACATCTAAATTAGATATTTGATGGCATAGCTAAAATCATAACTGTTGTAAATTAAACATGAATACTGAAAAAACTTTGTTATAATATTCACATCAACTGAATATTATTGAGTAAATATTGGTAGGGGTGTTCGTGGGGCAAAAACCCGCTCCATTTAGAGTTGATCCGATCCGATCCATGATATTGGATCAACGGATCAACCCTCTCCAATCAAAATGGTTATCCATTAGATTGGATACCCATTGGATATCGGATTACCCATGGGTATCCGCGGATCCAAAAGAATTAGGTGCAAGCAAACAAAATTTGTTAAAGCTTCCAAAATAGGATTTCGTGTAAAAATATAAATGACAAAAAAAGTCAAACACTACAAAATTTGCGATTATATTTTAAATTTTAAATGTCCGAAATCAAAATATGTATGAAATGAATATGCCAGATGGTACACGGATATATTAATTTGACAATTACATAGTGATATAGAACAAGACAATTTCATATCGATACCGCTTTAGCACGGGCTTTTATTTCGACTTCTCGAATGTTTAAACATAAAATTTCTCTTAATCACGAATTCTACATTCCTATTTATCTAACTATGATTAAATTAGTGTTTTTTTTAAATCTTATCTTCAACTGTAATTCCGTGTAAAATGTGGGAAACAAAGCAGTGTGCGAAGGAGCCCCACCCCACCCAAACATCGCTGCCGAAACATGCATTGTTATCGATTGCTTACAGGTCGGATATGGTGACAGATCAGACATAAATCTTAACTGTTTTTGTTGTGCTTAAGACTAGGGATAAAAACGGATCTGATACGGATCAGATATGCCTATTTCCATATCCAAATTCACTTCATCTCTATCGAATACGAATCGGATACGGATATGATTCGGATATGCATTAAGGAAACCATATCCTTAAAAAATATGGATACGAATCCGAATCAGATATTTATCGAATCCAAATACGGATTGAATAAAGAGCGGGCCCAACCACATATCGGATAAAGAGCTAATCCAAATATGCATCGAATAAAAAGTGAAATCCAAATATGGATCCAATAAACATGGAATTTAAATACATGTCAAATAAAGACTACATACGAAGATGATTTGTTTTTTTCAAAGTTCATGTGATTTTAAAAAAATCAAGTAACAAATAATATTCAATTATTATATATCTTACTGCCGAAGATATTAAAACGAACAAAAAAAATATTCTTTGCTATATTTTCATCTTAGTACTAGTAAATATTGCTGTGAAATTTAGCAGTTGATCGTATTATGACATCCGAAATAGAGCAAATTAACTAATGATGGTATTAAATTGATTATGGTTATTACACTATCCTCGATAATTCGGCTCAAACAACCGATAATTAACGGTCCACAAAGGCTTACAAAATTAAACAGATATATCAAAGTGACGCTGCAAAATATATAATAATGCGTATGGTAACACCTATACCCATATCCGTATCCGTCCATTTGCATTCCTAATGAATACCATCTAGGTAGACCCGTAGACATCATCCCGATTGAAGGAGTTATGAAATGGATTGACCCATGGTTATCCGCAGACCATTGGATTGGAGCCCCGTATGTCACGGGTCAAATAGGGTTGGATACCCGATCCGATGTGATTCTTTGGATAACAATTGGTTTAGGATCGATCCATATGGATCGGGTCGGATAACCGTGAAACCTGTGAACCATGCACAACCCTAAATATTGGCTATAAAGTAAAGCAAACTATGTCTGAAAATTAATATTTGTCATCATGTACGACAATCGGAAACTACACCACCACATATCATATTGAGTTCATGAACTCTTCTTGTCAGGGAGAGCATGCTCAACACTTCGCCTTGCATGCTGTCCGGAAGATGAACTCTACGTAGGACCTTGCCTTATTGGCATATGTGTCAACAACACCAAAGGTCAAATGAATACCCCAAATATAATCTAAAGGCTTACCCGGAATATAGTCGAAAAGCTATGTGAATAGAAAATGCAAAACCACAGTCCTCTTACAAATCATATATGAACATTTTGTTCAGAACTGTTCTATTGAGTTGGCCTCTGTGTGCGTTTCACTAGAGCTATTTGTACTATGACTTGACATAGTTATCGTCACATGTAATGAACTGTATATAAAGTTTATAAGATAGCATTGTAATGAACTGTATATCACATACTTATTACAGATAGTATATTACAATCAATTGAACTTTAGGCTACGTAGATCATTTATCCTTGACTATCTGTACAAGATTTCGATCTTTGACCCAGGCATTATCCCCTCCGACCGTAGACAGCTATGGAAGTGGAAGATTCATATACCTGTGAATACTTTTCTTTTGCTGCTGAGGCATGATTGATTGATGACGGGGGCTAGGAGAGCTAGGTTCTTTTCTGGTTAGAAATGCTCGACAGATGCATGTGGGTGGATCGGACAACATGACCTGGATTGCTGCAAATTATAAACTCAAACAAGCACATCGTTACATAGCATTTTTAATCACAAGATAATCAGTCAATCACAAGTGCACATGTATTTAACTTGAAAACCCTCCCGAGTAAAGACCACGACATGAGTCTCTCGACTCAGGCTTTCAACTTGATATGCACGAGTTTTCTACTAACCTGAGTTACTTACGAGGTAACCCGACAATCTTATAATCTGAGTTGATTATGTGTCAACTCTACCATATATAGATAATTACAATCTAACAACATCAATATCAAAGTAAATATGCAATAAAGAATATGAGACAAAAAATAAAACGATCTTAAAGAGCGAGTAGCGTGCTCATAAGATTTGATTGCATAACACAAGAGCTATATGCGTTAAGAACGGAGCAGAAAATAATCCATTAATCTTTCTTTCAGAATATATAGTGGAAAACATAGAGAAGAGAATTTATTGCTCATCTTGTTGTATGTTATAGAATGAGGTATGTGATCCTATTTATAGGGCTAGAGTCCTCGTAGCCATTGTCTTTGAAAAATTAACCGTTGTGAACTAATTGATTTTGAAATAGCCTTAAAAAATCTTCCTGAAATGGAATATGATCGATCAAGATACAAAAGATGATCTATCTGAATCAAATGCTCGATCATATGGATTTTGATGATCGATCAGAATCAGAAGATGATCGATCAGTGATCGAAATTGATCGATCATAATATACCCATTATAATTCAAATGTTGATTGATCAAGAAATAAGGTTGATCGATTAGATGTGATTGATCATGTAAGAAAGGTTGATCGATTAGCTTAACTCTTTGACCTGAAAGTCAAAGTCAAAGGGCTGAAATGCAAGATGCATGATACTCGAGGTTTTATACATTCTAAGACATTATATAAATCAAGAATCAATAAAAGAAAAGACTTTTTCTTCATCTTGAGATCCTTGAGCTTGAGATGGAGTTCCTTAGCTTTAATCTCCTATGAGCTTCTTAGCTTCTTCGTTACTTAAGATCGAGCTCCTCGGCTTGAGCTCGTTGTTGGTCCAATTGCTTTCATACTCTTGACCTAGCTACAAGCTTTACACACAGATTTTGTTATTCATCAAATATGCATGATCATGCACCAACAATCTTCCTACTCATGCATGAACTAACAATATGGGCTTATCGCTCTCAAACATGTGACTTAGGCAGGTTGATTGGGCCATGCTTGTGGAAAAGCTTGAAAAGAATTGGTTGGATGAAAGGCTTCTTGTTTATCGTAGGAAGAATGTCTTTTTTTACTCAAACCCATACTGATAGCCATCTATATTTTCTCCCTTTCTATCCACTTGTTGCTGGTTGAGTGTGAAAGAGATTATAATTGTTGATGGGGCATTCTTTCGGTCATGTGCTCCTCGAGAAAACAGGGGCATCCCCTGGTGGATTGGGGCACAGTTGCAAGTCCAATAACAGATGGGATTTAGGAATGTTGCATCTTAAAGAGGTAAACAAGGCTCGTCGAGCAATATGGGTGAAGGGAATTAGGGGGAGAGGAATGAATATTTAATCTGCAATTTGATGCGATCTATATATAGAATTGACACTAGTCTTTTTGTTGAGCACATCTAGGCTCTTTACAACTTCTGCTAGGGGATATGTTTTGTTCTACCAAGCATGGTGGCACTTTTGACTTTAGTGAGAGGGAGTGGTGAATTTCTTCAGGTTTTATACCGAAGATTGTTTCAAGGAGGGGAAGTTATGCAACCAGTTTCCTAGACTATACATCAGTTATCCTTCGTATCACCTGGACTGAAGAAAAAATCCAACTTACGTTACAAGATGATGATGATTGACGGAAGTATATCAAAAGAATTAATATTCGAGGTATGCTTGGTTTCATCAGTTCCATTCAAGATAAAGATAACAATATTAGTAAAACGCATCTCGCACCATACAATATGGATTCCACAAATTGTACCACAATGATTTCTATGGCTCTAGTTTTGTTCAAAAGGAGGATCGTAAATCGTGTGAAATCAATCACGAGGGAAAAACATCGTTACTAGTATATGAATCACATCATAAGAACAATCAAGGTCTAAGCATGTTCAAGTCTATGGGAACAAAAATATGTGGAAACTAACAACAAGAGGGGGGATATTTATCGTTACCTCCGAGGATGTTCCCACGTGATATCCTCTCACACGGAAATGATATTTCCGTCGTTTGATTGCAACGCGAATGCGCGTATGAAGGTGACCTCAAGCTTTCTTACGTGATGGTGGTCGTGGATCTTTGATTGGAGCTTCTTCTCCGGTGTCGACGACGACCCTCCGTCGACCAATTGAACCCAAAGTGGTGGTGCTCCAACGAGGGGGATGATATGGTAGGTAGGTTTTGGAGAGGTCAACCTATCATAGCTTATTTATAGAAGGAGAGGTGTAAATGGATTCAATTTCGGATCCGGTTCGGATCCATATATGGATCTCGATCATCCAAAATAAAACATCGATATCTTGGGCTAGGAATGTCGGAATTGGATGTTCTTGGACTCGTTGGAAAGATCTCGACGAGATCTATGAAATGGAATGATTAGTAGATTTTTTTGGATGTTCTAAATACTCCAGATTTTAGGATAAAAAATACGATGCGAAAAGTAGATTTAAGCACATATGTGTCATTGATTCTCAATTGATGATAACCCGATGTCAGGAAAATCCCGCACAACTCTAACATCTTCAATCATGCGGTCCTGAGCAGGTAACTCCATAGCATAGGCAAGAAAACCTATGCAACCTTGATTGAGAAAATGCTGGTCCTTCAATGCCGACACATATAATACCTCACTATCTGGGGTACGTCCATCAAACTGAAAGGTAGGTATGCATGGGAGACGGAATATTACCGTCTTCTCGAAGCAATCACGACACGCGAGTTGCTGCTTGAGCCAATCCATACCTGAAATGACATCAAAATCTTCTAACTGCATGAGTAAAAGATATGCGGGCATCATGTGCCCGTCAATCTGCACTGCAACATTCTCCACTACTTGTCGTGCTATGAATAATTGCCCATTGGGCCCTTGATTTAATAAGGGGATGAAACACAGACTGTTTCTTTATCTAACTTGGATACAATTCGATGTGCTAGAAATGAGTATGTAGCTCCTGAATTAAATAAGGCATGTACGGATATACCATTCACTGAAATCATACCTCGCACTACAGCTCCTGAGGCGTGGGCCTGCTCCTGTGTGATTGCATTCAATTGTCCTTGAGGCTGTGGTGGGGCGTTAGAACCTATAGCATTGAAGGTTGGTCGTGGTGGATAACGTTGAAAGCCTCGACCCCCATGACGAGAAGTTGGTCCATGTGACTGCATAGATGAGAAAGTTGGTCGTACACTTGGTTGATGGTTGCCTGAGCTGCTGACAAGTAAGGGACACTTGGCCTTAAAATGGCCCGGCTGCTGGCAGTGGAAACACCTACGATCTCCTAGCTGAGAAAAGGAGCCTCCCCAGATAAGGCTAGCACCTCTTGTCTTGCGACTCTGGGAGTGTGTAGAAGAGCGGAAGGAAGTAGTACCGTGACTCACTAAGACCTGCCCCAAAGTAGATGTAGGGGCAAATTTACTAACGGTAGGAGTGGTAGTCACTGGGTGGAAACGACACTCTCTACGAGCTCTGTAGAAATCTCGATGAGTAAATCTCCCTGACTGAGGTGGCTGGAAATGTGACGGACCCCCTGAAGCCGACTCTGGAAGAAGAGAAGTGGGCGTTCGACAGCGGAGAGGAGCCCCAGGGAGGGGGAAGTGGGGAATGGACGAGGGTGACTCATAAGAAGCCTGAAAGAAGGTGCTTTCGGTGTGGGATCAGGGGGCATGTTGCCTCGTCCTGTCCTTCCCCTCCAAGGTGCTACTCCTGCAGGAAGGTAGGACAGTGGACACCGGCAAGCTAGTTGCATGGCGGCTCGAGGGGCGGTTGAAGCATCGGTTCCGGCAAGGGACCCAGATTTCCTTAGTGGGCGTTGCAATTTGCATGCTTCAGTTGTTCGTCGGGGGGGGGGCATCGTTCGCGGAGGTGGTGGGGAACGTGCATCGGGGTGCAACTGCACCAAAGCCTGTAAGTTTTCATAATGCTGTGATAGGGGGTGTTGGCACGGTGACCACGAAAGAGGTTAGGGAGAACGCTCGGGATTCAGGTGGGAATGCACTAATCGGGTTTGCGGTGAGGGGCGTTATCGCGATGGACGTCGTATTTTCACATCTGCGTGGGTTCCTTGGCCCACGGTTCTCTGGCGATGTGGTGAAGCTGGATGAGCGAAGATGCTGTGTTCGTGGGTTATCGACAGCCCAGAGGGATCAGCTTCTTCGCAATGGTGATGTCGACAATGTCTGCTGGAGAAGATTGCGTTTTGCAGATGGGTCCTGCTCGGAGTTGGAGGTTTACGTTGCTAGGATCAAGGGCGTGCCCTTCCTTTCGAGAACGATTGGTTGCTTGCGGAAGGCCCTATGGCGTTGGGGTACGGTTCAAGCGATGCTGGATGACAGGCTCATGCCTGGGTCACCTGTGGAGGACACGAGGGTCCTGCTTGAGTGCAGCAAGCTTCCTGGACAAGGTCAGGGGGCGAAACACGTTTACGGAACTGGAGGTCGGATGTTTCTCGTTCAGATTAGAGCTTCAGGTCGACGAATCTCCGCCTCCTCCGGAGGTTCCAAGGGAGGAGGACGGTGGAGAGACTGGGGGCGCTTCAGGTTCCGTGATGGCGGTTGGCTTTCCGAGGGGAACCCTCGATGGAACAGCGCGAGCGGTTCATTGCACGCGGTGCTTCGCTAACTCTTCTCGGGTGCTGTACCTGCCGTCAATAACATTCCCTTTGCATGATGACGTGGACGTGGGGCTACCAGAATCGTCACCGCTAAGTTATGGGTCTGATGTGGATGTGGGTCCGAGGGTCAAGGCTGCGCATGCGGACCCTTTTGCGGATCCAGGTGCGGTTCATTTGGATATGGCGGATCCGAAGGCCTTTTCGGTTGCGAGTGTCGGTGGGATGTCTTCGGATCCCACGATACTCTGGCTGATCATGACTTCCTCGGCCTCTCGGCATGGTTTGTTCCTTCTTGGGGATTTGGTGATGCGGTAAGTGGATCTCCTCAGATGGCTTCTCTTTCTCTCTCTCTCTCGCATCCTTGCGTAGCGGAGGGGAGGGCTCGGGCGCAAGCTCCCTCCTTTGTGGTTCCAGCACCCTCTTCAGTCAATTCCGATGGCTTTGATTGGGTTGTCGCGGTTGTTTCTACTGTTGAGGTGGCCAGCATAATCTCAGAAGCGGGGGCGAGCGACAAGAGAAATGGGAAGAGATACAAAAGAAGGAGTAGGTCCAGGTCATCACGGGCGGAGGCGCAACCTTGCCCTCCTTTGAAGATTCTCGTTGCGAAGGCCGCGGGTGTGGCCGAAATCCATGGGAGCTTCAACGGTACCAAATGAAAATCCTTTCTTGGAATGTTTGTGGGTTCGAGGACCCGGATAAACGGAGGATTGTGGGGTCGAGATTCTCGGAGTGGGGATGCGACATCATCATGCTTCAAGAGACAAAGCTGCAATCTTTGTCGGACGACTTGTGGAGGTCTTTTGGCGCGGGGGGTTTAGACCAGTTTAGAGCGATGGATGCGGCGGGTTCCTCGGGTGGATTGCTGGTAGCGTGGCGTTCTTCGGCCATGTCCTTTGATTCGGTTATTCATGGGAGGCTTGTGCTGACGGTGATTCTGGTATGTAAGGCTTCCTCCCTCCATGTCGTTGTTTCGTGTGTTTATGGGCCTTGCTGTAATGTGATGAGGGGGGAGCTTTGGGAGGATCTTCTTGCGGCTGGTAGGTCTATCGGTGGAATCCCCTGGCTCATTGGGGGGGACTTCAACGTTACTCTTCTGACGACGGACAGGCTCGGGGGCAGAGGGGGGCAGGACCCGGGCTCGCTTGACTTTGCGGATACCGTTGACTCGATGGGCCTTGAGGTGATGGATGCAGAGGACGCCGCTTATACCTGGAGGAGTTCCAATTCTCAGTCGCGTATTGATCGCTTCTTGGCTTCAAGCGAGCTTCTGGAGACTTTAGCCTTTGCCTCGGTGAAGGCCAAACCACGAGCTTGTTCGGATCACACACCAATCATTTGGTGCTCTAGGGAGGCCCCAGTGCAGAGGGGGCATTTTAGATACGAAAAGTGCTGGTTGTTGGAGGATAACTTTAGGGAGGTGGTGGCATTGCACTGGTCAGGGGTGGTTGTCTCGGGATCCGCTGCTTCTCGTTTTGTCCAGAAATTATCTTCTTTGCGGGTGTGGCTCTCTGCTTTCAAGAGGGAGTCTAGGGCGGCCAGATGCGCTTCGAGGAAGGATGCAGAGGAGATCATTCGGAGTCTCGATGCGTTGGAAGACCTCAGGGAACTCACGATGGAGGAATTGACATGTCGCGGTGCTGCTCAGATGAAAGTTTCTTTGGAGGATAGAAAACGTGTCACGGAGTGGAGACAATGGTCGAGAAGTGTTGGCTTCGAGAGGGGGACGCGAATACATCTTTCTTTCATCGTGTTGCTAGTGGGAGGCGCAGGTCCAATGAGCTGCGCTCCATCTCGATTGATGGGGCCCGCGTGGAGGGGAACAAAGAGATGGGGAGAGCTATTGCGGCTCACTTTAAGAATGTTTCTTCGAGAACTATTCCGAGGATTTGGAGGTGGCTGAGCCTTGATACGATAACTGTGGCGAAGTCTTACTGTGACATGCTTACTCGTGATGTGACTTTGGAAGAGATTAGAGATGCGGTGTGGGACCTGAATGCCGATGCTGCACCTGGACCTAATGGCTTCCCGGTGTTGTTTTACAAGGACTTTTGGGATATTGTGGGCAATGAGGTGTTAGGTGGTCTCGGAGTTTTGTCGGGGGAATGCGGGTTTCGAGAGGGTTAACCGTGCACTCATCATATTGCTGCCCAAGTATGCGGCGCCGGATTCCATCGACGATTTTCGCCCTATTGCGGTCTCAAACGCACTATATCTTATTACTGCTAAGGTCCTTGCTAGCAGGCTTAGCAACGTTCTTGGCAGTGTTGTCTCCCCGATGCAATCGACCTTCATACCTGGGAGGCAGATCTCAGACTGCATCACTCTTGCATCTGAGATCATTGTGGATTGGCAGAGGAGGGGCAAGCGTGGTGTTCTTTGGAAGGTGGACTTTGCGAAGGCTTACGATAGCCTTGATTGGAGATTTCTCTGGTCGGTGCTTAGGAGAAAGGGGTTTCCGGAGAAGTGGATCTCCTGGATGAGGCGGTGTGTTACCACGGCCTCTTTTTCGATCATGGTCAATGGCCGACCGTAGGGGGGGTTGGTCCAGCCACGGAGGGGGGTGCGCCAGGGGTGCCCTCTGGCGCCTATGTTATTTATCCTTGCAACGGATGTACTGACTGATATGGCGATTCGTACGGTCAACAACGACCTCTCTAAGGGATACTCGAGGGAAGGTGTGCTGGTTCCAATTCTACAGTACGCCGATGATACCCTTTTCTTCATTGAAGGGGGTCTGGAGGAGGCAAGGGGCATGGCCGTGGCTCTGGAGATCTTTGGCGAGTTATTGGGGCTGCTCAAGAACGACAGCAAATCCAAGATCGTCCCCTTCGGCCTCGCGGTGCAGGAGGTCGACGCATGTGCGCTGGCGTTGGGATTGAGTTGCTCTTCCTTGCCGATGGATTATTTGGGGATGCCCCTGACCTTGGGCAGAACGAGGACTAGAGATTGGCTCAGAGTTGTGGAGAAGGTGGAGGCGAAGTTAGCGGGTTGGAAGTCTGCTATCCTGTCGAGAGGGGGCCGGTTGGTACTTTTAAAAGCAGTCCTTTCGTCCATTCCGGTATACTTCCTTTCGAACCGACATATACCAAACGAGATTAGAGCTCGGTTGGAGAAGAGGATGCGTGCCTTTCTTTGGGGGAAGCAGAAGGATGGGTCGAGGGGGGTCCACCTTGTTGGGTGGGAAGATATTACGCATAAAAAGGAGCAGAGAGGGTTGGGGGTGAAGTCGCTCGATCAAATGAATGACGCCTTGCTGCTTAAGTGGGCAAGCAGGATTTGGGGGCCGGGGGAGGATCTTTGCTGTGATGTGGTACGAAGGATATATGATAATGGGGGGGGGGGGGCGCCATCGCAGGTCGTCCAATCAGCCTCTCCTACCCCTTTTTGGAGAGGGGTCGTGGAGGTTTTCTTGAGGAATATTGCACGATTTAGGCCGGTCCTTGGTGGGGGGTAATCCTTCTGCTTTTGAGCGGATGATTGGATGGAGGAGGGGACCCTATGCTCGCGCTTCCCTTGATTGTATGCTCTAGCAGAAGATAAATTGAGTTCGGTTGCTGCTTGCTGGCTAGATGGTAATTGGTGCCCCACCTTCTCCGCAAACTTCTCCGACCAGCGATTGGAAGATTTCCTAGCCTTGCTCGATGCTGTGAGGGAGTTGGGGTGCCCCACGGAGGGGAGGGACCACTGGTGTTGGCGGGAGGGTCCGTTCACGGTCAAGAAGGCCTTTGGGGCTATCAGTAGGCCGCCGCCGTCTCAATCAGAGATTCTGATCCGGGATTGTAAGTTCTTCTGGGCTCTCAAGCTTCCTGAGAGAATTGGTTTCTTCCTATGGCTTTTCAGGAGAAAGAGGCTGATGACGAGGGACCGATGTGCCAAACTTTTAGGTAGCGTCTCGGACAGGTGCCTGCTATGCAGTGGAACGATAGAATCCGTGGAACACCTCTTCTTCTTGTGCCCCTTGGTGATTCAAATTTGGCAAGGGGCCGGTTTGACCTGATGCTCCACTGATAATCTCCAGATCTTCTGTGATGTGTTACTGGCAAATAAAGATAAGCCGAGGAAGGAGTTACTTTATCCGGTGGCAATATTATGGGCGGTTTGGCGAGGTAGGAACGACTTGCTTTTCTCGAGCCAACGTTTCTATAAGGAGAACGTGGGGATTTTTGCCAAGCGCTTGGTGGAGGATTGGGTGTTGTAATAGCTTTGTAATGTCGGCGTGTGGTTGTTTTTCCCCCTTGTTTTCTTCTTAGTCTTTTGAATAAAAGCGTGGGGCGAACACCAACGAGTGTTTCCCCCTCTTTCAGGATTTAAAAAAAAAACTTTCTCTCTTCCAGATAATAACTTATAATCGTGAAACATTCTAGGATCACCAGTCATGTAATCGGAAGCACCACTGTCGATAATCCACTCAGATTTGATAGAGCAAGCATTGCTTGTTCTTCCCATATTAAAAACTGAACCATTATCTGTCGATTGCAAAGAAGCAGATTCTTTCGTAAACGATTTCTTCAAGAAGGACTGTAACTCCATGATGGTATCTTTTGCCAAGTCAGGTTCCGTAGATGCTCCAAGCGTCATTATCATTCACCCGGAAGTCATAACCTTTAGACTTTGATTATCTCTCATTGACATTTGAATCAGAGACCATGTGTTCTATATGAATAGTCGTTCAACATAAAGAACATAAATCACATCAACTATCCTAGACAGTAGAGGCAATCACAGGCTTCGACGGAGTGAAAAAAATGCATCTCTCGCCCCTCCTAAACTCATTGGACAAGTTGTTATCTAGAACACAACACAAACCCTCTTTGTCAAGGGGAAAAAATGCACAAATGCAACCTAAAACATAGCAACAACCAAGGGAGATAACACTCTCGGTAGATCTTGCAAAAGAACATCAACCCACAAACTTCAAAATTGTATCGGACCATTGTGGCTCTTTGTCGATCACTTGGCGGACAACAATACATAACCCAATTTCTCCTGCAAAAGAGGAGCAGAAAAAATCTCCAAAAATCGGGCTATACGCCCACAATAGCACTTAAGGGTACAAAGCTCGCACCAAGGGTTGTTCCCCCAACAACCAGGGAACTTACCTCACATTGCCAATGGAGTTCGGATCAATTTTGGATACCAAAAACAACTATAGCAGCAGCAGCAACCTCCCGTAGGTGGATTTAGAAGTCCACCATAACTCCACAACACCGTAGAGTGTTTGCCGCAACGTAAAATGGTGGACTGGCGACGCGAGAAATAAAAAAACCAACCACCAAGAAATTCCAGCATATTGGATACCAAATTCCAGCACTTCAAGTAGCAAAAGATGCAATCGTAGGCCTCAACGAGGCTCTTATACCATTTTAGAATCAAACGCACTAAGCACTCACAAATATAGAGGCATGGATTTACGTGGAAAACCCTTCGGAGAGGGAAACACCGCAAGGTCTCTCAATCCCTAACCTCCCTCACTAGAGATTAGGACACTCTTCACTAAGATAATTTTTCAATGAGGAGGAATGAGTACAATATATAGAGAAGAATGGGTAAACAGTTTCTCATCCAAAGATCCGTTGCTCATATAAGTATGAACTCAACATGGTGCATGGGAAAATATGTCATTATAGTCATGGGAGGATGAGTAAGAACACCCCAAAGGTCGAGGGAAGCAAGGGATCTAATAGTGGTGAAGTATATATATATTTATATATATTACACTTATTTTTTTCTCATGTACATCCCCTTCAAAGTTTCGATTCGCATCCAACACGTAGCCACAGAGAAAGCTAAATTTGGACGAGAGCTGTAATATAGGTAACAATTACATATTTCATATTTTGCAAGCTTTCAATCAAATATATGTATATTTACAAAGTTTTGTATTTTTCCACTTAACTTTCCAAATGTATTTATTTTATATTATTGTCAGAGTATGCATTTATAGATGGGTAAGTGGAACTATATTAGAGATAAAGAAATATATAACATGGAAGAACACCACGATTATATGTGGAACCCACTCCATAAGAAGTGGGATGAAACCACAGGAGAATTACTTCAACAAGTTGATATTTCTATTCAACCCCCTCAACTGTTACAATAGGTGTGGGACTTCTTATATAGCCCCATCAAAATGACCAAGTCCCACTCGTAAATGATGTGAGACTAAACATGTAGATGTCATCTATAGATACATACTCTAACACTCCCCCTCACATTGGAGCATGCAATGGTCGGCTTGGTCAAATATAAAGAAATCACTCACTTACAGAATAGAGAATACATGACACTACTGACAATATCAACTCAATGCGTACTCTATTGGCTGCATGCTAAGGACAATGCTTCTCATGCCTTGTTGGTGAGGAGGAACTAATGGACTGGAATGTGTTCTGAGTTTCCTCATTGGAGAATGTGTTCTATGTACGACGTCTGTCAAAGTCACTAGAACTAAACCGAGTCTCCTCGTCGGATAACTTGTGCTTTGTATTACATAGAGTTACTGACTCTGGCCGACAACATGTCTCCTTCACTGAAGACTACTCCATCTCTTTGAAGGGCCAAAAAAGAACGTCATGGCAATTTCCATACGTTGATCTCTGAAGACATGTCTCTCTCTTAGGGATATCGAAGTGGGTTCTCTTTCATAGGAACCTCGAAAGGATCTCGTACTGGAGTTCATGATCAGAGAATGGAGTCTGAAACTGAGTCTCTCTCTGGATCACTCGAAGAAATTGGGCCACTCGAAAATGGAATGCCTCGAACTAGTAGAGTTTGGAATCTGGATGCTCTACGAAATACTCCTCTTTCTTCCATACATGTCAGAAAAAGATGACATTGACAAAGATGTGAGAAGACTTGAAGATGGGGAAACAAAATCTATAAGCCGATCTCCTTTTTTTTTGAAAGTCTGCAAGGTAAGGGGAAGCACTCGGTGGTGCCCGCCCCATCAAAATATATTTATATAAATAAATAAAGGAGACACCTCCACCGGACATAGTTTACAACACCCCAATACACATAATAAAAAGAGCATTACAACATCCGGTCATCTAACAATCGCCTTGCAAAGCACCCGATATTTTCTTTGTAAAATCATTGGCCCGAGAAAAGCAAGTCATTTCTTCCACTCCAAACCGCCCAAAGAATAGCCATGGGGAAGAGCCGCTCCCTCCTTGCTCTCGCCCTATTCTCATAAACCGAATTCCAAAACGTCTGGAAGTCATTGGTTCGGCACCAGTCAATACCCGCCTCCTGCCAAATTTGCGATACCATTGGACAAGTAAAAAAAAGGTGTTCCACAGACTCAATTGCATTGTCATAAATTAAGCATTTGTCCGCAATGATGCCCAGGAGCTTGACACACCGATCATGTGTCATCAACCTTTTGCGCCTAAGGAGCCACAGGAAAATCCCAACACGCTCAGGAAGATTAAGGGCCCAAATACAAGCACAGTCCCTGCTCAGCACCTCCGAGGTCGCCTGCGGCGGTCTGGAGATGGCACCATAGGCGCCTTTAACCGAGAAACTCCCTTCCTTCCAGCACCAATGATCTCGGCCCCCAATAGGGGCACCCACCTTCCCAACAGCGTCAAGCAGCGCCAAGAAATCCTCAAATCTCTGATCCGAGAAGTTAGCGGAGAACGAAGGCCACCAAGATCCCTCTGTCCAACAGTCCACCACCGAACAAAGCTAATCATCCGCCAAGGCAAATAACTGTGGAAACCGAGAGCAAAGCGCCCCCGCCCCTGACCAATCATCCTCCCAAAAAGCAAAGGAGTCCCCCCTTCCAACGACCGGCCTGAAGAGAGTTATATTTTTAACGAACGTCTTCACCTCGCCCCTCCAGAAATGTGTCATTGCCACAAGGTTAAGCAGCTGCAAATGGGGCACGCCCTTCACCCCGTAAATGCTTCGAACCACCAAGCAGACAAGATCATTACCGGTCCCCACACCCTACTAGTCCATTTAAGCAAAAGCGCCTCATTCATTTGTTCAAGAGATCTTACCCCCAAACCCCCCTACTCCTTTATCCGCAAGACATCCTCCCAACTCACTAGATGGACCCCTCGACGCCCACTCGTAGCGTTGCCCCATAAAAAAAGTGCGCATCTTCCTTTCCAGCCTCGCGTGTATCCCCTTTGGCACCTTGCGACTTGACAGAAAATAGATCAGAATGACGACAAAACTGCCTTGAGCAATATCAACCTACCCCCCGATAGAATAGAGGCCTTCCATCCCGCCAATCTCAAGTCCACCTTCTCCACCACCCTCAACCAATCACAAAGCCATGCTCTCCCCATACCTAAAGGTATGCCGAGATAGTCCATTGGGAGCGAGGCGCGTGAAGAAGCCAAGCAAACCACCAACCCATCAACAACACTTTCTTCCCGCCCGAAAGGGACAAAGCTAGACTTACTGTCATTCTTGCTTAATCCAGAAAGCTCCGAAAAGATTTCCAGCGCCGTGGCCATGGCGGTGGCCTCCTCGACGCCACCCTCAATAAGGAAAAGAGTGTCGTCCGCATATTGGATGATCGGCATCCGCACCTCATCCCTCGAATAGCCTCTCGAAAGACCATGGCTGATCACGCCTGCTGCCATGTCAGCCAGAACATCAGCAGCAATGATGAATAACATTGGGGCAAGGGGGCACCCTTGCCGCACCCCCTTGCGGGGCTGAATCCACCCCCCCTCCGGCCTACCTTTGATCAGGACCGAAAAAGACGCCGTGGTGATACAACGCCTCATCCTTGATATCCACAGATTAGGGAAGCGTAACCTCTTCAAGACCGACCATAGAAATCTCCAATCAAGGCTATCATAAGCCGATCTCCTTTATTTGGCTTTTCTCTTTTTTTCTTCACACAAGCCATCTCAAAATTTTCGGCTTTTCATTTCTTTTTCTTTTTTTCTCCAACCTTGGGCCTTTTTCTTGAAATTTTTGAACAACTCTTGGACACTCTTTTTTTCAGGTTTCTCTTCTTTTTTTTTTAAATCCTGACCCACTGTTGGCCCTTAACAATTGTTTTTTTAAAGCAGCAGCAATAGAGGCCCATTGGGCCCAAAGGTCTCTTCTCCCTCTCCCCTTTCTAATACAAATGTAATAGCCCAACCCGTGGTTTTTAGACCCAATCCAAGGACATCCTTTCACGAAACATAGATGCATACTCTAACAATTATTGATACAATAGTACTTAAAATTTTCAACATACCCACAAATGATGTGAACTTTATTTTATTTCCGCTTCTCAAAAGATATGGTGTCACGGATCATGTTTCTTAGTATGATAATTTGTCTCTTTTTGTTCTCTCTTACCCTGCAGGTGGGGCGGCATCATCTCTCATATCATTGGTTTCGAGGACAAGCAACATGGATTTTGCAGGAGAGACTTCTCCATCTTTTGCGAAAGCTAATGTTATTGCAGGTATTTGTTTTTTAACTGTTTCCATTTTATTAGGGGAAAAATACAATTGACTTGTATTTTGATGTAATCCTAAATCGATTTATCGATGAAAAATTAAGGTGGGTCCTACCTCATATTTGGTGGATCACTTGTTACACTTGTGGGGCTGGGTACATGGGAAAGGGAAGGTGCAACCTCCCTTTTGCAAATTGTTTTTATGGTTGTTGTGACTGGGATGCTATTTAGTTCGTACAAAAGTTGTAACGAGATTGTATTTGGTAGTTTAATCAGACAATTATCATATTATTATTTATTTTGAATATAAATATATTTACTGTTATAAATTCTTGTTAAATATCAACTCTAGTCATACCAAACACTAGCTTAATCACACATTCTGAAGATACAAGATTTTACACAATAGTTAATTCTTAAGGTTGAGAAGCGCTTTGATGCTGTCCGAAGATGCTGTTCTTTAGAAGCCGAAAAGGAGGGTAACATGCTTAGCTGCCTTACCCATCACGGAATATGTTTTTTATGTAGGGAAACCCGAGAGAATGGGCATGCGGTTGATAAAGTGGAGACTGGAGAGATGTTTGTATATTGAAGGAGGGAGGGCTGGAGATTCAGAATATAAGGGTGTTCAATGATGCTTTGCTAGCAAAGTGGGGTTTGAAGTTGTTAAATAGTGACGATATGCGAAATAGGGTTCTCGAGTGTTGTTACAGGTGGTGTTTGTCTCTGGTGGAAAGGTTACAATTGACAAAGAAGCCCTCATTGATTTGGAGAGGCCTGGTGATCGTGGTTCCACCCACATGTGGCAGTCATTGCATGGATGTCTGTGCGATGGAACTGACTTCATGTTATGGCTTGATGATTGGTTGAGGCAAGGGGTAGAAGTGGAGGTCTCTCCAAGGTTCTTAGAGCTGTTTACTGATAGGTTGACTCCTGTCACATAGTGATGGAGCGGGGTGTAGCTGCCAACCTTTGCCTCACCTCTCTCGGATTAGAGCCTGCATGACATCTTTTCTTGTATCTCCTTACTTTGGTGGTGTCACCTAAAACATAGTTGCTGGATTCTTGGGGGTGGGGGGAGGATGATTTTTCGAGGCGTATGCTATAGACCTTCCTCAGAAGCTGGACCATATTTTCACTACGAATTGTTGGTGTGTTCGGTTAGACAGGAGGGTGTGTGGTTCACTTGTTTTTCTTGCTTGATGGCTTCTGTGGTGTGAAATCTCTTGCGTTTTCTTGGGTATATGCCCCTAGTTTTGATGAGGTTTAAAGGAGTTTTCAAGCTGGGAGTTAAGCTTGGGTTAATCACACTTCCAGTTTAAAAAGTGATACCATGTTGTAGGCAATGTGAAATCAAAGATATGTAGTAGTATTCATGTTTTAGAGACACCATGTTGAAAATGCCAGTTTTTCAAAAATCGGTATTCGGTTTTCGGTTGGAAGGATCACCGAATAAAGAATAAATGGTATTTAAGTGACTAATTACAACATTCAGTTTTCAGCTTTGATTTCAAGCTGGGAGTTAAGCTTGGGGTAATCACACTTCCAGGTTAAAAAGTGATACCATGTTGTAGGCAATGTGAAATCAAAGATATGTAGTAGTATTCATGTTTTAGCGACACCATGTTGAAAATGCCATTTTTTCAAAAATCGGTATTTGGTTTTCGGTCGGAAGGATCACTGAATAAAGATGAATAAAGAATAAATGGTATTTGAGTGACTAATTACAATATTCAGTTATGTTTGTTTAATTATGTTTAAACAGATTAAGTAGGTTCAACACATATAATCTTGTATTTTATACATATATGGTCATTAATAAACATGATAAAAGTAGTGATCGAATTACAATTTAACTATTAACATATTTCACTTTACACTATAGAAAATTATAACATATAAATATTAATAATTTTTGTACAGGCAGCCAACTAGTCGGACCACGTTATTCTATTCGATTACCCCTCCGAATAGAGTATTCAGACCAACAAATCGGTTCAGTTGGGTGACTTCTGCAAAAATGGAAGGTTTAGTTCACACACCGAAGCTTTGTACTTCGTGTTGGTGTGTTGTTTGGTTAGTTAATTATTGATGTAGTTTTGATTTTACCACTTTTCTTTGATAATGAAATGACATGTGACATGTGAGGTAGTGATCCTTTGGCTTTTCAAAAAAATCAATAAATGTATTGTACAATTCATAATTATCAAGAATTATAAATGGAAATTCTTATAGGAAATAGTATTCATGTATTTGTTATTTCATTTCTATGTAAATTTTCCATTAACCTTTTGCCTTGTAGAGGTTCTCCTCTATATCAATCATCCTTGTAGCCTCATAATACAAAGTCATCCATTTCTTTCAGCATGGTATCAAAACGACAGTCCAAGACTGAAGCTCTAGTATGTCCTTTATACCTAGGGCCCCATCGGCCGATCTCTCCTTCCCTTCCTCAGATCCCATGCCTCCCCTGCATTGACTCGAAAGTTGTGCACCATTGCCCAACTGCACCCCCTTGTGACACCGTACCTCTTCGACGGTGCCCAACACTCCGTATCGGTGCCCTGCAACCACTATTACAAAATTTGACCGAATAGGCCGAATATTCGGTTCAGTGGGGACGTGGTGTCCAAATAGAATAGAGATATTCAGGCACTATTCGCCCAAACCGACTATTCAGTCCAAATCATCAAGTATTCGACTGAATAGTCGACCGTATGAGTTATTTCTCAACTTCTTGGTCGGGTCCACTCAAGATCCGACCTGAGTCACTGATAAATTTAATCGAATAGTCCTAAACTCTTTCAAAACCCTCCCAGATTCCCATTTTATCTGAAGTGAGGATCTAGGCCCCCTTCGGCATTCTTCGAGTGTGTAGCATTGACCTTGTCCTCCCTTTTCGCCGGTATGGTTTATTATCATTTTTATGTATGATTGCATTCTATAGTCTCCTTTTACATCCATTCCTCTTTGCATTCTGGATCTTCATCATCGTCCATACTTTGATTTCAATTTGCATCCACCATGGTGCGATATTAGACTATTTTTCTATAACATATGACCTATTGCATGTCGAATGGCAATATTAATTAGTCTGGGCATTAGTTTATTTCAAATTGATGCTAATAATGTTTAATATCTATATTGAATATCAATATTATGGGCATTTAATATTGAATATCAATATTACAATATTTTTGTTGGCAGTACTAATACATAGAATTAAAGAGTTATTTTAATTGTGATGATATCATGAGTGGATAATGATGGCTCAGTTTGGTTTGATAGTGAGATTAATCTAGAATGGATTTTACGTATGAAGATTTTACGAATATTCAGTTTAAATGCTCGTTGCAAACATTTAAATGCTTATTACACTTAGTTTGATTTGATTATGATTTTTTACTGTAGAGATGATTGTACCTTCTGGTAATAGTGATGCAACATGCTATACACCACCTGGGTGGAGTGATCCTGCATGGCAATTCGGTTATCTCTAAAAACTGACAGATGTAAACACTGTTGTTTGTAGACTTTACAAGAAGGTGTTGAAGGGTGGAATCTTCAGATTTAAGCAACACCTTGCACATCATAGAGGAAATATTTGCTCTCTTAGAATTATAACTTAAATGTTCATGGTAAAAAAAGTCTATTACATATCCTTTATATTTAAGGAACAAGCTTTCTTCAAAATAATCATTTATATATTTAAAATAATAAAATACACATAACCAAATAATCTGAATATTCTTCCGAATACCGATTATTCTTTATTCAGTGACTTCTCCGACTAAATACTGGATGCCGACTTAATACTGCATGCAACCCACCGAGGGTATTCTTGACGATCTCTGTGACCATCTCGTGAAACATTCCTAGCACATGTAGGTCACCGTCGATGCTCCCTTACCTAACGCGCCTCCTCGAGTCTCGTGCGACTCGTCACACGTGTTGATTTCTCAGGCATGTAAATTCAATCCATCTACCCTAAAGCGCCTTCAACTTTGATGAGAATAAGTCCACACACATATACTATTCCCTACAAGATCGTGTAGACAAAATCAGATCTTTCTACCACCCGGTCTCATCCTTCCTGAGTTCCTTCATTTGTCATGATAAAAAACAAGGCTACTATGCCTCCATCATCATTGGGGGCATTCAAGGGCCCATGTCCATCATCAAGATGGATGGGACCTGTTAGAAAATAGGGAATGTGAAGCGTATCAGAGAAATAAAGACAGAAACATTAAAGAAGACGAGATTTGAATGTGGAACCCCACTCTTTAAGGAGCGGGATGAAACCATGGGAGAACATCTCAAAGGGATGATGTATGCATTGCACTTTCTCACTGGATACATGGGTGAGGGGCTTCTTATATAGCCCTTACCGAGTCTCCACATCCCCCAATTAGTAGATGTGGGACTAAACAACTGGATGTGGTAACCATCTCCCACATAAGTGACGCATGCCAATATACTCCAACACTCTCCCTCAAGATGGAGCATGATATGCTTAGCTTGGACAAACAAAAAGAGATCTCAACTCACAATACATGACACTACAGACAATATCAACTCAACACACACAACTGTCGATTGCTGTCGAGGACGTTGCTTCTCATGCCATGCAAATGAGGAGGACGAAGAGCAGGAGTGTGAGTCAACTGAATCTCATCGTCGGAGAGCATATGTTCTGTATTGCGCCTGTCAGAGTCACTGCAACTGAAAACGAGTCTCTACACGGAGAACTTTGACTCGCCACAACACGTGGACAACTGCTCCATCTATGAAAATGGTCGAACCAAAAAGGCCGTGGAGTGCAATCCTCATCAGAGTCTACGGGAATGCGGAAGCATATTAGAGAAATAAAGATAGAAACATTAAAGAAGACATGATTTTAACATCAAACCCTACTCTCTAAGGAGCGGGATGAAACCACAGGAGAATGCATCAAAGGGCTGATGTATGCATTGCACTTTCTCATTGGATACAAGGGGTGAGGGGCTTCTTAAATAGCCCTCACCGAGTCTCCACATCCCACAACTGGTAGATGTGAGACTAAACAACTGGATGTGGTAAATGGATCCTGGAGGAATCCATTTACTCATCTCCCACATAAGTGACACATGCCAATATACTCCAACAGGACCAACTTCAAATTGTGGGCATTGTCGTTCATAAGTATTATGGAGAGCGATAACAAAGAATATACAGTAAGTCATACCAAAATTTTTAAAAGTAAAAATGTGGCGCCATATATATTATTTGCTTAACAATGTGGTATTTCACTAGCGATAATAGGAGGCGAACATTATTTTTTTTGGTGGAAGTATCAAATGCCATCACAAATGTTATAAAAAATTCCTCAAGCACCCCTCACCCCGACCCTAGGGTATAGTCACTAGAGATTGAGCTGTTCGACCATTGGTTTGTTCCGGTGATTCCTCATTAGTCCCGATTGAATGGTGATGGACATGTTTGGGCGCTTTAACTTGCGTGATGTCATCTTCTCAGTTTGGAGGAAGTAATAATTGCTTGCTCTGATGAATGATGTTATCGATGCTCTTATGCTGATGTTCCCATCTAATCATCTAATGGTTCTTGCCTCACAAAATACCTGATTGGTAAGTGAGTATTCGTTGGAGTGGCTGATGATAAACAACTCTCTAGTCTCCAAGGTCCAATTCTGACACGGAGCTAGGGATCGCTACATAGGCTCTAGTAAAAATAGAGCCCTCTAATGTGGTGCTCGGAGATCTAAGGACGTCGGACCTACAAGGAGTTTCCAATTCTAGCAAAGCTCGACGTCTAAGTCATGTAAAAGAGAAGGGAGTGAAACTCTGATGGTTATGTGGAGGGATTGGAGCACGATCTTCGGTCGCATACTCATTCGGATTAGGGAGATATGAACGGAAGAAAGGGAACTTGAGAGATGTAGAGATGAGGGTGTTTTGTTATCGAGGTAATTGGGTTTACTCAGATCAGATTGGGAGTGAAAATGGGGAAAGGAGGGGGTAGTAGAGGTTGAATAACATGATATTGAAGGAGGAGAAGAGATGGAAGGACAATTGGGAAAGAAAGCAAGGGATAAAGATGTTACCTGTATATGGATAGGTTTCCATCCATAGGGTTTCTAGAGCTAAGCGCTCCAGCGATTCTCACCTCTAGTTATGGGTTGGTCACGACTATGCTTCACAATTGCTCAGAGTTGTTGTAACATGAAGTAGAGATCCATTGATCTTGCTTGGAGTACGAACCTGATCTCATCTTCACCTCAACGTCTTGGGGTTTTGCAATTTCCAAAGATGGATCTGAAGCTGGGATAGGTACTTATCTGCTTCGTGAAGCGGATGATTTTGATCAAGTGACGGGAGCGGGGTTTCATGGTTATCGACCATGGGTAATGGTTGGGATGAGAATGACTTAAACAAACAAGCTCAATCGATTACATGTGAGGTGCATCGAGGGAGCATGAGTTACAACGAGGGTTTTGGGTAACTGACAAGATAGCTGACGAGGTGTGCTGTGGACGTAACAACTTGGGCTGGAGGTGGTTGACAGTTATAGTCATCGAGGGAGGGTAGCAACTCGAATGGTCAAAGGGTTGTGTAGAGAGAATGAGGGAGAAAGAGTGTAGCAGAACGTGGGTGTGAAAGCTAGGGGGTTTCTGTTGACCAAGGGCATTTGGTCCGCCAACCAAAAAAGGTTGTGTTCCTCTCCTATCCCCATTAACGGAACACCACATTGTACCCAGGTAATACAACGGGTACCACATTGTTACTTTTAAAACTTTTGGTATGGCATCGGAATTGGGTACATAGTGCAGGGACTGAAGTAAACACTTCATGGAAGCAAGAAGGTGTACGAGTACGTGTTTAGCTCTCCGACACCTTAACAAAGGAGATCGCCAACGATATTTTACATTTACCCAATGCCAAGGCAATGTGGGACATACTCGCCACCACATACTCCCAAGCGAATAATGAAACAAAGATCTTCTATCTCAAGTATATCACCTTCACGATGAAGTAGCATGGTCCCTCTACATGTTTTCTACTCTTGGATACGAGGCATGTTCAAGAATCTTTATAGGTGCATGCCTTAGAGCACTTGTCCTGAGCAACTGATGGCTTAAATGGATACTATAACGGTTAGTGTTTGGCTTACAGCTCTTGATCCGTAGGATATGATGCTGCTGCAACCGCCTTCTTACATGTGCCTTTATCCCTCCCATGGAGGAGACCTATAGTCGTTTGAGCAATATTTTGGTCCCTTATGCTTCTATTACTCAGATGTCCTTTGCTATGGCAACATCTTGTAGTGAGGAGGTAAGACACAATTTAGAGGATGTGATGATCACGACAGAGTATGTGTCGCCTTCGCCTGCAGTGTATGCAATCATATATGCATTATGAGGATACATACTATCAGAACCATGGTCACCATGTACATGCTCATGTTGTTGAGCAGTTCAAGCCCACTGCTACTACTGAACAAAATTATGATGATCTTGTCTCCTGTTTAAGGGAGATCATAGGTCCTTGAGTTGGTTCTACTAGTGCTCCTCCAACCTCATTTGATATTACTTGTCTCTACCAATACCTCGGGTACAGATTATGCTCTTACCACATGTCATAGTACTGATATTGTAGAATATATCATGTACTTTGAAGTATTTCGTCATCTCTACTGTGACTTGTTCATTCTATCATATCATCGTACCAGTTTTCGCAATCATTAGAGTCATTGCAATAATTCTTTATTTAAGTTGTTGCATTTTGATATTTGGTGTTCATTCATGTTCCTGATCATTAAAGGCACATGTTCTATCTTGTTGATGATGATTTTTCCCCACTTTCTTGGGTCTTGTTGATGAAAATTAAGTTTGAGAGTGGTTCCATTATGCAAACTTTCATTATTGAAATAAAAAAGCATTTTTTTGTTACTATTATGTATATTTGCTCTGGCAATGCTTTGGAATTATGTAGTGATCAATTATCTCGATTCTTCAAGTCTCTTGGGATCCTCCATTAGACTTTGTATGCCTACATTTCTCAACAGATTAGTGTTGTCGAGCATAAGCACTGTCATCTCTTAGAAGTTACCATGACTCTCCTGATATAGAGTCACACTCCTTACTCTTACTAAGGAGATGCTGTCCTCACCGCTCACTATCTCATCAATCATATGCCGTCTTCCATGTTAGAACAAAATATTCCTTGTTCGATTGCTTCTTCCAACAATGATCTTCTTTCTAAAACCTAACATCTTTTGTTGTGTGGTCTTTCTCCATATTCTGACTCTTGGTTAGGACAAGTTCTTTCACAAATTTATCAAATGCTCCTATGTTGGCTATTCGTGGACCTAAAAAGGGTAGCGACGTTTGATCTTGTCTGGCGAAAATACTATGTCAGTGCTGCAGTGACGTCTTTGAGTCTGCCATGTATTTTTCTCTCATAGGGGATATGATTACACCCCTTCAGTCTGATGAGGAGGTTTACGTTCTACCTTCGCCTCCAATTCCTACCACACCTCTTGTAATTTAGGGTTTACCTCATGTATATTCGTAGACCTACTACTAGAACTCATGCTCATGTGCCTTTCCCCATCATCCAACATGCCGAGGTAAATTTTGAACACTTCATTTTCACTGATGGCATTGTTGATGTTTCTGTACAATAGGAGACCATACAAAATGAGAGTGTGACTACTCAGAAGATTGTCATACAAGATGGGAATCCTTCAGAGGATTTAGACCATCGCATTGCACTTCGGAAGAGGACACATACATGTGCTACATACCTCTCTCAGGATATGTTTCACTAAGGCATCTCTTAGAGGGTTTCATGAAGTTTGTGGTGGGATAGGCGGCTATTACAATCCCACACATATCAGGAGGTTATGCATGACCACTGGTATCTTACTATGAGGAAGAAATGGTTGCACTCATTTCACTAACGCGACATATGGAGCTTGGTTAATACCCTAACATGGGCTTTTGTGGTTGGCTACAAGTGAGTCTTTTTACAGTGAAAGATAGAGTAAATAATAATGTTACTCGCTATAAAGCCAGACTTGTTGCACGTGGATTCAATTAGACATATGGGGTGGATCATCATGACACTTTCTCTCTTGTCGCACATCACTCCATTCTACAAATCCTCCTTTCCGTTGAAGTAGTGAGAGACTAGATGCTCTCCCAACTAGATGTCAAGAATACGTATGAAGACATGTAGAAGGAAGTTTATGTGCAACAACCACTTGGGTTCGATGCTGAGGGGAAGTGTCAAAAGATATGCAGATTACACAAGTTTATTTATGGCCTTAGTAAAGTCTCAGAGTATGGTTCAAGAAGACCTCGAACCTGATAGAGCAACAATACTTCAAATGATCAACAACAGATCACTTGCTCTTTGTTTACGGGACATCACGAGGTATTGTTATTATTCTCATCTATGTTGACAACATTATTATTACATGAGATGATTTAAAGGGAATCAATGAGGCGAAGTCATTTCTTGGCAACATTTTTTCACCAAAGACCTTGGTGAACCATGAACTATTGGGCTCGAATTTTTCAGGAATCAGAGAGGACTAGTGATGACTCAAAGGAAATACATTATTGTTATCCTTCTAGAGATTGGATGGCATATTGCAGACCTACCACTTCTCCTATGGATCCCAGCATGAAGCTCTATGACGATGATACATATGAGGTGGACAAGAGGAGATGTATATCTTGTTGGGAAGCTTCTATATATAATTATCACCAGAGAAGCCATCTCCTTTGCCATGAGCAAAGTCGACAAGTTTGTAGAGCCTCTACATCATGCATATATTGATGCAGTTACCATGATCTTAAGTTACCAAAGGTCTTCACCAAGTACATGGTTACTTTTTAGCAAAGGGACATCCCTTGATATCACAATTTGTGCAAATGCTGATTATATATGATGTCTTAAAGACATGAAGACATTGTCTAGATTAGCAATGTTCATTGGAAGCTCATTAGTCTCATGGAAGAGTAAGTAACAAAATGTTTTTGCCAGGTTGAGTTTTGAATTCGAATATAGAGCCATGATGCAAGGATGCACTAAAATGATGCGGGTCAAGTCTGTTCTGACTGACCTAGCTATATATGTACCTCTTCCCATGTATCTACTATATGACGGTCAAGCTATGTTGTTCATTGTCAACAATCCACCCTTCCATGATAGGACCGAAAACATCGAGGTGGATTATACTATGTTAGAGATACAATCCAGAAGGTCTTCATTATTACATCCCATGTCAACTCTAGGGAACATACTGCAAACATATTTAGGGCTCTAGTCGGGGGCTCTTCCAGGAGTGTTCTTCCAAGCTAAGCATGATAGATATCTACGCTCCAGCTTAAGGGGAGTGCTATAGGAAATAGTATTTTTGTATTTGTTATTTCCTTTCTATTTAAGTTTCTTGTTGGCTTTTTGCCCTTTAGGATTTCTCTATATAAAGGAGCCTTATGACCTTAGAATAAACAAACCATTCATTTCGTTGCACAAAAATAAAGAAATTAAACTAAATAGAAATGAACTCTATTGTACTTGCTTAAATGGTCTGGTGATGGTGGAATGTTCCTACCACCTAAAAGAACATGGTTCAAAGAAGGCTTGGCTGTTTTTGAACTCTATTAAGGTATAAATTAATCATTTAATTCATACTCAAGTCGGATGTTCTGGTTGGCTGACTAGTAGGACTGGCTGTCCAATGACCAGTTTATATTCAATTGGCAATGCCACCAAACTGTATAGTCGGATTGACTAAATGTCTAACTAACTTACTTTTATAATCTTGTTTCATGTACATTTCCGCTAAAATGCCACCACATAAGAGTTCAATCAAGAATATTTGTAGAGTTTTCTTGTTGGTCGTTAGGATTCTTATCTCTTGAAGATGTTTCTCAAGGTTACAACTTGAGTTTTAGGTATTCGGAAATTTTGTAGCTTATTGTGTCTCATTTGAGGGTCAGCTTTATTCCATAAAGGAGATGGCAATTTGGCACCAGTTGTCTAGCAGTTTCCATAAATATAAGATGCTGATCTGATGGATATCATCAGATCTTTGACTCGTAGGAGCTCTGCTGAAGTTTCTCATGAGGCGATTCCATCCAAATTCACAATATTGATATGTAGTTGGACATTTATTGAAGTGAACTTAGATATATCAAAGAACACTTGTTGGAGATTTTTCCTTTGGAAGTGATACGTGTAGGAAGTGTCCTAATGTCAATCGGAAAGTTTGTCATGAACTTTAAAAAAATACAGCAATTTGGTTATCACGTGTCATCCTATATATCGAGAAAGATTTACAGGATTTCCATTGGCATCACGGTAAGAGATGTCTCTGAATAGTAAAGTTTGACCACAGTCTTATATCATATTATTTTCGTGTAATTCTTGGGGTTGGTTTTCTAGGACGAGTGTGAAAAGTTCATGGCTTCGAACTGATGATGACAATTTCAAAAAGAGCCATGTAAGGGTTGCATGGGCATTTGACATCTAGTCATGCAAATAGCATGTGTTTATATATTTTCATATCACCAAAACTTTTGACAAATTCTTGTATACTTTTTTTAATGAACAAATTCTTCTATATTGGCTCTACATTCTTATATGAATAGGATAACATGACTAGAAAGGTCATGATTTATGAGGATTGAGTTGGATGCAATTCCTAAAATGTTGGGCTATAGTGTCATTTGTGGGTTTCACCATGTTTGGTTAATAGAGTCCGTTGGAGTTATTTCACCGCCCATGGTATTACCCCCGTCAGGCCCTTCAAAACGGACGTCTTTCTCTTCAGTCTAACATTTCCCATCTCTAATAAACAGCCTCTCCCATCAGCTTCGGGACCCACTTGGTTGGTAAATTCTTGTTGCACATGTTCAGCATCCTCAGAACAAGCCATCCCTCGTCCGATGGTCTACGGAAATCCTCCCACTTCATGAGTAACAAGTCCTTCCCATCATCTCCATTTTTCATCCAGATCTTATCAATGTCTCTCTCCATCTTTGTGGGTGTTTTGAAGATAACATAAAAAAGCATGCCATGAAATTAGCTCTTGATTTTACCAAGAAGGTAAATGGAGTTGAACTATTCTTCATTAAAATGGAAGTTAACCTTCGTCCAATGCATTTCTAGCTCCGTTATGTGGCCTTGTTACTTTTAGCAGTCCTTGGTCCATGACTAGTGGATAACCTACTGGTTGACTTGTTATAGAGTTAAACATATACTATCGATGATAGAATTTGCCTATATTTCTGATAGCATACTGATTTTATATTTGCAAACTATTTTGTGTTAACAGAGGCACCAACATATTTTTTTAACAGATGCACAAGTGGAAGTCTTCAGCATACAAAATGAAGAAGGAAATTTGCAATTGGAAAGTCTACCAGCATCTGACTGGACAGTTCGAAAGAAACCCGGACGAGGAGAAACAACATTGTCAATGAGCTGCTCTGATAAAATAGCCCGCTGGAACATTCTGGGCGTTCAAGGTCAGCATGTGACCACAAATGGTCTTCTAGGCAGCTTGGAGCAGATTAGCACATCGAGTAATTTCTCCTCAAGGTATTGCTATGTAATCCATAATTGGTTTATCTTTATCCCTACAGGAGCTTTGCTTTCGCATATAATGCAACCAATATATTTAGCTTCCACCACAATTGGTCAATCTCCCCGTGGCACATCTGAAGGACCTTTCTCTGATAGTCCTATCAAGAAAGCAGTGTTTGATCGGATCCTTCCATTATCTGATAAGTTATCTGGTCCGTTTCAGCTGAATAAGGTTGACTGGCGTTTCTTCCCCGATCATAGTGAAGTATATACTTAATCATTGACAGATTCTCTTTTTTTGGGCAGATGCTTTTCTTCGAGTCGCCTGTGCCACCACCAGAATTTCAGCAAATAGAAAATGATACAGCAACACTGAATTGCGGGTATGTTATAATATTTGTTCCTTAAACTTTGACTTTTGAAAGCTGCCCGACTCTGCAAATGTTCTCCATATAGTGTGTGTTAGGCCGATCATGTAGTGATGTAATCATTATTACTACTCATCTAGATCCCTGATTGCAGTTTGAAATGTATAAAAGTAATTACTACACAATGTGGAGGCTGTTGGTTGTTAACAAGTGTGTTATATGTGTTTCGGAATGGTGATTATGATTGTCGATTTAAAACTGTCTTCCGTATTGTGAAAATATAAAAGATAAAAATGTTGAATCAAAGAGCAATAGAAAACATGGATTTATATGGAACTTTACTCCCTAAGAAGCGGGATGAAGGGGAGAAAGCCACAAAGGATTGGATATTTCATCATCTTTTTTAATAGTTACGAGGGGTGTGAGGGTCTTTATATAGTCCTGCCTAATACACGTTCCACAACTAAGCAGTGTGGGACTAGACAAAAGGTAGTGTAATTGGATATTCGAGGGATCCAATTACCCATCTAAATGCGTACGTTATGTTTTGACTCTCCTACTTCTACAAGGTGTTCTCTTTTTGTTGTGCCGTGAGAAGTGAGACATGCATCAGTTAGCAGAAAGCCATTCGGAAATTTAGTCAGATCTTTTACCAGAATACCATTGGCCATTTAGATCTTGTTGGATCATCAAGCAAAAATTCTCTGGATATTTTAGCACGAATATCATCAATCCATTACATCTCATTGGGGCATTCTCCCTTGAGTTATTTTCAGTATACATTTCTTTATGGGAAATATATTTATGCCACTGACCGTAAATCAGGAAACAATCATGAAACTTCTTTTTGCTATTCATGTAGTTGATACATCACAACTCTATAAAGCTATGCAGTTTGGGGCAAGGAAACAATCATGTTCAATGAAGAAGCTATTCATTGTTTGTGCAGATATTCTATATGCTGGAATAAATCTGGTCTTCATGAGGTTATACTTGGAACAACGGGTAGGAAACAAGGAACTTCTACAAAAGGTGCCCTATCCCCATCAACGGAATCTTCTTTATGCAAGTATGTGATGTCATTTCATGATTGTATTTAATCAGAACTTATTATGTTTTTGGATGAGTTTCTTTGGATAGTTTGGAGTGGAGAGGTAGCGGGTTGCTGCAGGAGATTATTAGCCTTCCCCATTGCAATAATAAATAAACAGGATATGCATACATAATTCATTTTGAGTGACCAACTTGCCCTTTTCAAACAACACCATCTGCCACTGTCTCATTGCCTTGAAACTTCGATAAATTTGACTCCATCTCTTATAGATCAAGAAATGTCTAATCTTCCCGAGATGCAATGTCCTCTTCTACCCCGTTTTCCCTGCTCTGTATGTTTTTGCTGAGCTACCTCATTTTAGTCACCTGCCACCTCCACCGGTGAACTAACACGCCTCCTTGACCCAATTGCTAAGCTGAAACCATACCTTTCTATCATTGTTTACATATATATCTTGTCTCCTTTGAAACATACCTGCCTAATCCCCAAGGACAGATCTAGAAGGGTCTGTCAAGGGATGCTTAGAGGTACCACTCACATAGTCACATTATTATATACACCTAGATGACCATGTGCTGAGTAGTCATTTTTGTGGTGAACGGATATATTGTATCATGGTAATAAGCACGTAGCAACAATCCAATAATGAAATGAATCCAAAGTTCAGTTATTTCTTTAAACTGTGTGACCATCACCCCCTGCATGTTCCACTTCCTTTTTTTGGCACTTCGGACACTTCTTTCATTTTGACAAGTGATGGGAGTTGACATTGGCATTGGGATTCAAAACCTTCAGTTTCAGTAATTAAGCTAGAAAAGAGTTGGGACGGAGCTTCGGACAAGAAATCTTTAGTACCTTAATGCCAATGAGTCGGGTGGAATTTCGAGACCTACCCACAACAAACTAATAGCATCTACAAATCGAAACCAAAAGAAACCCTCAAATCAAATATAGATGAGGGAGAAAGTTCCTATTTTGAAACTCATGCAACCTTTTATTTTAGGGTTTTTATCAGTTGTGTCACTCTGAGATATTGTAATATCAGTTATGTGCCTCCCTTTTTCGGAATATCAATTGTGCCCCTACCATGGAAGGACAATTGATATCGATATCGGTACCATGTCGATAACGATATATCGCCGATATATCGACGCCATATCGCCGACATCGGGATTCAACTCGCCTTTTTTGCATGTCGATACCCGATATCGGACATATCGGCGATATATCGGTGACTTGTCGATACCGATATATCGCCGATATATCGGGATACGGCCTTCCATGGCCCCTGCCTTCTTGCAAAATTCACAATTCTGCCTTTTGTAATATCAATTATGCTCTTACTTTACCTTAAATGAAGGGCAGAGCTATAAATTTTGCAAAAAAGGTAGGGACACAACTGATTTCAAAAAAAGAGAGGGGTATTACTGATATTGCAATATCTCAAAGGGACACAACTGATAAAAACTCTATATTTTATAACTAACTTCTATTCCTTATCATTTCTTTTCCAATCAAAGGGACAATAGCAAATAACTAGCATTTATCCCTCCTTATCACTATGAATACGACCTTTCCAAATGAAAACAAATGATGGATAAACCTCCCTTGTCCCTCCTTATCCTCTGCCAAACGAGCCCTTATTCTCTTAGTACCTTCAAGTCAATGAGCGGAGCAGAATTACGCACACTGCCCTAGTAGCATGGACTAGTATAGGAATCCTCCTTTTTGTATCTCTAATTCAGAGTTGATGCTGTGTGCGTTATACAAGTCTTTGAGTCTTGTCCATTAGACTAGAGTCTAGATGTCCACATACCTTCCATACCTCCCAGCAGAATAGGTAGCTAAGTGAAAAGATGATCATACTTATTACTTGGTTCCGTTAAATGAATTGTTTTCTCCTTTTACCTCATTTCAGTTCCATCATCGCAGGTACCTTCATCATCATTCTTGCAAGGTATAAGAAAGGCTAATCAAGAATTAGAAAAGAACAGTGGTCAGGACCTCGCATAGGTCTGACGGGTCCATTTTGCGAGATGTAGAAACAATTAGGAATCAAGCACAAGCAGTCAACTGTCCTCGAATATGATGAGACTGGATGTTGAAAAATAGGTCATCATGCCAAGATTCTGAAGTAGGTCTACATGTATAAGAATGCACTTGCAAATAAAATTTTTAATAGAGGAACACCTGTCAATATCCTGTGTTACATAAAGCCTACAAAAGTTTTCTACATAAATATTATGTAATTATTAAAAATTAGTCTCTCTATAAGGATAACCTTTTAACTTTTCTATATTTACATATTAGGTCCCATTTCACGGTTTTCCTGAAATAAGCTCTATTTCTTGTGCATACAAGTTTCCAATGCTAAACTTCCTAGATACTAGTTAGTCAATTTAGTCATATAATCTCGTCATTTGCGTGCAAACCTGCAGTAATCGCTAATTCGGAAATTGAAAATTCTCCAGGAGGCGACTATTCGAGACATTTATGTCAATCATATCGGACCTATCCATGAAAAAGAAATTTGATCGAGCTTCTTATCATGATGTGAAGGTTCTTGACCCACATTGTCCTATTTTTTACTTTTTCGGGTTTGATTTTGTAGATAGTTACGCTTCCTGCACATGGATGCATTTAACATTTTAGTTCAGTCATATTTCTAAACGGAAAAAGATGTTGACAGGCCATGGCTGCTGAATATCAGTCTGCTGTCAGAATTTTCAAAGGCTATCCTCCCTTCAACAATTGGTTTCAGAAGCCATATGGCCTTCAAGCCTTCTCACTCTCCTGATCAACTTCACTGTCTGGTTAATTAATTTGCCCTAGGTTTGATGTTAATGAAAAGAGATATAACTGCTGCCTTATATTGACAGAATTTCTCCTCCTGCGGACTTCTGCCTGATACAAAATTCTTAGTTACACTTGTTATGAAGGGAACATGCTATTTCTGAGTTTAATGCTTGCGAACTAATCTTGGTCACAGCTAGATGTATAGACGACACTTTCAAATACATTACAGCACATTTTAACAAGTCATGTCCAGCTTTTACTGCAAACATGAAACTCGAGGAACTCCAATTGAGGAATCTGCTTAATGCCACATCCAGGAGTTCGAAAATCTTGAGAGGCTTGTATGTGTAGTGGTGTTTCATATCCATGTGGACATGGGTTAGGGGTGGTTGTGTTAGATTAATGTAATGGTACTCCCCAATCCTTGTGCATGACGATGTTGGTTCTCAGCCCCCACATTATTCTGGTGGAGGGCTTTATGGTAGGGGGTGGGAGGAGCGAGAGAAGCGAAAAATATCTTTTGGATTTGGGATAATATCGGTGGAAGAAATTTTTTACTTGTGTCCCCTTCGAGGTTTTCCAATTATAGTTATTTTCCTATCTTATTTGCAATATCACTTGTGCATGTATCTTCTTGTGCATGTATCTTCTTGTGCTATTAACACTTGTGCTGTTCTTGCCGGTTGTCGTCCATTTCCCTCCCAAACAAACACTAACTTGAGGGTAGAAGTGTATTTGGAATGAAAAGGAAGGAGTAAAAGTCTCATTTGTATTTATTCCTCTTTATCTTTTTCCTTCCTACTGTGCACCTCCACGGCTCCACCCCATCCTCAATCCTCCTTGCCCCAGCTCTCTCCAAACAAATGTCCTTGCCTCCCTTGCCCCATCCGCACTGCCCTCAGTCTCCACCGACCCACAACCACCTCGTCTCTGCCCTTGATCCATGCCCCCAATCCTTTCTTCCTTGCCGCAATAACCACTCCTCCCTCGGCACCTCTGCCCACTTGATCCTCGCTCCCATCCCCCTCCTCATTGTTGTCCCTAGGCCCATCATGCCCCATACCTCTGCTCCTCAACCATCTCCAAACTTTGCTCTAGCTTCTTCCTCCTTACTCCACCTAGCTCCCTACCCCTGCAGCCTCCTTCGTAGTGCTTCCTTGCCCCTCCTCTTTGTCACCCCCAATCCCTCTTGCTCGTAGTTAGCCCTAAGAGTTTTTCCCCTGACAGGGCATCCCCGTCATCCAAATGCCCTGTCAGGACATCTGACCATGGTATTTCTCTGTCAGGGCATCGATCGGTGAACGGTTCGCCAATCTGCAAACCGTTTGTCGATCAAAGCTTATTTCGGAAAACTTTTAAATTTTACATTATTAAAAATAATATATAAAAACATTTGGAATGAGAATCGGCAAGCCATTTGCCGATTCTCAATTCCAAATGTTTATATATATTATTTTTAATAATATAAAATTCAAAAAGTTTTCCGGAATAATATTATATATTATTTTTATGCACAATCGGCAAACAGTTCGTTGATCGATGAACTGTTTGCCGATTGATGCCTTGACAGGGAAATATTGAGATCAGATGCCCTGACAGGGCATTTGGGTATTGGGGATGCCCTGTCAAGGAAAAAACTCTAACCCTAACCATCCCCAATTGGTTATTGAGCTTCAAGCCAATTTCATTCCTGCTTCATTCTTTATGCGATGGCATGCTTAGGGTGGAGGGGTGTGCTCGAGACGAAGGAACTGCAAGCTTCGGACAAGCTTGGGGTAGAGGGAACATAGGTCGCATCAAGGTTTTAAAAATCAAATCGGATATTGAACCGGTTTGTCTTCGGTTTGGTCCAATAGGGTTAGATCGTCGGTCCAAACCGGTTGGATCAGTGATGATGTTAGCATGGCGTCACCATTCCTATCGACTCGGGAAAAATTGGACCGGGCTTAATTTAATGGTCAGACCGGTCGAACCGATTTTTTAAACCGATAAAATCGGATACACATATATAAGTATGTATTTATATATCAATGAAATAATCGTTTAAAATTGTCCAATCTTTCAATAGAATACATGATTGTCTTTTTCGAGTAAAACTTTACAAAAGTTAGTGACATTTTCTAGAATTATATATGAATATAATATTGTAATCATTTATTTATAGTTCCTTTTATATAATTACTCTAAAAAAGTACTGGCAGAATGTATATTACAAAAGAGAGGGACATAACTTATATCGTGGAAGTTTAGAAGGGTACAAGTGATAAAAATCCTATTATTTCATTATTTAACCTTTATTTTTTGAAAATTACCAAACCATCAAAATTGGATCAATCCAGGTCAACCCGGTCCGATCATCCGGGTCCACCCAGTCTGTCCACGGGTCTGACCTGAATTTTTATTTTTGTATTTTTTTTGAAATTAATTACACAAAATCGGCCGAACCGACTGGGTCAGAGCCGATTCATGATCCAACTGGTCCCACCGGCCGATCCAATCCAATTTTTTAAACACTGGGTCACATTCACAATGGGATGTAGAAGAAGATTAGTGAAGGTTACAATTGAAATAAGATTTTGCACTTGTACCCTTCCAAGGTCGGTAAACTTATTAATGACCCAAGAAGGTAGGGGCAGAAGTAATACTGCACAAAAGGATGGGTTACAACTGTAAGTGTAGAATCGCAGAGAGATGCAACTTCTTCCTTAACTATACATTGGCTTGTATAAATCATATTTGGTTCACATCATTTACGGTCAGAATAATGGAGGAGCGCGTGTTAACGGTGTAAGAAGGTAGAGGTATATGTGATATAAAAAAAAGATAAAGTCATATGTAATTGCAGAATCTTGGAAGGACAAATTTGCAAAAACCCAATAAAAAATACCTCGATGAGCTCGTGAATCATGCGCTCGATGGAGTCTGACATGGAGGGGACGGCATCACATGAAGTCTGACATGGGTGGGGGCGGCATCACATCATACACCGAACATCGTACAAATTTGCCAGTAATGGAACGTGGGCATCTCTCCATCTTCCAATCAAAAGCCACTTTAGCTTATCATTATGCTAGGCCATGTTCGTTTGGGTATAAGGAGGAATGGAATAAGGGGAATAAGCCCCCAACACGTTTCTCCGTGGTACGACTATTCCCCATTATTTCATCTTATTTCACTCTTATTCTTATCTTTATCCCACCTTACCTACCTTTATTTCACCTTATTCTCCTTATTTTTATCCCCCAGCCGAACGGAGAATAGACCCTTATTCCCTTTATTCTCTATCCTTATTCCTGCTTATTCTCCTACCGAACGGGCCCTAAGGATCCAGGGTAAGGTATCAAAAAGGAACTCAGCTTTACATCAATTATCAATGGGAATTTTATCTGACAGAACCTATAATCTTTTGTAATTACTTCTACGAAGAACCTATAATCTTTTGTAATTACTTCTACGAAGAACCTATAATCTTTTGTAATTACTTCTACGACTTTTGAAACATCCTAATTCCTCCTTCAACCCCGTAAACTTGCTAACCTTTACCCTAAAGACCGTGTGGTTAACCCCCGTTCATTTATCTGTTAAAAGCAATCGCATTCCGTTATATTCTTTTATATTATGCCCATTTTGTTTATCAAATTTACATTGAGTGCCATTCCATCATTCAAGAGGAGCTGGTCCTGACCCCCCGCCCACGGCTGCACACCATCGAGTTCAGAAGCGCAAAGAAAGATCTTCTCATCCAACTCGCCGTGACAGATCTCGCCGGAACGATCGGGATGGCAGAGTAAGCAAGAATCAACCTCCTGACGCCGTCACCTTTGCATTACTATCATCTTGAAGTTGGGTTTTTCTTGTGCAGTTACGAGACCAGGAGCTATCCCGACAGCCTGAGGGAGGGGTCGGTAACGTCCAAGGACGACGCCTCTATAGGTCCGGAGAGCCCCCGGTCGTCGAAGCAGGACCCGTTGGGCCTGTGGGCGCCCCGCCCCGCCGAGATGCCCCCGATCGACGACTACCTAGCCGCGACTTGCGCCACCACGAGCATCCACGTGACGGCCCTGGACGGATTGGTTAACCTGACGATGCCGCTGCCTGCCCCCCCGGTCGCTGATGGAGCCCCCCACCCCTCCCCCCCTCCGCGCCGATGCTGCTCCGCGCATCCCCCCTCCCCCCCTCCAACCACCGCTGGAGCCCCCACCTGCTTCCCCCGTCGATGGTCGTAGCTGACGATGCTGCTACCTGCACCTCCCCCACTCCCGCCGCTGGTGGCGTCCCCCGGCTTCCCCCGTCGATGCCCCCCGCCGCCCGTGGATGGAGCCTTCCCTGCTTCCCCCGTGGCGGATTTTTCTTTCTATTCTTTTTTTATTATGTTAGCCAATCGTAACCGTTCGATGGTAAATTGGTTAGATTAACTCACGACTAACTCAAGTAACTGACTCAAATATAGTTAAAATTGACGGGAGGGTTTGTTGGATAAGACGGAGCAAGTTTACGAGATCAGTGGAGAAATCATGATGTTTTAAAGGTTGTAGAGGTAATTGCAAAAGATTATAGGGACTACCGGGTAAAAATCCCATTATCAGTATACAGACTCATCTTTAAATTGTAAAAATAAAGAGGACTGACATATTTATTTGTCCTATATCAAGGACTCTGTCAACCTATCATTAAAGTATGAATTAATTTAAATATATTATTACGTTGGAATGACTATATTGCCTCATCCCGTAAATTTCGATTTGGCATTGCAACTCGTCCGAGACTGCCACCTCTGCTTTGCTCTTCGTCGTGCACCACCCTAACGTAAGCATACACTGCTCCTCCAGCTTCCCCCTCTGCCAAGTGTAGGGGTGTTCGTGGGGCGAAAACCCGCTCCATTTGGAGTTGATCCGGTCCGATCCATGGTATTGGATCAACGGATCAACCCGCTCCAATCAAAATGGTTATCCATTAGACTGGATACCCATTGGATATCGGATTACCCGTGGGTATCCATGGATCCAAAAGAATTAGATGCAAGCCAAACAAAATTGGTTAAAGCTTCCAAAAAAGGATTTCGTGTCAAAATGTAAATGACAAAAAAAGTCAAACACTACAAAATTTGCGATTATATTTTAAAATTGAGATGTCCGAAGTCAAAATATGTATGAAATAAATATGCCAGATGCACGCGGATATACCAATTTGACACTTACATGTTGATATAGAACGAGATAATCATATCGATACCACTTTGGCACGGGCTTCTATTTCGACATCTCCAATGTTTAAATATAAAATTTATCTTAATCACAAATTCTACGTTCATATTCATCTAACTATGATTAAATTAGTGATTTTTTTAAAATCCTTTTCTTCGAATAAGGAATGTATTTTCGTGAGGTGCAACATAAATTGCCCCGTCACTTTTGAAAATTAGTTCAATATCGATTACTTATTAATAAATATATTTTTGATTAGAGATCAAACCAATAAATTATAGGGTTCTTGCCGGTACACATTCCAAATAAACATATATACGTATTCGGATCCGTATATTCAAGCCATTACCATATCCATATCCAGAAAATTTTTAAAACCCATATCCATATTCGATCCGTATTCGATTAATATTCGGAACGGATCGGATACAAATATCACTATCCAGTAATTTTTCGAATACGGTAAGCGGATATTCGGATATATCCGTATCCGCTTTCATCCCTACCTAAGACACACCGACCTCTATCTTGATAGAGCCAACTGGTACACGTGACAATTTTAATATAAACAGAAATGGATATATCTGCATCTATTTTATAAAGATTTTGATATCCATATCAATATCCATTTTAGAATAAATACGAATATATATATATATATATATATATATATATATATATATAACTTGGATACCATCTTTCCGGATTGAAGGAGTTATGAGATGGGTTGACCCATGGTTATCCGCGGATTATTGGATCGGAGCCCCATATGTCACGGGTCAAATAGGGTTGGATACCCGATCTCATGTGATTCTTTGGATAACAATTGGTTTAGGGTCGATCCATACGAATCGGTTCGGATAACCGTGAAATCCGTGAACCATGCACAGCCCTAGCCAAGTGCCTTTCGGTGTAGGCATACGTGGCTCCTCTACCTTTCCCTCATCCGTGTGCCTCTCCCTGGCCCTCCTCTCATACCTCACATCTGCTTCTTCCCCCTCTATTGAAATACTCCGGATGACGGCGGTCATGTCGACATTGATGATGGCGGTCGCACCGCCATCGTTCTCGTCCTCCTCTTCCTCACGCTTTCGTTATGTGTGAGGATTTTGAAATCTGAATGGAAAGATTAGTAGAGAGATTAATGAGGAGATATTTTAGACAGCTACGCACAATAATTAGATAATTAATAATGATCAAAATGTGTTTTTGATTAATTAAAATATAATAATGTTAACATTCCTTTAATAACATTTGTCGGATTAATTATGGATGCATGGGATCGCTGGCCTTCCTTAGATATGCACGGACCATGGCTCATTGGAAAGATATCACACACGCACACGCATCACCCAAGGGTTGTTGTAAATAGGATTACCAGTTCATATATTAAACAGTAATTCATCGGATCCAAATGAATTAACAGAGAAACAATACCGAATAAGATTACGTTAAACGTATTTTTCCCAATCATTATCCGATTATACAATGCAAACAGGAACCGATTAAAAGAACAGAAACATAAACACGGGCATGATCCAGAAAGGGTAAAGTAATAAACATATTGCGGCAACCAAAATAAAATAAAGATCAGTTTAGAAGTCACCGAAACGTCCATTAAATGGACTGTCCTTAGAGAAGATATCGCCCCCACAATACCGGTGCGTAGGGTACTGACGATCTACTCCCAGTATACGACAGCTCATGATCGTCGTTGGCGCACACCAACGGCATCGTCCTCGATTATACCTTGGAGAACTGCAGCCGAGAGAGGGACAGGAAAAACTTTCGTCCGTGAGAGGAAGAACCAGAGAGACGACGTGAGAGAGGTTTTTCTTACGAGTGAAGAAAAACCACGTCAAGTAAGGGATATATTTAGAGGGGCTCGCGTACCCTATCGCGCGGTTACCCTGGTTTCCGAAAACGCGTCCCGAAAACGCGGTCTTTCGGATCCCAAAAACGCATCCATAATGGCGAGTTGAATTCCCATTTAAGTCGGCTTACCAAATTAATCGTGCCGCAGCAAAAGTATCGAGATCCGAGATCCGAATTTACTCTCCCGAGCCCGAGCCGGAGATGGAGCGGAGCGGAGCGCGCACGCGCGTGTGTGGTCCTTCATTCCTCCTCTCTACTATTGTTACAAGAGCTTGGGGGTGTGAACTCATATATAAGTTCACCAAAAGTTTAGTTTTCCACGATGTGGTACTAAACTTCCACCCAAACTTTCTATATTTCAAATTTAGGAATTCCCAACTTTCCCTCCAAAACATTTGGTTTCCCAATTGAAACCAAATCATTTCCATTGTAATTACATAGACTTTCCAATTAAAGTCTAAATATAATTTTGAATACAATAATCCCCCACGAATTCACCAATTTGAAAAAGAGATTCAAAAGGATTGAAGAGACTTCTTTCGGCTGTCCACACTTTGCTTTCAGTAAAGGTACCTTCCGGTTTGAACCTATACCTGAGTTTACTTCTTTCACTTTAACATGAACGAAGTAAACTACGTCTTAATCTTCAGATCTTAGTGTTAAAGTATACAGTAGAAACAACAAAGCGTTATTCTTAATATAATCTTCAGGGTTGGTGCTCTTAAAGGCTATGCACCCTTATCATGTTTCATGAGTGTGTTCAGGAAAGACCCTCTTCCTTTAACTGCAGCCCCACAGTAACACTCACACAGTGACGTTCTCCAAGGATACACTGCTATTATCCTACCCAAAGACTTGAACCCATTCAGAGCCTACGCTCTTCCTAAACTTGCAGCTTAAGTGGCACTCAGGCTTCTAGGGATAAGACACTCATGCTTACGCATTAAACTTAGAGTGCCAACCATTTCTCCAAACAACTTGTTATTACCACATTGAACCTACTTTGTGGGATCTCCACTCAGATAGGTTGGGTTGCTACTGTGGAGGACTCCCAATGGTTCTCAGTCCTATCCCAAGCCTAGACTTTAGGACTAAAGATATATCAAGTCCCTTAGTCAACGTATCTGTCGTGTTGTCTTTGGATCCAACAAATCCACAGCCAACACTCCTCAAGACACCAAATCTCTTAACGTCTTAAGTCTGATTTGTATATGTCTCCTTGTTTTCTAATTAAACTTTGAACTCTTGATCTTGGCAATTGTGATCATATTATCACAATGTACCGATATCGCAGGAACAGGCTGACCTACCATGAGAATCTCAGACAGAAGTTCTCTTAACCATTCAGCTTCAATTCCAGTGGTGTCCAAAGCACACAGCTCGGCCTCAAAGGTGGATCGAGGTAGAATGGTCTGCTTCACAGACCTCCAGGAGACTGCATCGCCCCCAAGGGTAAATACATACCCTGTAACACTATTACTTGCAGACTCTCTTATTTTCCCTATCCAGCTTCCATCACTGTATCCTTCTAGTACAGAAGGATGTCTACCATAATGCAAACTAAGGGAAATAGTTCCCTTCAAGTACTTCAATACTCGATCCAGAGCCTCCCAGTGAGTACGGTCAGGACAGCTAGTGTATCTTATCAGCTTTGCAACCGAGAATGAAATATCAGGTCTCGTGCAATTTGCAAGATACATTAAACTTCCTATCACTTGTGAATACCTTATCTGGGCTACAGGTACTCCACTTTTATTCTTAAACAACGTTTGGATGAATCAAAAGAAGTGCTTACAGCTTTGCAATCTTGATACCTAAATTTCTCAAGTACCTTCTCAACATAGTGAGATTGAGAAATTACAATCCCATCAACTGACCTTCTCAGTTTGAGATCCAAGATCACATTAGCAACACCCATGTCCTTAATCTCAAACTTGCTACTCAAGAAAGCCTTACTCTCATTAATAATCCTCATATGAGATTCAAACAACAATATGTCATCAACATATAGGTACAAGACAATATACTTATCACCTTTCACCTTGGAATAAACACACTTGTCGGATTCATGAACCTTAAAGCCACATAACAAAATGGTCTTGTCAAAATTTTCATGCCACTGCTTTGGTACTTTTTTCAATCCGTAAAGGGATTTGACAAGCTTGCAAACCTTTCCCTCATTCCCAAGAGTCACAAGCCCATCCGGTTGATCCATATAGATCTCTTCCTCAAGATCGCATGCAAGAAGGCGGTCTTCACATCCATTTGGTGGATAGAGAGATCATATACAGATGCCAATGGTATGAGCATCCGAATTGTGATCATCCTAATCACAGGGGAATAAGTATCAAAATAATCGATACCTTCCTTTTGCCTAAAGCCCTTGGCAATTAATCTGGCTTTCTATTTTTCAATTTATCCGTCAGGTCTAAGCTTTATCTTAAACACTCACTTGCACCCAATGGTAGAGAACCCTTTGGGTAAATAACCAACTCCCAAGTCCCATTAGCCATAATGGAATCCATCTCAGATTTGATGACTTCCTTCCATTGTTTTGCTTCAGATGAAGTCATGGCTTCCTTGTAACTTGGTGGATCACCCTCGATCTAGTAGAAAACGAAGTCGCTACCAAGATCCTTAGCTATCCTAGATCTTTTACTCCTCCTTGGCTCAATCTCTTCAGAGAGATCATTGGGTTCAGGTTGAGTCTCAACCCCCACATTCGATATCCTTTCCACTTGGTCTGGAATAGATCCTGATGTGGAGGCGCCCTCAATGGTCAGATTCTGAGGAATCCCAGTCTTTAATGGAAAGACATCCTCAAAGAAGGTAGCATCACGGAGTTCAACAATAGTATTGACATCTATGCCCGGTATCTCGGACCGAATTACCAAGAACCTATATGCATAGCTATTTTCCAAGTAACCTAAGAAGACCGCATCAACAGTTTTAGGACTAAGTTTCTTTCTCTTGTGTTATGAGACTAAAACCTTAGCGAAATAGCCCCACACTTTGAGATATCTTAAACTTGGTTTCCTATTTCTCTAAAGTTCAAAGGGACACTTTTCCATATGTCTTGGAGGCACCCTATTCAGAATATGGCAAGCCGTATTCAGGGCTTCTCCTCACATATAGGTTGGAAGTCCAGAACTCTGTAAGATTAATTGAATTTACGTTTACATGTCCCAATATACCATGCCACAGATCACAAGATTCTACATTATTTACAACATGAGACACAGAACTAAAACATTCAGTATTCAAAACATTCATTTCATTAATGTTTACAGAATTACAACTAATTCTAAATAACAAATCAAAATCAACCAAATAGCATTTACCATAAAAAACACCATGTCTCAGAATAACAACTTTATTACATTTAAAGTTTAATTCAAAACCATTTTTAATTAAGATAGAGACAGATAACACATTCTTCTTTATGTCAGGAACATGCAGTAGCCTATGCAACGTCCAGACACGTCCACAGGAGAACCTCAAGTTGACTTGTCCCGACCCTATCACCCTGTCTGCAGAATCGTTCCCCATCTCTACAATCCTACCGCTGCAGGTCTGATATAAAGAAAAAAATGTTCTGTCAGAACATATGTTTACATTGGCTCCCGTATCCACGAGCCACTCATTTGGATAATAATTATGTTATACTTCAGGTTTTACAGAGACATACCCCTCGCTAGCCCCGAGTCTCATAGTGATTATGTTCACTTGTGGACTCCCGTCTGTAGCCTTAGGTTGAGCTTTCAAGGACGGACAGTCCTTCTTGTAATGGCCAACCTGATTACAATGCCAGCAGAGTTTATTCTTTGCCTTTTTCTGGATCTTGCCCTTTGGTTTCATTTTATTGTTATTGAGACCCTTTCCCTTCTTATCCTTCCCTTCGAGGTCATAAAATTAACCTTAGCCTGAATATCAATAGGAAACAGAGGTTTTTTTCCTGTGTTCCTCCTCTATGGCAATTGCCACCATCAAGTCATTCATAGAAATTTCCCTCTGTTTATGTTTCAGGGTTATACCGAAGTCTTCCCACGACTTGTGCAGTTTTTCTATGATGCACATGACCTAAAACTTCTCTGGAAATTTTATTTCGGCATTCTCTAAACCATGGATAAGGAGTAAAAACTTGTGTGCCTGTTTAGAAACAGACTTCCCTTCGGGCATGAAAACTTAAAAAATTTGTTTACGGATTATTTATCAATACCAAGATCTTCGGTGTTATACTTCCGGTCAAAGTCTTCCCATAGCCCCTTCGCAGTCTGCGTGGACGAACAATATACGTCGAACAAAGTGTTGGACAGACCAACAAGATGCAACCATGACATATACAGTCGCGTTCCTTCCACGCAGATTGCGACTTATGCCTATCGGGTGAGGGGTTTTCCGCCTCCACCGTAGGACAGTCGATTTCAAGCATCGAGATTAACCCTATGATGGTTAACCAGATCTTCATACATTGTTGCCAACGCTTAAAATTCTGTCCACCGAATTTTTCTGACATACCCGTCATATCTACCCTCGATTTAAACATTGTTTGCGACATTCTATAATCGGTTCGGGATATCTTCTCTAAGATTCTTGTAAATAGGATTACCAGTGCATATATTAAACAGTAATTCATCGGATCCATATGAATTAACAGAGAAACAATACCGAATAAGATTACGTTAAACGTATGTTTCCCAATCATTATCCGATTATAAAATGCAAAGAGGAACCGATTAAAAGAATAGAAACATAAACACGGGCATGATACAGAAAGGGTAAAGCAATAAACATATTGCGGCAATCAAAATAAAATAAAGATCAGTTTAAAAGTTACCGAAGCGTCAATGAAATGGACTGTCCTTAGAGAAGATATCGCCCCACAATACCGGTGCGTAGGGTACTGGCGATCTGCTCCCAGGATACGACGGCTCACGATCGTCGTTGGCGCACACCAACGGGATCGTCCTCGATTGTACCTCAGAGAACTGCAGCCGAGAGAGGGAGAGGAAAAACGTTCGTCCGCGAGAGGAAGAACGAGAGAGAGACGGCGTGAGAGAGGTTTTTCTTACGAGTGAAGAAAAACTACGTCAAGTGAGGGATATATATAGAGGGGCTCGTGTGCCCTATCGCGCGGTTACCTTTGGTTTCCGAAAACGCGTTCCGAAAATGCGGCCTTTCGGATCCCAAAAACGCGCCCATAATGGCAAGTTGAATTCCCATTTACGTCGGCTTATCAAATTAATCGTGCCGCAGTAAAAGTATCGAGATCCGAATTTACTCTCCCGATCCCGAGCCCGAGCCCGAGCCCGAGACGGAGCGGAGCGCGCGCGTGTGTGGTCCTACATTCCTCCCCTCTACTATTGCTACAAGAGCTTGGGGTGTGAACTCATATATAAGTCAACCAAAAGTTTAGTTCTCTACGATGTGGTACTAAACTTCACCCAAACTTTCCATATTTTGAATTTAGGAATTCCCAACTTTCCCTCCAAAACATTTGGTTTCCCAATTGAAACCAAATCATTTCCAATTGTAATTTCATAGACTTTCCAATTAAAGTCTAAATACAATTTTGAATACAACAGGGGTGTAGCCAACTAGCTGCACCCGACCATTTTTCATTTGATATTTTGTGTTTTTGAAATAAATTAAATCACCATATATCACCATGGTCTCTTTTCAAATTCAACTAAATTCGGCACTTCTATTATCTCCATTAAGACTCACATTTTAACAGTTTCAAAATTGCTGAAATTGACTCTATTCGTTTGGGGTATAAGGAGGAATGGAATAAGGGGAATAAGCCCCCAACACGCTTCCCCATGGTACGACTATTCTCCATTATTTCATCTTATTTCACTCTTATTCCTATCTTTATCCCACCTTACCTACCTTTATTTCACCTTATTCTCCTTATTCTTATCCTCCAGCCGAACGGAGAATAGACCCTTATTCCCCTTATTCCTCATCCTTATTCCTGCTTATTCTCCTACCGAACGGGCCCTTAATGGTTGGACCGATGAGGCCGATCAGTTGACTGACTGGTCATGATGTCTACGGTTCATAAAAATTTGCAAAAAATCTTATGATTTGGTATCTATGGTATAATGGATTCAATCGGATTTGATCGATATATCATACTAATTGATCTTTATTATTCTGCATGGTATATTTAAATACAATTCGTAAAACTCATATATATATATATATGAAAAAAATATGGCTGCCCCCAACTCATTTTTCGCAAAATTATTTTATTTTTTTTGAAAAATATCACCATGTATATTCATCCCTATATCCGTCAAATATGTCATTCGAATTTCGTCAGAAACAAAGACTTCTATGGCCTGTATCCAGATAATCATTTTTTAGCGGTCGCAAGATTTTTTAAATCGACCCTATCTAGATGGAGGTCGTAAGAGTCTCTATTTCTGACGAAATTCGAATGACATATAGGATGGATATAATGATGAATATACTTGTCTATATTTTCAAAAAATTAAAAAAAATGACAAAAAATAGAATGAGGCAGCCATATTGATTGCCCTCGGAGCAACCCCATACAATCCATATATACATATGATGTCTAAAATCAGATTTTAAAGAATATCGTTTAAAACAATAACCGGCGATAGCGTTGCTATAACACGATGATGACAACTTGATGTGGATGCATCTCTTGTTTTTGGAAGAGGATGCCAACATGCACACAGTAGGAATGGATCGATGCTTGTGAGGATCGAAGGAAGGGAGAGGTACCGTATAATTGTTTGGCACGCGCTCTCTAGAAGTCAAAAGTTTAGAACCAATACATTTTTGTATGAAAGGTTTACATTTTTGTATGAAAACTTAGCCGCTGTTCCGTTAGGAGTTTACCACCTCCCTTGGGGTAAGTTTACCCTAAAAAACCCTTAGAGCCTGATTGGTTGCAGGGTTGGGCAGTGTTGGGTTGGGTTGGGTTGGGCTGGGTGAATAGTAATCTGTGAGGAGGAAGTACCCTTGTGAATAGTAACCAGGGCTGGGCCAACCCTGCCCAACCCTGCAATCAAACAGGCCCTTACTTTCTCTTTATTGTGGGGCTCACTATCTATTCTTTATTTAAATATCAAATAAATTACTTTTCCTTCATCTATTGTATCAAAAAATAATATATTATACTATCATATCATTTAAAAATTATAAACTACTCAACTTTTACTCACTTTTCCAAACTTCAATACAATCACATCACAATAGCTACACACTTTTTCAAACTTCAATACAATCATATCACAACAAACCCTTACAAATCCACCTCCAGTTTAACCCTCTATCCAAACACCAAAACAAAAAAATAAGTTACCTCTGACCAGTTTAATCTTCCCTAATCCGCGTAACAAACACACCCTCGGGAAAGGAAGCAGACTTGTGCTGGGGGAACATGCATGAGAACAGTCAAAAGATTACTATATTTGGAGCTAAGTTGGGACTATAATATAAATATTTTCTAAGAATTTTTCACTTTAGTTAGCAATCAAAATTTATTTATTTTTGTCATAGAATAGACGGTTGACTGGTGGTTTAGTTCAATAAGTTGAAATTGGATCAAGCAATCCAACATGATTTTGATCGATTTTTATTTTCTAGGTAAAAATTCAGTTGTTTCGATTGTTTTTTTTCTAACTGGTCGGTTCAGTTTCATTTTTGAAACCTAGCTACCTACCACACGTTATGTCATCTTGATTTTAACAAAGCCCATAGCATCTTCTTCTACAAAATGCATTTTCAGAAAAGGCATAGATATTCTTAGGTATTCTCTCTTTTCTCAACTTAACTTGGGAAATTGCTTGATTTTGATTTCTCGACTTTTATTATATTTCAAGACGAAGTCTCAGAAGTTAATTTTTCCATGACTTTACCGATATTCAAACTACACGAAGTCTCCATTTACTATATTCCATAAATTTTGTCATCTTACATAATTCAATGTCCTACCATTCAGAGAGGATCCTCTATTGTGGTGATGTGTCTGATATGGTCGTGTGAGCTGCTCAATCACAATCGGGCGGTTCCCACGATTTTGCACGGTATGTGTCCACAAAAAGTAGAAAATCGTGCGAACCGCTCGATCACACACCTACAACAGACTCTGCTGTCCTCCTGCCTGCATCAGACGATCCGTCCCTCTACCATTTCCGTATCTCACAGCCTACAAAAGCAGAAGAGAAGAACCTGTGACGTGCGGCTCCTTGAAAGATTGTGAACATGTACCGTCAGATCTTGATTTCTCTGTAAGCTCGCGATGAAATCACCGAGCAAATCCTAACATGATCGCATGCTTTAGCCATTACTCAACCAAATCCTTCGTCTCTTCTTCCTACTCACATCCTTAATAGGTTTCCCATCAACTCGAGCCAATCCTGAGCCAGAATCCAGACCCAATCTCTCTCTCTCTCTCTCTCTCTCTCTCTCTCTCTCTCTCTCTCTCTCTCTATATATATATATATATATATATATATATATATATATATATGGGTAAAATGGGGCTGCCCCCAGGGGTAGCTAACTTAGCTACCCCCACCCCATTTTCTCCATGTTTTTAATTTTTTTTGAAAATTTCTTCCATGAATATTCATCACTATATCCCTATATTGTGTCATTAAAATTTCGTGTGAAACAGAGACTCCTACGGCCTCCATCCAGACAGTCATTTTTTAACGGTAACGAGATTTTTTAAATCGACCCCATTTGGATGGAGGTCGTAGGAGTCTCTGTTTCGCATGAAATTTGAATGACATAATATAGAGATTTAATAATGAATTTATACGGTTTTAGATTTCAATAAAAAATAAAAAAAATTGTGAAAAATGGGCCGGAGAGCTAAGTTAGCTCCCCCTAGGAGGCATACACATTTTCCCCTACTGAACCCATCCTCTTCTTATGTATCTTAAATCCCAATCCAAATCCTTTTCGCCACGAAGTCATAACTCAAACCCTATACCTAAACCACTATTTTATCTGATGCTTACCAAAAAAATTAGTTTTTGCAACCACAACACTGTGACTAGGTGTGGTGGTAAGTTCTAAATTTATCAGCATTGCGACTATATTTAGCCACCACACACTGTCGCAAATCATCATCCTCGGTATTGCATTGACTACCACTACAAGAAAAATGAGTTGTGGCCACGGAATGTGGCCACGGAAACTTGTAGCCACGATAATACCGTGGCCACTAGTTTCACGTAGCCACAATCCGTGGCCAAAGTCTTCATGTAAGAGTTGTGGTCACTGTGACACTCGTATATGGCATGACATGTTTGTACTAAGCTTACGACTCTCCGATGCAACGATCGAATACGGATACAAAATTTACCATACATATTTTAGAATACGCATACAATTGATATATATATATATATATATATATATATTTATATGCAACTTTTGACGGATACGAGGAATGTGGCACTATCCTTTTTCTAAAGCTTATACAGATTCATATATCAAAGTTATGTACAATGAGTTGGATAATGGTTTTGATACGGATATTTATGAAAAGCTTTCTAATTAATATCATTTTAATTATACATAACTTAAGGCACAGTGCCTATACTTTTATCATATCCACATGTATACGGTCCATGTCATGGTATGATCATGGATAGAAAATTATTACATGTGTATGTGCATGAGTTTAAGATAAGGGAAACATTGTTATGGGACGATGGAACATAGCATTATAATAAATAGATACTCGTGTGTCTACACTCCAAATATTCGATAACTTAAACAGGGCAACGTGGCAAGAAATTGTGACACACGTGTAAGGTAAATAGTATTTAGTTTTCGCATGGCTCTCATGGGTAAGATGGACGGTTCCTTCTCTTTAAATAAGGAAAGGAGATCGGGAAGAGGGAAAGAAGGATCTAAGTGCCAACTGTAGGAGGGGAGATCAGAATTGGAGATTTAGGTTCGTCCTTTAATTTCTCACCGTTTCTTGTCCAAGCATGAGAATTTCGTTGGAAGTTAATATCCAATGGGTTTAGATTAACGGTTGTTACTGGAGAATGGTTCTAGATAATAGTTATATCGATATAGTTTGTTAGTTTATATTTCTAAGAACAAAATTATATATAAACCATAAAATTTTAGTTCAACGAAGAAGGGTAGATGGTCTAAAGGGTAAGATCATTCAATATAATTACAGTTATCACATAGCCCTCTTTTATCATCTGTGAAATAAGAACGAAATTTTTTTTAATCCAATATTGTTTCGTATCTAAAATTCTTTACATCGGCAATACTATGCAAACTAAGATAAGGAGAAAGAGAACAATAACCTCCAGGTGAAGGTGTGCAGCTCTACTCTTCAACAATCATATAACCTAAATTCGTTGATATATAATAGGAAATGGAAAGAAATTAGTTATGAAAGGATTTGTACGGTTATTTTGTTTTAAATTAATTATTATGTGTATTTAGTTTAGTCTTGTAGTCGGTATGGGTAGAACACAATTACCATACATCCTTCCTATTGGGGCGCATCAAGAACTTTGATTTCTTTCCATTTCTTTCCTGTAAACAAATTTAAAGGCCAATGAATACGATCATATGTGGATAGCTACATAATTAGTCAACCGACATTATCAGCATGCAAGGCTCTATATATAAAAGCATCTAAAATAGCATAGGTTAGTTAAGTCTCATGCTCACACTTTATTTAAATATATAGGATATATGAGCTCACTATTGGGAAGGTAAACTTGACGTTTAGCTATATCAAGTTCAGGTGAGTGGTTCAAACTTCTATTTATGTCATCAAATTTCAATTATCCTTTATGTTATATTCTGTTCAAGAATTTATGGTGCGGATATTAGTATTGCAAATTTACAAGTTGTTATGTTTTGTAAGATATAACATGTATGTGCAAGATTATGAGACTTATGATTTTCAAGTAGCAAATATGAAAAGTATATTATGTATGTTGGGAAGCATGCACCCTAGATCTACCTAAAAGAACAGTCATGGACAAGTAAGAGGGCTTTGGGCCCGCATCCCGAATACACTTAGGCTTTGGGCCGTATGCGGGGTGTTCATTGACCTTTGGGGTCGTCTGCGCGTATGACAGTAAGATAAGGTCCTAGGTGGAGTTCACCTCTCCTAGGCATATGTAAAGCTTAGGGATGGATAAAACCTCCCTGGCAGTATGGTTCATAGACTAAGTAAGATTAGATAGAGATAGCGGTGCATATTTATGTTCATATGAAGTAGAGATAAATTTGTTCCTTTCAAAAGTTTTTATTATTATTTCTATTACAAAATCATGTGGTTGTCTGTTTAGGGTACAAATTTTTCCTTAAATCAACGGTGATGTTGTTGCTATGTTTAACCTTGTAATATTTCATATTCAAGTGGTAATTATTCCTTTTGCGTAGGTTGAAATAAAATATTTTTCGTTCTAAAGTTTGGACCATTCACTGTGTCTAAACTCTTTATTCGGGTTTAGACTCACCACTCTATTGCTTATATATTTACAGACTCCGCACAACAAGAAGCTTAAGACACCTAGGATTGTCACTGACCTAGCTAGAGGTTGCAGCCAACCTAGTTGACTTTTGAAGTTGCATTTTTGGAATCATTCAGGTAAATGTTATGAATGACAAGACAGAAATGAGAATTTTTTTTTTGTAGACGTGAAGGATGAATCTTTTGATATATGTAATTATTAACGTTGTATATGGAAACAAGTGACTTTGTGAAGCACTGAATATTTGGTGTTGGAGTTTTGAGTTTGAAAAATGGTTGATGTGGATATGGTTGGATTTCTGTGATGATATTACAGGATTTAAGTAATATATCTTCCAGTGCAGGTTGACGTTTTTGGGAGAACTCCAAATTATAGAGGAATTGCTGCCGAAATTTTTATAGATATTTTAATTAAGATAAGGAATGATATGAGAATACTTGTCACGCTCGTCTCGGCTAGCGGAGCGGGTCGTGACAACTAATGGTATCAGAGCTGATGATTTTGGATTTTGATTTACTCGTGAATTTGGAATTTTGATCTGCCGATATGTTGAAGAATGATTGACTTAGGTATTAGATTTTCATGAGAGTCAAAGGAAAAGAGTTGGAGTTATGATTTAGGTTATTGGGGTATAATATTTTAGTGCTTAAGACTTTATTCAGAATAAGTATTGGATCTCTAAATAATGTTCTTTATTTTAGGAAGTGATGGCTGCAGAAGAACCTTCTAGGAATGCACCCGGACCTCACAATAGGAACGAGTCATCGAACAATGGCTTGCAAGATACACTGGAATTGATCGCTCAAACATTGGGTTCAATGGAGGCACAATCTATCCGATCGCATGCATTCGAACATCAGTTACCATATGAACATCTCCTTAAACTTGGAGCGCAACATTTCAGAGGGACGGTTAATCCAAAAGAAGCTAGAAATTGGTTGGAGCAAACAGAAAGGGTATTCACTTTGATGGATTACACAGATGATCAAAAGCTAAAGTATGCAGTATTCCTTTTTAAAGAAAATGCTTATGATTGGTGGAAATCTGTTATGAATAAATACTCAGATCCTGCTACCCGTACTTGGCAATTATTTCAAACTGAATTTAATGACCATTTCTATCCAAGGGTTTATCAAGAAGAGCGTAGACGCGAGTTTTTATTTTTAACTGAAGGAGGATTATCTGTGGCAGAATATGAAAAGAGATTTTTAGAGTTATCCCAATTTTGTCCTGAATTGGTGGTTAAAGAAGAAGACAAGTGCCGACGTTTTGAAGACGGGTTGCATCTTGATATTAGATCAATGATATCTACTAAGGGGTATACTGTCTATGCAAAGCTAGTGGAAGCAGCCACAAGAGCAGAACGGTTGGTTCAAGAAAGGAGAAAAAATAATGATAATTCAAGAAAAAGAGGAGGAGAAGGGTCGAACTGGAGAGGCCAAGGAAATAAAATGTTTAGGGCATCGGAGAACTCAAACAAATTTCAAAGACCTGCACAAGGTTGGAGGGGAAACCAACAAAACCAATCTGAAGGAAAGTCCATTGGTTCTTATCAAGCATATCCCACATGCACTACTTGTGGAAAACGTCATTCTGGAGAATGTCTAAAGGGTTCAAAGATATGTTATAATTGTGGAAAGACTGGTCATTTGAGATATAATTGTCCTGATTTAGTTTAGAATACCAACAAAATCAAGGAACCATTCCAGGAAGGAAAACAACAAGCAGCCATAAAATATCCAGTTGAAAATAAAGGAGGTAATATGAAGGGCGGCAAGGCTAACAAGACCTATGCTCAGGGAAAATCTTTTAACATGACACTTCAAGAGGCTATTTCTGGGGAGGATGTAGTTTCAGGTATTACTAGAATTTTTAATAAAGATGCGCATACTCTTATTGATTCTGGAGCCAGTCATTCTTTTATTTCTCACACATTTTCAAAACATGCTGATAAACAAGTGGGTTCATTAGAACATACTTTGTTAATATCTATGCCCAAGGGAGATTCTGAAATTGTAAAATATGTCTTCCGAGATTGTTCTTTGTGGATCAATGAACATAAGATTCATGTGAATCTAATCCCTATGGATTTGAGGGAGTTCGACATTATTGTCGGAATGGACTGCTTGAGTTCATACCATGCAGTGCTAGATTGTCACAAGAAAGAAGTCACTTTCAGAAAGCCAGGAGAAAAAGAATTTATATTTTTTGGCGAGAGAAGATTATATACTCCTTGTGTGATTTCTGCTATATTGGCTAGGAAGTTAATCAGAAAAGGCTGCTTAGCCTTTGTTGCTATTATTTATAATATGGAAGCTCAAGTTACCTCATTAGAAAGTATTCCTGTAGTGAGAGACTTTCCAGAAGTTTTCCCAGATGAACTTCCAGGACTACCCCCTGATAGGGAAATTGAGTTTACAATAGATCTGGTTCCAAATACAACACCAATAGCCCTTTCACCATATCGTCTTGCCTTACTATACTGTTGTTTTCTTCAAGGCGGAGGATGCCGGTGCTGTGGGCGCTCACCCGCTTCCCTCCTCTGCAAGTGTCCCGGTCGTATACCCAACCCACAAAGCTGGCTCCCTTTGATCAGATCACATGCGCGCACGTGTATTTATTTAATAATAATATATAATATAATGGTTGTACCCTAGCAATTATACCCCTCTGTCGTGGCAATCTTAATTCCTTGTAAGTTGTCACCGACTAAATAAATGGAATATATTCCATATATATGTATACGTTTGTATTCCTCGTAAGAATTACGTGCCGAGGTTTTAATTTGCGTTAAACTCCGGAAAGAGAGTGTTTTGACATTGCAATTCTCGATGTTCGATCAGCTATCTTAATAAGAACTCGGAAAGTTACTTACGTACGATGTTTCTTCATACAGAGTATCGAGGTGGCTGCTACATATAGGCAGGCAGCCCTACGACGAATCTCCTTGTGTCAATCAAACCATCACCACCCCCTCAAGTGGAAAGGAGAATCAGCTGATTATGGCACCATTGTGGAACTTTCTCCTGGGAAGTTTAATTTGACCTTAATTTGCTAGAACACTGCATGCGTCGATCTACCTTGATGTTATCACATTCCCCTCACACCATGCATGCATGGCCCTTGCAAATCAATAAACACTGATCTTTAGAAGGACTTAGAGAAAATGTGGGGAAAAACTATGCTTTAGCTTTAAAGCAAGGGTCTCTCGATTGATGATAAGGTTTGGAAGCAGCTCGACGTGTCTTCTTCCAGCTCCCAATTATTCCACCTTATCCCCCTACCCAGCAAGCCTTAAATGCCCTTGGGGACAATCAAGACCTGACTTGGACGGCTACTTCCTCCTCATGGATATATATATTGTAAAGACTCGTAAGTTATTAACAAGATAAATAAATATTGATGGTATAAAAATAAATTTATTTATATATAAAAAAAGTGGGTGTGTGAGATTGACGGTTAGGGTGGCCAATTCAACCCACTATCTCATGCACATGTTATCTATTTTTGGAATGAGATATTTCTCCCATTCCTTAAGATAGAAAAAGAGAGAGAACTAGATATAAGGAGAGATGAGAGAAGAGAGAAAATGGTGAAAGACAGTGAACGAGAGAACATATAGAGAGCGTGTGTGCGTGTGTGTTTTTAGGATGATAAAGGTGATTCCTATTTTAGGGTGATTGATCCAATTGCATGTGGGAGAGGGAGTGAGATCTATGAGAGAATAGACGAGAAGGAGAGGAGGCAATGCCGGATTCAAATCCGTTTCGACATCGAATTTGATATGGTGGAATCGGAGACGCATAGAGTGCGCGTCGGCGACGACCTTTCCGTCGACGTTGAATTTGACGCGATAAGATTGGAGGCACGCTAATATGGTCGGGACGATCTGGATCCACGTAATCAAATCATCTTCATGTCTTTGCGGCATTGAGGTATGTGTTGAACCCCCTTAGGAAGTGATAATAGGGTTGATAATCATGTTTCAATCAGGATTATGTCTTCCTCTTAATGATATAGATGAATATTATACTTGTTGATAACGTTAATTATGTCATGCCAAATGAGATTTGGAATCCTGAGAGTATGATTTCTTCCTTTGGTTTAGCATTCACACGAGCTAAGAAATATCAAGGTATTTACATTAGCAAAACGGATCTGAAGGAGTTACAAGGAATTGATTATGACAATTACTAGGTTTATTGAACCATATCTATAAATAAATAGATTTCTTTATATTTGAATTTACGCGAGTGACTACGAATCTAGAATTCTTCCATCTATGATTACGAGGGAAAGAAGTCGATTTAGTCTGTTTTGTACTCCACTCAATGGTGTTTCGATTATGTGAATATATATTTGTCAATATTCAATCATTCGATTTTATTTTCTTGTTCCAATTATTGATGAATTCAAAGAATACCCAATATCAATGACGATTTGTTTTTCTTTTATCTCTTTGCATCTCGGACATGGTTAACTTGTATTTATGAAACTCATTATCACAAGAAAATACAAGTTTGTTCTAAAGTACTTAATGGTGAGAGCAATTTATAAAATTATAGTCATACAAAAATATCCACTCACTGTTATTAAGCTCGTGTATAATATATACCACTTGTTTCATACAGTGAATATGAAATGTACAAATATTTACTTGCATAAATTGTGAGTTATCATGAAGGCAATATTATATCCCTTACAGATCATATATCATATCAAGATTATATGCACCTCCAATAGGTATTAAGATTTATGATTTGCCTTTGGTAATAATTACATCAATTGTGTTGTTTGCTTAAATATTGTTGATAACGTGTCTTTATTCTATTTTATGATATGAAAAAGAAGATTATTTAATAACTTGCACGTCTGTATTCAATGAAACGTTACCCGATGCATGTTCATTACACCTTATAGTGGACATGCGTGTGTGCATTTTATAGGCCAAAGAAATAAGAATTGGATTTATAAATCAAGTCGCGGATTTATTAAGTGAATCATGCATTATTGTTTCTTTAAGTAATTGATATTATGATGTAGGTAATTAACGTCATCTGAATGTTAATAATCAATTTGGAAACACCTCATCTCTACGTAGATACCATATGTATTGCAATCACAAGAGAGTCTAAACAAAAGTATATAAAATAAGTTATTGTTGTTAGTTCTTCATAATGTAATAATTTCTTTTTGATAAGGTTATAAACCATCAGTGTATAACTTGCTCGTAGGATTTGTGGAATGCTTATTAATTAATTATATGTGGAAATTATGATGTAATATTATTATAAATGATGCACGAGTGATTATTCGCCTGTAATAATTTGATTATTTTAGGATGATAGTATCAAGTACTTAATAACTGTGTTATATTGTTTATGTGTTGTGTACAATGAAGACCAATTTGATTAGTAGAATCGAAACATTCACATAAACCACCATTGCATGAAAAAAAAAGACAGTAAAAGAATTGAGAATTTCCTTAATGTGAATAATGGCATTTAAACATTAAGCGGAGCTAAGTGCTACACATAATCGTGAGAGCCACCTCTAGAGTCCGTTTATTGAGAGCCTAAAGGGCAACACCTTCCGGGGGTGTCGGGTTCAGTAGAACCTAGTGGAAAGTCCACTTATTGACTCAGCGCTGATGTCATCATGTTCTATGTCATGATTGAGTGACCGCTTGTGCCGGCGGTAAAAGCCATCAAAACCACCCAATAAATTATGAGATAAGACAAATATGCAATGAATAAGCTAAGTGCTTATGTGGAAGCCAAGTGCTTATGTGAATTGTTAAGTGGGCATGTGCATTTATGTGAAATGCTAAGTGTATATGTGTAAATATGTGAAATGTTAAGTGTGTATGTGCATTTATGTGAAATGCTAAGTGTATACGTGTAAATATGTGAAATGTTAAGTGTGTATGTGCAATTATGTGAAATGCTAAGTGTATATGTGTAATTATGTCAAATGCCAAGTGTATATGTGCAAATGTTTGGAATGATAAGTGTATATGTGCAATTACGTGAAATGCTTAGGTATATATATAATTATGTTATTGCTATGGGCATATGTGAAAAAATGGTTAACCTTAAGGGCATATAAGGAAAATATGGTATGTGTTGCATGAATATAAATAGGACACCCTTCTAAGCATAGTTATGTTTATGAATGATCTATATGATGCCATTGTATGACTACGGTCAAATATTATATTCATTATCATAAAGGTGATTTGGATTGAATATGCCATGACACTATTTTTGTATATGATACATTCTATGAAATAGTATATAACTATAATAATGGAAATGAGAACAAAGCAAAACTCATTGTTAGGATAAGCTAAGGACTTATATGTGATAATTCATAACAATAGGTGTATAGGTGTAACACATAATTTCATATATGAAATCATCTTTATGTAATTATTGATTTGATAAATTTGACAAGAGAAATAGTGAAATCCATGCATATTATGATATCATTAAGATCATATTCAAGGACTGTATCCATGAATAATGCATGTTATGAACATTATTCCAGGTTGAGGAATATAGAAGATTTACAAAGATTCATTGTGGAAAATATTTATCCAACTAATTATCTATGCATAGAGTTGTTTGTAATAGCATAAGGAGACTTGATTTTTCGCTAGCTGGCTTGACCTTATCTCGACACATACTGAGCGTTAGGCTCATACCACATATTTTTGTGTTTTTATTGCAGGTTGACAACACGAAAACCCGAGCGACTAAGGTAGAAGGTACAGAAATAGGTCGTTGCGACCTCGGTCACTCAGATGTGTCAATCAAGAAAAAAATGAACCACTCGAAAATATGTCAAATCAATAAAATCACGAAGGAGTGGTCCTGCTATGAGATTAACCTGGTATAGCACCCAGGGTCGAACTCAAGGAGCACGGGTTGGCCGAGAGGCCTACGAAGTAGTCAAAATGAATAAAATAAAAGACAAAATATTTTTTTGTGGTTTTTAATGATTTTTATATTTTTTTGGGATTTTTAATATGTGAAGAAAAAAAGCAAAAACAAGCAAACTTTGACAAATTATTTAATGCATCAAAAGTCAAGCAAAAATTCAAACAAAAATATTTTTATGTTTTTTATGTTTTTTAATGTTTTTGGTGAATTTTTGGAATTTTTCTGATGTATATTTTATTTGCTAAAAATCAAACAGTAGCAAAAATGCAAGGTATTGTCCAGCCATGCCCAAAATCCCTAGATAAAATATCTAAGGACCTAAAAAGGGCCTGGAGGTATTTTTCCTGTAAACGAGGTAAAACAAGGAAAATTTGAGTACCAAAATTATTGTTTTTGGGTTTTTAGGTTATTTAATAGAATTTTTAGGGGTTTTTAGGTGTTTTTAAGTTTTTATGGTTTTTAAGCAGTGAAAAATAACCAAAATGGCTGGAAAATCAAGGAACACAAAACAAACAGTACCTAATTTTTATAGAATTTTTAGGGGGGTTTTTATATTTTTTTTGGGGTTTTTAACTCTAGACAGTAGCAAAAATGTGGGTTTTTGAATTTTTAAAAATAGCAAATAAAAAAAGAAATGTCCTCAAAAATTCTCAAAAATCCTACACCATGGCAGGAGCCATGTCTCAAATTTTCATCGAATTTGGAGGAAATTTGATATTTTATTCAAAAATGACAAGAGGGCACTGTGCACAGGGACCAAAGTGCAAATACCCCAAAGTTCTGGAGGTCCAGGTGCAATTAACCCAAGAAGTCACGCGCCAAACGCGTGCCTGGGGCACTCAGGGACATATATGTAAAGAAAACAAGTCCCGAGGATCTATTGGTAACTCGTACCAAAAGTCTAGGGGTCTATGTCGCAAATTACCCACAAATAAACGCACATGCGAAATTAAACCATTCACAGGGGCATAAATGCAAATATCAAAAAGATTTCATTCATTTGATAACAACCAGAACTACCAGGGTAAAGGATGCAAATACACCAACAAAACACGTGACGAAGCACGTGGCTCACAATAGGCAGGGGTATAAATGCAAACAAACTTAAGCTCAGGGTCCACTATGCAATTTATTCTAAACTAAACAACGTATTTAAATATTTACAGGGCTGATATGAAATAACGCAAAGAAAAGGGCCTAAGGGTAATTTACCCTTTATTAAGTCGAGCCGACGGATGGGCGCCACGTGGGTAGATGGACGGCTGGGAATGGGTGGCGCTCCAACGCTGAGGTCCTCGCAGCGATCGGACGGTCGAGGGTACGCCACGTGGGGGATCGAACGGGTGAGGCTCTCGGTGGCTAAACCTCGTGCAACGGACGGTCCAGATCGCCTCTCCAAGATCTGACGGTGGCTGGATCTCCTCAAATGGACGGTCAAGATGAGAACTGGAGGTCGAGGACGATCGGACGGTCGGGGAAGATGCTGGAAGAACAAGTGGCCGGCGAGGTTCGCCGGCCTCGTGCGTGCGCTGGAATCCTCCCCTGCTGCCTCTGGGGATCGGAGAAGCTCCGCGATGATGCTCCGCAGCTGATGGCGGGTTCCGATGACCCAGCCAAGCCCTGGAGGGCTCCGGCGAGGTCGGCGGAGGCGAAGCTCCTGGCTCGAATGACCCAAGCCCTCAGATGGGCTGGAAAGTACCTGCAAAGTAAACCAGGAGACTCGCGGGTCGAGGGCAAAGTGCCTCGACCCCGGTTAGGTGGGTGAAGGTGGCCGGTGGTGCGATATGGGCGAGCTCCGGCGAGGGGGGTAGACGGAGGAGCTCGAACCCCAGCTCCTGTGCGAGCTGGGTTGGATGGGGGTATGGAGAAGGTGCGCGGGAGGAAGGCGGAGGTGACGATGGATTCCGATGATCGAATGGAGGTGTGAGGTGGTCGGAATCGACGAAATACGGCGACGGCGAGATTTGGGGGTAAATGGAAATTGAACGGAAAGGTGGAGCTAAGGGACTACCTGGGTGGTCGGGGAGACTGTGCTGGAGCTGGTGAAGCTCCCGGTCGTAGCCTCAAGGGTCGTCTCGGCCCGAGGCTCGAAGCTCGCCCAGGCGGCGGAGCTGTGGCGGAGTCTTCGCCGGATCGATGGTTTTCGCCTCCTCTCCTCGCTGCAATAGGTCGAGGCGCGAGCTGTCACCTCTCTCTCTCTCTCTGGAGCTCACTGGAGAATGAAGCAAAAGGCCAAAGATGTCTCAAATGGGTGGCGGAGCTCGGAATATATACCATGGAGGGTCCGGAAAGAGGCGCACGGGTAGGGCAATCTAGAGCGCGGATCCCGAGGCTAAGGCTCCGGCGAGGGTGGCGAATATGTCGTGCATGGATCTGACCCGGGGTTTAGGTGAGACTCAATCGAGTTTAGGCGCTAAAAATCAGGGAACCCGGGTCGGGCGCCCAAATCCGAGAGAAGTGGTCCCGGGGGGGGGGCCAGTTGACCGGGCGGTCAACATCCCCAGGACCCAATGAAATCAGGCCACGTGGCTGGATCTTGAGGTGCCAAATACACATAGCTAGGGGTCGAATCAGCAAAATCCCAAAACATGAAATATTTTTCTTTTTTTATTTTTTGGTGATTTTTAATTAATTTTTGGAAATAAAAATAGGCTATATACATAATATGTACTAGATATAGGTATATACAATATATAGGCTTTTGATTTTTGATTTTTAATTATTATTTTTATACAATTTTATTCCTATTTTATATTTTATTTATTTACATTATGAAATAAGGAATAAAAGGGTGTTTTTATTTTATTTTTATTATTTATGTACATAGGTAAAATAAATAGCTATATACCTCTATATACATGGTATATGTACAATGTATTTTTGTATTTTTGATTTTTTTTCTATTTTTATTTTGATTTGATTTTGATTCTTTTTATTTTATTCATTTACAATATATAGCATGGAGTTTTTACAAAAAGTGTGGAAAATAATTTTATTTATTTACAAGGTTAAATAAATATATAGGCATGATTCATATACATGATGAAGGGATCTTTTTGATTTTTAACTTTTTATTTTGTTTTTATCTTTTATAAATATATACAAGTATTTACAAGCATATTTTTGGGTGAGGAAAATATAATTTTATGTATATTTATACATGAGCTCCTATCTCCCTCTACTTTGGCTTTTATGCGGTCAGGCCCATGCTGAGCCCTCCCTTGGGTTAGGATGCTCAATATTTATTCTAAATATTTCCCTCTTTTTCTTTTTAATCTTTATTCTTTTATTTTTGCAAAAAAACATGCTAATTATAGGTTTTTACTCAATGCATGCTTTTGGTAATTATTTGTATTTACATATATCTACATGCATTTGCAAAGGTTTTTGTAGCTAAAATATCAGAATAAAGAGTGATGAATGGGTATTCATCACCCCCCTATGCTTAACTTTGCCAGTCCCTTAGCAAACACTTATTTGAAAAAGAAGTGAAAAAGAAAGAAAAAGAAAAAGAAAAAGAGGATGTACATGGATCAAGGTTGATTATTAAACTTGCTTTCATTAAATTGGGATATGGAGCTCGATCAGATCTTTGGATTATTAATGTGTCGGAACCTTATTTGGACTTAAGCTTAAGACCCAACAGCCTCTAAGTTCCACCAATCTATGGGCAAGACTCCTCAATAAACCAGATCAGAACAAGTCTACATACACAAACTCTAATGACCATGAATCTTTCCATGCAGTGTAAGTGATATGTGGCTCCCCACCTCAGAAGTAACAAAGAAACAACCTCCCTCAACCTGGTAACTCTAATGCCTCGGTCTAGCAACTCTTTCCTCGAGAAGCAGGGTATTCCCTTCTAAGTTCAAGTGCAACCGGCTCAAGAAGAGGGGGAAGAAGTATAGACTTTTGGAAGCTTAGCCAGTGTAGCTAAGTCTCCCGCTGCAAGCTTCATGAGATGTAACATGGATACCATAAGCTTTTTGCTTTATTTGACTATATACACTCCGGTGGGGTTATTAAATTTTCAATCCGACCCACCACTTTTTTGGAGTTCTTTTTGCATTTTGTATTTTTTTTCAAGGACTTCTATACAACATATCTACATGGTGCAGCATATTTACAAGAAATTTTCCTCTTGATCCAGTAGACTATCCCTCTTTTGAAGCTTTATTGCAACCCACAGCTTCTGTCTTTAGCCTTCATCACCACTAGACCAAGTTGAGACGCACTTCCTTCACTAGAAGAAGAAGAGAGGTTCCGCCTAGAAGTACTACCCTCATATGCTACCCCAAGCCAAAGGAAACTGCCTCCTCACCACCTCATCCGTGGAGAGCCATGTGTAAAGTGCTGGTGCAAGTCAAGCCATTGTCTCTAAGAGTCATGCGTGTGTTGTTAAGTGCTCTACTTAGGCTCATCAAGATGACATATGCTCATAGCCTAGTGGACTCAAAGAATTAAATCCTTATGGACCTGAAAAGCCTTAACCCTAAGTCCTATAAGGTTCCTCTTAAAGTTAGGTGGATTAAGATCTTATTCAAGCTCTATTTCTCAATTTAATTCCGGGCTTGGTTTAAATGTCAACTCTCATCCAGGAAAAACTATATACATATATGTACACAAGATGCTATTTACAAATATTTTACAATCATGCAAAATTTTTGAAAAATGTTTTGAAATCATGGATGAATGATGCATGAGGTGTAAGTTTTGCAAAAAGATATTTACAATTATTTACACAAGATTTTTGCAAACTTTTGATTTTCAAAATATTTTGGAAAAATTTTGTACTATATACATAATTTTGATACAAAATATTTACACAAGCTTTACACAAAATATTTTTGAAATCATTTTTACAAAAATACTTTGTACACTAGCTATGTATGTGCAAGATAAGAGAAGTTTATGTACATGAAAAATTTTTAATTTTTGTGATTTTTAGCCATTTTATTTATTAACACACTCACACAAAGTACGAGTTATGGCTAAAGTATATATGAAATATATACACACCCCCCTATACTTAGCTCGAACGATGTCCTCAGAGTGATCAAGAGCGATGAAGAAGACATAACTCGTGCTTAGTAAAAGGGGCGTGAAAAGGAATGGATAAGTACAGAAACGAATAAGTGAATAGAATGAGAGGGACTCGGTGGTTTCCCCCTATACTTAGGATTAACTAATCCTAAGTATAGCAAGCTGTACATGAAGGGAAATCCGAGTGAAGAAGATACAGAGTCTGCCCCCCCCCTATACTTAGGGTAAAATATCCCTAAGTATAGGCAGCAAAACAGGAGCAGAAAGAATGAAAAGAATACCCGCAGGTCCTACATCCCCCCTATACTTAGGGTAAAGTACACCCTAAGTATAGCATAATCATAAGATGAGAAAAGGGATGTGGGACTAAAGAATAGAATGATATGGACATCTGGATCTATACAGGCGGAGGAACAGTGAAAATCAGGCGTGAGATGCAAAAGATGTGAGTCAAGAGACCACATCTCACGCAAAATGAATAGGGGCAACAATAACGTCCCGCGGCTCATGATCTAGAAATGGCTTGAGCCGCTGGCCGTTCACTCGAAAGGTACTCTCAGAAGACAACTCGGATATATCAATGCTACCATTGTCGTGTACCTTTCTGACCAAGTAGGGTCCCTTCCATTTGCTCTGCAGCTTCCCTGGAAACAAACGAAGCCTCGCATTAAACAGCCATACTCTCTGTCCAATCTCAAAATGCTTGTGGTTGATATGAGAATCATGCCACTCCTTAACTTTCTCCTTATAATGTAGGCTGCTTGAGAAAGCTGTATCTCTAAGCTCCTCCAGGGCAGCTAACTCTGCCCTCCTCTGGTCTCCTACACCATCTGGATCCATCAAAATATCTGTAACTGCCCAAAGTGACTTGTGCCTCAGCTCAACAGGTAAATGGCACGGCTTGCCATATACGAGGCAAAAGGGAGATGTGCCCAAAGGTGTCTTGAAAGACGTCCTATATGCCCACAAGACCGAGTCCAAAAGCTGTGACCAATCCTTTCGGTCAGGGCGGACGACTTTCTGCAGAATAGTCTTGATCTCCCTATTCGACACCTCAGCTAGACCATTCGTCTGTGGATGGTAAGGAGTGGCAACACGATGGTCTATACTGAACTCGCTAGCAAGGGCCTTCACCTGGTCGTTGATGAAGTGAGATCCCCCATCAGAAATCAGAACTCGTGGAACCCCGAACCGCGTGATGATATGCTTCCTCAAAAATCTGCAAACGGTCCTCGCATCAGCGGCTCGGACGGGGATAGCCTCCACCCAACGACTCACATAATCAACGGCCAACAGAATGTACTCAAATCCCTGACTCTTAGGGAATGGACCCATGAAATCGATGCCCCATGCGTCAAAAACCTAACAGAAGTGAATGGGCTGCATCGGCATCATATCACGCTGTCCACAAGTGCCCATCCTCTGACAGTCAGTACACCTCTTCACGAACTCATCAGAGTCCTTGAAGAGGGTAGGCCACCACAAGCCGGATTGGAGCACTTTCTGTGCCGTTCTCCTCCCAGAATGATGTCCTCCTGCCTCAAGCTTGTGGCAGTAAGTGAGGACGCTATGGTGTTCCTCCTGAGGAATACACCGACGCCAGACGCTATCCCCTCCTTCGTGGTAAAGGATGGGATCCTCTCAGTGGTAGGACTTGGCCTTCGCAAGGAAGGTCTCAAGCCTCTGCCTGGGCCAATCTTGTGGGACTTTCCCAGCAACGAGAAAGTTCACAATATCGGCATACCACGGGAGTGAGGCGATAGCAAGGATCGCCTCATCTGGGAAGGCATCTCGAATAGGATCAATCTGCTCAGAATCCTCAGGCTGCTCTAGTCGGGAAAGATGATCCGCCACCACATTCTTGACTCCAGGCTTATCCTTAATCTCAATGTCGAACTCCTGGAGTAGAAGGATCCATCTAGTCAGTCTGGCCTTGGCATCCTTCTTTGCCATGAGGTACCTGATGGCGGTGTGATCTGTAAACAAAGTCACTCTAGATCCAATGATATACGATCTGAACTTATCCAGGGCAAACACTACGGCTAGCATCTCCTTCTCTGTGACCGTATAATTCCGCTGGGCGGAATCCAATGTGCGGCTAGCGTAGTGTATGGCAAACGGAACTCCATCCCTCCTCTGTCCCAGCACTGCCCCTACGGCAAAATCGGAGGCGTCCGTCATGATCTCGAATGGGAGAGACCAATCAGGCGGCTGGAGAACAGGAGCCTCAATAACACACTGCTGGAGAGTCACAAAGGACGAAAGACACTTGTCATCGACAAGGAACTCGGTGTCTTTCGTCAAGAGGTCAGTCAACGGTCGGGCAATCTTGCTAAAATCCTGAATAAACCTCCTATAAAATCCAACGTGCCCCAGGAATGACCGTAGCTGCCTCAAATTGGACGGCGGTGTGAGTTTCCTAATGACATCAACCTTGGCCGGATCAACCTCCATGCCCCTGTTGGAGATGATGTGGCCAAGCACCGTCCCTTGAGTCACCATGAAGTGGCTCTTCTCCCAAGATAGAACCAAATGATACTCAATACATCGCTGGAGTACTCGGTCTAGGCAGTCAAGACAGGAGTCGAATCCGTCGCCGTAGACCGAGAAATCGTCCATGAAGACCTCCAAACACTCCCCTACCATGTCCGAAAAGATCGACAGCATGCACCTCTGAAAAGTCGCAGGGGCGTTGCATAGCCCAAATGGCATGCGTCGAAAAGCATATGTGCCGAAGGGACAGGTAAAGGTGGTCTTCTCCTGATCCTCAGGAGCGATGGCCACTTGGTTGTAGCACGAGTACCCATCCAGGAAGCAATAATGGCTCTTCCCTGCCAGTCTCTCAATGATCTGGTCAATAAAAGGCAGGGGGAAATGGTCCTTCTTGGTGGCTTGGTTGAGTCTCCTATAGTCAACACAAACCCTCCAAGAGGTGGGTACTCGTGTAGCGATCTCCTCTCCCGACTCACTGATCACAGTCGTGATGCCCGTCTTCTTGGGCACCACATGCAAGGGGCTGACCCACTTGGAGTCGGAAATGGGATAAATAAAATATGCACTCCACCATTTCGATATTTCCTTCATCACAACCTCTCTCAGGTTGGGGTTTAGTCGCCGCTGGAACTCACGCGACGGCTTCGCCCCCTCCTCGAGATAGATATGGTGGGAGCATACTGCTGAACTAATCCCATGGAGATCCGCTACGCTCCATCCGATCGCCTTGCGGTTCTTTTCAAGAACCCCCATCAAACGGGATTCTTGCTCTCCAGTCAACTCGGCGGAGATGATGACTGGGTACATCTCTGGATTGCCCGCAAGGAATCGATACTTCAGCGAAGTAGGGAGCGGCTTCAGCTCTGGAATGCTGGGTGCTGGCAAATCTGGCAGCGGAAGAAACTGAGTGAAAGCTGCTAAGTCTGCCAAATCTGCCTGGGAAAGTGAAAGCGTACTCTCGCAAACTGGATCGGGAGAAGGCTGCTCAACTGCACTGTCTCTGCTCGGCTCTGCATCTACCTCCTCCTCATCTGTAGGCTCAAGTGGACTCATGTCTGGCATCTGATCATAGCAATCGGCCCAATCAGACTCTGAATCCGAGGGATCTGTATCAATCGCGGTGGCATCAGTACCACCGGAAAACAAGGTGGCCTCAGCACCACCATCACTAAGCATCGTGTCGCGATCAAGGACCGGCTCTGCTGCCTATATGGTATCCTGAACCAGGGCTGTGCTCTCCAGACTCTCCTCTGCTATCATCTCGGCATCAGCTGTATCTGAATATGAGAGGATGGTCTGTGCTGCAGGATCTGCCCAAGCTGCCTCATCGTCTGTGATCACAAAATCACAGTCCTGGTGGATGTCTGGCTCTATGTCTGTCAGCTGCTCTAAATCTGTACTCGCATCTGAGCGGGCTCTCTCTAGCTCTGTAGTCCTCGACCGTCTCTATTTGTATACTCTCGCCCTCGACGCGAAAGTACACCTTCCCGCTATCGTGATCAGTCACCGCTTTGGCTGTGGCCAAAAACGGACGACCAAGGATGATGGGGGTATCGGCCACTGACTCAGGGATCTCCATATCCAACACTACGAAGTCCACGGGGAATTTCAGGCCCTGAATCGTGACGATAACATCTCGTAATAACCCCTTCGGCCTCTTGACAGATCGATCAGCGAACTGAAGGACTGTCCTACTCTGTCGAAGAGTGCCCAACTCGAAGCGGTCGAGAAGGGCTGCTGGAAGAAGGTTAATCGACGATCCGCTATCCAGAAGAGTACGGTCGAACCTCTGCTCATTGATCTGGCATCTGACATACGGGGCCCCTGAATCTGGCCTCTTGGCTGGCAGGCGGTTCTGAATCGCAAAACACGTGGCTTTGGTCAGCACGTGAATCTCTGAAGTGTGGTTCCTCCTCCTCCTCCTGACTGTAGTCCTGTCTCTCAAAGAACGCTGGAGAAGGGGGATGTGCTGCAAAGCCTCCTGGAGGGTCAGCTGGATGTGGAATCGATCGATCATGCTCTGGCTGAACTCCTCAAGCTCTCTTTTTTTCGGATTTTCTTTTTTCTTCCCCTTCCCCATCTGAAGGGCTCTAGGGAAGGGGATCACAGGGTCCTTCTCAGATGAAGGACTAGGAAAAGGCCTAAACGGTTCGATGACCGGATCCACACATACATCATGCACCACAGTGGGACCAGAAAAAACTAAACCTTTTCCTTTATTCAAACCAAAGTTCTGAGATACATCAAGGCGAGGAAAGACAACATCTCTCTCAACACAAACACCGGTGGCCTCAGTACCACCACGGGCTGGCTCTGCTGCTGCTGCTGGTAGATGTCTCGCGGCATCAGTACCGCGGGCTGGCTCAGCTCTACTGGTGGCGTCAGTACCACCTCCTCGAACTGGTGAAGCGGCGGCCTCAGTACCGCCGGTGGGATCAGCATCCTTGGTGGCATCAGTGCCACCATCATCATCTGGAGCGGCCTCAGTACTGCTCTCCTCCTCCTCATGTGGCGCCTCTGATGTATCCTCGTGGTGAAGCTCAGATGAGGCGCCGCCGCCTGCTGGGGTCCTACCGCTCCTAAGTGTGACAAAATCAGCATCAAATAGATCCGAAGATGTATCAACAAATGGGTCACTAGGAGTGGCGAACTCAGTGTGTACTACCTGCTCAGATTTCCTCTTGAGGTTGTTCGGATTTGGCTCAATCTGGGCTGGAATGGCGGCCTTCCCTCTCACCAAGTCCCGCATCTCCTGGCGGAACTCGTCCATCTCCCGTCTAAATGTGGCCTGCTGGTCCGTGAGGAGGCGGGCGATGTCATCCAAAGCGGGGCTCTCGTGGGGGCCCGACGGGTAGCCTCTCTGGTGCTGAGGCTGCTGGAGCTGCTGCTGGTGGTGAGAGGGATATGAGGAAGGGTGCTGCTGCTGAACTGGGTGAGCCTGCTGCTCACGTCTCCACGACTGTCCCTGCTGCTGATAGGGACGCGGACCGAAGGATGATGGCTGGTGCTGCTGGTATGCTGGGGGCTGCTGGTGATCTCTCTGCTGGGAGTACTGCCCTCCCTGACCTGACGGTTGCTGTTGGGGCTGGGCACCACCATTCCCCCACCTGAATCCGGGATGGTCTCGTCGGATCCCAGGCTGGGGGCGGTCATACCAAATCCCGTTGACATCCATCAACGGCTCTGCATCGAAAGGGGCTGGCGGCAGTACTGCCAGAGGCTGATCCGGCTGGTAGACCACCATCTGCATGTCTGGAGATGGTGGGGACTGGTAGGTAGGCTGCGGCTGCTGGTACGGCTCCGCCTGTACAAGGTGAACCTGTCTAGGCTGCTGTGAGGAGCTAGAGCGCTGAGACGAGCTGCTGCTGCCGCCGGTATCGCCTCGCGACAGAAGACGGGGCTGTGAAGCCGTCTGTACCTCCTGGAGACACATGAGCTGGGTCTTCATGTCGCTCAGAACCTGTGCCATCTGTTCCATCTGAGTGATGCTCTGGCACTGCTTCTTCTCAATCAGCTCCATGTGGTCCAACTTCTCGCTGATAATACCCATGTCCGCAGCGGATGACTCTGCCTGTGCTGCTGCGACTGCGGACGAACTGGATGGACCTGCATCTACCCGTGCTATCCGCTGGTACTGCACGGGTCCTGGCTGTTGTGACTGGGGTCTCTGAGTATACAACCTGGTCTGGGACATCACCATGTAGTTTTCGGCCATCTCCTCGTAGATGGCCCAGACCTGGTCGTGGTCCTTGGCAAAGTAGGACCCGCCGCAAGAAGCGTTCACCAGACCCTGAAGCTTTGGCGTCAACCCGCTGAAAAAGCTCTGAACTAGGTTTGGCTTGGAGATGTCGTGGTGCGGGCATTTGTCTAGGAGCTCTCGAAACCTCTCCCATGCCTCGTGAAACTGCTCGTTGGGGAACATGGAGAAGTTGCTGATCAGGGCCCTCGCTGCATTCGTCCGCCCGGGTGGATAGTACTTGTTCAAGTACTCGGTGCGGAGCTGCTCCCAGGTGTAGACAAACTTCCCTAGATGCTTCAGCCAGGTGGCTGCTCTATCTGCCAGTGAAAAAGGGAAGGCTATCATCCGAATCGTGTCCTGATCCACGTGGCGATCATGGACAGTGCTGCAGATCATCAGGAACTCCTGGAAATGGAGGTGGGGCTCCTCAGTGGCAAGTCCGTGGAAACAGGGCAGCAACTGCAAGGTGTTTGGGGGGAACTTGAAGTCCCCCACGATCGTTGGCACTACTACCCAGTGATGCATCAGAGTCGATCCGGGGTTGTGCAACTCCCGTATCGGTCGTGGTGGTCCTCCTGCTGCGGCGGCTGCCGCTGCTGTGGCGGCGGCTGCTGCTGCTGCTGCGGCTGCTGCGGCTGCGGCCTCTGCATCAGGTATCTCCTCAGGCTCGCTCTGCTGGTCTCGCTCTGCTCTGAGCCTCTCCAACTCTCGCCTCATCTCTATCATGAATGCCCCCTAATCACGTAACTGCTGCTGAACTGTCTCGAGTGATGCGATCAGGGTGGAGTTGATCGCCCCCTGGTCCAGTACAAAATGCTGGTCTCCTCGTGGACCTCCGGGGTGATCATCTGAACTGCCGGCCATGGCGATGTCTGCAAAATCAAATGAGCCCAACTCAGGTGCTGTCAAATCTGCTAATCTCTCCTCGGGCTCATGTCTCTCAATACCAGAAGAAAGGGGGTCGAGGGGGAACAGGGCGGAGTCGTACTCGGGCTCGGAGAGCTGGTCTCGGCTCTCGCGGGCCAACCTAGATGATCGGGTAGACGTGCCCGAAAGCGGTGCAGCCAGAGGCTGCCTAAGAGACCGTCTACCCATCATCTTGATCTGGCGAGTAAGGCGAATGAGATCTGGAGTCAACTATGATCACAAACAAACCCTCGGTTCACCAACGCAACGCGAGCTGAAGACCGTGAAAGTTCGGTCAAATTATCTTGTCTATTTTATTTTGGTGAACACACAAAATATCAGAGCGCTTACGTGACCTGTTAGGATATCCGATGCTATCCCAACCGACTGGCCCGCACAGAAGAGTCGGTAATCAGTCAGGACTAGCACCGGGAGGCTCTACCTAGGGTGCGGGTCACTCTCTCGCGCATCCAAACCATACAATGAGGGGGTTGCTCTCCCCAAGACAAAATTTTTAGGGTGAGCGGTTTTTAAGGTCAATAGTCTTAGCCAGTCCCAATTTTATGGTTTCTCTTTTTAGTATTTTTCAAATATCAGACAAAAAGGCCTAACGAATTTTTCGGTTCTCCTGATTATTTAATCAAAAACAGGGGGGAGAAGTCGAAAAAGCCGATGCGCGAGAAATCAATGATGCATGCTTAGATAGAAATGTGTACCTTATCTCCAGCACTCTACATGCAAGTGATCCGCGCAGAATTTAAAGACAGAAAGGAAACTACCTATATGATGCAACGGGAAAGCTGAGTCCTAAACGAGCAATTTTTAGCGAAGAACCGTCTAACTCAGTCACTCGCCCTCGATCCAAAGAGTCCGGTCTAGACCCACCCCTCCTCTTCTCGACAGGTCGAGTTCAGGAGTAGCGCTTGACGGGGCAGGCTCGCGGCGCGTAGGCTCTCAGGAAAGCGACTAAGTTATTTTTATTAATGATTTATTAGTAGGTCCAATTAACGTTCTATGGGAACAGATAATCAATTAGGTGTGTGGATCCTACTAATCTACGGCACAATCACCAGAAATTCCTAAGTCTAGGGGCTCGAGAAAAAACCACGTAAACACCGGAAAAGGCAGTAAAAAGAAGAAGAAAACCGCGTCAAAAACCGCGAAAATCTCCTAAGGGTCCCCCGAGCACACCGGTGCTCGGCGAAACAGACCCGCTAAGTCTTCAAGCACAGTTCAAGTCTCTGAGTCCCTGTAATATTACAACAATGATAGTCGAATAAATCCTAATCTAACCTCACCCACTCAACTCTCTCTCTCTCTCGCTCTTTCCTGCGGCTCCGTGCAGAAGGGAGCCGCCTCCGAGTCTCGCGGTTGCGTCAGCTTCTCGAAATCGGCCGCCTCGATCCTCGGGCCCTCGCAAGAAACAGAGACAAGTGGTCAGTCCAATATTATTGTCAGAAAATATGAGAAATATATATATATATATATATACACAAAAATCTATACAAAAAGCCGCGAAAATCAAAAAGCCGCGGAAAACTCAAAAAGCGACTACTAAGCCGTGCTCCCCGGCAACGGTGCCATTCTGACAACACGAAAACCCGAGCGACTAAGGTAAAAGATACAGAAATAGGTCGTTGCGACCTCGGTCACTCAGATGTGTCAATCAAGAAAAAAATGAACCACTCGAAAATATGTCAAATCAATAAAATCACGAAGGAGTGGTCCTGCTATGAGATTAACCTGGTGTAGCACCCAGGGTCGAACTCAAGGAGCACGGGTTGGCCGAGAGGCCTACGAAGTAGTCAAAATGAATAAAATAAAAGACAAAATATTTTTTTTGTGGTTTTTAATGATTTTTATATTTTTTTGGGATTTTTAATATGCGAAGAAAAAAAGCAAAAACAAGCAAACTTTGACAAATTATTTAATGCATCAAAAGTCAAGCAAAAATTCAAACAAAAATATTTTTATGTTTTTTATGTTTTTTAATGTTTTTGGTGAATTTTTGGAATTTTTCTGATGTATATTTTATTTGCTAAAAATCAAACAGTAGCAAAAATGCAAGGTACTGTCCAGCCATGCCCAAAATCCCTAGATAAAATATCTAAGGACCTAAAAAGGGCCTGGAGGTATTTTTCCTGTAAACTAGGTAAAACAAGGAAAATTTGAGTACCAAAATTATTGTTTTTGGGTTTTTAGGTTATTTAATAGAATTTTTAGGGGTTTTTAGGTGTTTTTAAGTTTTAATGGTTTTTAAGCAGTGAAAAATAACCAAAATGGCTGGAAAATCAAGGAACACAAAACAAACAGTACCTAATTTTTATAGAATTTTTAGGGGGGTTTTTATATTTTTTTGGGGTTTTTAACTCTAGACAGTAGCAAAAATGTGGGTTTTTAAATTTTTAAAAATAGCAAATAAACTCAGAAATGTCCTCAAAAATTCTCAAAAATCCTACACCATGGCAGGAGCCATGTGTCAAATTTTCATCGAATTTGGAGGTGATTTGATATTTTATTCAAAAATGACAAGAGGGCACTGTGCACAGGGACCAAAGTGCAAATACCCCAAAGTTCTGGAGGTCCAGGTGCAATTAACCCAAGAAGTCACGCGCCAAGCGCGTGCCTGGGGCACTCAGGGACCTATATGTAAAGAAAACAAGTCCCGAGGATCTATTGGTAACTCGTACCAAAAGTCCAGAGGTCTATGTCGCAAATTACCCACAAATAAACACACATGCGAAATTAAACCATTCACAGGGGCATAAATGCAAATATCAAAAAGATTTCATTCATTTGATAACAACCAGAACTACCAGGGTAAAGGATGCAAATACACCAACAAAAAACGCGACGAAGCACGTGGCTCACAATAGGCAGGGGTATAAATGCAAACAAACTTAAGCTCAGGGTCCACTATGCAATTTATCCTAAACTAAACAACGTATTTAAATATTTACAGGACTGATATGAAATAACGCAAAGAAAAGGGCCTAAGGGTAATTTACCCTTTATTAAGTCGAGCCGACGGATGGGCGCCACGTGGGTAGATGGACGGCTGGGAATGGGTGGCGCTCCAACGCTGAGGTCCTCGCAGCGATCGGACGGTCGAGGGTACGCCACGTGGGGGATCGAACGGGTGAGGCTCTCGGTGGCTAAACCTCGTGCAACGGACGGTCCAGATCGCCTCTCCAAGATCTGACGGTGGCTGGATCTCCTCAAATGGACGGTCAAGATGAGAACTGGAGGTCGAGGACGATCGGACGGTCGGGGAAGATGCTGGAAGAACAAGTGGCCGGCGAGGTTCGCCGGCCTCGTGCGTGCGCTGGAATCCTCCCCTGCTGCCTCTGGGGATCGGAGAAGCTCCGCGATGATGCTCCGCAGCTGATGGCGGGTTCCGATGACCCAGCCAAGCCCTGGAGGGCTCCGGCGAGGTCGGCGGAGGCGAAGCTCCTGGCCCGAATGACCCAAGCCCTCAGATGGGCTGGAAAGCACCTGCAAAGTAAACCAGGAGACTCGCGGGTCGAGGGCAAAGTGCCTCGACCTCGGTTAGGCGGGTGAAGGTGGCCGGTGGTGCGATATGGGCGAGCTCCGGCGAGGGGGGTAGACGGAGGAGCTCGAACCCCAGCTCCTGTGCGAGCTGGGTTGGATGGGGGTATGGAGAAGGTGCGCGGGAGGAAGGCGGAGGTGACGATGAATTCCGATGATCGAATGGAGGTGTGAGGTGGTCGGAATCGACGAAATACGGCGACGGCGAGATTTGGGGGTAAATGGAAATTGAACGGAAAGGTGGAGCTAAGGGACTACCTGGGTGGTCGGGGAGACTGTGCTGGAGCTGGTGAAGCTCCCGGTCGTAGCCTCAAGGGTCGTCTCGGCCCGAGGTTCGGAGCTCGCCCAGGCGGCGGAGCTGCGGCGGAGTCTTCGCCGGATCGATGGTTTTCGCCTCCTCTCCTCGCTGCAACAGGTCGAGGCGCGAGCTGTCACCTCTCTCTCTCTCTCTCTCTCTGGAGCTCACTGGAGAATGAAGAAAATGGCCAAAGATGTCTCAAATGGGTGGCGGAGCTCGGAATATATACCATGGAGGGTCCGGAAAGAGGCGCGCGGGTAGGGCAATCTGGAGCACGGATCCCGAGGCTAAGGCTCCGGCGAGGGTGGCGAATATGTCGTGCATGGATCTGACCCGGGGTTTAGGTGAGACTCAATCGGGTTTAGGCGCTAAAAATCAGGGAACCCGGGTCGGGCGCCCAAACCCGAGAGAAGTGGTCCCGGGGGGGGCCAGTTGACCGGGCGGTCAACATCCCCAGGACCCAATGAAATCAGGCCACGTGGCTGGATCTTGAGGTGACAAATACACATAGCTAGGGGCCGAATCAGCAAAAATCCAAAACATGAAATATTTTTATTTTATTTTTTTCTATTTTTTGGTGATTTTTAATTAATTTTTGGAAATAAAAATAGGCTATATACATAATATGTACTAGATATAGGTATATACAATATATAGGCTTTTGATTTTTGATTTTTAATTATTATTTTTATACAATTTTATTCCTATTTTATATTTTATTTATTTACATTATGAAATAAGGAATAAAAGGGTGTTTTTATTTTATTTTTATTATTTATGTACATAGGTAAAATAAATAGCTATATACCTCTATATACATGGTATATGTACAATGTATTTTTGTATTTTTGATTTTTTTTCTATTTTTATTTTGATTTGATTTTGATTCTTTTTATTTTATTCATTTACAATATATAGCATGGAGTTTTTACAAAAAGTGTGGAAAATAATTTTATTTATTTACAAGGTTAAATAAATATATAGGCATGGTTCATGTACATGATGAAGGGATCTTTTTGATTTTTAACTTTTTATTTTGTTTTTATCTTTTATAAATATATACAAGTATTTACAAGCATATTTTTGGGTGAGGAAAATATAATTTTATGTATTTACACAGATATTTATACATGAGCTCCTATCTCCCTCTACTTTGGCTTTTATGCGGTCAGGCCCATGCTGAGCCCTCCCTTGGGTTAGGATGCTCAATATTTATTCTAAATATTTCCCTCTTTTTCTTTTTAATCTTTATTCTTTTATTTTTGCACAAAAACATGTTAATTATAGGTTTTTACACAATGCATGCTTTTGGTAATTATTTGTATTTACATATATCTACATGCATTTGCAAAGGTTTTTGTAGCTAAAATATCAGAATAAAGAGTGATGAATGGGTATTCATCACATGTCATGGTGGAAAATAAATTTAGCCGCACTTAGAGACTCGTTGCGAGGTCTGAAGGAAGGATATCATTGTGCCCACTGGAATAAAGGATCTTGGATATGTATTAGAGATGAATATTTTTTTATGAATAAAGGAAGGAAAAGATGGTTCTTTCTGTTATTTATGATATCGTTGATGTTTTGAGTAACACTCGGATCCGACGTAGTAATTGATATGCTTCCGCTGTCACCGAGGATCCGGGCTGTTACAGGTGGTATCAGAGCAGTAGTTCCTCTGGGCATGAGATATCCAATCATGAGTGGTGTAAGATCTCTAGTATAAAAAATATAAGACATAAGAGGAAAAAAGTGGGAGATTAAACATTTGGCATGACCACCATGTCTTTAGAAGATAACATTAGTAGAAGGCTGACAAATAGGGATATAGTACTAGTCTTGAAGATTACAGATTGGCCTAAGGAGGAGAAAGCAATTTAGTGGGTCAGATATAATAAATTGATTATTATGTGGACAAAAGAAAGAGAGTCAGGTGATTATTTCATTCGACAATGCTCATCACATGTGTGACTTATTTGGCAAAAAAAATTGTTTCTCTTATACGACTTGAGATTTTGGAAGTAATATGATAATTTTAGATAAAGTTGTTGAAGATCTTGATCATTCGTTTGAAAGAGATATTGACTTCACTGTAGATGTCTTGTTAGTGACTACACCCATATGAGTTGGATGAGCTGAAAAATAAATTGAAGAGACAATTAGATAAGGGATGGGTGAGATTTGTTATTTCCTTGCAGTGTTCGCATTACTTACATTGCACTGATTATTGAAATAAGATTGTCATAAAGATAAAATATTTTATTCTTCATAGATGTTCAATTGCAGCAAGAAATCATATACATCAAGGTTGACCTTTAGTGAGAATACTGTTAGTTTAATTACAATTTAAAATGTAGACATATCAAGGACTTTTAAGAATTCTTAATGATGACTTTTGACCTCACAAAGGTGCCAGTTACTTGATGAAGTGATGAGTCAGGTATTTTGAGGTTACTTAGGAAAGTCTGTGCTGCTTGGTGTTGTTGATATCTTAGATTCCTTATACACTACTAGTCGATTTATTGAAATAACTATTAGACGATATTGATGTTGTTAAACTCACTTATGATCGTGCATGTATGATTAGGTTTGACCTTAGAACATGAGCCACTTTGATTATTGAGATACATGATTGTGATAACAGGATCTAATTATTTTGGTTGGCTAAGACATTAATGTTGATCATGTTCTTATTTAATTATAGCTATTACAAGATATATACGTTAATTTAATGAATATTGATTTCGTGATATGTTAGTTGCTAGTAATAGGCATAATCCTTTTACATATTGTCTATCCCAACTTGAGTTAGAAATATCTTTACTTGTATAAACCAAAGTTGTGCACCTAGATAGACTATTTTCAATAAGTGACAACTCACAAATTGACCCTTACAGATCCCTTCAACCTTTAGCTGGGTTAATTCCTCTTATCTCTTGGGTGAAGTTACATTGTTATGGATTATTTACCTTGAATTTTCGATCTTGAAGGAGACAATTATTCTATTATCAGAGAGACCCTAGATACAAGGGAATGGATATAAAGTAAGAGAACAAGAAAGTGGATCCCATAAAATGTAAAGAGAAAACATAAGAATAGAGGAATGAGATATGAGTCAAATATCATGATTTTTTTTGGTAAGGCTCTTGAGCAGTAAATTTCGGGACGAAATTTTTTTTCAAGTATGGTAGATTGTAAAGACTCGTAAGTTATTAATAAGATAAATAAATATTGATGGTATAAAAATAAATTTATTTATTTATATATAAAAAAAGTGGGTGTGTGAGATTGACGGTTAGGGTGGCCAATTCAACCCACTATCTCATGCACATGTTATCTATTTTTGGAATGAGATATTTCTCCCATTCCTTAAGATAGAAAAAGAGAGAGAACTAGATATAAGGAGAGATGAGAGAAGAGAGAAAATGGTGAAAGACAGTGAACGAGAGAACATATAGAGAGCGTGTGTGCGTGTGTGTTTTTAGGATGATAAAGGTGATTCCTATTTTAGGGTGATTGATCCAATTGCATGTGGGAGAGGGAGTGAGATCTATGAGAGAATAGACGAGAAGGAGAGGAGGCAATGCCGGATTCAAATCCGTTTCGACATCGAATTTGATATGGTGGAATCGGAGACGCATAGAGTGCGCGTCGGCGACGACCTTTCCGTCGACGTTGAATTTGACGCGATAAGATTGGAGGCACGCTAATATGGTCGGGACGATCTGGATCCATGTAATCAAATCATCTTCATGTCTTTGCAGCATTGAGGTATGTGTTGAACCCCCTTAGGAAGTGATAATAGGGTTGATAATCATGTTTCAATCAGGATTATGTCTTCCTCTTAATGATATAGATGAATATTATACTTGTTGATAACGTTAAATATGTCATGCCAAATGAGATTTGGAATCCTGAGAGTATGATTTCTTCCTTTGGTTTAGCATTCACACGAGCTAAGAAATATCAAGGTATTTACATTAGCAAAACGGATCTGAAGGAGTTACAAGGAATTGATTATGACAATTACTAGGTTTATTGAACCATATCTATAAATAAATAGATTTCTTTATATTTGAATTTACGCGAGTGACTACGAATCTAGAATTCTTCCATCTATGATTACGAGGGAAAGAAGTCGATTTAGTCTGTTTTGTACTCCACTCAATGGTGTTTCGATTATGTGAATATATATCTGTCAATATTCAATCATTCGATTTTATTTTCTTGTTCCAATTATTGATGAATCCAAAGAATACCCAATATCAATGACGATTTGTTTTTCTTTTATCTCTTTGCATCTCGGACATGGTTAACTTGTATTTATGAAACTCATTATCACAAGAAAATACAAGTTTGTTCTAAAATACTTAATGATGAGAGCAATTTATAAAATTATAGTCATACAAAAATATCCACTCACTGTTATTAAGCTCGTGTATAATATATACCACTTGTTTCATACAGTGAATATGAAATGTACAAATATTTACTTGCATAAATTGTGAGTTATCATGAAGGCAATATTATATCCCTTACAGATCATATATCATATCAAGATTATATGCACCTCCAATAGGTATTAAGATTTATGATTTGCCTTTGGTAATAATTACATCAATTGTGTTGTTTGCTTAAATATTGTTGATAACGTGTCCTTATTCTATTTTATGATATGAAAAAGAAGATTATTTAATAACTTGCACGTCTGTATTCAATGAAACGTTACCCGATGCATGTTCATTACACCTTATAGTGGTCATGCGTGTGTGCATTTTATAGGCCAAAGAAATAAGAATTGGATTTATAAATCAAGCCGCGGATTTATTAAGTGAATCGTGCATTATTGTTTCTTTAAGTAATTGATATTATGATGTAGGTAATTAACGTCATCTGAATGTTAATAATCAATTTGGAAACACCTCATCTCTACGTAGATACCATATGTATTGCAATCACAAGAGAGTCTAAACAAAAGTATATAAAATAAGTTATTGTTGTTAGTTCTTCATAATGTAATAATTTCTTTTTGATAAGGTTATAAACCATCAGTGTATAACTTGCTCGTAGGATTTGTGGAATGCTTATTAATTAATTATATGTGGAAATTATGATGTGATATTATTATAAATGATGCACGAGTGATTATTCGCCTGTAATAATTTGATTATTTTAGGATGATAGTATCAAGTACTTAATAACTGTGTTATATTGTTTAGGGATTTTATCACTTGTGCCCCTCCGAGATATCGCAATATCAATTATACCCCTATCTTTTTGGTAATATCAGTTGTGCCACCTCAAAACTTGATAATTTATCACTTGTGCCCCTCGAGTTAGTGACCGTCCATCCAAAGTGCAAACGACCGTTAACTTTGAGGACATAAGCGGAATTACTTAAAAAAAGGTTAAGAGGTCATTTTACACCCTCCTCATCTTTTCTTCTTCCTCCTCCTCCCCATCCTCTTCTTCCTCCTCCTCCACCTCCTCATCCTCCCTCTCTACCGCCGCCCCCGCCCCTGCCCCGCGCCGCCAGCTCCGCCTCAAGCTCTCCGCCTCCATCTCCAGGGGCGGCCTCTCGGAATCCACGTGGATCCCCCACCCCCACGGACCGAAGCCCCACCAAGAATCCCGTACGTAGCAAAGGCAACCCGACACCAACGTAATCCTGCGGGTGAGCAAACCGCTTCAGGTCTCGCCGTCGTGCTCCTCCCGTGTCGTACCATCAAAACTAATCCAAACCCCAACTCCCCCTCTGTCTGCGCCGGACGTCGTGCTCCTCCCGTGTCGTACCATCAAAACTAATCCAAACCCCAACTCCCCCCTCTGTCTGCGCCGGATTTCAACTCCCCATCATCTACGTCTGTCACGTAAATGTGACAATCCCATCTCTGATGCTTGCACGAAATAGTCCTATCCACTATGCCAGTCCTGCCCGCTTTCATCGATTCCCAACACCACTTTTCCCGAATCTTATTGCCCACCACCAATGGCTGTGCCACTCTCCAGAGCTCTAGTACTGTTGCTTCTGCTAAACCTTCTGTTCGTGCATGGTCGTGACGACGGCAACGTCGACCTCGACGTCCTCGTCAAGCTCAAGTCCGCCATGATCGGACCCAGAGGCCAACAACTGGGACCCATATGCCGGTGACCACTGCGGGATGTCCGGTGAAGTCAGAAAATTCATCTAGCTAAATTATTTAGGGAGAAGGGAAGGGTAAATTATTTAGATGTTATTTATTTATCTAAATTCGCCCCCAGGGAATGGAGGAGGAAGAAGATGAAGAAGGGTAGGGACCATAATGCCCTTCTTAACCACACCATGGTTTGAATAAACCATGATTATTTTAATTTTTTGACGGTCAATCTGACGGAAGGGCACAACTGGTGACGGAGCAAGAAGTTAGGGGCATAACTGATATTACCAAAAAGATAGGGGTATAACTGATATTGCGATATCTCGGAGGGGCACAAGTGATAAAATCCCTATTGTTTATGTGTTGTGTACAATGAAGACCAATTTGATTAGTAGAATCGAAACATTCACATAAACCACCATTGCATGAAAAAAAAAGACAGTAAAAGAATTGAGAATTTCCTTAATGTGAATAATGGCATTTAAACATTAAGCGGAGCTAAGTGCTACACATAATCGTGGGAGCCACCTCTAGAGTCCGTTTATTGAGAGCCTAATGGCAACACCTTCCGGGGGTGTCGGGTTCAGTAGAACCTAGTGGAAAGTCCACTTATTGACTCGGCGCTGATGTCATCATGTTCTATGTCATGATTGAGTGACCGCTTGTGCCGGCGGTAAAAGCCATCAAAGCCACCCAATAAATTATGAGATAAGACAAATATGCAATGAATAAGCTAAGTGCTTATGTGGAAGCCAAGTGCTTATGTGAATTGTTAAGTGGGCATGTGCATTTATTATGAAATGCTAAGTGTATATGTGTAAATATGTGAAATGTTAAGTGTGTATGTGCATTTATGTGAAATGCTAAGTGTATACGTGTAAATATGTGAAATGTTAAGTGTGTATGTGCAATTATGTGAAATGCTAAGTGTATATGTGTAATTATGTCAAATGCCAAGTGTATATGTGCAAATGTTTGGAATGATAAGTGTATATGTGCAATTACGTGAAATGCTTAGGTATATATATAATTATGTTATTGCTATGGGCATATGTGAAAAAATGGTTAACCTTAAGGGCATATAAGGAAAATATGGTATGTGTTGCATGAATATAAAAAGGATACCCTTCTAAGCATAGTTATGTTTATGAATGATCTATATGATGCCATTGTATGACTACGGTCAAATATTATATTCATTATCATAAAGGTGATTTGGATTGAATATGCCATGACACTATTTTTGTATATGATACATTCTATGAAATAGTATATAACTATAATAATGGAAATGAGAACAAAGCAAAACTCATTGTTAGGATAAGCTAAGGACTTATATGTGATAATTCATAACAATAGGTGTATAGGTGTAACACATAATTTCATATATGAAATCATCTTTATGTAATTATTGATTTGGTAAATTTGACAAGAGAAATAGTGAAATCCATGCATATTATGATATCATTAAGATCATATTCAAGGACTGTATCCATGAATAATGCATGTTATGAACATTATTCCAGGTTGAGGAATATAGAAGATTTACAAAGATTCATTGTGGAAAATATTTATCCAACTAATTATCTATGCATAGAGTTGTTTGTAATAGCATAAGGAGACTTGATTTTTCGCTAGCTGGCTTGATCTTATCTCGACACATACTGAGCGTTAGGCTCATACCATATATTTTTGTGTTTTTATTGCAGGTCATGGTGGAAAATAAATTTAGCCGCACTTAGAGACTCGTTGCGAGGTCTGAAGGAAGGATATCATTGTGCCCACTGGAATAAAGGATCTTGGATATGTATTAGAGATGAATATTTTTTTATGAATAAAGGAAGGAAAAGATGGTTCTTTCTGTTATTTATGATATCATTGATGTTTTGAGTAACACTCGGATCCGACGTAGTAATTGATATGCTTCCGCTATCACCGAGGATCCGGGTTGTTACATATATGCACAACCTCATCCCAACTCCCGGCTCTCCCTTCTAGAGAAAGTTATCTTTACAAAACCTATGGCAAATTCTTCGTGTCGACATTGCCAGTTTCTTTGCTTGATCCTTAAAAATTTAATATGAGCATTTTCAGCATACCTCCAATTTCGTTAGAAAGATAAAAAAAGCGTATTGGATTTTTGAATTAGTTTTAAAAGGACAGGACACAAATGGAGATGTGTTGATATTCCGATACAGAGTACACAGCTAGATCATCGATCGTTTGGGTTGGATTAGAGAGCTAAGCAGCAAGGTGTTGTGTAAGATGGCCTTATCCATCCTCTCTTGGAACATTCGAGGTCGGGGGTCTCCATGAAATTAAATAGGAAACGGCAGAGAAAGTTGATATACTTAGTTGCTTTAAAAGAAACAAAACGTTGTGACCGCAACCTCCAATTTCGACTAGTTCTCGAGTGTCCATTTTCACATATAAATAACGTTGTAGATTTATTTTTAACCACGTGTAACATAATTCTATACTTTCTTTCATCATATTTCATATAATTTTTATGACATTAGCTTATTTAATATATTTATATCATGTATTTTTCATTCAATTCATGTATATTTAAGTCAATCTATAGAGTATTTCTAACATTACTCATATGCGATTAGTATCCGCTTTACATCAATATCTTTTTTTTAAGTATATGGTAACATAGTTTAATATCCGTACTTGTATATAAAAATATATCATGATATGGTAACACCTATGTCTGTATTCGTCCGTTTGCATCTCTACTTTCCAATGCCCAGAGAAACCAAATGAGAAGAAGAGAAGAAGACGGAGAATATGAAGAGAAGGTAAGAATCATATTAGATACTATATTTCATCACAGATTCCTTGTTTAACTTGGTTGTTGCTGGGTAGTAGATTTGGATGTTGTTTTAGGGTTTTGATAATGGTTATTCTATGATGACCATGGATCTTTTTGCTTCGTTTTGATGAAGGGATAATAAAATTAGTGGACAAAATCTGTGGTGAAGATTTGATAGTTGAAATAAAATGACATATGTTAACATATTGGATTTTACCTTTGCATACAACAAATATGTGGGACGGTTTGAGTTATTGGAAGAAAATGTGAACTGGTCATGGATATTTGATTTTGTTGTTGGCGAGGTTTGATTGTTGGAATAATAACGTGAATGATATTAGAGTTTGAATTTTGTTTTGCATATAATCGATTTAATAACTTATATATGCTAACCCTGTAAACTGCATGTTAATATGTTGCTACATGCTGATTTCTTTCTTGTAACTATGTTGTTAGTAGAATAAATTCCGTCACTTTTGATTACTGTTGGAAAGAGTTTAGGATAGTATTTAAAGTAAAGAAAATTGCGGGTGATTTTACCTTTGAGTGAGAAACAAAAAACAAAAGAGAAGAGGACCATGGAGTAAGTGTTGTCTTTTAGAAGAGAATGTCAATGAAAAGGAAGAGATAAGTATACATATGTGGTAACATTTGGTAACTAACAATTTGGATGATGACAAAGATTATTTATGGTGAGGTTAGGAAAAAAAGATGAGAAATGAATGGACGATGGGAAGGGAATAAGTTCCCATATGGAGATTTCTCCTTAGTCACACATTCTCCAACTGTTTGGTCTATCATAATACGATCCAATTTATACTTGCAATGAAGTTAAACTCAAACAAAATATTCAGGAGTTTGGACGGCAAGGCTGCTTATACTAGAGGTGAGGATTTCCTTCGAGTAAATACTTTGTTCACTATACCTCTTGCTGAGTTAGTTGTTTATTAAGCATTTAGACTTTAACATCATGTGAATACATATATGTTGGGTAAAAATTAGGACTCATAGGGAAAATTTATGGGATTCATCTACATCGGGAATATGCATTTGATTTTTAAGATATAGCATTAAGAAGCAAAAATACGAAAAGTACGCGGTGAATGAACAGAAGAGAGAAAGAAGTAATATTCTAGGACTTTGTTACCTACTGGTCATGGCAGATCCTTCGGATCGAAACTCATGGTATAGAACAAGATAAGGTGATTGATCAAATGATATTTTGTTATAAGTCACAAATAAATACACTCCTAGAAAGTAAATGAGAAGAGGTGACTATGGGGATAATCACTAGAGAAGTGATGACTTCTCACTCCATCCAAGTAATGATCATATGCTATACACTCGAGGGTTAACGAATCAAAGGACCGCTAGTTGGTTGAGGTACTTTCGAGCTACAAGTATCGTTAACCATTAAGGAGTTCCTGAGAGGAGTCACACAATAATAACAATAACAATTATCACAACTAATGTTATTATGTTGGTAATGAAAGAAAAATGAATAATGAATGATTATAATTAGACGAAGAAGAAAAAAGAGAGGAAAATGTCCACCACACGTAGAATATAAAACTAGTACTTTTCATTCTATTTATGACTTTTATATGTCCTCACTGAACCTTTTCTCACATCCTTAATTAATAATCCAACTGAGGGGATGACCAAGACATGCACTACAGTGCAGAAGTCCACCCGACCACCTCGTTGGTAACTTCAACTCTGTCTATGTTCTATAGTGGCGCACCCAACTCTCCCATTCACCATCATGTCTGTGGCCCTTCCAAATGATAGCGACTCGAGCATAACCTCCTCATACCACATCTTCGGCAGATATGAAAATCATCATGCTTTTCGAAACCATAACAACAATGGTCAATCTCACTTCGAGGTTGGAAGTTATGATATGTTACCATCGTTACCACCCGTGCCGAAGAATGATAGAAAGATGCTAACTTTGGGAAGAAATTTTTGCTTGAATTTTTGATGGACAAGTGGGGATGTAACTTTTTGCAACCCATTATGGTATTGAACTTGATGTTGCTCCTGTAAAGCTGATGAACACGCTCAGTCTGCTGTCTAAGATGAATAGGACATTGTTGATGTGTCGACCGGGCGTGTCAACAAGAAAAAGATTTGTGTGTTTTTTATACTCCTAAACTTATGTGTATAGTGTAAGTACATGAGTGTCGAACTCAAGGTGACAAAACTGTATGAACTAATGTAGAATAGTATAGTGATTTAAGAAATTTAGGGTTTATGAAATTTTTGAATATTAATTTATTTTTAATATTTTTAGATTTCCTTAGTTTTGCATTGTTTTTTAAGCGTTTATATACCTGTATGTAAAAAAGTATATGTATTGGTTTTATAATGTTTACTTGAGTTTATCTGGAACTTGCACCATAATTGAGAAACATCAAGCGGCATCTATTTTATGGGCGATTTGGTTGGTAAGGAATGGAAGTATTTTCTGTGGGGAGAGATTCTATATAGAGAATGTACTAGTTCATTCCAGACTCCTTTATGAGTCTCGGTCATTGTAATCTCTGTACTTAACTTGTGAATATAAGTTTTTGGGTGTCCACCTTTACGGTTTGACACCCTTTTTCCTTAAAAAATGTTTACATGGGTTTATCTTTTAATTTTTTTTATTTTATATTTGTTTTACTATTTTAAGAATTTTTATGTAATTTTTAAATTTGTTTGGGATTTTTTTTATTTTTAAGTTGAAAACAATCCTTTAATAGATAATAGAGTAAATTTAATTAGTTTTATAATACTAAAAAATTATTTAATTTTATTTTTAAACTGTATAATGTGGAAATACCTGTAAAACAAGGTATTGTAAGTATTTTTGTGATATTTTATAAATTACTTATGTTTTTTTATAAGTTTTGGTGTATTTTTAGATTTTTAAGAACTTTTATAATTGGATTTTAAATTTCTTTTTGGTTTACTATTTATAATATAGTAAAGTATAGGTAATGTAATTTTGTGGTATTTTCAGGATGTATTTGTATTTTTTATGTACTTTAGAAATGTATATGTATTTTTGTATTTATTTTTGAATTATTAAAAATAGAAAATGTTTTTATTTTTCAAAATACTTTGTATGCAATATAGAGTATGTATTTATGTATTGGTAAGTATTTTTATTTGATTGTTTATATCATGTAATATTTAAAATAGAATTTTATAATATTATTACTATAATGTATAATGATGTAAGTGTAATATACAGAAAATGTAGGGTTCGTGAAAATAATAAAAAGTTGCCAGCGGGTAAATGATGCAAAAATCCTAGAGATACACATGTGTATCACGTGTCCACTCAAGCATCAGGATCGACTGGGGAAGAAACGAATTATTGAGAATGGACCTACAAACGGTGCAACAATCACGTGTATGTTGCTTGGCTGGCCCTGTTCAAGATATACGAAATATTCAGAGGTCTCCATTTCACCTTGTCGGTTTGGATACGAATATATGGGTCATATATTCATATACATATATGAGGAAAGGGAAGCTACAACATGATGTAGCTAACCTTAGCTACATCAGGGGTAATTTCGTCCTCTTTTTTTTATTTTTTTTCCAAATTTCCACGATGGATTTTAATAACTATATCCTTCTAATATGTCATTCAAATTTCGATAGAAACAAAGACTCCTACAACCTCCATCCAGATAGTTATTTTGTAACGGTCACAGATTTGCTGTATTTTACCTGTTGTGGATGGAGGCCGTAGGAGTCTCTATTTCTGACGAAATTTGAATGTCATATTAGAGGGATATAGTTATGAAAATCCATCATCGGAATTTTGAAAAAAATAAAAAAGAGAGGATGAAATTGCCCCTGATGTATATATAAGGTTAAATAGGGCTGCTACCTGAGGGAGTCAATAGACTGCTCCCACCTCTATCCTCTCCTCTTCTCTTCTATTTTTTATTTTTTTGGGAAAATGAAAGTATGTATATTCATCACTATATCCTCTAAGTTGTCGTTTCATCTGAAGGAGGTTAATTTCAACCATTATGAGACCGTTAAAATTTGACAATCTTGATGGAGGGGATAAAAGTCTTGAATTAAGTCGAATTTTGAAGGACACCATGTTGACATATTGTGATTTAAATTTCAATAGGTTTCATTTCAGAAAAAAATGAAAAAAATACAGGAAAAGGGGTGAGAGCATGTAAGTTGGCTACACGCAGGGAGCATACTCCTTTTCATGTGTGTGTGTACATGCGTGCGTGCGCAACCAAAATGAGGATATCTATTTGCTAATTCGTCTCATTTTTATTTTTTTATTTTTTTTTGAAAAATGCTTTCGTAGATTTTAATAACTATATCCCTATATCATGTCATTCAAATTTTGTGTGAAACAAAGACTCCTATGGCCTTCATCTAGATGGAGTCGGTCTCAACAATTCTGCGTCCGTTAAAAAATAATGGATGAACACCGTAGGAGTCTCTGATTCGCACGAAACTTGAATGATATAATATTGAGATATAATTCACAAATTCATTTTAAAAAAATATAAAAAAATAGAAAAATAAGATAAGGGAGCCAAGTGAACTCGATCTGCCCCATGTTACCCTTTGCTAATATACGAAACTTAAACAAAAAAAATTTCCATTACTGCATATTTTTTCTCTGCTATTTTATTTTGTGTGGATACAGATATGTATCCGTCTGATATTTTTTTCTCTGGAAACATCCATCGATGAACTCGTGAATTTCATGCGCTTGGTAGGGGGGTCTGCCGGGGACCATCGAACCTGTGGACCTGGATTTCGAGCTCGTGCAACACGAGGGAGGGAGTTACATCTCCTCCATCCCATTAATCTCATCTTCCTCTCTCCACCATTCAATCGACCCACATTATCTTGTGGATGTTACTATAAGAAGAGGGTGATCAGGGGTTCGTTCATCCACGGCAAGTAACCATGAAGAGCTCTTACGCAGTAGTTGTCGTTCTCCTCCTCGCTGCATCCACCATCTCAAATGCGGAGGACCTGCTCGATGCCTACGGCAATGCCGTCCAGCCCGGCCAGGAGTACTACATGCTGTCCGCGATATCGAATGTGTCGAGCGGTGGTGTGCTGCCCATCTCGTTTCCCGGAGAGTCCTCCTGCCCCATGTACGTCGGGCAGCCGGATTCGAACGGCTACTACGGCGCCCCGGTGGTATTCAGCTCCGTAAACAGGCAGAACGCCACGTCCATACAACTGCAGGAGATGGTGCACATACGATTCTCCAAGGTAGAGGGCTGCGTGAAGACGCCCTACTGGACGCTTAGGGTTACGGACGATTGGCGCTTAGCCACGGGAGGATCGGAGCCCACGGAGGTGCCCCCTCCTGCTAGTTCGCTCACCGACAACATATTCTCGTTCCGGAAGAGATCCAACAACGGCAACGCCTACCAGTTATTCTATTGCGCGTGCAACCGTTGTGACACCAGTTTACCCTGCCTCGCCGTCGTCAGGGTAACTCTGCGCGGCCGCAGGACCTTTACAGGCACCTTCGACGGCTTTCAGCCAGGGTTTCATGTTATTTTCTTGAAGTCTGAGGATGCTGTGAGCACTGACCACTTCCCTCCTCAGCTTCGCAGCCGAGCTTCTAGCAACTAGTCGAAAGTAGCATCTCATCTCCCTTTGATTACCTATTTATAAATAATGGACTGGTTTATGTCCTGTCCTGCCCATCTTAATTAGTTTTCACCCACTAAATAATGGAATTGCTACTGTGGAGAGGGAGAGCAGGATGGAGATATCGAGAACAATGGCCTTGGAAGTTTAGTGATATGTGTGTACAAGATATGCTTTGTATTGGAATATTTATGTGTGATTTTTGCCTAAATGATATCATATAATTTAATTATCTTTACGAACTAAAACAGGTTTGCTAGGAACTTTTTTTTAAAAGATTTAATTATCGCTATTTTTTAGTTCAAAATTTAGCGATAATTAATAAGAAGTTTGAAAAATAGTAACGAATAAGCGTTGATATGTTGACCGTTGTTAAAGACATAACGACATATATGATAAATCATTTCGCAACGAATAATATCGTCGCTATATATTTAACAACGACTAATTTAGTGACGGATTTTGAAAAAATCTTCACTATAGCTCAATTTTTTGTAGTGAGTCCTTGGTATTCTTTTACAAGAAATGAAATTGAAACTATTTTTCCGCTGAAAACAATCGTTTTGACTTTTTTTAATAAATAGTAAAAATAATAATTTTGTAAACTAAAATTTGAGGCGATAGAGTAAAGATAGGTTAGTTAAAGGCCAAAAGGAAATTGCAAAATATTACCTGATTTTTAAATCATGAAATGAATTTATTTTTGCAAAAAATAGGATAAGATATTGTTAATTTACTTAGTCATGGGTCCTATGGTGATTTTTAAAGACCGAATATTTGCACAATTATAGAGATAAATTATTAACCAAAATTATCAATTTCACAAAATTAAATCTGATTAATTTGATTAGTATTAAAAGATAATTAAACTTAAAGGAAAATAGGACCATATTCAAGCCCACTCAAATTCGAGTCACTCAAAAAATATGAAGAAATGAGAAGGTTATTAGTTTTGAAAAGATTGGGACTAAGATGCACAAAAAAACATTAATATCCGCCATCAAATTCTATAAAGTTTTGAAAGGATTTTCGGTCCCTCCATCATCAGATTCTATAAAGTGCAACATCAGATCGATTAACATTAGTACCCAACAAAAAGGAGAGCATATCGGAGCAGATCCCACAAAGTTAGAGAGACATAGTAATTATTTAGGAAGAACATGATAAGGGAATTGAGGAGAAGTTTTTAGCTTTATAAAACTATATTATCACATTAGATTATCAATTTGATTTGTAAACCTATGGAAGGGACTCCCTCAAGTCTCTTTCATTGGACTACATGAACATGCTTATCAATTGGCATGATGGGGGTGGTTCCCCTAGGGCTTCTAATCGAAGTGGACTGTAACGAACAATCATATGTTCGAGTTCGATTCAATAAGGAAGTTCGAAAGTTCGAGTTTGAGTTCGTCTGGAAAACGAACATTCGAGTTCAGTTCGATAATAGTTCGTTAACGATTTAGCTTAATTAAAATGTGTTTATATGAACAAGTTCGAAACTTGAGTTCGAAAATAAGGTTCGACGAGCAGTAAAAATAAGGATTTATTTAAATTAAAGTGGTACAAAGCTCAATAAATACCACAATTTCGTTAACCTCCAATTTATCATGTGTATAAATGCAAAATCACACACATATATTACATATGTCAAACTCGAACTTTTATCGAACGAATATATGTTATGTTCATGTTCGGTTCGTTATGTTATCGAATTAAATTTTTTAAAGTTCAAGTTCAGATCGTTTGGAAACGAACGAACATTTTTTGAACTATTATCGAACGAACTCTAATAGCATACGAACATGTTGAGTTAGATTAGCAGCTCTAGATGCCTCCATGTGTCATGTCGAGTTCCTTCTTTGATGGTTCTTCGATCTATGCATTCCAACGGAGTTGCTGTGATGGTGGCGCAACTTCGTTGCAAGTTTTCTTACGCTTGAGGTATTCTTCGAAAACATTCAAAACGCAGTTTTAATTTCATATTTAAAGTGACGTGTCACTACTAACTCGTATTTCAATTTCAAAACAAGATATTTATGTTATTTATACTCCGTGGTTCATATGCATAGTGTGAAGCCTTCGTTTCATTGCAGGGTTGAGTTGGGTTGGGTGGGTTGGGTGAATAATAAACTGTGAGCAAGGGGTACTCCTGCGAATAGTACCCAACCCAACCCATTCCTGTTCAACCCTGCAACCAAACGAACCTAAAGTGTTGAACAAGGAGAGACACTAGATTTTGAGGGAATTTCAAAGTTTACGTGGCTTTGGTTTACGCGAACTGTTCTGTATTTTGGCTCTTTTTGGTCTTTTGATTTTTATGATTTTACTTGTTTTTTATTTTGTATGTTTTTGTGCGGTTTATTATAGATTTTGGTGGAGGAAGAAGAAGTGATACACCACGGTATGTAGAGTAAAGTAATACTGTACTATTCTTTGGGCTCGTTTGGTTGCAGGGTTGGGCAGGGTTGGCTTGGCCCAACCCGGGTTGGCCCTGCAACCAAACAGGGTTCTCCTCCTCACAGTTTACTATTCACAGGGATACCCCTGCCCAACCCAACCCTGTCCAACCCTGCAACCAAACGGACCGTTAGGGTTTCGATTTATATGATTTATATTATTAATCTTGAAAATGAAGCAATCACAATCTCAAAAAGTTCTACTATACAGTAATAATAGGTGGTATAAGTGTGTAGATGATGCTATATAGTAATGTACGTTGTACGCATGTAATTAATTGTATGTGATGAATGTAGTTTGAATTAGAAAGGAAGGAAGAAACAAAAATTCACAAAATAAAACAAGAATCACTAGCTTCCTTTATTGTTGCGGCAATTGATGGACTTAAGACATCGAGTAACAATCGATCTGACCAGGGTGGAGGTTGTTTACCTCAACTCAACTGAAGTTGGTTCAAATGAAGCTCTTGCGAAAACTCGTGCTCCGAGGAGATTGGATCGAGGCGGAGAACATGGACTCCCGACTCACGTGAAGAATGAACATCTCTTGTGATTCTTGTGTAGGAGAATCTCTAGCTGGACGATGACTTGGGTAGGAGAAGATGATGGCTCGAGGCAGAGATCCTTCGACCTTGGCTCGCCTGAGGTGATGTCATATATGGGAATTAAGCATTGTTTTTCAGCCATCAAGGCCTGATGAATCAACCTGAAGAGTCCTCATATGTCTCCTATGAACAAATATTGATTCAGATTCTTCGTGAATTAGCCTGGGATATAACACAAGAACAACTTATCGGAATAACATTTGTCATCACGATTCTCAGCCTGAATCTTCTACAAACAACGAAAACATATTTGTGCTGTTCAATTAGTCCAGAAATCTGAACCCGAATCAGAAAAGTTAAATAAGAAATCTTGGATGGAATCTAAACAATCATGTCGAATTCTAAGTGATCTGAACATACCTATGAACAGTACAAAGAATTTAATTGGAGCGAATAGTATGAAACACAAGGAGAAAGAGATTAAAAGGACAGGCCATAGCATGAGAGGAGAGGTAGAAGGTAGAGCTCGATAAAAATTAAAAACAATAGAATAAACGTGAAGAAAAGCGGGAAGAAAATAAAAGAAGTAAAAAAAGAATATACACGGAAAGCAAGAAGAAAGCACGACAATAAACAAAAGAAAAACAAAGCAACAAAAAAGCACATCAAGCAAGAAGAAAAACAAAGCAAGAAGAAAGCATGACAAGAATAAAAAAGAGAAAGCACTACAAGGAAAAGAACAAATAAGAAATACTAAGCACCTAGCAAGAAAAAAAATCAAAAAAAGAACAATAAAAGACAATATAAGAAACAAAAGAGCACACATTGGACAAAGCAGGAAGAAAATCAAAGAAAAAGGAAGAGAAAAGATAAAAGAAGCGACATTGTATGTATGAACATGACTGGCAATCATCCTAGTTGCACGAACATGAAGTCCCACTAACCCGACGGAGGCGAAACTTGCCATAGGGAAAGACCATCAAAGGTGTCTCATCAACAACACTAGCTCTTTCTTTAGAGACTAAAGAGCAGTAGGAGAAAACATCAAGAAAAAATCTCTACGAGACAAGAGGGTCGAGGAGCAGGACAATCAAGAGTCCTCGCACTACAAGAAATTAGACTTAAGGCAACGAATAATTTGAATATTCGTTGCTATATCTTCCGATGTTAAAGATATAACAACGAATATTTATTCGTTGCCAAATAATCTATTGTACTTGTAATTAACAACGAATATCATATTCATTGCTTAAGGTCCATATAACGATGATTTTTTTGTTGAATTATTCGTTAAAATTCACGCCAATCGTTGCCATATTTAACAACGATTAGAAGAAAACAGCAACGAATAATCTTTGTAATATGATTCGTTGCGAGGAATATAGCAACGAATACCATTATTCGTTGCAAATTTAAAGAAGTAAGTAACGAATAATATTAGTTGTTATATATTTAACTATGGAAGATATGACAACGAATATTAAATTATTCATTGTCTTAGGTTAATTTTCTTATAGTGTGGGTCACTCAACCAGAACCAAGTGCAGAGAAACCATAAAGAAACAAGAGAACATGAAATAGAGTGGGTGGAGAATCTTAAACCCTATAGTGAGGGCCCATTATTTGTTATATGTTTTACTACTAATATAATGATGCATATAAAATTATTTGTGAATTCGAGAAATCAAATATACTTTTATAACGAATAATAGCTGCTCTTATAAATTTCCATTAAAATATAGAGCAATTAGACAAATTAGTTGTTGCAATAGATCCTTATTATTGTAGTGGTTTTATGGGAAAATTTGACAACGTACTTAGGCATGTCAGCGGGTCGGGTTTGGGGAAGGTATTACTATTCATAAATTCATACCCATTTATAATATCACTATCCATACCTGCTTATTTATTAAATGTGTAATTTCTAGCGGGTACCCATATACCCGTCGGATACCCATATATCCAATGGGTACCCATATCTTCGACATGGTAAATCTTAAGTTGTTTATAAATGTATACAAGATTTTCACAGATAGACGAAATAGAATGAGATCATGTAATATGATGATTCATAAAATTGTGCAATATATAGATAATATTAAATGTTTATATATGTTAAGTGTTTAACTCTTTTGTGTTGATAGTTTGTATTTATTAAAGATACAAAAAGTTAGTTAAATATGAATAAATAAATGGAGAGGAGAAAATTTAGTTGGATATTTATACATGTAGATTGATATATATATTAGATATGAAATGGATTAAATGGATTTGGGTCTAGTTTGATTAAAATGCAACACATACATCTATCTTTTTTATATATTTTTTATTCGGGTTTGGGGCGGGTTCTGGTACCCACTAGGCAATACCAAACCCATATCCATATCCGCATAGGTAGTCAATTCAAAATCCAAACCCCTTCAAAAGTTAATGGGACGGGTTTCGGGTCCTTAAATGATACGGATTCGGGTCGGATACCCAATGAATAGACCCAGATTGACATCCCTAATCATACTTCCGTTTGGCATTCACATCAAACGCCGTTTCAAATGGGAATGTGGGAATCCTGACCATTTCACTGCACAAGTAGAATTCAACGTGGATTACTCCAATGATAATCTTTTTAAGTTTCGCTAATTGTCACAGATGCGACCATAGATCAGTGACAAGTCTGATCAACTTTCACGATAATATATATATTTCAATCAGGCAGTCATTTTTTGATAAGTTGGTGTCGCATTCCAACTACTTTTCTCAAGGGTGAGAATATTCAACATATCTATTTTATCGTCATTAGAATCTCAGGCTATCGAGATGCAGTAGATCTGACCGTGTGATTTATGAGACAAATCTAATTTACTCGTGCATGGTGAATGATGGGATCCGTCATGTGAGGGCAATCTTTTTGCATAACGTAACAATCAATGTGACATTCTTCACAATATAAAAGCATAAGGAATTTTATCACTTGCGTCATTCTTGAATATTACAGTATCATTTATGACCCTAAACCCTAAACCTTCTAAATTTGGAGTTGTCGAAGTAATTTCAAAGTTTCCAAAGCTTTGGTTATTGTTGGTTGCTACATGAGATTTCTCACTGTAGGAATATATAACTACAGTAAAACTGACCTACAATACTGAATAATTTGAATATTAATTGCGGTAACTTGCGATGTTAACTATATAACAATCAATACTATTTGTTATAAAATCAGTTTTTTTTGTTCTTTTAGTTAGTATCATGTTGGAATGTTCATAAAATGATAATTTATCAATTGACTTGTTTGTTGAAATTTGTATTAATGGCTACTAAATTTCACCAAAATTAGAAGAAAAAGTCCATGGATATACGTTGTTGTAAGATTTATTACCAGAAATATAACAATGAATATGATATTTATTGTAAATTTAAAGAATCAAGTAATGAATAATACTTGGAATTATGCGTTAAACTAAGGAAGATATGATAATAAATATATTAAACTATTCATTGATTTATTAAATATTGCACACCATGTGATCAACACCATCTTGGGAATCTTCTATCATAAGAAGTTGCACCAATTCAAAACTAGTTTTCAAGTCTAGCATTACCAAAGCAAAGCAATATCTCATATCTAAGTAGTTCACAAATTCCAAGTGCAGACGAAACGGTGACACATTAATGACGACTATGCGTTCGAACCTAAAACATCAATACGCTTTAAAGTATGCTTATTTTCCTGCTTTCTAATTTCTGTTTTCTATGTAAACGTTAGACGTGTCGAATACATTTCCTTTGTATTCATCGAACGGTTGAAGAGAATCCCTTGTCTAGATCACGACCGTTGATTTTTGCGGGTGCAGATCCGAGTGCGATCACATCGGCTAGATTTGAACTTTGTCATCAACAGCTATCGCGATCGAATTTCATAACCTACGAGATGCAATCCTGGCTGCTGATCGAGATCAATGGACGAATTAGTACGTTGATTTCAAAGATGAGATGGGATTATCATGACACCTATGTGGATCCGCAGAGCTAACCTTTGCTAGTGGAAATGTCCTGGGAAAAGAAGGATACCATCATATCGAATGTTTAAACAGGAAATTTAGTGGTTGTGAATCGAGTTTAGAAGCATTTGGCAATGTGGTTGCAGTAACAGTGGTGTAATGGATCAGTAGGTAGTGGGCGGCCGTCTCTCCTTCGTCACATTCCAATTCCTCTCCAAACATCGCATGATGGTTTTGATTGTAATTTATTTCTTTTCATTTAATTTAGTTGTCTCTTTACAAAGTGCAGTGACGTGTGGGAGTGGAAAAAGCATCTCTGATGATGATCGGGATTTGCTTTTTCGCGTCTAATAATCTTATAGTCCTAATATTTCCTTGTACGAAAATTTGGACGTATTATTTTTGCAATATGGATAGTTTTTCAAATAGGGGTGAGAAGGGAGCTTCTATTTTTTTTGAAAACGATCAAGTAGAGTTCATTCATCTAAAATATAGCGGTTACAGATGACCAAATTTAGTACATAACACCAAAATAATAACCCGCACAGGCACAGTTGAATACATGATAATCCCTAACACAGGATCACGCAGAAGCGAGACTAAATTCAACAATTTTACAGGCTCCCAAAAAGAACACCATCCATCGAGGCAGCAAAAAGAAACGACGAGCAATCCTGATAAGTTGGCGCAACAGAAAATGGCATTTCCCCCCAATGCAATCCAATCACAAAATCTTACCAAAGATTCTCATGTCAAATTAACGCTTCTTAAAGGATAGAGCAGAATTCAACTTCTTAGATGATTCATCCTTGTTCGGGTTTTTTGCGCTTTTTAGTGCCGAAGTCTTTGTCGTATCTTTACTCTCATCTGAAAGGAAAAAAATAGTATATTGTTCCAATGTTCTTCAAATTGAATCAAAAGATTTAAAATTGGAAGGAATATTCAAGTCATTAATATTGCCAGTTGGTATCCTAGACACACCTAACAAATTTGTGATGCTTCCGCAATAATTTTGGCGGGAGTAATCGGGACACATTCGAAAGCATTCTTGCATCGAGCCTTCCAGATCGACCACCAAAGAGAGGCTTCATTACAATGATCTGCCAAGATTCAGTGATGCTCATAGAATTTGATGTAGCTTTTAAGAAGTTATGAAATCCTATTTGACTTGGTTTGAAACCAACATCAATAATTTTTTTATGTTACAGGACAAAATTCGAATAGATACATGAAACATTCAAAGTCAGCATGACAAAAATAACATCTATTAACCGAAGATATCTTCAACTTATAAAACATATATCCTGAGAAAGAGCTTCTATCGTATTAATAAGAAGAGCTCCCTCTCGTTTTATTATTATATTACTGCTCGTCATTTTATTCTTGACCAGCTTTTCGATTCTCGTGGGGTATGACGGTGAATTATTTACATGCCATCATCTTTCACGATAGATCCGAAGACACTGTGCATTGCGAGGGCCATTACTGTTTGCCTTGCAATAATTGTTCGGAAGAGATTAATGGTAATCTGAGTACTCCACTTTGGGACTCTTTCTCGAATATTCGTTTTTTCTAATGGTAATCAAGCAACTCAAGAGGCATTATTAATCAAATGGTCCTTACGAGGTGGATTTCGAGAATAGTATTCTTTATGGCAACGATATTGATGACACTAAGTGTGATTACTGACTTTCCGTGCCATATTTAAAGGATTTTTCTTTTACTTTGTGTTGCTGCGAGTTTTTACAGCTAATGGAATTTCCAGTCTCACAATTGCCTGTTGGATATTATATTTAGTGAATTTATAACTAAAAACAGTGAAAAAAACTCTTTCCCGAGCAGGAGGAAACAATAGAACGATTTGTATGTGCTTGTTTGCACCATTTGCTGCAATTCAATTCGAATTTGATAGCTGAGGAACAGATAAGTTTAAACCGAAAGCTCACAATCAATCCTCCAATGAGAAAATGGTTGGAGTTTGGAATACCTCTTTCTATTCTAAGATAACATTCATACTGGGGGCCTACCAAGTTTGATATTCAACATGATTCCATGTTCCTTTCAAATCCTTACAGCAAGAGCTTTGTTGGACCCGTGACCATACCCTATTTGAATATATTATCTCTTTCTCGAGCTCTACATGCAAATGTCCTTTAATTTCAACATTTGCAACCAACGTGCACTACAAGAAAAAGAAGTTGTAACTACAGAATTATGGCTATAGATATAGGGTTTGTGGTCACAGAATTGGGCTTTGACCACGATACGTCGTGCTCAGTAGCCGTAGCCATAAGTCTCGTCGCGAGAGTTCTTTAACCACGAATATGTCGTGACCACTACAAGTGACCACAGAACTTGTCGTGGTCACAACTCTTGTATGAAAACTTTGACCACGGATTATAGCTACGAGAAACTAGTGGCCACGGAATTATCGTGGCCACAAGTTTTCGTAGCCACATTCTGTGTCCACAACTCATTTTTATTGTAGTGGTGATGCGTTGATCAAGAAGATAGATCTGTAATATGACCAAGACACAGAGTCTTCTGAGCTATTTTTTTAATCCAAAAGAGGGCAATTTAGAGTCTTACAAATGCCGAAAATAAGAAAAATTTACATATTTTTGCATATGATCATCTCCGTATCTTTGCCTAACGTTCACTTCTTCTTGTCATCTTTCTTCTCCTCCTTCTTCTCTTCTTTCTTCTCTTCCTTCTTCTCCTCTTTCTTTTCCTCCTTCTTCTCTTCCTTCTTCTCCACCTTCACGGCCTCGACGGATACCAATTCCGGCCTGCCCACCTTCTTCAACTTCTTCGCGATCTTCACGGGATCCATGTTCCCTATCACCGTCAGACACTGCGTCTTCATGTCGACCGATATCGAATCAATGCCTGCAGTGAAAAAGATTAAGCTTCACATAAATTTATACTTCATATGATTCTAGAAATTAAGGGACGAGAATTGTATTATAGAAAGAAGGCTGTGTACCGTGGATCTCAGCAACAGCCTCCATGGCTTTTCGCCTCGACTTGTCATCGATGATGGAGGTGACCTTCACGACTACCTTCTGCCGATTGGTAAGAGGCACGACCTAGTTAATAACTAGTACTTTATTTGACTATGTCTCTGATGTTTAGATCGACTTAAACAAGTGATTAGAAAGAGGAACTACCTGAGCCATGGGGGACGTGAGGCGAGGAGGTCTTCTAGAATGCGCTTAATTCCAGTGATAGCGTCAGTGTGGGAGAGCGAATGGGCGGTGTTGTGTAGGGATGAAAACGGTCGGATACGGATACGAATATATGTATAATCATATCCTTATCCATTTTAAAATACGAATACGAATGCGAATACGAATATTGACGAATGTAAAAAATGTGTTATCATATCCTTAAAAACGAATACGAATGTAAAACGAATACGAATCATATACGAATAATAACAGAAAATTTTAATAGATTAACTAAAATATACATGTTTAAGATAGTTTACACATAAAATAGATATACTTCATATAGTAATTTCATAACAATTATATCAACAATGGTGAATGCAATCATAAAATGTTTCTACGCATAGTTATAAATAATTATATTATTATACTTATGTACAAAAACGAATATACGAATACGAATGCGAATATTAGCGAATGTTAAAGTGATATCCATATCCGCATCCATTTTAAAACGGATATGAATACGAATGTCAAAATATGTACAAAACGAATACGATAGCGGATCGGATACAAATATATTCACATTCGTTTTCATCCCTAGTGTTGTGTTCTCCACCCTCCCTTTATAATGATCTTTGTGGACACAGTCCAGATCTTTTTAATTATGATGTCATGCTTATTATAATCAATAGATACGCCTGGTCTGGCTTAACGTTGTTGACGGTGCAGGAGTTTTTAATGCTTTTGTCTGCTGGCCGACGCAGTTTGAACATCTAGAGAAAAACGATTAGTTGATCTGTGGGAATTGAACCGGAGGAGACGTCTTTTACTTTCCTGATTAGACGTGGTTTTGGATCATCCCTGATTAGACGTGGTTTTGGATCATCTTCAAAAACGTGAGGGATTACCACAGATGGTATGTAGGGATGGGCAATGGGTCGGGGCAGCCCGGCCCAGCCTAGCTCAAAAGGCCGTTCCAGCACAAGTCCAATAAAAGATTGGGCCGCATCTGGGCCTAAAATGTCGGCCTTAAAAAACATCGGATCAGGCTCGGGCTTGGTTCAGCTTAACCCGACACGGCCCAAGGCCCAACTCATTCGGGGGTCTGAAGAATGGCCCGAAGTTGGCCCAAGGGTAAAGCCCAAGACCCAATCCAAACATGGGCATGGACCTTAGACAAGACATTTTGGTTACTAAGGTATACTGTATACGATTGTTGAAGTACCGATATTTCTACTGTTTAGCCATGGTTTTCTCATTGAAATGTTACTACTGTTTACCCATTGTTATAGATTCAAGATATGTCCAAACTTAATTATTCTGTAGACATCTTAGATTCTTGTGCATGTTTTAATAACTACTTTAATGTGGACGTTCTTATGCTTGTAGCTTCTTTTTTTACGCTTGATATAGGAATGCGTAATTCTTATCTTGAATGTATAGCATGATCCATCATTTTCATATTTCTCGTGTTGTGATTTTCATGATCAGAAAATTAACCAAGGCTTGAGCCGAACAACACCAAAATTTGCGGGTCCAAGGTCCGAAATATTTAGATGGACTTGGGTCGGAGCCCTTCATGGCCCAGCCCGACCCATGCCCATCCCTAGTGGTAAGACGACCTCGTTGGGATTCAGCTGCATGCACTACAAGTGAGATGGAAGCTTGTGTTTTATTATTAAGGGATTTTTACTCGACAGATTCTATAAACTTTGTCTATCACTACGACTTTTGAAATAACTTAATTCCCCCCTTGACTCTATAAACTTGCTCTGTCTTATTTCACAGACCCTGCCTTCATTTTTAACTTTATTGGAGTCAATTACTTGAGCTAATCAAAGCAAAGAAAATCAACGGTGGATCTTCAATCTCCCTCTCTCCTTCCTTCTCCTCCTCCTTCTTCATCCTCTTCTTCTACCCAAACAAACGGGAAGCTGAGAGGACCTGGAGGGCGACAAACTTAGTGGGTGAGGGGAAGATCAGGGAGGAGGATGGTCAGGGTGCCTACGGATGGAGGGAGTCGTGATCACCTACGTATATGGAGCTCCAAAATCCATATGATTGGGGCCTCGGTGGAGGAGATGAAACTGCTGGAGGTTGAGCTATTGCGGGATGCTGCAGCATGGAGCTCGTCCTAGACCAATCTTTCTTGCTCAACTGGAGGCTGCTCGTCGGGGTGGAAGGACAATGAGAGGTGGAAGAGGCGGTAGAGGGGGAGGGGCGCGGGCCCCTATTGTGAGCAGAGGAGAGGGAGGAGGGGAGCGGGACTATGGGCGGAGGTAAGGAGCGTGGGTGGAGGAAAAATGAGAGGTGGTGGGAGCCCCTTCTACGGGCAGAGGTGAGGGAGGAGGGGAGTGGGGTGGAGAAGGTAGTGGAGGGGGGAGGGGGCAAAGGTCCCTATTGCGGGCGGTGGCGGAGGAGGAGGGGAGCGGTGCTGTTGGCGGAGGCGGGGGAGGAGGGGAGTAGGGGCGGAGGAGGAAGTGGAGGGGGAGGGGGCCCTGCTGTAGCAAAGGTTGGGGAGGAGGGGAGCGAGGGTGGAGGAGGCAGTGGAAGGGGAAGGAGTGGGGTCCCCTGCAGCAGGTGGAGGTGGGGGAGGAGGGGAGCGGGGTGGAGGAGACGGTGGAGGGGGATGGGTGGGGGTGGCAGACCTGGAGGAGGAGGAGTAGGAGGAGGGGGCGGCAGATCTGGAGGAGGGCAAGGGCAGCGGATGTCGAGGAGGAGGAGGGCGATGGCGGCATACCTAGAGGAGGAGGGCGAGGGCGGCGGATGTCGAGGAGGTGGGTAGGTTGGGTGAGGAGGAATGTCGATCAATGTAAATTTGTTAAATAAAATGGACATAATGTAAAAGAACATAACGGAATCCGATTATTTTTAAGGGATAAATGGATGGGAGTTAACCACAATGTCTGTAAGGTAAGGGTTAGCAAGTTTATAGGGTCGAGCGGGGAATTAGATTGTTTCAAATGTCGTAGAGGTAATTAACAAAGTTTATAAGATCTATCGAGTAAAAATCCCTATTGTCAATAAACCTAATGTTTTTAAAAAATCAAGATAATTAAGATGAGGTGAAGTTAGCCAATCCATTGTCAAATGGGAAGTAGAAGTTTTACCGGAAAAAAAGGACACCCCAGAACTCATTCAACCTTACTTGGTAGTTGAGATGTCCATCAGTTTCTAATTCCCCGGTTGCAACCCTCCCAATATAATGTCACAAAATGTTAACGTTGATTTGATTTATAAACCCACGTAATCTGTACGATGCAGCGTATCTTCAATCTTAGAAACGAGATTTGGATACAAAAATTCAATGTAAAGAAGCTATTTTGATTATTATGCCATGATATGATTCGAGGTTCTTGAATGAAACTGCTTCTGCTTCTATCTGTTGGCTTATTCATTAAATTTATATCAAGGATTTATCTGTTGGTTTATTTGTTAAAGTTTATATTAATTCTTACTGAATTTAACAACAATTAGAAAAGAAAAATCAACAAATAACTGCTGCTATAAGATTTATTGTTAGAAATATAGCAACGAATTTGATATTTGTTGGAAATTTAAAAAATAAATTTAACGATAATATTTGTTTTATATATTAACTACGGATAATACGACAGTATATAAAAATTATTCGTTGCCTTGGGACAAATTTGATGTTTTTATAAAAACATTAAATTAATACGAGATATAAGAATAAATAATTTCAACATTTGTTGATATATATTTGAATGTTAAATTTATGTTAATGAATATTATTTGTTGTACTATTCTTTTTTGTTCGTGAAATTTAATATTATTGTCGCACATATATAAACCAGGAAGAAGGGAAATGATAATATTAAAAGAAACTTCAATTACCATATATACAGCAAGAGATATGAAAAATGATTAAAACATATGATGAAAAATGAATGTCAGGACTTTGTACAAAAGAATCATAACTTACTTTTATGATATTTTAAAAGTAACATGACGCATTTTCGAATCTTGTTGATATTTAACGTTTTTGGACTTGTAAAATGCCACAATGTAGTAAACTTAGGGGGGTTTTTACGCACGTAACCTTGTATCTGTTTAATATATCACACATAACCCTCCGTAACAACATGTTACACTCAGATCCCAGACCAAATAATGCTTACCTCTTACAGAACATAACTTTGTTTTAACTTATATTCGTTTTTTCTTATGACAGAATCTGTATTTGCATATTTCACCTTTTGAGTTCACAATATTTACAAATGATGCCACTCTTCCTTCCTTTTGATTTTCATCTAAATCCCCAGCTCCCTCGGCTGAGCACGTCACGCCTTTGTCAAAATCCAAACCAACCGGATACAACTGATGAAGTTGGTTTCAAGAAAGAGTTTGGTTCTTTGAGATCTCACAATTACGAAAGGGGCGCCACAACTTCAAGTCATATTTCTGGTGATCCGAACTCTTCGAGCAGGGAATCCGGTGATGTTCGAGAGATATCGGATAATCTAGAAGAGCCGTGAATGGCATGGGAGTATTTGTTGGGGATAATGGGGCAACAACCCAGGATATATCTCCTAATTCTGTCCTACAACAAAGATGGCACAACAATACAATATATATTCCCCACATGGGAATTCAATGGCAACAATCACAATCAAGCACACAAGCAACCACAAGAGACAGATTTTTACGTGAAAAGCCTTACTCGATGTGAGCAAGGGAAAAACCACGGGGCAAGACCGGCAACGATTCCACTACGGTCAAATGGAGCCAAATGCTCTTCCCGGTTTTGTTGCCCACAAAATCGAGGTACAAACCACACACAATGGATAGTTCTTGTACAAGTAACTAACTATCCCTAGGTATCCAAAATACCAATATTGTGCTTAAATCCAAGAAGGATAAAATGACTCCCCTTGTGGGCTCCCGGATGAAGACTCAAACTCGGCTTCGGCTCCTTGAGGTCGTCCGCAAACCTCCCCGATGCTCCTCTCGAACTCATCCAAAGAAACCGCCCTCCCTCTCAGCCCTAGTTGCAGCCCGCGTCGACAGGGGAAGGGGAAAGCCCTGCTGTGACTTCCTTTCCTCTTGACCTCTCTCTTCCTCTCACGCATGGAGGAGAATGGCTTCCGACGAAGCCTTGCCACTGTTCTCATTTTTGTTGGAATCGGAGTTTCTGATATGGAATGGGCGGCTGAAACGAATGGGGGGCTGAAACGCTGCTCCCTGTCGAATCCCCTGAAATGGGAAAGGGGATGCCGATTGGGGGGGCAAATGGCGGAGAAATATCAATAAGGCCCACCCCCCAAGTTAGGGCTGTAAAAATTGTAAAGAAACCCAACAACCTCCCCCTCCAGCCCCAACGGGGAGGTGTTGTCTTGGTGATGGAGATCAAGAAGAAGTGACACCGCTTAGCTCTCTACAGAGCTGAAGCTTGTCACGAGTAACTGCCTTGGTCAACATGTCTGAGGGGTTCTCATCTGTGTGTATCTTCTTCAACATGAGCTGCTTCTGTTCAATTACATCCCTCAGTCAATGGTATCTCACATCAATGTGTTTTGTTCGAGCATGGTGCGTGGTACTCTTGCTCAAGTCTATAGCGCTCTGGCTATCACAAAACACAACCGGCTCACTGTCACCCAATCCAAACTCACCAAGAAAGCGTTGTAGCCACAACACTTCTTTCCCAGCCTCTCCTGCTGCAATGTATTCTGCCTCAGTAGTCGAGAGAGCAACACATTTCTGTAGCTTGTATTGCCATGATATGGCTCCCCCTGCAAATGTGAAAATGTAGCCTGAGGTGTACTTTCTCTGGTCCATGTCACCTGCCATATCTGCATCAGTGAAGCCACAAAGTTTGGAATCTGACCTCCCAAAAGCAAGACACATACTTGAGGTCCCTCTCAAGTATCTCAAGATCCACTTCACTGCCTCCCAATGGTCCTTGACTGGGTTGGACATGAACCTGCTCACAACGCCCACTGCATGGGCTATGTCGGGTCTAGTGCAACCCATTGCATACATGAGGCTCCCAACTGCTGACTGGTATGGGATCTTGGACATCTCTGCTTTCTCCTCAGAAGTAGAAGGACATGACTCTTTGGTTAGCTTGAAATGAGAGGCTAAAGGCGTGCTGACATGCTTGGCATTCTTCATGTTGAACCGCTCCAACACGCGTTCAACATAGCTCTCCTGTGACAACCACAACATGCGCTTCTTCCTGTCCCTTGTAATCTGCATCCCAAGGATGTGACTTGCCTTGCCCAAATCTTTCATCTCAAACTCTTTGGAGAGTTCTCTCTTGAGCTTTGCAATGAGGTTGGAATCATGACCTACAATCAACATGTCATCCACATATAACAAAAGAATGACGAACCTGTCATTGGGAAGACGACGAACATATACACATGGATCAGCTGCAGTCCTCTTGAAGCCTTCTTTCCCATGAAAGCATCAAACTTCAAGTACCACTGTCTCGGGGCTTGCTTCAAACCATAGAGACTCTTCCTCAACCTGCAAACCATGTGTTCTTTCCCTTTCTCTTGAAAACCCTGTGGCTGCTCCATGTAGATCTCTTCTTTCAAATCACCGTGAAGAAACGCAGTCTTCACATCTATCTGCTTCAGTTGAAGGTCCATGCTAGAAACAAGTCCTAGCACCATTCTCACTGAATTCATCTTCACCACTGGGGAGAAGATCTCATCATAGTCCACTCCTTCCTTCTGGCTGAACCCTTTCACTACCAATCTAGCCTTGTACTTCACCTGCTTGCCACTGTCATCTGACTTCAACTTGTAGACCCATTTGTTCTTCAAGGCTCTCTTCCCTTTAGGAAGCTCTACAAGATCATAAGTGTGATTTTTCTTGAGAGATGACATCTCTTCATTCATTGCATTCTGCCAATGACCCTTCTCCTTATGCATCTGTGCTTCCTCAAATGTGTATGACTCACTTGCGTCTGTGAGCATCACGTACCAAGAAGTAGGGTAACGGGATGATGGCTAGCGTACCCTCTCAGATCTCCTGACCTGAGGCTCTGCTGCATCTGCATGTGGATGAGGCTGCTCCCCCTGCCCTAGTTCCCCTGGACCTGCATCAACGGGGTCTGCATCTGGCTCGTGCTGCTCTAGCTGTCCATCCTCTCCACCTGTACCCTGTACTGGAGAAGGCTCTGTGTCCGCATACTATCATCATCCATGGGAAATTCATCTGCATCACCACTCTCAGTGGTGTCCTCAGCCAATGTCTGGTTCTCATAAAAGATCACATCCCTGTGCCTGGTGACTGTCTTCTTCCTTGGATCCCAAAGACGGTATCCAAACTCCTGATCTCCATAGCCAAGAAAAATACAAGGCACTACCTTGTCATCCAACTTCTTCCGTTGCTCCTTGGGTACCAATGCATATGTCTTGCATCCAAACACTCTCAAATGAGCATATGAGGGGTCTTTCCCTGTCCAAACACGCTATGGAATCTGAAAGTCCAAAGGAACTGATGGAGATCTGTTTATCAAGTAAGATGCGGTGCGAACCGCCTCAGCCCAAAAAGTCTTGAGCAACTTCGATGTCTTCAGCATACATCGGACTCTCTCAACAATGGTCATGTTCATCCTCTCAGCTAGACCATCGTGTTGGGGTGTACCTGGCTCTGTCCTCTCATGCCTGATGCCATGCTCTGCACAATAGCCCTTAAAGTTATGGGAGGTGTACTCTCCCCATTGTCCGTGCGTAGACACTTCAACAATTTCCCTATCTCGCGCTCAACCATGGCATGGAATTTCTTGAAGCAATCAAAGACTTGATCCTTCGATCTCAGCATATACACCCACACCTTCCTAGATGCATCATCAATGAAGGTGATAAAATACCGGTTGACTCCCAAAGAGGCCGTGTCCATAGGACCACAAACGTCAGAATGGACCAACTGTAGAAGGTCTCCCTTCACCTTGGATCTGGCTCTGTATGGCGCACTCCTGCTCTTCCCAACCTCACATGCATCACAAGGAGACAAAGTGATGTCATTATGGTAGGGGATCAATTCTTTCTTGCTCAAAAGCTGCAAGCCCTTTTGGCTCATGTGGACAATCCGACGGTGCCACAAATCTAAATTATGTGCTTCACTAGCACGCAAACTGCCATCCATGACCTTCACTCTAGTCATGTAAAGCGTGTGACACAACTTACCTCTTGCCATGATGAGAGAACCCTTGCTAATCTTGCATTTGCTGTCGTCAAACTTCAGATGGTAGCCTTCACTATCTAGTTGTGAGCCAGATATAAGGCTAAGACGTACATCAGGAACATGCTTCACATTCTGGAGGGTCAATGAGCACCCAACATCCGTCTGAATCGAGATGGTGCCCATGCCAATGATCTTAGAGTAATTCTCGTTACCCATCAAGACTCTCCCATAATCACCACTAGTGTAGGTGGTGAAGAACTCCTTGTATGGAGTCATATGATAGGAGGCGGCCGTGTCAACGACCCACTCCAAATCGCTCTCTGCATGTAAGCACTGGTCCTGGATGGTGAGAACCACCTCTTCTGCACTGTCATCTGCCACAACTGCAGCTACATTACCATCTTCCTTTTTCTGATCCTTCTTGGCTTCAGCTTGCTCTCTCTTCCAAATCCTACAATCTCTCTTTCAGTGACCGGGCTTCTGGCAATGGTGACACTTTCCTCTGCCCTTGGACTTGTCTCTGGATTTCTGCCTCTCCTGTGACGCTTCTCTGCTGCTGGATCTTCCTCTCCTCTCAACTGCATACACATGTGAAGAGGAGGGATGCCTCTCCCAAAGAGCAACGTCTAATCTCATTGAGGAGACTGCCCTTGACCATATCCATGGTCAACTTTCTATCCTTCGCAGAGTTGCTCACGGTAACTACTAGAGTCTCCCAACTGTCTGACAAAGAACCCAATAGGAGAAGTGTCTGCAACTCGTCATCAAGTACCAACCCCATGGAGGTCAACTGGTTGATAATACTTTGGAAGTCATTCAGATGCTCTGCCACCTTGATTCCATCTTTGTATTTCAGGTTCACAAGCTTTCTAATCAAGAAAGCCTTGTTGGTTGCGGTCTTCTGGTCATAGAGCTCGGACAGCTTGCCCCATAACTCCTTGGCATCCGTTCTCCTCAGCAACATGATAGAACACAGACATGTCAAGCCACTTCCGAATGGTCCTAATGGCTTTTCGATTCAACTTTGTCCACTCGCCCGCGGACATGTTCTCCGGCTTGGCGCTCTCCCCCTCCCACGGGATCGTGGAGGTCCTTGCAATACAAGATGTCTTCCGTCTTTGTCTTCCAAATATGCCAATTACTGCTTGTGAGCTTAATCATTGTGCCTTCATCATCTTTGCCCATTTTGCACAACCTGTGCTCTGATACCACTTGTTGGGGATAATGGGGCAACAATCCAGGATATATCCCCTAATTGTGTCCTGCAGCAAAGATGTCACAACAATATAATATATGTTCCCCACACGGGAGCTCAATGGCAACAATCACAATTAAGCACACAAGCAACCACAAGAGACAAAGATTTTTACGTAGAAACCCTTACTCGATGTGAATAAGGGAAAAACCACAGGGCAAGACCGACAACGATTCTACTACGATCAAATGGAGCCAAATGTACTTCCCGATTTTGTTGCCCACAAAATCGAGGTACAAACCACACACAATGGATAGTTCTTGTACAAGTAACTAACTATCCCTAGGTATCCAAAATACCAATATTGTGCTTAAATCCAAGAAGGATAAAATGACTCCCCTTGTGGGCTCCCAGATGGAGACCCAAACTCAGCTTCGGCTCCTTGAGGTCGTCCGCAACGACCTCCCAAAATGCTCCTTTCGAACTCGTCCAAAGAAATCGGCCTCCCTCTCATCCCTAGTTGCAGCCCGCGTCGACGGGGGAAGGGGAAAGCCCTGCTGTGACTTCCTTCCCTCTCGACCTCTCTCTTCCTCTCACGCGTGGAGGAGAATGGCTTCCGACGAAGCCTTGCAGCTGCTCTCGTTTTTGCTGGAATCGGAGTTTCTGGAATGGAATGGGCGATGAAACGAATGGGGGGCTGAAACGCTGCTCGCTGTCGAATCCCCTGAAATGGGAAAGGGGGATGCCGATTGGGGGGGGGGGGGGGCAAATGGTGGAGAAATATGAATAAGGCCCTCCCCCCCAAGTTGGGGCTGGAAAAATTTTAAAGAAACCCAACAGTATTCTCCTAGGATGTATACGGAGCAAATGATGGTCGTTGAGTTGATGATCATGTTGAGCTCTATCAAAGCGACATGCAAATATTGGAGCACGAGCCTGCCAACCATTCTATTTTTCCCAATTGTTCCTGTAACACCCATACCTTAAAAAATAGTCCAAAATCTAAAACTCACAAAGTGTAAGAGTGTGTTATAAGTAGTGGGGATTATTACTTGACAACTTGATCTTAAGCATTTTGGGTGGTTGTCAACTAGTCCAATGGGGCTCGAATCCAACAAGTTATCAGAGTCAGTTTTCCTCGATCACAGATCAAAGACCTAGGCTCGGGATGTTACAGTTCCTTTAAATATAAGGTGATGCAAACCGAACATGCAACCATGCCAAATGAGTCTTGGAAGCATGGGATCTTTGAAGGACTTGGGTGTATATCTGATGGACGTTTATGACCGACAATGATTCTTCTAGAATGCATGTTTTCTGCCTTGAGCGTGTTGTAAAGGTATCCTAATCCCCCGGTGAGTTTATTGTTGCTCTCGCCACATTCATCAAAACTTAAAACCAAATATTAAAAGCTTAAAAATAATAAAGTACATCGAAACTTCTAAAAATCATAAGTAACTCATAAAAAATCTTAAAATACGTATAATACCTTTGTTTAGAGGTATTTTTCTATTCTATACATTAAAAATAAAATGCAAAACTTTTCCCACTGTTTACTATTTTATAAGCTAAAATACCTACCTATTTTACATAAAAGCATTATTTTCAACTTTAAAAATCTTTTAAAAACCCAAAACAAATTTTAAAAATTATCTAAAATATCTAAAAATATTAAAATAAATATAAAATATAAAAAAATTAAATATAAAATAAAATACAAAGATGAAATTATACATATACTTCTTTATATATATGCATATAAAACACAGTAAAAATAATATAAAATAATTAAAATAAATTAAAAATTGTAAAATCAATTAAAAATCACTAATAGTTCAGAAAAATCCTATACTTAAGGCCACTCTACCTTTTTTTATCTAGTTCACACAATTTGCTCTGAGTTTGACACTCTTGTACTTGTCATATACACATAAGTTTAGGAGTATAAATAAAAAGTATAAATCTTTTCATTGAAACTATTTGATCGACACAGTGACATTGTCTATCTCTTTTAGACAATAGATCGGGTGTGTTTTTCAGCTATCATCTTGAGTTTGATTGTGAAACTTCCCTCAGTTAATTCACATTAACCACATTACTTTGATTGCATATTCTTATCTTGTTTTTATTAGTTGATCTTCCTCCTATTCTTGCCACTTTCGAGGGAATCGCCATTGATCCATCGAGAAATAAGGAAGCATTGTAATTGGACTTTTGCTACCATGGCTTCTCGACTCACCTTAGCTCTTTAGTTCCGAATAAGAATCTTCTCCAACAGATCAGGTTCATGACGAGTACGTCCATATCGCTGGTGGTGAGACGACATGACTCTATAGAAGGAAGAGGACAACCACGCTAGAGCTTTCATTAGGTTAGGAGCATCCTGTAGAACTAAGGTTTGAATGAAAGGGGGCAATGGGAAAATTGGAAGTAGGTCAGAATAAATAAAAATCAACATCCAATATCGTTAAGTTTCAATTTAAGATTCATCATTATATTAAATCACATATATAGCAACGACATTCAAGTATATAATAATGTATGATAGATATCGAATATAAGTATTAAATAACACATAAAAAATGCTAGATGATCATCCGTATCAATAACAAAAATGACTTCTAGATGTAACTTAGGAAGAGTGATATATAGTCGTTCTCCTGTTTTACTTTGAACCATGCTTCTTTTTTTGTTTGCGTTTGTCACAAACTTGACGAACTCTTGCATTTTCCATATATTTACATTGTAATATTGAAATTCCTCGTATTTTTTAATAAATCAGTTTTTTCATTTTTAATTATAAAACTGAGGCCTTGATAAATTTAGAAACCGTGGTATACACCTAGCTTTGAAAGGAGGCTATATATTTCTTTGACATATATGTTTAAAAAAATAAGTTTCAAGTGTATCCTTATGTTATATGTTGTATTTCTTCTCGTGATCATATGCTTATCATATTCGTATTTGCATCAGCTTCAATATTTTTTCTTGCCTTAAATTAGAAGTATCGTCCACTGCCATTTCATAGGATGACGTTGCAAATTTTTTTAAAGAAAAGACGACCACCATTCATAATCTAATATAAGAACCGATCACAACTAAATCAACCATTCGCCATCGTTACTTTGGGGATTGGGGAATATCAAAGAGTTCCATGATACAAAAACTCGAAATAATAAAAGGGGAGATATCTCCTGTTCTGTAGTTTTAAATACTTCCTACATCATTCTTTTCAAACTACCCACCATGTCGACATAACTTTTGCCTTAATTATCCTAAAGTCAGGCTTTTTAAACATTTCACTTATTGCGATGCGCGAAGGGTGGCCCTAGTTAACAATGGTAGAGCTAGAGGCCAGAGCACTTAAAGATACGTAAGGAATAACACAATGTAGGTTCATATGGTCCCACGAATCCGAATCCTGTTTACAAAGAATGCATCATTTAGGGCCCGTCCGGTAGGAGAATTAGCAGGAATAATGATGGGGAATAAGGGGAATAAGGGTCTATTCTCCGTTCGGCTGGAGGATAAGAATAAGAAGAATAAGGTGAAATAAAGGTAGGTAAGGTGGGATAAAGATATGAATAAGAGTGAAATAAGATGAAATAATGGAGAATAGTCGTAACACGGGGAAGCGTGTTGAGGGCTTATTCCCCTTATTTCATTCCTCCTTATACCCCAAACGAACAGGGCCTTAGGGAAGTGAACGCCCTATTTGATTCACATATCATTTGTGATATGTTCGGAAGAAGTAAGAGACTTTAGAATGGAAAGATTTTTTTTCGTAATTTTGGATGAAAGTACAATTTTAAACATCAGTGTTGATATAGGTTGTATGTTTCTTTATCTAGGTCCTTGAAATATTGGATGCCCTATCAGAAGGTAACGACACGTTATCGTCTTCCTCTTAAGCTGGATATTGTCGAAATCAAAGATAGACGTGACTTTTCCAATGAAGTTAAGTTAGTTAACCAATCTTTTAGCTTTTGCATCGCTGCATTTCAAGAATCTGATTTGCGTCTCATAAAAGAACGTAGGCTAAGGCCAGTGAATGCCTCTTTGAGGTAGGAGTTTCCAATTGGATCAATCCATGAGTAAGACCTTTCCCCAAATCCAATGTTTTTGGTAGCCACTGCTCTTATCGCCGAGGATCCTTTGCTTAAAGATTTCTAAATAACTGTCTTGTATTTTGGGAATATCATTTAATGGAATGGGTTTTCCAGGAGATGACTTTGTCGAAATCAACTTAAAATGAAGGTTGACTTTGTTGTTTATTAATGTAAATATTCTTTTTTACAACATTGCATTATTGAATCTCTTGAGGTCCATGATCCCTCACCCATCATTTTCTTTCTTCCTATAACTTTTTTCCAAGCCACCTTTCTCTTGATCACTAGTTTCTTTTCCCATTCATATAGAGTTTCTTTTTATCTTATAAATTTGTTGTTTAGGTATTTGAGGAGTTTTAGGACCGAAGGCATATGATTCGACAAAGGAGTTGAGCAGGAGATAACACGTAACGTCTGAGGCTTATGTCCCGATCCGTTGTCGAGGAAAACTGGCCCTAACAACTTGTTAGGTTCTGATCCAAATGAATCCGTTGGCAACCACCTAAAGTGCTTAAGCTCAAGTTGTCAAGTAGTACTCTCCACCACTTATAAACCAAACCCACACTTTGTGAGTTTTAACCAACATAGTGCTACATTTAAAACTCACAAAGTGTCAGGGCCAGTATTTCTCGACAACGGACCGAGTACCTAAGCCTGGAACGTTACATAACAAGTGAGATTCTCGTAGGTAGAGCTAACATCTTGGTCGGCTATCCTTTTAATTTGGTCGACAGTCGTTTAGTTTTGGCATAACTGGTGAGAGGTATTCCCAAGTAGTCTAATGGGAAAGATACTAGCGAGTAAACAAGAATGGAGGAGGCTTCCAATTCCTTTGAAGGTGTAAGATTTAAGCAGTCTATAGCTGATTTGGTTTGGTTTATTTAAAGAATGGAAAAGAGAGGGAATGCTTTTAAGATAACGTCCAATCCTTTTAATTCATTGGGTCAAAAATGGATAAACAATAACAGGTTATCCGTAAATTAGATGTTACGATATCGGTCTCTCGTCCTGTTTATTTAAATCCGCGAATTATTCTTTTTTTTGCAACGTTTTTTATGCATTCCAGATAGTATGTTACTCGCATTTATACAAAGGAGAAAGGAAATCAGGCCTCCTTCGTGCACACCATGCCATTCCATTTATGTTTAAAAAAACTTCAGTAGTTTTTTAGTGTCATAATCTACTCTCTAAATTTTATAGACAGGAGTGACATAATCCACTCTATAGGACGAAGTTGTAATTAAAAGTACTCTCTCCTTAATATAAAGTAGGGATTTTTACTCTACGAAATCCCTTGAACCTTTGTAAAATACATTCTCGACTTTGTAACATCGTTATAATCTCCTCGACCCTATAAACTTGCTCGGTCTTACCCCACGAACCCTACGACTAATTTAACTCAACTTGGGTTAAAATGAGTTAATCAAACCATAGGATATCCAACGGTTGGATTTCTTCCTCTATCCCTCATTCCTTCTTCTCTCCCCCTTCTTTTTCTTCCTTTCCCTTCCACATGACCGACCTCTGATACAGGAGCGACATCGACGATTGAGCGGTGTGGGGGGAGGGGAATGGAGCTCTGGGCATTGCGGGGAGGGGATCTGAGCCTTTTGCGCGAGGAGGGGGATAGAGCCATCGGTGGCATTGGAGCGACGAGGTCCGAGCTTCTGGCAACGCACAGAGAGGGGACCTGAGCTTTGAGCGATGTGTGGTGAGGGGGGTTGAGCCTTCGACAGTGCTGTAAGCAGGGATACAAGCTCTGGGCGCCATGCCATCGCTCACGAAGAAGATGGGTTCCATCTCCAAAGTGATGTTGCCCTCCTCGTCCCTCACAATGGTGCAGTGATAATCATGTCAAATTATGGTGTAGTCGGGAAATCGAGATCAATCAAACCAACCACACAAGCAAATAAATCTACAAGTCAAACAATGCACAATTTTAGTATTTATTTAACCTAGGAAAGCTCCAAGGTTGACTCAAGGAAGTAAAAATATTCAACTTAGATTCATATTAGATCGCTTAATGTTCATTTTCAAGAAAAGAATATTTTTTGTATTTTTTAATACAAACAAAATACGATTGCAAAATGTTAATGTGATAAAGAGGGCAATTTTAAGGTCAAATTAGCGTAACGTAAAAAATCCAAATTGACATACAAATGAGCTCAAATTTTCAAAAGGCTATTTTTCCTAAATTGCTTATGCAATATGATCATTCCATAATGCTTTTTTGTATTTTTACTAATTAAGGTGCATGCAAGAAAATTGGATGACTTTTAGGGTTTTTTGTAATTTTTCGTGCAACCAGTATGCAAAATTAATAAAATTTTGATAGAAGCTAAATTATGATGAAATAAAATTACACTGTTTAGACTTTTCTTACATAATTTGATTTTTATGAATTTTCTACTAAAACCGAATGAATATTCGTAATCAATTCTTAATAAATCCATAATATAAATTCAAGCCAAATCAAATAGGCATTTAAGTGTAGAATCTAGGAGAGTTGAAATCTTGGCAAAATCAAATATGTGGACCAAATTATAATTGAACTACAAATTGCACTCTATAAGTTATTCCAAGAATGACACTTCCATTTTCACTGAAATTTGGGCTAAAGTTAAAGCACAACCAGACACTTAATCTCTAATTTTTGGAGCAAGATATAATTGAATGGGAATTTGAGAGTATAAAGGATGAAATTCCACTGGTTTTCAATCCGTGAATTTTAATAAATCATCTATAACCTAAAAATTACAAAGTGAGTTGATTATGACATATAATAATGCACGCAACACTGTGGTATTTTTGTTTAAACTCAAAGACAAAAATTCATGCTCCAAATACAAGATCAAATACGGATATATGTCTACAATATTGAAATAAAAACTAAAAAAAAATGTAGTGCCTAGGGGCGCTTCTTTTATTACCTAATTAAACTTCCCCGAAAATTCTGCAATTTGACCCAAAAATGTAAAGGCCACGTGAGGTGACAGGAGAAGAAATAGTGTCTTCCTCCTCTAGTTTTCTTCTTGTTGTATGCGGGTAGAATTGAAGGTGGTGAAGGTCCGCCATATTCAGCTGTTGATTTGGTTCCACTATGGCCGAGCGTACGTAAAGATGGGGGTATTGCAGCTAGGGGTGGACATTATATGAGTCCACCCATATAACCCAACCAAATCGTTGAAAATGGGTCAGAATGATTTGGGTCATTTGGATTTTTGGTTGGGTTGGACCCAAACCATACTCCTTTAATGGGGATTGGATCGGTTGGTGGGTCTAATGTCTTCCACCTAACTCACTCAAATAACCCAAACTATTTCTGTGAATGACAAAATGTTTAATCCCACCAACTCAATCGATATATACTTAATATATATATCAATAATTCTAAACTCATACATATATTTAATGTATAACTCGGATTCTCCAATCCAAGTTATCAAACTTTCTAAAAACCTTGTCTCACTAAACATTATTTCAGTTGTTATTATGTATTGTACTCAATATTTTTTCCTCTATCATCTTTAATAGCATTATTACATACTATAAACAACTGAGAGCATGCCTTATTATCACACAACTATGCTCCAATCCCTATCAACTTCAGGTGACAAATTATTCTTGAAAATCCCATAATCTTAACTGAACAACTCCATATCAACATGAGCATATCTCAACCTTCTTCATCCATGTTGAATATATTCCTCCAAGCTTCTTCTTATCTATTGATCTTACTACACGCTTATTTTGACATCTTTTCATACATCAATGGCCCCATCATTACTCGACCTTCAATTAAAAGGATTTTTAAAATGGGTAATTTTGTTTTCACCCAATTCAATCGGCGCAAACCGATCACCCAAACTTCTCAACCCAATCTAATTTGGTTGGGTGATAGTTTTCATTTATGCAACCCAAATCGAATTCAACCCAAACCGAATAAACCAGACTCACCCAAATCAGTCAAATACCCACCCCTAGTTGCTCCTCCTTTAACCGAGGAGGGTGAGCAAGGTGAAGTTGACGAACCTCCTACTCCCTCGCCATTGTCGTGTCGTCGGTTACCTGCAAGAAATGGAGAGGCTCGAAACTGAAAGTCTCAGCCGAGGGTTGATTGTAGTGGGGCAGAAGGGGACGAGGGAGCAGCTGCTCATGGTGGTGCGCGTGAAGTGGATGTGTGCAGCAGCCGTTGCTATGTCTGAAGGTTGGTGACGAATGGTGTAGAGGTAATGGAGAAGAGAGGAGTGCAAAGACGACAAGAGGAAGAGAGGAGAGAGTTTCTTTTTTCACCAACGACAATCCTCTCTTGCAATAAGGGATTTTCATCCATTTTTTAAGCGGCTGCGATTTTTATTCATTGATTCACGGAATCTCGTTCAAAAATTAATAAAAAAATCATCTTTAGACCTGTAATAGATGATTTATCGGTAGAAATGCAAAAAATTTTGATGATTTGGTGAACGGATGAAGGTGTGATGAAGAGAGAGAAAATATTAAGAGAAAAAGAAGAAGAAGAAGAAAGAAAAATGGAGGAAAAAGGAGGAAAAAGGAGGAAGAGGAAGGGGAATAAGATAGATTACTTGAAGGTGGTGGATTCAGAGGACACCTGGGATCGAATCTCAGCTATGAAGCTTCTTTGATCATTGCTCAATGACTCGGCTCGTCGGAGCTAGGCAAATTTTGAACAAAACTTGCGACAACAGAGTGGCATGCTCCTTTGGATCTCGCCTGAAGGGGGTTTTTGCTCGAAGGAGACACGTTGTCACCAGTGGGTTCCAGTCCTGAGCTCACCCTCTCTCTCTCTCTTCGTTACAAGAAGTTGCGGATGATGGAAAATGGAGGTGGAGTCCTCCATTTTGTTGGGTGCAGTTAGAGATATGAGAATGGAGAGCGTGGAGAGTGTGGGTGTTTGGCTTTGAGCGTGGAGGATGACGGTTGGCGATGAGGACAAGTGGGGAGCGGTTTGGAGAGACGGGGAGGAGAAGGGGGTGGTTATGGAGAGGGATTGGGTTGCACAGGAATGCGAATGAGAACATGTGAGAGACGGGGAGTTGAGCTCAAGTCAACAGAAGAAAGAAGATGATTGGTGCAGAAATGAAAGGGTAATTTGAAGGGGATGATGTGGATGAGTGGAGGTGGACCAATGGGATTCGAGCTAGTGGCCGTTGATCTTGACTCAACGTATAAAAGGGAAGAACAAGTGACGAATTTTTGGAGATATTTTAATTTATTAAAACTCCCATTTTTCTAAATTTTATATTTCTGTTGATTTTTAATAAAAACTATATACAAGAAAAAATACAATAAAATACTAGATACATAATTACATACAAATTTATTTTTTGTATTTTTAATACTTAATATAAAGAGAAATAAAAACAAGAAAGGAAAAGAATATACAATATACACAAAAGTCACAACACACCCTTTTCTCTCTTTTTTATTTACTTTTTTCAATATAATTATTAGTTTATTTTATTGAAACATAAAAAATAAAGTTAATATAAATAAAAAATATTTACGTATATGAAATAACAACCAACATTATTGAGTATTCCTAGAATACAATTACGTCCCAAAATTGACATTGCAACCAAGCTCTGATTTTAATGAAATCACCTTCATTGATTAGATAATTACAACTTAAACTTTGAAAGTGAGTTTGTAAAATTTGGTGTTCATATCGAGTAGGAATTCAACCGAGATGTTGAACTTTACATCTTTTTGTTTAAGATATAAAAGTATTTTATTCAATGTGAAATTTTTTTATATTTTGTATTTTTATATACATTTTTATGTACAAGTTAGAAGAATAATATGTCAAAATAATTTAGTATGGATTTTTTAAAATTAGTGAAGTTTGAGCTATTTGCAAGTGAATATATACACAATCAACTCTTTATTATTATGGATTTTATTCTGAATTATTTATAAGCTTATTTACAAGATAAATATACATTACTAGTCTGTTTTTTTATTGCAATGACTATTTGGTTAATTTATTGGATTTAGAGGCATTTATTTGATGTTTTATTCATGAATCCAATGTACGATTAATATATTAAGATGATGAATCGTAGATTCAAGATCCTCCTATACTTAAACTTTGCTAGTCCTCGAGCAAAAAAAGTTTGGATAAGTTGGATTAATTCTTGACTGTGCATGTGAAATACAATACTTGATCTGTTGAAGAACTCTCGATTTAGGGACCCTAAAATTCTGTGTTGAACCAAGCTCTAGACAAAAGTGATCCGACTTCCCTAATCATGAGAATCTCTATATACATATATAATAAGATATGACATTAAGGGTGGACTACAGTTACAAAAGTAGAGTCAAAGCATCACGTATAGATCTAGTCCAAGAGACTCTCCTAAGAACCTAATCCTCAACACTAGGTGATAAATCATTTCTTATATCATAGATTCATCACTCCCTTATATTTGAACTCTAATTCTCGAGCAAATAAAGAATGAATAACTTGGATTAATCCCTGACTGTGCATGTGAAATACAAGACTTGATCCGTTGAAGAACTTTCGGTTTTAATGATCTTAAATTTTTAAGTTGAACCAAGCTCTAGTCAAAAGGTATCCAACTTCCCTAGTAATGAGACTCTATCTATATACGTATATAATAAGGATATGATATTAAGTGTGGACTGTAGTTACAAAAGTAGAGTCAAAGCATCACCTAAAGTTCTAGTCCAAGAGTCTCTTCTAAAAAACCCAATCCTCAACACTAGAGAATAGATCATTTCTTGCATCCAAGTAACAATCTCTTTAGTCGTCAATCTTAAAAGTGAACATGAAAAGCCACTTGATGGATGGCATAGGATGGTGGCTTTTATTTTCTATGTATTTGTCTGTATTATTGGTACTTATCTCCCCTACTCTAGTCCTCATCGTCCTAGTCAATATTAACTTGTTTTAAGGTTTAGGGTTTCACAGTATTTACAATACTTCCTTTATTGTTATTTTCTTTTCTTTATATTCTATTTTGGATTTAAATACTAGTATTAATGTATCGTAGATGATGAATCGTAGATTCAAGATCCCCCTATACTTAAACTTTGCTAGTCCTCGAGCAAAAAAAGTTTGGAAAAGTTGGATTAATTCTTGACTATGCACGTGAAATACAATACTTGATCTGTTTGAAGAACTCTCGATTTAGGGACCCTAAAATTCTGTGTTGAACCAAACTCTAGACAAAAAGTGATCCGACTTCCCTAAACATGAGAATCTCTATATACATATATAATAAGATATGACATTAAGGGTGGACTACAGTTACAAAAGTAGAGACAAAGCATCACCTATAGATCTAGTCCAAGAGACTCTCCTAAGAACCTAATCCTCAACACTAGGTGATAAATCATTTCTTATATCATAGATTCATCACTCCCTTATATTTGAACTTTTCTATTCCTCAAGCAAATAAAGAATGAATAAGTTGGATTAATCCCTGACTGTGCATGTGAAATACAAGACTTGATCCGTTGAAGAACTCTCGATTTTAATGATCCTAAATTTCTAAGTTGAACCAAGCTTTAATCAAAAGGTATCCAACTTCCCTAGTAATGAGACTCTATCTATATATGTATATAATAAGGATATGATATTAAGTGTGGAATGTAGTTACAAAAGTAGAGTCAAAGCATCACCTAAAGTTCTAGTCCAAGAGTCTCTCCTAAAAACCCAATCTCAACACTAGAGAATAAATCATTTCTTGCATCTAAGTCATAGTCTCTTTAGTTTTCAATCTTAAAAGCGAACATGAAAAGCCACTTGATGGAGGGCATATGATGGTGGCTTTTATTTCTATGTATTTGTCTGTATTATTTGGTACTATATCTCCCCCTACTCTATTCCTCATCATCCTAGTCAATATTGACTTGTTTTAAGGGTTAGGGTTTCACAGTATTTACAATACTTCCTTTATTGTTATTTTATTTTCTTTATTATTCTATTTTGAATTTAAATACTGGTATTAATGTATTATTTACAAGCAACAGACGGTGTGTTAATTTGTACAAGTTAGATATATTTACATGTATTTAACTAGGGATTTGAAGATAAAATAAAGGATAAAGATGAATGAATCTGTATTCATCAGGGACCCAATGGGAATGTTCAGACCCTTAATGCATGACAAATAGACAAGGTCTACACAAAGATAAAATGCATTGATTATGATGAGACATCTCTCACGTGGCCATGCTTAATTCCATCAGGGTATTACTGGCTATATATACTTACATATCTGGTAGATGGATGTCGCGACTATTTTCCTCAATGGATATCTGAAGGAAGATATTTATGGAGCAACCACATGACTTCATTGCTAAGGAAGGCAAAGTGTACAAGCTAAAGAGTTCATCTATGGGTTCAAACATGATTCTCATAGTTGGAACATCTAATTTGATGAAAACCATAATGAGTTATGATTTTGTTCATAATCCAGATGGGCCATGTATATACTAGAAGCTTAATGTGAGTGCCATTATTTTATTGTGCTTTATGTACATGATATCCTAATCATTGGAAACGATATTAGTATGATGACCAGGGTTAAGATCCGATCACTACAAGGATACATCAAGAAGATTTTAAAAAGATTTAAAAAGGTAATTTCAAGAAAAGGCTTCCTTCCCTTAAGACATGGTATTAACCTATCCAAAGGGATGGATCCTTAAAATATTGATGAAAAGAAATTTATGACCGGATACCTACATGCATTGGTTGTAGAAAGCCTGATGTATGCCATGATATGTACTAACTAGATATCTATCCTACAGTGAGAGTGGTAAGGCATTACTTATCCTACTATAGAGGGAAACATCGGACTGTAGTGCAAAGCATATTCAAGAACTAAGAAAACTCAGGAGTACATCTTAGTTTATGGAGATAATGATCTCTAAGTCTTATGATAGACAAATTCATACTTCCAATCTAACATTATCTCCAAGTATCCATGACAGTTAGTACGAGTCCTAATTGGATTATGACTCGTACATTGTAACATCAAAATCATGATAATAATTGTTATTATTTTCAAGTGTTATGTGAATATCATTCTCATTATTGGACATTAGTTAATATGAATATTAATTCATATAATTAATATTTATATGAATATGATTTATATATTATTTTCAAGGCACATGTAAATGTGATTCACATAATGTATACAAATGTAAATTGGGTTTACATTTTGTATTGGACTTATGAGTTGGATTCATAAATTAGGAGTTGCTCTTGTAATTTCTCTATTATGATATTAATAATTTAATTTATTAAAAGATAATTGAATTACAATATTTTAATGGTATTTATTGGAATTGAAAAATCATGGATTCTCAAGGTGATGTCCACCATGGAGTCTATGTGGATGTCCACCATGAGAGTCCTAATGTTTGTTGGGGCTCTCTTAATTTGTGTTTTTATCTTGATGATTATATGGCTAATTTGTTAGACAAACCTCTTGAAAGATTAGGATTCCTTCATCGTATCCATCAAGATGAAAATAGAGGGCCAATATGTGGACGCCCCCCGTGAGGAGTGTGGACTCGTCATGGACCGCAAGTTCATGTAAATAAAAAAGGGCTTGGCCTCTCTACTATGCACATTATTCTTCAATTTCAAGATAGCCATATTATAGCCGGGAAAGTTGAGAGAAAGGAGAGTACAAGACTCTCTACTTTGGCTGTCCCTGCTCCCTCATCTCCTACCCTTGATTGCCCACCACCTTGCCCCCATCTCCTCTTCGTTGTCTTGACCTATCGTGAGAGAAGATCGCCTTCTTCTCTGCACTTTGTGTACATGAAGAATGATTCGATTTCGTCTGAGAAAGAATTCTACTTGATCTCTTGTTTGAATGGACAATTTTAAAGAGAAGTAGATATCCAAGGGGAGCGATGTCAGTCATCATTGTGCCAACAAGGAACTCTCTTATTTTAGGGATTCACAGATTTGGGAGAACTCTTATTTTAGAGATTCACGCTTCAAAGGTAACTTTTAAGACTCTATGGATATACGAAGTAGTTTTGGAAATGGTTTCATAAACCACGTGATTTCATGTTAAAAAATGTTATACATTGTATCGCTGTTCATATGATGAACACTTTTGTATGCGAATTTGATTTACATTATCCGTGGTTCCTTGATGAGTTATGAACTCGTTCAAGAGATGACTTTGAGACAACTAAAAAGGCTGCAGAACTTTAAAAAGACTTGGAGAGCGTAAAATCAATGTCAAAGAAGATAGAGGATATAACCTATGGATAAATGCACAGAAGCCACCACCTCAAGTCCAAGCACAGAAGATGTTGACTGTTCCACCCACTAGTCATGTGAACTACGTCCAGCAGAAGCCGATTATTTATTCTAAGTAGTGAACCCATCACCTGCAGTCACGAGGCGATGTCTTGACCAAAAATACCTCGACGCTTTCGAAATTTAAAAACATGGAAGTATCCAGGACTATCCAGGACATTAAGGATCTTGTTTCATTTCGACATTAAGATCAACACCCTCCAAATGTACAAAGCTTGATTTGCACTTGCGAAGCACACACATTTGCTTATAAAAAAAATTTAAATACAGATAAAATCTAAAAATAGACAACAACGCTCCAGCATTTATTGATTGCTTGCCTGGCTATAACACTTACAACAATGTCAAATGTGGAAGACATAGAAAAGAGTTTAGACTGCCACTTTTAAAATGACTCTTTAACAGATCCCAGAACCTAAAAAACACGTTTATTTAGATGTCTTAAAAAGAGGTTGGAAACAATGCAGACTGACCACATTGAAACCCACTCAGTCTTAATATCTTCACAGACAAAAGCATCTAATCTTTTTTTAATATGGAAGTCACAAGCACGTACCGTTCTCTTTATTTTCAAGGCAAAAAGTCATGCAAGATAAACGTAAATCACACAATAATAGAGATCCTTTGCTAAGATCAATAATTTGCATTCGCATAATCAGCATCATTGTTTTAGGATCACGACGTGGACTAGTCACTTTATTACCTTAGGGACGTTCTTTTAAACTTCTTAACATATTTTTGAGTAAAACCTATAATATTTTTCCCACTTGGTATCAACATAGTGAAAATAAGCGTACCCCAGTTTCTCTTGAAAAAAGTACACCCCAAAATGTCCCAGAACCCATAATAAATCCAAAAGTTGTGCTTACATAAATCCATAGAAAGTCTTCATCTCTCACATCTTCTGCATCATGATTCTTTGGTATCGGTACTTCATGTGTCTGATCGGTTTTGCAAGGTTGCAGTGGTTTTCCACAGAGCATCGTGTTACCCAGATACGAAGAATTCGAAAATGTTTCAAACTGTCGCCCGATCGGTATGCTCCCCGACAAATTGTTAAAAGATACATTAAACAAATTCAAGTATGTCAATCCTGCTAATGACCTGTGGAATGTTGCCAGAGAGATTATTAACAGATAAATCAAGATTTTCCAACGGCGACAGCATACTAAAGCTTCCTGGAATATGCCCGCTAAAATGGTTCCATGATAAATTTAGATTTATTAACAAACCAGGTTTCCAAAATTCTGAAGGTATCTCCCCCTGAAAATCTATTTCTTGATAGATCCATGCTTGTAAAAGCTTGAGAGTTTTATCATATGGCTTCTCAATTCCTTTAAATGCAACAATGATGCTCTCCTCGTAATAGGGTAAATCAAGAGTAAACACCAATACCTTCCTTTCCTGAAAGTCTTCTCTTCATGGCGGTAAAGTTGCCAATAGTATGAGGTATAGAACCCGAAAAATGGTTGTCTGCTAGATCAAGAACCTGTAAATATTGCAGATCTGATAATTGTGGAGGGATGCTACCATTAAAGGAGTTTGACCTTAAGCGAAGAACCTTCAATTGTGTAAACTCCCAGCAATCCAACTTGGAATACCTCCGCTGAAGTTGTTTTCTCCAACATCAAAACGGACAAGATATTACAATCTTCAATGACGAGGGAAGGGTTCCTTGTAGGGTATTTATTCAACTTGGATTGATTGGATGTTGCAGTTTGAAGATGATGAACTTGTCCTTCCCAAGCAAGCTGGAAGTTTTCCAGAAAGATGATTATCTGACAGATCTAGAACGATTAGATCTTCAGCTTTGCATAGAGATGAAGGGACAATACCACTTAGATTATTCCTTGAAAGCCACAAATACTGGGGATCGAGCGATCACGGAGATTTATGGGTCCAGAAAACAAGTTATTTGACAGTACCAGTGATCCCTCAGTACGAGGAAAAACTTGATAGTGAACCCTCTTACAATTGGAGCGAAGAATGATATCACTCATTAAAGAAGAGTGATTCGTTGCAGTTGGCACATTACCCCTTAACCTGTTCATGAGAGGTCCAGAGTTGAAAGATAAGAAAAGTTCCATATCCACTGCGGGAGAGAATCTGATATATTTGAACAGGACAAATTCAGATACTGTAGTTTGTTTTGTGTTCGTATCCATATCGGAAAATCTGGACCCAGATTACAGGAAGACATATCCAAATGTTCAAGTTGAAAAGGCGGGACCCAAATCGGAGATGATGCAAACTCCAGCAGGTTTGAGGATATGGAAAGTTGGGTCAAATAGGGAGATGGAGGAAGTTTTCCTCAGATAGTTTACCTGTAGATAATTATTTCCCAATAATAAATAACGTAGAGATTTGAGTTCCCATAGTGATGAAGGTATAACTCCGCTCAATTTATTTCCATCAAGCATTAAATAATCCAGAAAATGTTAAGCCTCTTATAGATTCTGGTATAGATCCAATCAAGCTATTATCGGAAAGAAACAAATTCTTCAGAGATCGCAATGCCCCAATAGTTTCGGGAATTGAACCACTCAGTCTGTTGTGAAAGAGATCCAAATGCTGAAGTGAAGTCAATCCATCTATTGATTCAGGAATAGACCCCGCTCAACATATTTGTAGCTAAGATCCAAATACTTCAAAGATTACAAGGAACCAATAGATTCCGGGACAGAACCACTTCAGGTTGTTGTGAAATATGTCGAAATGTTGTAGGGCCAACCATGCCTCCGATACTTTCAGGAATGGAACTATCAAATCTGTTCACAGAAAGATCCAAATATTGCAGGGACACCATGAATCCAAGAGATCCAGGAATAGAACCATGAAACCCGTTCAGGGAAAGATCCAGATGCTGTAGGGACACCATGCCTCCCATAGACTCAGGAATAGAACCATTCAAGCTGTTCATAGAAAGATCCAGAACCTGAAGACTGGAGAGGTTCCAAGTTGTTGAGGTATAATTCCAGTTAAGTTTGTACCAGAGAGGCTGAGGTACCTCAGATTCGCCAATAAGCCCCAAACAAGGAGGAATGTGGCTCCCTCCGAAATCGTTCTCGCTCAAGTCCAAGTACTTCCAGATACTTCAGGGAAACAAGAGATGTGCCGATCTTACTTCTCGAAGAAGGGTAAGCATAACCAGCGGTTTTACGAATATTCACCACCAAGGTTGAGCTCGATTACATGACCGGTCCGGTTGTCGCAGCCGACACCATGCCACTTGCAGCAGTCTTGTCCTCCTTCAGCAATCCATGAAGAGAGCTTGCCTGCTGGATCTCGAGAGATTTGTTCCTCGAATTGGAGAGAGCATCCTTCTCATTTTTCCTTGCAGAGGATCATCGTGCCATCACATACTGATGGCAATAAGAGGAAGGAGAAGTACAACTTTATAGAGAGCACAAGAATGCCCATGAGGAATGATTAAGCAGGTATCATGAGTGGAGGAGAAGCCTATGGCAATAGAATATATTGTCTGATGGAATGGTGAGAAGATGATGTTCCATGTTTTTATTTTGCTGACCTTGTGACTCCTTTCTCATTATGCTTTGATTATTTGAACAAGTATACAAAAAGTTAAGTTAGCATGGAAAAGGGACTTCTGCTGTCTACTGTACAAGCAGAGCCATTTGATCATGATCGAGAGCAGAGTTATTTGATCAATGATCGAGCGGTGGCACACGCAATCTGGATCTTGGTGGGTGCACCGATCAATCATGGCGAGCGACTCTGCTTGTACAGCAGATTCTGTATCTGCTGCTGTACAGATCCTCATCCATATAGCATATGCATTAGTGTATATCTTAAGATGTTGGGAACGGACGAGCTAATTATGGAATTTTTTTAATAAAACTATTAAGTTAATAGCCGAAACCATGTAGTCGTATCTTTGGGGGAGTGGTGTGCCAAAGATTTTTAAGTTTTTTCTATACTTAATCATGCGTTCCACCAAATGATAGACTTTTCGAATCTTAGTTTACTTAGCCATGGTGTTTTGATTAATGGTAATAGTTCCACGCAGTTGGATTATAACTAATCTCAAAGTGCTCAGGGTTTCCAAGCACTCAAGGTCAGATAGAGAGAGAGGCAAAATACACATATTTATACGTATGCTCACGTTCATGGAGCTCTCGGCCGGTGAGCTGTTTCCCGGTCGTGCCCACACGTAAGCTCCCTCTAGTTGTTACTCCACTTTTCCTGCGATACATTTATATATTTAATTAGGAAATATATGACTATGAATAGAAAGCTATTTATTTCCTTCCGTAGATTTTACTTTATCTAGGGAAATTAAAAAAGAGATTTTTATACCCATGATCCTTAGTAATTTTGCAATAACATTCATAACTCTACATAATCGTGAATTACATGAGAAACCTCAAATAGTCACTTCCGTCTCACACCCATAACCCCCCGTTATTTTTGATGCGTTAACTCAACCATATAAGTGAGTTAATCTAACCAATGCATGATCTAACCGTTAGGATTAGCCAAAATTTAAAAAAAAACAAAGGAAAAAATAAATGACAAGCTACGCAGATGGGGAAGCTCGACGCAAGGGCTTGCGGGGACTTCGAGCGGACCTTGCACGGTGGCAGGGTCTTAGAGTGGCGGTGGGGGTGGGGGGTGCTTTGAGTGGAAGGGTTGCAGTCGCGGTCGACGGGGGAGCTGCAGAGACTGTCGGCACGGGGGGAGCTGCAGAGGCGGTCAGGCGGAGGAAGGTGGGGCGGCCCGGGGGGCTTCGAGCGGAGCATGCACTCGTGGACGACAATTCGAGCGGAAGGGGTGGGGGGGGGGGGGGGGGGGTCGAGCGCAGGAGGGGAGAGGGGGGACTTCGATAGGAAGGGCGAGGGAGCTGCAAAGGCGGTTGGCGGGGGGAGGGGGGTCGATAGGGGGCGGCGCAGGGGGACTTCGAGCAGAAGGGGTGAGGTAGTCTGCAGAGGTGGTCGGGGGGCTTCCAAGTGGTCTCTGTCGACGGAGGGCTTCCATGCGGTGTCGACAGGAGGGGCTTCGAGCATGGGATTGCCGGGGGTGTTCCGAAGATGATGACCACCGCAGGCAGGGGGATTCTGAGCACTGATCATGGTGGAGAGCTTGCTTGAGGCGAGGTGTGCCGACGCATGGTCTGCAGGGGAGGAGGAGGCAGTGCTTGGCAGGAGAGAGAGGGGAACAATGGTATCTTTTGTAAATAAGCATCAACATCAAGGACATGTTTGCCTTTTTTTTAACGGAATAACGGAAACCGTCACATATAACGGATATATCAAAAGGAACATAACACTAGGTTATGCCGGGTAAGAGCTAAGCATTACTCGAGGTTTCTCATGTAATTCACGATTATGTAGGGTTATGAATGTTATTGCAGAATTACTCAGGGTTATGTGTGTAAAAATCCCAATAAAAAATTTCCAATTCTAAGAAGAATTTTTTTCGTACTTTGAAAATATACGCGTGAATACCATGCATTATGCCCAGCATCTATATTCTGGGGCCTTGGTTAAATGAGATGGGGGATCTAGGTTGACCGTACCCACTGCTCCCAATAAGCTGAAACTAGAGCATATTTCCAAAACTTTGATATATAACTTTTCCTCGTCATTGGTGTCAGCATAATCTACTGTCTTACCACATAATAGAAAGAGTCATGCTTCTCCAAAGGTTTCGTACCCCTCGACTCCCCCTTAGTTAAGAAATGAAGTTTCTGACATGTAACATGAGGGGACTGGGTCAACTGGAGAAGAGGTTGGCGGTTTCATCCATGCTCATAGCATGGAGGTTGGATGTGGTTTGTTTACAAGAGACTAAGATTGATTCTTGGGATTCAGTAAGATGGAGCTCTTTTTCTGGCATTTATCTCACTGAATTCAGGTCTGTATTCACAAATAGAAGCTCTGGAGGTATTGTGATAGCATGAAACGGAGACTTGTTTGATCTGATGCAGGATGTAATTTGGAACATTCGATTACGGTGTTATTGATCAATAGGAGAGAGCACTCACGGATAATGGTGACTTCGGTCTATGGTATCTCAGGTGCTTACTCCAACACGGGCTTGTGGACAGAACTTCATACGATAAGGGTCCGATTTTCTGAGGAGGCATGTATCGTGGAGGGCGACTTCAATGTCACGCTATATTCGGAAGATAGACCTGGTGGAAGGGGAGGTCAGGATCCTGGATCGCGCGGCTACAGAAGGCTGTTGCAGTGGATACTCTAGAGGCGAGATATCATTACCCATTTTCCAATATGTGGATGATAACATTCTATTTGCGGAGGAAGGTCCATAGAGTTGCAAAGGATTATCTTTTGTCCTTGACATATTTGGCGCAATCTTAGGGTTGAAACTCAATAGAGGGAAATCAGAATTTGTGCCTTTTGGCTTTACAGAGGAAGAGAGTCACATGTTTGCGGGTTTGCTGAGGTCACAATGGAAGGAGCTACCCTTGCGCTATCTTGGTGTGCCGTTGGTGATGGGAATGATGCATCTGACCGATTGGCTCCCAGTAGTTGAGAAGATAGAGCAGAAGTTGGCCGGATGGAAATCTGTGTACTTGTCTAGAGGCGGTAGGCTAATTTTGGTGAGATCGGTCATATATGCAATTAATATATTTTTCTTGTCAGCTAGGATAATGCCTGTGGGGGTGAGGAAGAGATTGGAGAACATTATGAGACGATTTTTCTTGTCGTCTTCTGGTAGCTCTAATGGGTGGCCTCTGGTAGACTGGAATACAATTTCTCGATCAAAGGAAGAAGGCGAACTTGGGGTTCATAGTCTAGAGGAGAAGAATAAGTAATTGCTTAGTAAATGGATTGCGCGGATCTGGGGAGAATGTGATAGTTTGTTCTGCAATCTAATTCGGAAAATCTATAACCCTAGGACCTTCCTTGCCGGGACCTGGGGAAGTAGGGAGTGCACCCTCACATTTTTGGAGAGTAATTTGCTCTGTGGTGCAGGATATCCGACCCTTATTGAGGCCAGTGGTTGGAAATGGAGTTGGCTTTAAGTTTTGAGTTGATGATTGGAATGAAAGCGGAGTGAGATTCCCACATCTGTGGGCATTGGCTGCTGACCCGAACTGCTCTGTGGTGAATGCTTGGGATGGTCAATCCTTTATGCCGCAGTTTAGATGTGAGCTTCCGGATCAATGTTTAGATGAGTTGTTGGTGATGCTGGAAGAGTTGGATAACGTGGAAGGGCCCACAATTGGGCGTGATTGTTGGTGTTGGTGTGATGGAACCTTCTCGATGAGGAAGGCGCACAAGTACCTAAAGGATCCCACAATCTTTGACCCAGGGGGTGCGTGGCGAACTGCAGAAGGTTGTAAAAATGGAAAATCCTGGTTCGTGTGAAAGTCTTCTTCTAGTTGTTTAGAAGGAGGAGAATGTTAACGGGGATGGACTATCGCGCTTCATGCAAACAGTGGATCTTATCTGTCATCGATGTCAGGCGGATATCGAGGATGCAGATCACTAATTTTTTAGGTGTAGACGTTCGATGGATGCATGGGACATGTTTGGAAACCCAATGGTAGCAACAGATGGAATTTCTGGTTTCTGGGAATCTGTCAGTGCAAAGTGGAACGGTTCGGAGAAGGAGAGGGCAAGATGAATTGCAATGATCTGGGCCATTTGGGTGGCTAGAAATGAGGTGATCTTTAGGCAGGAAAGATACTATGATGAAAGTATTGTAGCGCACGTAAAGTCGCAAGCTGAGTTATGGTCCCTGTTTGTTTTTCGCTTTGTACTTATACTATATTTTGGTGAATAAAAGATGAAGTTTTTGGGCACCCGCCTATACGATGGAGGTACTTTTTTCTTTAAAAAAAATTGCGTACCCCTCAAATGAATACTGCTAAATTTAAAAAATAATCACCCCCTTTTCCAAGATATTTGGTGTGAAAACCCCTTGAACATTGCAGAGCCATCTTTCTTCGACGTTTGATGCTTTGGGCTACAAATCATATACGATCATCTTTCTTCAACGTTTACTTGTTGATTCTGCAAATAGTCGGGTCAAATTGCAGCTCACCACGAAAAAAATAACCCTTAGGAGGCACCCTCCAAAAAATAGGTATCCATTAGATAATTATTTTGTGAGTTTTGGTGTTTTGATGGAAAGTTTATTGTTGAGAGGGTTTGTTAAGATGTGATTTTATAGAAGTATGGAAAATCATCAAATATTGAGTATTTTATGATTTTTAGATGATGGTGGAAGTTTGAGCTTGATGAGATAAGAGGAGGGTGTTCACCCAATTCCAGATTGTTCAATTGGATGCTTTTGAGGAATCTCATTAGTTGATGTAGATGAGAGAGGTGAGAGGGAGACCCACTCAGGGACGAAGGGAGGGGGTAGCGGGAGGGGGCCAGGCCCCCCGTTCCTACGCATCTCCATTTGCTAAATTTAGACGTCACAATGGGTTGGCCCCCCCCAACGCAGCTTTCTTTGCTAAATTTAGAAGGCACGATGGATTGGCCTCTAACTCCCTATTTTATGGGGGAAAATCCCGCGTGTCATCCCCTTAATATTAGGGAAAACGACCTTTTCCCTTTATGCCTTCCGTCCAGAATTCGGGGAAATAATTTTGGTATCCCTTATTCCCTAATTTTTTGGAAGATGCCTCCGTTGCATCTTGATTAATTAATTTTCAAATTCTATAAATTGAAAAACAATCATAATACAAATCCATAGTGCATGCAGTCTGTGTATTCCCTCCTCCTTTCTGATTCCACTTTCTGGATTCTACATTGTTAACGCAACAGATTTCATCAATTTCCGGCATCACAACTCCAACGTAGCAGTTTGGACACCGTCTTGGCCTTTGATTGTATTGATTTGATTCAACATTGCTCGCAAGAAGTGCTTGCAGGTATCAATATCATCGAATCTATATTTTTTTCTTTGTCGATTGATTTAATGAAAGAGGTCATTGGCACTTAAATTATTAATCATGTATATGAAAAACTTGATCACATCAACATGTTGTTTATTATGATGGTAATCATATTACCTCTTGTGTATGTGCATAATTAGTTTCCACACCCATCATTTGTCATGGATTTTAGGGTAGATGGTGGAGTTTTTTGCTAAATCGTAAAAGAAGTGATGGATTCGAAACTTTTAGTTGTTAATCTATTGTTATAATAATGCTAACAATTTGTGAGTATAATTATTTTTCATAATTTTCAAAATAATATTGCCAAAAATATTTATAAAAAAATATTACTTATGAACTTTGACACTAAATTTACAATTGATAAAATAATGGTACATGTTCGTTCGTTCAAGTTAAACATATGGGTACTTAGTTTTCTTTATAATAAAATATATCTAGTTATACCCACTTATCACTGGTCAATATAAAATATGTAACAATTTGCAAGAAGAAATTATATTATCATTTCTAAACACATGTATTTTACAAAATCAACTAGAGTGGATTAAAGTTGTAATGATACATATAAATTTGTTAAATATCTTCCGGTGGTAAACTTGTATATCAAACATAACATGTACAAATGCAAACTGACGGATACTCACACGCATGCACGCATATAGACACACATACACATTTTATCATATCCTTACAATGTATATTAGAACTATATTACAATATCCTTTAAAAAATAAATACGCTTGTAAAATGAATAATGATCGTATATGACTTATATTAGAACTACGGTTATCAAAGTAATAATCATATTTGTATCTATTTTATAATGGGTACAGATGTTAAAATGTATAAAGAGAATAAGGTGGTGAGTCGGATACGAATACATCTCTATTTGTATGCATCCCTAATTACCTATATATAATTCGAATGCAAAACCAAATACTAAAAAAATTTTAAGTTAGATTCATAGTTATCATTGAATAGTTAGGTAATCGTATAAATAGTTTATTTAACATGTTGAATTGCCCATCCATTGAGTGCATCTGTTATTGTATATAGAATGATAACTAAGATAATAGTCCAATTAAATTTAATACTTAGGGATAATGTAATTAGTTTTGTTTATATTTGAGATTGTGACATTAATTTCGTACTTTTAGATGAACAATGTCGAAGAGGTCAATCACTGGTTATTTTACAAAGATGACGAATGAAAATAAAAGTAGAGAAATTTTACTTCCTTCTCAAAATTCTGAAGAGGGTGGGCTTCCTCCTCCTAAAATTTCACGAGCTGAGATACACAATTTAGTTGATGACCCATTAGAACGAGATCCAGGACTACGACAAATGATATGGGAGTATCCTCATGATAAAAGAGGGGACATAGTACGTGCTTATTTAAATTTGGGACCGTACAAACATATTATGGTAAACTATCCATATAATAGCAACGAGAAACATCGTCGACGATTTCAGGCATCTTGGTTTAGACAACATTCCTGGTTGGAGTATTCACCTTGTAAAGATGCTGCATTTTGCTTTCCTTGCTATCTTTTTTCGGGTAAGCCCAATTATTGTTGACGGATTTCGAAATTGGAAGAAAATTAATAATGTAAAAGATTGTTCTTTCTTAAGTCACATGGGAAGCAAAGGTTCTACACATAATTTGGCAGGAGAAAGTATGAGAAACATCATGAATAAAGCACAATATTTTGAACATGTCATCCACAAACAAGATGTCAAGCAAATTCAAGATAATCGATTACGTCTAAGGACTACAATTAATGTTATTCGTTGGTTATCATTCCAAGCATGTGCTTTAAGAGGAAATGACGAATGATCAAGTTCTTCCAATCGTGGAAATTTCATCGAGTTAATGAAATTCGTGGCATCTTATAATGAAGAAGTGGAAAAGGTTGTTTTAGAAAATGCATCGTGAAATGCTAAATATACTTCACCAGATGTTCAGAAAGAGATTCTACAAATTATTGGTGGTAAAATAAGAAGTTCTATTCGTCATGAGATTGGAGATGCTCCTTTTTGTGTTATAATTGATGAAGCTAGAGATAAAGGAAAAAGAGAACAAATGGCTATTGTTCTTAGATTTGTTGATAGACGTGGTTATTTACGTGAAAGATTTTTTGACTTGGTGCATGTACCAGATACAAGAGCAATAACCTTAAAAGGTAGACTATTTGAAGTTTTTTTGCAAAATAATCTTGATTATAAGAAAATTAGAGGTCAAGGATATGACGGAGCTAGTAATATGCGTGGTGAATGGAACGGACGACAAGCCTTGATCATGAATGAAAATCCATATGCTTATTATATCCATTGTTTGGCCCATCGACTTCAACTAGCTCTTGCAACTGCTTCGAGGGAGGTGATTCCCATTCATAAATTTTTTAACAAGTTAAGTGGAATTACCAACATTGTCAACGCATCATCTAAGCGACATGATGAATTACAAGCTGCTCATGCGGATGATATTGCTTATTTGTTATCGACTAATGAAGTTCAATCAGGTACGGGATATAATCAGATGGGTACACTACAACGTCCAGGTGAAACTCGATGGAGCTCTCATTATAAATCTATTTGTAGTTTTATCAAAATGTACAGTGCAATTTGCAAGGTACTCTTAATCATCATTGATGGAGGTGATAATTATCAACAGCGTGCAGAAGCAGATGAAGCATATGAAAATGTAACTTCCTTTGAATTTATTCTTATCATGCATATTATGGAAGAAATTCTGGGAATAACGGAAGATTTATGTCAAGTTCTACAACGGAAAAATATAGATATTTTAAATGCTTTACAGCTTGTCTTGTCCACTAAAGAACATCTTCAAAAGTTAAGAGAAGATTGTTGGGATGCATTGTTTTTGAAAATTGTTGCATTTTCTCAAAGAAGAAGTATTGAAATTCCGGATCAGAATTCCTTTTACTCTACAAGCCGAACCAAAACGCATGGTCAAGTAACTAAAGTTACACTTCTTCATCATTATCGAGTGGATATATATACAGCTGCAATAGATTCTCAATTATCAGAACTTAATAGTCGCTTCAATATAAATGCCACCAAACTTCTTACACTCAGTGTGGCTTTAGATCCACAAGATAATTACAGATCATTCAACAGTGTTGATATTTGTAAATTAGCAGCAGAGTTTTATCCAGAGGATTTCTTAGAACAAGAGAGATTGTTATTAGAAAAATAATTATTGCATTATAAATCAGATTTTGATGCTCATCAATTTCTTAAAAGTTCTTCTGATCTTGTTGACCTTTGCCCAAAATTAGCTCAAACGGGTGAGTCAAGTATATATTATCTGGTTGATCGATTGATTCAGCTTGTTTTGACTCTTCCGGTCTCTACTGCAACATCTGAAAGAGCATTTTCAGCAATGAAGATAATAAAATCTAGGCTTCGTAACAAGATGGGAGACGATTTTCTCAGAAATTGTCTATTGGCATACATTGAGAAAGAAGTTGCTGAAAATATTTCAACAGAATCAATTATAGATGAGTATGATTCAAAGTCAAGAAGAGTGCGCTTTAAATAACTTAACAGAAAGGTATGTTCTGTTGATAAAAAGATTACCAAAGCGTATATTAAACAGTAAATCAACGGATCCAAATGAATTAACAGAGAAACAACACCGAATAAGATTATATTAATCGTATGTTTCCCAATCATTATCCGATTATAATATGCAAACAGGAACCGATCAAATGAACATATTGCGACAACCAAAATGATCCAGAAAGGGTAAAGTAATAAACATATTGCGACAACCAAAATGAAATAAAGATGAGTTTAGAATTCACCGAAGCGTCCATGAAATGGACTATCCTTAGAGAAGATATCGCCCCCACAATACCGGTGCGTAGGGTACTGGCGATCCGCTCCCAGGATACGACGGCTCACGATCTTCGTCGGTACACACCAACGGGATCGTCATCGATTGAACCTCAGAGAACTGCAGCCGAGAGAAGAAGAGGAAGATGTTCGTCCGTGAGAGGAAGAACCAGAGAGAGAGAGAGACGGCGCGAGTGATTTTTCTTGTGAGTGACCTTTGGTTTCCGAAAACGCGTCCCGGAATCGCAGCTTTCGGATTCCAAAATCGCGCCCATAATGGCGAGTTGAATTCCCATTTAAGTCGACTTACCAAATTAATCGTGTGATTAATTTAATCGACTTACCAAATGAAAACCGCAGCAAAAGTATCGAGATCCGAATTGACTCTCCCGAGCCCGAGCCCGAGACGGAGACGGAGACAGAGACGGAGGGGAGCGTGCGCGCGTGTGTGGTCCTCCATTCCTCCTCTATACTATTACTACAAGAGCTTGGGGTGTGAACTCATATATAAGTCCGCCAAAAGTTTAGTTCTCCACGGTATTGTACTAAACTTCCACCCAAACTTTCCATATTTCAAATTTGGGAATTCCTAACTTTCCCTCCAAAACATTTGGTTTCCCAATTGAGACCAAATTGTTTCCAATTGTAATTACATAGATTTTCCAATTAAAATCTAAATACAATTTTGAATACAACATGTTCAATCTCTTTTATTTTTTTATTATGATAAATTATAACGTGTTTAATTTTTTTTCTTTCAGGGTCAATTTTAAATTACAAAGAAGAGGAGCGACTGCTTAAGTTTATAATTTGTGTATGACAAACTATTGATATCAATGTTATATTTAAATGTAGTAAGTTTGTTGGTAATTTTATTACTCAAGTCTTTCTTTTCATTTTTTTGAAAATTTTATATTATGCTTGAAACTAATTCTTTAGTATTTTTTGAAGATGGTATGATATGAGTTCAAAATAAATTTGATATCTTAAGCAAAAAATGTCTATATATATTTTAAAATGTCTTTCTATTATATTTGGCCCCCCTGAACTAATAATCCTGGCTTCGTCCCTGGACCCACTAGAAGATTATTTTGGAGGGTTATCACAAACGGGAAGTGGAGTTGATGTAGAGATCCAGACAAACTTGGTTGAAGGAATGGGATGCAAATACCCATTTCTTTCATACTATGGCCAGTGTAGAAGACGTCGGAATATATCCATTCATGTAGGTGAGAGGATCCAGGTGGAGGGGGGCCAGGCCATTGGGGTTGCAATAGTTAGACATTTTCGAGAGATTAGTAGAAGGTTTTAGGAAGGGGGCTTACGCAAATTAGGTAGAGATGCCTCTAGGTTTTCTGAGGAACATGCATCTGAGTTGATTCATGAATTTATGTCATCCAAAAGTCCGTGCAACAACCTTCGATCTCAACATTGATGAGTCACTAGGACCAGAAGGCTTCCCGATTTTTTTCTTCTGTGAGTTCTGGAATCTGGTGGGGTAGGATGTTGCAGCTGTTGTGGAGGAATTGTGGCTATAGAATGGAGGCTTCGATCGGTTGAATCGCTCCATCATCTTTCTAATACCTAAGAAAGATGTGGCTCGACACATTGAGGATTTTTGCCACATAGCCTTATGATGACCAGCCAAATGACAGAGGTAAAGGTACAGAAAATTAGGTCGTTGCGACCTCTATCACTCAACTAAGTCAATCAAGAAAATGAACCACTCGAAAAATGCGGAAAGTCAAACAAAGCGGTCCTGCTATGATATTAACCTGGTATAGCACCCAGGGTCGAACACAAGGAGAACGGATTGGCCTTGCGGCCTACGATGTAGTCAGAAATCCAAGAGAGTATTTTTTTAGTGTTTTTGATTTTTTTATAATTTTTTTTAGAATTTTTAATATGTGAAGGAAAATAAAGAAAGTATAAACAAGCACACTTGAGCAATTTATTTAACACATCAAAACTCAAGCAAAAATTCAAGAAAAATTGTTTTTATGCTTTTTGTGTTTTTAAGTGTTTTTGGTGAATTTTTGGGATTTTTCTGATATTTATTCTAATTGCTAAAAATCAAACAATGAGAAAAACGCAAGGTTCTGTCTAGCCAGGCCCAAAACCCAAAGATAAAATATCTAGGAATCTCAAAGGGACCTGGAGGTAATTTTCCTGTATACTAGAGAAAACAAGGAAAATTTGAGCACCAAAATTATTGTTTTTGAGTTTTTAAATTATTTATTATGATTTTTTTGGAGTTTTGAGGTGTTTTTAAGTTTTTAGGGTTTTTACTCAATGAAAAATAGCCAAAATTGGCTAGAAAATCAAGGAACACTAAATAAACAGTGACTAATTTTTATGGAATTTTTAAAAGGGTTTTGATATTTTTTTGGGGTTTTAGACTCTAAACAGTAGCAAAAATAAGAGTTTTTGAATTTTTAAAAATAGCAAATGAAATCAAAAATGTCCTCAAAAATCTACAAAAATCCTACACCATGGCAGGAGCCATGTGTCAAATTTTCGTTGGATTTGGAGGTGGTTTGATATTTTATTCAAAAATAAAGGAGGGGCACTGTGCACAGGGACCAAAGTGCAAATACCCAAAGTTCTGGGGGGTCTGGTGCAAAATACCCAGCAAAACACGTGCCAAGCACGTGCCTGGGGCACTCAGGGACCCAAATGTAAGAAAAAATAAGTTCCGAGGGCTTATTGGTAACAAGTACCAAAAGTCCAGGGGCTTACCTGCAAATAACCCAAAAAATATCGCACATGGGGAATTAAATCACGCACAGGGGCATAAATGCAAATAAAGAAAACTTTTTATCCAATCCATAACATTCAGAACTACAGGGTTTATATTGCAAATAACCCAATAAAGTTCACGTGACGAAGCACGTGGTCCACGTAGACAGGGGTATAAGTGCAAATAAAATAAGTACGAGGTCCTTAATGCAAATATCCCAGAAAATAAACAACTTAATTTAAAAATTACAGGACTAAAACGAAATAAAACAAACAGAGGGGCCTAAGATGAATTTACCCCTTTTTTATTATCGACGGCCAGATGTGCGCCACGTGGTGGATCCAACGGCTCGGGACGGCGGGCGCTCTTCTTCGATGTCTCTTGGGCTCGATCGACGGTGGAGGCGAGGACACGTGGAAGATCTCACGGTGCTGGGCTCCGGTGCCTCTCTCCTCTGCTGCAACGGTCCGGATGAGCTCCTCAGATAGATCGACGGCTGCTGCTCCTCGAGGAATGGATGGCTGAGATCAAAACTGGAGCGGAGGCTGATCGGACGGCGGCTGAAGATCCTGGAAGAACAAGTCGCCGGCGACTTTCGCCGGGCTCGTGCGTGCGCTAGGATCCTCTGGAGAGCCTTCTGAAGGTCGGAGAAGAATCGCGGAAGGCTCCCGCGTCTGCTGGTGGTCTCCGACGAGCGCACCGAGCTCCGAGGAGCTCGGTCGAAGGCGGCGGAGCCGGGTCTCCTGGCTGGATGGCGAAGGGTCTCAGATGACCCTTGTCTTGACCTAAAAAGCAAACCAGAAGACTCACGGGTCGAGGGCAAATTGCCTCGACCCGGTCAGGCGGCGTGAAGGTGCATGGTGCGTCGGAATGGAGAGCTCCGGCGAAGGTGGTCGGCGGAGGAGCTCGATTCCCAGATCCTGTGCGATCTGGGTTGGGTGAATGGGTGAAGAAGGTGCGGAGAGGTCTGGCGAAGATGATGGTCGGGTCGGAATGGAAGATGGGGTATCGGAGGTGGCTGGCGACGGCGGCGGAGCTACGCGAACAGTAAACTAAAAATCGTAAGCTACGCTAATCTACGGCCTAAGGAATCTACCTGGGTGGAGCGGAAGACTGTGCTGGAGCTTGGCTAACTCCTGGTCGTAGCCTCGAAGGGCGTCAAGGCCTGAGGCTCGAGCTCCGGTCAGACGTCGGAGCACGGCGGCGCAAGGCAGCCGGATCGATGGTCCAAGCACCTCCTCCTCACTGCAACAAGGGCCAACGCGAGCTGTCACCTCGGTGGTTACGATGGAGGTCACGGGAGTGAAGGTAGGGAGCCAAAGATGAGGCGCGGAGGCGGCGGAGGTCGGGATATATATGGAGACAGGGCCGATTAGGGTTGGGTGGAGACGACTATGGAAGGCGTGAATTCTTCGGCGAAGGATCTGGCGGGGATGACGGATGATTGGCGAAGGATCCGGACTCGGGGTTTGCGGATGCGACAGACTGGAGACGCGTGGAGAAATCGGCGAAGTCGGGTCGGGCGCGGGTCTCTTCAAAAGGAAAGAGTCCGCGGGGGAGTTGACCGGGGTCAACAATCCCCCGTGGACCAATCAGGAGCTGCCAATTATTGAATTTTTTTGTTTATTTATTTTAAGGTAGAAAATGGCCGAATTAGGAAAAACTTAAAACATGAAATATTTTTCTTTTATTTTTTTCTATTTTTTGGTGATTTTTAATTAATTTTTGGAAATAAAAATACGGTATGTACATTATATAGGGGTATATACAATATGTAGCCTTTTTATTTTTGATTTTTTTATTATTATTTTTATACAATTTTATTCCTAGTTTATATTTTATTTATTTATAGAATAAAATAATGAATAAAAAAATATTTTTATTTTATTTTTATCACTTATATACAAGGGTGAAATAATTATATACATTTATACACATGGTATATATACAATGTATTTTTGTATTTTTAATTTTGTAATTTTTATTTGATTTTTGTTTTGTTTCTTTTTATTTGTTTTATTTACAAAATATGTTATAGAATATTTACAAAAAGTTTAGAAAATAAATACATTTATTTTTAGGGTTAAATAAATAAGGAATGATGATCTATACACATGGTGAAAGGGCATTTTTGGAATTTTGATTTTTAAATTTTGTTTTTAATAGTTTCTAAATATATACAAAATGTATACAAGCATATTTTTGGGTGAGGAAAATATAATTTTATTTATTTACAAAAGTATATACACATGAGCTCCTATCTCCCTCTACTTTGTCTTTTATGCGGTCAGGCCCATGCTGAGCCCTCCCTTGGGTCAAGTTGCTCAATATTTATTCTAAATATTTCCCTCTTTTTCTTTTTACTCTTTATTCTTTTATTTTTGCACAAAAACATGCTAATTACAGGTTTTTACACAATGCATGCTTTTGGTAATTATTTGTATTTACACATATCTACATGTATTTGCAAAGGTTTTTGTAGCTAAAATATAAGAATAAAGAGTGATGAATGGGTATTCATCACCCCCCTATGCTTAACTTTGCTAGTCCCTTAGCAAACACTTATTTGAAAAAGAAGTGAAAAAGAAAGAAAAAGAAAAAGAAAAAGAGGATGTACATGGATCAAGGTTGATTTATTAAACTTTCCTTCATTAAATTGAAATATGGAGCTCGATCAGATCTTTGGATTATTAATGTGTCGGAACCTTACTTAGACTTGAGCTTAAAACTCAACAGCCTCCAAGTTCCACCAATCTATGGGCAAGACTCCTCAATAAACCAGATCAGAACAAGTCTACATACACAAACTCTAATGACCATGAATCTTTCCGTGCGGTGTAAGTGATATGTGGCTCCCCACCTCAGAAGTAACAAAGAAACAACCTCCCTCAACCTGGTAACTCTAATGCCTCGGTCTAGCAACTCTTTCCTCGAGAAGCGGGGTATTCCCTTCTAAGTTCAAGTACAACCGGCTCAAGAAGAGGGGGTAGAAGTATAGAGTTTTGGAAGCTTAGCCAGTGTAGCTAAGTCTCCCGCTGCAAGCTTCATGAGATGTAACATTGATACCATAAGCTTTTGCTTTATTTGACTCTGTACACTCCGGTGGGGTTATTAAATTTTCAATCCGACCCACCACTTTTTTGGAGTTCTTTTTGCATTTTTGCATTTTTTTTTCAAGAACTTCTGTACAACATATCTACATGGTGCAGCATATAAGAAATTTCCTCTTGAGCCAGTAGACTATCCCTCTTTTGAAGCTTTATTGCAACCCACAGCTTCTGTCTTTAGCTTTCAACACCACTAGACCAAGTTGAGGTGCACTTCCTTCACTATAAGAAGAAGAGAGGTTCCGCCTAAAAGTACTACCCTCATATGCTACCCCAAGCCAAAGGAAACTGCCTCCTCACCACCTCATCCATGGAGAGACATGTGTAAGTGCAGGTGCAAGTCAAGCCATTGTCTCTAAGAGCCATGCGTGTGTTGTTAAGTGCTCTACTTAGGCTCATCAAGATGACATATGCTCATAGCCTAGTGGACTCAAAGAATTAAGTCCTTATGGACCTGAAAAGCCTTAACCCTAAGTCCTATAAGGTTCCTCTTAAAGTTTAGTGGATTAAGATCTTCTTCAAGCTCCATTTCTCAATTTAATTCCAGGCTTAGTTTGAATGTCAACTCTTATCCAGGAAAAACTATATACATATATGTGCACAAAATGCTATTTACAAATGTTTTACAATTATGCCAAATTTTTGAAAAATGTTTTGAAATCATGAATAAATGATGCATGAGGTGCAAGTTTTGCAAAAAGCTATTTACACACATTTACACAAGATTTTTGCAAACTTTTGATTTTCAAAACATTTTGGAAAAATTTTGTACTATATACATAATTTTGATACAAAAATATTTACACAAGCTTTACACAAAAGATTTTTGAAATCACTTTTACAAAAATACTTTATACCCTAGCTATGTATGTGCAAGGATAGAAGAGGTTTATGAAAAATTTTTAAATTTTTGTGATTTTTAGCCATTTTATTTATTAACACTCTCACACAAAGTACGAGTTATGGCTAAAGTATATATGAAATATATACACACCCCCCCTATACTTAGCTCGAACGATGTCCTCAGAGTGATCAAGAGCGATGAAGAAGACATAACTCGTGCTTAGTAAAAGGGAAGTGAAAAGGAATGGCTAAGTACAGAAACGAATAAATGAATAGAATAAGAGGAACTCGGTGGTCTCCCCCTATACTTAGGATTAACTAATCCTAAGTATAGCAAGCTGTACATGAAGGGAAAGCCGAGTGAAGAAGATACAGAATCTGCCCCCCCTATACTTAGGGTAAAATATCCCTAAGTATAGGCAGCAAAAACAGGAGCAGAAAGAATGAAAAGAATACTCGCAGATCCGACATTCCCCCCTATACTTAGGGTAAAGCACACCCTAAGTATAGCATAATCACAGGATGAGAAAAGGGATGTGGGACTAAAGAATAGAATGATATGGACAACTGGATCTATACAGACGGAAGAACAGTGAGAATCAGGCGTGAGATGCAAAAGATGTGAGTCAAGAGACCACATCTCACGCAAAATGAATAGCGGCAATAATAACGTCCCGCGGCCCATGATCTAGAAATGGCTTGAGCCGCTGGCCGTTCACTCGAAAGGTACTCTCAGAAGATAACTCAGATATATCAATGCTACCGTTATCGTGTACCTTTCTGACCAAGTAAGGTCCCTTCCATTTGCTCTGTAGCTTTCCTGGAAATAATCTGAGCCTCGCATCAAACAACCATACTTTCTGTCCAATCTCAAAATGCTTGTGGCTGATATGAGAATCATGCCACTCCTTCACTTTCTCCTTATAATGTAGGCTGTTTGAGAAAGCTGTATCTCTAAGCTCTTCCAAGGCGGCTAGCTCTGCCCTCCTCTGGTCTCCTATACCATCTGGATCCATAAGAATATCTGTGACTGCCCAAAGTGACTTGTGCCTCAGCTCAACAGGTAGATGGCACGGCTTGCCATAAACGAGGCGAAAGGGAGATGTGCCCAATGGAGTCTTGAAAGATGTCCGATATGCCCACAAGACCGAGTCCAAAAGCTGTGACCAATTCTTTCGGTCAGGGCGGACGACTTTCTGCAAAATATTCTTGATCTCCCTATTCGACACCTCAGCTAGACCATTCGTCTGTGGATGGTAAGGTGTGGCAACACGATGGTCTATACTGAACTCGCTAGCAAGGGCCTTCACCTGGTCGTTAATGAAATGAGACCCCCCATCAGAAATCAGAACTCGTGGAACCCCGAACCGCATGATGATGTGCTTCTTCAAGAATTTGCAAACTGTCCTCGCATCAGCGGTTCGGGCGGGGATAGCCTCAACCCAACGACTAACATAATCTACGGCCAACAGAATGTACTCAAATCCCTGACTCTTAGGGAATGGACCCATGAAATCGATGCCCCATGCGTCAAAAACCTCACAGAAGTGAATGGGTTGCATCGGCATCATATCACGCTGTCCACAAGTGCCCATCCTCTGACAGTCAGTACACCTCTTCACGAACTCATCAGAGTCCTTGAAGAGTGTAGGCCACCACAAGCCGGATTGGAGCACTTTCTGTGCCGTTCTCCTCCCAGAATGATGTCCTCCTGCCTCAAGCTTGTGGCAGTAAGTGAGGACACTATGATGCTCCTCCTGAGGAATACACCGACGCCAGACGCTATCCCCTCCTTCGTGGTAAAGGATGGGATCCTCCCAGTGGTAGGACTTGGCCTTCGCAAGGAAGGTCTCAAGCCTCTGCCTGGGCCAATCTTGTGGGACTTTCCCAGCAACGAGAAAGTTCACAATATCGGCATACCACGGGAGTGAGGTGATAGCAAGGATCGCCTCATCTGGGAAGGTATCATGAATGGGATCAATCTGCTCAAAATCCTCAGGCTGCTCTAATCGGGAGAGATGATCCGCCACCACATTCTTGACTCCAGGCTTATCCTTGATCTCAATGTCGAACTCCTGGAGTAGAAGGATCCATCTAGTAAGTCTGGCCTTGGCATCCTTCTTTGACATGAGGTACCTGATGGCGGTGTGGTCAGTATACAAAGTCACTCTAGATCCAATGATATACGATCTGAATTTCTCTAGGGCAAACACTACTGCTAGCATCTCCTTTTCTGTGACAGTATAATTCCGCTGGGCAGAATCCAATGTGCGGCTAGCATAGTGTATGGCAAATGGAATTCCGTCCCTCCTCTGTCCTAGCACGGCCCCTACGGCAAAATCAGAGGCGTCCGTCATGATCTCGAATGGGAGAGACCAATCGGGTGGCTGAAGGACAGGAGCCTCAATAACACATTGCTGGAGAGTTTCAAAGGACGAAAGACACTTGTCATCGACAAGGAACTCGGTGTCTTTCGTCAAGAGGTCAGTCAACGGTCGGGCAATCTTGCTGAAATCATGAATGAATCTCCTATAAAAACCAACGTGCCCCAGAAATGACCGTAGCTGCTTTAAATTAGACGGTGGTGTGTGTTTTCTAATGACATCAACCTTGGCCGGATCAACCTCCATGCCTCTGTTGGAGATGATGTGGCCAAGCACCGTCCCTTGAGTCACCATGAAGTGACTCTTCTCCCAAGACAGAACCAAGCGGGTATCAATACATCGCTGGAGCACTCGGTCTAGGTAGTCAAGACAGGAATCGAATCCGTCGCCGTAAACCGAGAAGTCGTCCATGAAGACCTCCAAACATTCCCCTACCATGTCCGAAAAGATCGACAGCATGCACCTCTGAAAAGTCGCAGGGGCATTGCATAGCCCAAATGGCATGCGTCGAAAAGCATATGTGCCGAAGGGACAGGTGAAGGTGGTCTTCTCCTGATCCTCAGGAGCGATGGCCACCTGATTGTAGCCCGAGTACCCATCTAGGAAGCAATAATGGCTCTTCCCTGCCAGTCTCTCTATGATCTGATCAATAAAAGGCAGGGGGAAATGGTCTTTCTTGGTGGCCTGGTTGAGTCTCCTGTAGTCAACGCAGACCCTCCAAGAGGTGGGTACTCGTGTAGCAATCTCCTCTCCCGACTCACTGATCACAGTCGTGATGCCAGTCTTCTTGGGCACCACATGCAAGGGGCTAACCCACTTGGAGTCAGAAATGAGATAAATAAAATCTGCACTCCACCATTTTGATATTTCCTTCATGACAACTTCTCTCAGGTTGGGGTTCAGTCGCCGCTGGAACTCACGCGACGGCTTTGCCCCTTCCTCGAGATAGATATGGTGGGAGCACAACGAGGGACTAATCCCATGGAGATCTGCTACGCTCCATCCAATTTCCTTGCGGTTCTTTTCAAGAATCTCCATCAGACGGGATTCTTGTTCTCCAGTCAGATCGGCGGAGATGATGACTGGGTACATCTTAGACTCTCCCGCAAGGAATCGATACTTCAGCGAAGTAGGGAGCGGCTTTAGTTCTGGACAGCTGGGTGCTGGCAAATCTGGCTTCTGAAGAAGATGTGTGTATGCTGACAATTCTACCAAATCTGCCTGGGAAAATGATAACGAACTCTCACAAACTGGATCTGGAGAAGGCGGGTCCTCTGCATTGTCTCTAATCTGCTCTGCCTCTACCTCCTCCTCATCTGTAGGCTCAGGTGGATCCAGGTCTGGCATCTGATCATCACAATCTGCCCAATCAGACTCTGAATCCGAGGGATCTGTATCAACTACGGTGGCATCAGTACCACCGTAGAGCAAGGTGGCCTCAGTACCACCATCACTGAAAATCGTGTCGCGATCAAGGTCCGACTCTGCTGACTCAATAGTATCCTGAACCAGGGCTGTGCTCTCCAGACTATCCTCTGCTATCATCTCTGCATCAGCTGTATCTGAATATGAGAGGATGGTCTGTGCTGCAGGATCTGCCCAAGCTGCCTCATCATCTGTGATCACAAAATCACAGTCCTGGTGGATGTCTGGCTCTGCGTCTGTCAGCTGCTCTGAATCTGTACTGCCCTCTGAGCGGGATCTATCTCTAGCTCTGTGGTCCTTAACCGTCTCTATTTGTATACTCTCGCCCTGGACGCGAAAGAATACCTTCCCACTGTCATGGTCAGTCACCGCCTTGGCTGTGGCCAAGAACGGGCGACCGAGGATGATGGGGGAATCGGTCAACGAGTCAGGGGTCTCCATGTCCAGCACTACAAAGTCCACGGGGAATTGCAAACCCTGAATCGTGACGACAACGTCTCGCAACAACCCCTTTGGCCTCTTGACAGACCGATCAGCAAACTGAAGGTATGTCCTGCTCTGTCTAAGAGTGCCCAACTCTAAGTGGTTGAGAAGGGCTGCCGGAAGAAGGTTGATCGACGATCCGCTATCTAATAGAGTACGGTCGAACCTCTGCTCACTAATCTGACATCTGACATACGGGGCTCCTAAATCTGGCCTCTTGGTCGGCAGATGGTTCTGGATCGCGTAACACGTGGCTTTGGTCAACACATGAATCTCTGTGGTTTTATTCCTCTTCTTCCTCCTGACTGTGGTCCTGTCTCTCAAGGATCGCTGAAGAAGAGGGATGTGCTGCAAAGCCTCATTGAGGGTCAGCTGGATGTGAAATCGGTCTATCATGCCCTGGCTGAACTCCTCCTGCTCTCTTTTTTTGGATCTTTTTCTTTTTTCTTCCCCTTCCCCAACTCAAGGGCTCTAGGAAAGGGGATCACAGGGTCCTTCTCAGATGAAGGACTAGGAATAGGCCTAGACGGTTCGATGACCGGATCCTCACAAACATCATTCACCACAGTGGGATCAGAAGAAACTAAACCTTTTCCTTTATTCGAATTAGAGTTCTGAGATACATTCATGCGAGGAAAGACAACATTTCTATCAGAATAAATGTTGGTGGCCTCAGTACCACCTCTAGCTGGCTCTACAACTAGACGTCTTGCGGCTTCAGTACCGCGGGCTGGCTTGGCTCTGCTGGTGGCGTCAGTACCACCTTCTCGATATGGTGAAGCGGCGGCCTCAGTACCGCACTCCTCTTCCTCATCTGGCGCTCTAGATGGGTCCTCGCGTAGTCGCTCAGATGAGGCGCCGCCTGCTGGTCTTCTACCGCTCCTAAGAGTAACAAAATCAGCATCAAATAGATCCGATGACATATCATCAAATGGGTTACTAGGAGTGGTAGGCTCAGTGGGATCTACCTGCTCAGATTTCCTCTTCAAGCTATTCGGATTAGGCTCGATCTGTGCAGGGATGGCGGCCTTCCCTCTCATCAGGTCCCGCATCTCCTGGCGGAACTCGTCCATCTCCCGTCTAAATGTAGCCTGCTGCTCTGTGAAGAGGCGGGCTAGATCATCCATGACGGGGCTCTCATGGGAGCCCGACGGGTTGCCTCTCTGGTACTGAGGCTGCTGGACCTGGTGCTGCTGCTGCTGAGAGGGGTAAGAGGAAGGATGCTGCTGTTGGTGAGCCTGCTGCTCACGTCTCCAATTCTGTCCCTGCTGCTGGTAGGGACGAGATACGAAGGATGATGGCTGGTATGCTGGGGGCTGCTGGTGATCTCTCTGCTGGGCGTACTGACCTCCCTGACCGGCTGGCTGCTGTTGGGACTGGTTACCTCCATTCCCCCACCTGAATCCGGGATGGTCTCGTCGGATTCCAGGTTGAGGACGGTCATACCAAATCCCGTTGACATCCATCAACGGCTCAGCATCGAAGGGGTCTGGCGGCAGTGCTGCCAGAGGCTGATCCGGCTGATATACCACCATCTGTAAGTCTGGAGATGGTGGTGACTGATAAGAGGGCGGCTGCTGCTGGTATGGCTCCGCCTGTACAAGGTGAACTTGTCTAGGCTGCTGCAAAGAGCTGGAGCGCTGGGACGAGCTGCGGCTGCTGCCGGATTCGCCTCGCGACAGAAGACGAGGCTGAGGAGCCGTCTGTGCCTCCTGAAGACACAAGAGCTGGGTCTTCATGTCGCTCAGAGTTTGTGCCATTTGCTCCATCTGAGTTATGCCCTGGCACTGCTTCTTCTCTATTATTTCCATGCGGTCCAACTTCTCGCTGATAATCCCCATGTCCGCAGCGGCCGACTCTGCCTGTGCGGCTGCAACTGTGGACGAACTGGAAGGACCTGCATCAACCCGTGCTATCCGCTGGTACTGCACGGGTCCTGGCGGCTGCTGAGCTCTCTGTGTGTACAACCGAGTCTGGGACATCACCATGTAATTTTCGGCCATCTCCTCATAGATGGCCCAAACTTGGTTGTGGTCCTTGGCAAAGTAGGACCCGCCGCAAGAAGCATTCACCAGACCCTGAAGCTCTGGCGTCATCCCACTAAAGAAGCTCTGAACTAGGTTCGGCTTCGAAATGTCGTGGTGTGGGCATCTATCCAGAAGCTCTCTGAACCTCTCCCATGCCTCGTGAAATTGCTCGTTAGGGAGCATGGAGAAGTTGTTGATCAGGGCCCTCGCTGCATTCGTCCGCCCGAGTGGATAGTACTTGTTTAAGAACTCGGTGCGGAGCTGCTCCCAGGTGTAAACAAACTTCCCTAGATGCTTCAGCCAGGCGGCTGCTCTATCTGCCAGTGAAAAAGGGAAGGCCATCATCCGAATCGCATCTTGGTCCACATGACGGTCGTGGACAGTGCTGCAGATCATCAAGAACTCCTGGAGATGGAGGTGGGGCTCCTCGGTGGCAAGTCCGTGAAAATGAGGAAGCATCTGCAGGGTGTTCGGAGGGAACTTGAAATCCCCCACGATAGCAGGTACCACCACCCACTGGTGCATCAGTGTAGATCCGGGGTTGTGTAACTCCCGCATCGGTCTTGCTGCGGCGGCGGCTGCCGCTGCTGCGGCAGCTGCTGCGGCGGCTGCTGCTGCGGCTGCTGCCTCTGCATCAGCGTCAGGAATGTCCTCAGGCTCGCTCTGATCTCTCTCTTCTCGGAGTCGCTCCAACTCCCTCCTCATCTCTATCATGAATGCCCCCTGATCGCGTAACTGCTGCTGAACTGTCTCTAATGATGCGATCAGGGTGGAGTTAATCGCCCCCTGGTCAAATACGACATGCTGCTCTCCCTGCTGACCTCCGGGGTAATCGTCTGATCTGGCGGCCATACCGACGTCTGCAAAATCAGATGAGCCCAACTCAGGTTCTGTCAAATCAATTCGTCTTTCCTCGGGCTCATGTCTCTCAGTAACAAAAGAAAGGGGATCGAGGGGGAACAGGGTGGAATCGTACTCGGGTCCGGAGAGCTGGTCTTGACTCTCACGGGCCAACCTAGATGATGAAGTAGACTCGCCTGAAAGCGGTGCAGCCAGAGGCTGCCTAAGAGATCGTCTACCCATCATCTTGATCTTGGCGAGTTGGGCGGATGGGATCTGGAGAAAATATGATCGCAAAGCAAACCCCCGGTTCACCAACGCAACACAATCTGAAGACCGTGAAAGATCGGTCAATTTATCTTGTCAATTTTATTTGGTGAACACACAAGATATCAGAGCGCTTACGTGACCTGTTAGGATACCCGATGCTACTCCAACCGACTGGCCCGCACGGAAGAGTCGGTAGTCAGCTAGAAATAGCACCGGAGGGCTCTATCTAGGGTACGGGTCACTCTCTCGCGCATCCAAACCATACAAGGAGGGGGTTGCTCTCCCCAAGACAAATTTTTAATGTGAGTGTCTTTTAGGGTCAATAATGTTATCCAGTCCCAATTTTTTTTTGTTTTTCTTTTTAATTAATTTTCAAAATAAATACAAGCGGCCTAACGATTTTTCCGATTCTCCTGATGATTAAGCCAAAAACAGAGGGAGAAGACGAAAAAGCCGATGCGCGAAGAAATCAATGATGCATGCAGAGATAGAAATGCGTACCTTGTCTCCAGCACTCTACATGCAAGTGATCCGCGCAGAATTTAAAGACAGAAATAAAACTACCTAAATGATGCAACGGGAAAAACCGAGTCCTAGATGAGCAACTTCTATCGCAGAACCGTCTAACTCAGTTACTCGCCTTCGATCCAAAGAGTCCGGTCTTGGCTTACCCCTCCTCTTCTCGACAGGTCGAGTTCAGGAGTAGCGCTTGTGGGGGCAGGCTCGCGGCACGCAGGCTCTCAGGAAAGCAACTAAGTTATTTTTATTATTTATTATTAGTGGGTCCAATTAACGATCTATAGGAACAGATAGGCAGTTAAGTTTGGGGCCCCTACTAATTACGGCACAAGCAAGAGAAATTCCTAAATCTAGGGGCTCGAGAAAAACCACGTAAACACCGAAAAAGGCAGCTAGCTATTAAAACCGCAGAAAAAGCCGCGAAAATCCAAATGGGTCCCCCGAGTACACCGGTACTCGGCGAAACAGACCCGCTAGGTTACAAGTGTCCACAAGTCCAAAGTCTAAGTTATTACAACAAATATTTGTTCTCTCCAATAAAATGATATTCTTCTTCTCGTCTCTACTCTTCCTCCTGTGCGGGTTCTCAAAAAAAAGAAATTCCAAGTCGTCCAAGCAGTACCTCGCACAAAAATCAAAGAGAAAAGGTCAGAAAACAATAATAATATAGAGAGAGACAAAAATAGAAAAATGACTACAAAGCCGTGCTCCCCGGCAACGGCGCCATTCTGATGACCAGCCAAATGACAGAGGTAAAGGTACAGAAAATTAGGTCGTTGCGACCTCTATCACTCAACTAAGTCAATCAAGAAAATGAACCACTCGAAAAATGCGGAAAGTCAAACAAAGCGGTCCTGCTATGATATTAACCTGGTATAGCACCCAGGGTCGAACACAAGGAGCACGGATTGGCCTTGCGGCCTACGATGTAGTCAGAAATCCAAGAGAGTATTTTTTTAGTGTTTTTGATTTTTTTATAATTTTTTTTAGAATTTTTAATATGTGAAGGAAAATAAAGAAAGTATAAACAAGCACACTTGAGCAATTTATTTAACACATCAAAACTCAAGCAAAAATTCAAGAAAAATTGTTTTTATGTTTTTTGTGTTTTTAAGTGTTTTTGGTGAATTTTTGGGATTTTTCTGATATTTATTCTAATTGCTAAAAATCAAACAATGAGAAAAACGCAAGGTTCTGTCCAGCCAGGCCCAAAACCCAAAGATAAAATATCTAGGGATCTCAAAGGGACCTGGAGGTAATTTTCCTGTATACTAGAGAAAACAAGGAAAATTTGAGCACCAAAATTATTGTTTTTGAGTTTTTAAATTATTTATTATGATTTTTTTGGAGTTTTGAGGTGTTTTTAAGTTTTTAGGGTTTTTACTCAATGAAAAATAGCCAAAATTGGCTAGAAAATCAAGGAACACTAAATAAACAGTGACTAATTTTTATGGAATTTTTAAAAGGGTTTTGATATTTTTTTGGGGTTTTAGACTCTAAACAGTAGCAAAAATAAGGGTTTTTGAATTTTTAAAAATAGCAAATGAAATCAAAAATGTCCTCAAAAATCTACAAAAATCCTACACCATGGCAGGAGCCATATGTCAAATTTTCGTTGGATTTGGAGGTGGTTTGATATTTTATTCAAAAATAAAGGAGGGGCACTATGCACAGGGACCAAAGTGCAAATACCCAAAGTTCTGGGGGGTCTGGTGCAAAATACCCAGCAAAACACGTGCCAAGCACGTGCCTGGGGCACTCAGGGACCCAAATGTAAGAAAAAATAAGTTCCGAGGGCTTATTGGTAACAAGTACCAAAAGTCCAGGGGCTTATCTGCAAATAACCCAAAAAATATCGCACATGGGGAATTAAATCACGCACAGGGGCATAAATGCAAATAAAGAAAACTTTTTATCCAATCCATAACATTCAGAACTACAGGGTTTATATTGCAAATAACCCAATAAAGTTCACGTGACGAAGCACGTGGTCCACGTAGACAGGGGTATAAGTGCAAATAAAATAAGTACGAGGTCCTTAATGCAAATATCCCAGAAAATAAACAACTTAATTTAAAAATTACAGGACTAAAACGAAATAAAACAAACAGAGGGGCCTAAGATGAATTTACCCCTTTTTTATTATCGACGGCCAGATGTGCGCCACGTGGTGGATCCAACGGCTCGGGACGGCGGGCGCTCTTCTTCGATGTCTCTTGGGCTCGATCGACGGTGGAGGCGAGGACAAGTGGAAGATCTCACGGTGCTGGGCTCCGGTGCCTCTCTCCTCTGCTGCAACGGTCCGGATGAGCTCCTCAGATAGATCGACGGCTGCTGCTCCTCGAGGAATGGATGGCTGAGATCAAAACTGGAGCGGAGGCTGATCGGACGGCGGCTGAAGATCCTGGAAGAACAAGTCGCCGGCGACTTTCGCCGGGCTCGTGCGTGCGCTAGGATCCTCTGGAGAGCCTTCTGAAGGTCGGAGAAGAATCGCGGAAGGCTCCCGCGTCTGCTGGTGGTCTCCGACGAGCGCACCGAGCTCCGAGGAGCTCGGTCGAAGGCGGCGGAGCCGGGTCTCCTGGCTGGATGGCGAAGGGTCTCAGATGACCCTTGTCTTGACCTAAAAAGCAAACCAGAAGACTCACGGGTCGAGGGCAAATTGCCTCGACCCGGTCAGGCGGCGTGAAGGTGCATGGTGCGTCGGAATGGAGAGCTCCGGCGAAGGTGGTCGGCGGAGGAGCTCGATTCCCAGATCCTGTGCGATCTGGGTTGGGTGAATGGGTGAAGAAGGTGCGGAGAGGTCTGGCGAAGATGATGGTCGGGTCGGAATGGAAGATGGGGTATCGGAGGTGGCTGGCGACGGCGGCGGAGCTACGCGAACAGTAAACTAAAAATCGAAAGCTACGCTAATCTACGGCCTAAGGAATCTACCTGGGTGGAGCGGAAGACTGTGCTGGAGCTTGGCTAACTCCTGGTCGTAGCCTCGAAGGGCGTCAAGGCCTGAGGCTCGAGCTCCGGTCAGACGTCGGAGCACGGCGGCGCAAGGCAGCCGGATCGATGGTCCAAGCACCTCCTCCTCACTGCAACAAGGGCCAACGCGAGCTGTCACCTCGGTGGTTACGATGGAGGTCACGGGAGTGAAGGTAGGGAGCCAAAGATGAGGCGCGGAGGCGGCAGAGGTCGGGATATATATGGAGACAGGGCCGATTAGGGTTGGGTGGAGACGGCTATGGAAGGCGTGAATTCTTCGGCGAAGGATCTGGCGGGGATGACGGATGATTGGCGAAGGATCCGGACTCGGGGTTTGCGGATGCGACAGACTGGAGACGCGTGGAGAAATCGGCGAAGTCGGGTCGGGCGCGGGTCTCTTCAAAAGGAAAGAGTCCGCGGGGGAGTTGACCGGGGTCAACAATCCCCCGTGGACCAATCAGGAGCTGCCAATTATTGAATTTTTTTGTTTATTTATTTTAAGGTAGAAAATGGCCGAATTAGGAAAAACTTAAAACATGAAATATTTTTCTTTTATTTTTTTCTATTTTTTGGTGATTTTTAATTAATTTTTGGAAATAAAAATACGGTATGTACATTATATAGGGGTATATACAATATGTAGCCTTTTTATTTTTGATTTTTTTATTATTTTTTATACAATTTTATTCCTAGTTTATATTTTATTTATTTATAGAATAAAATAATGAATAAAAAAATATTTTTATTTTATTTTTATCACTTATATACAAGGGTGAAATAATTATATACATTTATACACATGGTATATATACAATGTATTTTTGTATTTTTAATTTTGTAATTTTTATTTGATTTTTGTTTTGTTTCTTTTTATTTGTTTTATTTACAAAATATGTTATAGAATATTTACAAAAAGTTTAGAAAATAAATACATTTATTTTTAGGGTTAAATAAATAAGGAATGATGATCTATACACATGGTGAAAGGGCATTTTTGGAATTTTGATTTTTAAATTTTGTTTTTAATAGTTTCTAAATATATACAAAATGTATACAAGCATATTTTTGGGTGAGGAAAATATAATTTTATTTATTTACAAAAGTATATACACATGAGCTCCTATCTCCCTCTACTTTGTCTTTTATGCGGTCAGGCCCATGCTGAGCCCTCCCTTGGGTCAAGTTGCTCAATATTTATTCTAAATATTTCCCTCTTTTTCTTTTTACTCTTTATTCTTTTATTTTTGCACAAAAACATGCTAATTACAGGTTTTTACACAATGCATGCTTTTGGTAATTATTTGTATTTACACATATCTACATGTATTTGCAAAGGTTTTTGTAGCTAAAATATAAGAATAAAGAGTGATGAATGGGTATTCATCACCTTATCGAAGGCAATTTACCTTTTTGTGGATAAGGTTCTCGCAAATCAACTTCCAGGAGCTCAAGGCGGCGGATCGGAAATTTCGTTCTATCCGATGTTGCTGCAGGTGGTGTATGATTCGAAGCACTCGTTCTCGGATCTTTCATGAAAGCGGCTGTTACTAGATGTTATGTGATCTTCAAGTGATGGTGATCAACGGCCAGATGGTATGTTTGGATCGGCTTGCTTTGTTCTCAGATGGATTTGATGTCCATCGATTTACTTTCTCGTTCTGTTGAACATGTGCTTCTCAATGAAGCTCCAGGTGAATCATCAATGCAGATCGATTTCTAGGTGAAGCTTCGTTGCTCTAAGGTTACAGATCAGGTGTTCGGTTGCAAAGCTTGCTTTTGGAGGCTTCGATCTGGAGGTCCTGCAGGTAGATAAATCGGCTCGAGGCACAAATCCTCGACCAAAACTAAAGAGGAATGATGAATGGGTGAGATCCGACGGGTGATGGAAGGATCGCCAAGTCTTCGATGATCGGAGGGGGTAGATTGCGAGAGGTAGATCTAGAACTGGAGAGAAACATGAAGGTGTATTTCGATGGATTCACACATTTTGTATTCTGAATTGGAGAGAAAGGAGAGATCGAAGAGAGAAGAGGACGGAAGAGATCTACAGAATAGGAACAACTAACCTGGAGTGGATGATGAGCTCAATGTTCGTTGCCTCTACAGACAGCATATCTGGAGGCTCACCCGGCGGAGCACGACGGTGCAGTGTTCCGGCGAAGCTGATCTCGCCTACCTCGACCCTCTCTCGCTCTCGCTCGTCAGTGCGAACACGCTCTCCTGTCACGAGACGCTCTCTCATTGGAACTTGAGTGAAAGCAAGCTAATGATGGATGGGATGGCTCGAGAGAGGTGGAGGAGCTCAAGCAGATGTAATGAATCAAATAGATCTCCGGTTGATGCAGTGGGTTCCAGGTGGAAGAGCTCTCGATCTGCAGATGTTGTTATGCTCCTGTCATGGTTGATCGTTGTTTTTCCCTAAATATGTTCACCAGACGATGGAGCTTCAGATCATGTGATTGACTCGCAGCTGCACGATGAAACTTACGGTGCCGGTCCTCCTCGAACTGCAGGTGTTGTCGATCGGTGAAGCTCCTGATGATGAAGATGGTGCTTTGTCTCGATTGGATCCCCGATGTGCTTAGTTTCACGCTTCGACTACATGTAGATGTGCAATCCGATACTGCTCTGATGCTCGATTTTGCTCCGATCTCCAGATAAACACCTACAAGTGAATCAAACGACTCGAGACATGATGTCTCGATCTCAAAAGGCAAATGAGGATTAGTTGAACGGTGGAGCTGGCGAGGTAGTGGATTCACTCCGGATCTCCGATCACTGTGCGTGACTGGAGGTGAAAGTGCACGTGAGGTAGAAGGTGAAATGGGAGAAGATCGTATGTACAAATTGTTCGGTGAGCGATTTTGGGTGATTTTGGTATTGGATTATAGAGAAAACACAAAAGGAGGGATTTAGAAGAGATCTGGAATCGGAAATAGAGAAGAGGAGGGAGGTGAGATATAGAGGATTAACCTGGAAGCTAATGGAGAAGGAGGTGAATGGATGAAGTCGCCTGAGCAGAGCTCCTGGTTGTGGCCTCAATGCACGACGGTCCACGGAGGCTTGTCTCACGGTGGAGCGGAGTTGCACACCGGAGGGGATGATCTCGTCCTCTCTCCTCACTCTCAACCTCTCGACTCGAAGATGGAATGCAAAGGTCTGTCACTCTCCTCTCTCATGCACCAGAGCACTGGGATAGAAGGATGGAAAATGGCGGATTTTATGGCTTGAGTGACATGGAGGAGCTATATAGGAGGAGGAGGAGGAGGAGGAGAAGGGAGGTCTCGTCGGAGAAGAAAGATCGAGGTGGTCCCAGGTCGTTGGCTTAACATAATATGGGGATAAATCATTGGGTCGACGGGAAGGAGGAGGAGAGGAGGAGGAGGAAGGAGGAAGGAAGAAGAAGAATCACAAAAATCAAAAGAAGAAGAGCTCGACAGAGCTCCTGGTTGTGGCCTCAATGCACGACGGTCCACGGAGGCTTGTCTCACGGTGGAGCAGAGTTGCACACCGGAGGGGATGATCTCGCCCTCTCTCCTCACTCTCAACCTCTCGACTCGAAGATGGAAGGCAAAGGTTTGTCACTCTCCTCTCTCATGCACCAGAGCACTGGATAGAAGGATGGAAAATGGTGGATTTTATGGCTTGAGTGACATGGAGGAGCTTTATAGGAAGAGGAGGAGGAGGAGAAGGGAGGTCTCGTCGGAGAAGAAAGATCGAGGTGGTCCCAGGTCGTTGGCTTAACATAATATGGGGATAAATCATTGGGTCGACGGGAAGAAGGAGGAGAGGAGGAGGAAGGAGGAAGGAAGAAGAAGAATCACAAAAAACAAAAGAAGAATAAGAAGACAAAAAAGGAATTTAATACAATGTATAACTAAAATCAATACTTATAAATTAAGTAATAAATATTAAATTAACTTAAATAAATAATAGAAATAAAAGCTACAAATAATTTAATAAATAATTTATTTATGAATTTTATTAAATTAATTAAATTTAATTGGTTAGATAATATAAATATGATAATTTATAGGTATAAATTACTTATATACAAAAATTTATTAATTTTTAATTAATTAATTTTATATATAAATTATTTATTTTTTATTTTATTAATTTAACATATAGACTAACAAGTATAACAAAAATTATTTTATTTTAATAAGATTGTTTAATTAGTTAAATAAATTGATATATATATATATGTGTGTGTGTGTGTGTGTGTGTGTGTGTGTGTGAGTATATGTATATTACTCCTATATAATAAATATAAACATTTATTTTTTATTATTTTAAGCTTTGATCAATTTTATTTAGATTTTATATAATTAATATAAAAATATTGAAAAATAATAAAAATATAATTAATGGAAAAATACAAAGAATGAAATAATAAGGAAACCATGTGAAGTTGTACATATATCATATTGCCCCAAAAGATAACTTTTATATATTAACTCTGATTTTAATTAAATCACATTCACGTTAAAGATAATTTAATTCTAGATATAATGAAAGTGAATTTGGTGAATTTTGAGTTCATGTAGAGTAGATGTTTAACTTTGAATGTTTATTTTACGGCCTTTTCAGTTCATTGTACCATGTTATATATACATTAGATTATTATTTTAATTTTTTTATAGATTAATATATATATTATTATAAACAACTTTGAAGAAGAAAATATTCACATTTGAAGTGATATGAATGATAAAGAAAATAAATGAATACATGTACATGGTGAATAATGTGTATATGTACACTTGTGATCAACATTTTCTGTTTTTTTCATAGATTAAGATCTTTATCTCTCCCTACTTATTTATCTTGTTGACCAAGTCAATATTGATATCGTCTCGGGGTTAGGATCAGTATGTACATATTTACATATTTACATACTACTTTCTTTTATTTTATCTCTTTATTATTTTATTTTGGATTAAATAAGTGTTAAATATGTAATATTAATTATTGATGTGAGTGTGTTAATAAGTAAGAATTAGTTATTATTTACATGTATTTTACAAACATTTTTATACAAAATGACAGAATAAAGGAGATAATCATGGATTCATCAGGGCTGATATGCTAGGTCGGTTGCTGCTGTTTAGGTTATTCTAGCGAGTAGAGGGGTTACAGAGGCGGGTAGTTTGCAATGGACTATAAACGGATTTGTTGCTCGTGCTATGTTGCCAAGCTGCTCAAGGATCAACTTCTGATGGGTCTTGGTTGCTCGATATTATTGCTGCTAGAGATGGACCAAATGGAGGCCCCAAACGGAGGACCATGGTTCGAATCCCGCTATTAGTAAAAAAATGAATGAGATGCAATACATAAAATCACAACAGTACACATACATTATCCCTGACTAAATGACACAAATAACTTGTAACGATCTTCAAGAAGTAATGCTACAATCAATGTACTAATTAGATGCTACCCATGCTTATTTAACAAGTTATGACAAAAGCATCTAAGTCCCTAAATAGAAAAACTCATATTACTATTTAATCCAAGTTTTAAATTAGTTAAATATATTTCATAAATTACTTAAGAATGAGGAGAATTCAACAAAGATTAAATCACCTACTTGTATGCAACTTTTAGATTTAAAATGAATTACATACAAATCACATACAACTAAACATTCAAGGGACTTGTTCTATTGTAAATAGATTAATCTATCACTTTAAACCAGAATATACAAATCAAATCATGATTATGTAGAGCATGAAAATAGAATTCCAACAAGATCAAAATCATTTAATTCGGTTTTACAATGCTCAAGTTATTAAATAATAATTCCATGGGCTTAATTGCAATAAAAACATATAAAATAATTAATTAAACATCACATATAGGTCCAAAATGGACGAAAATGTAAAGACAAGAAGTCAGAGGAACTTATCTGCAAATCTCCAAGTGTGTGGGGACAGAAATATAATAATGAAGACCTGTTGTGGTTGATTTGGAAAAAAACCGTGTGCGGTGTGCTTGGGGCATGCGGGCAAAGCTTCGATGCGCGATTGGGACTACGAGGTGGATCAGACTATGAGGAGGGCGGTTGTCACTTCGGTGTAGGTTAGGGTCCTCCAAGTTGGCAGGCTCGGAGGTAGCCTCGGGGAAGATCTAAACCTTAGGATCATATCAAGGAGATATGATCCTATGGTACATGTACCTCTCCTTGTCGGCGCTCCTCCTCGAGCGGTGGTGTCAAGGTGGGGCTCCGGCAAACCTGTTGTTGCTCCTACCTCGTCCTTAGGGAAATATGAATATTGGGGAAGTTAGTTGGACTGATGGTGAAGGTAATGGAGAGTCAGAGAAGATGAGGCACAAGCTAAAGATGATGGTCTATGAGCTCTCGTTAGAGGTTGTGAGTGAGATCAGAGAAGAGTTCCAGTCTCTGATCAATGAGGCTTTGAAGGCACCGCAGTGATTACATGCAAATAGCCAAAGTAAGGGAAGGTTCCAGGAGTGGTTTGATATGGAATTAAGGGCTATCAGAGGATGGAGAAGCTGGACATCTAGTGGGTTCCTCTTCTTGCAAAGAAGAGGAATTATTCGAAGGGGAGGGGGATATGAAGAAATGGGATAATGAATTGAAGGCTCGACGAAGATGGGGTATGACTAACGATGGAGTAGGAGCGATCAAATCGACGTAAAGGTGGATGTGTGTGATGAATAAAATTCGAGAAATCACAAAGGGGAAAACTAGGATCATCCTAGAAATGGAGATGAAGATCGGAAGTGGAAATCAGAGTTTGGGATCAAAGCTAGAGATTCTTTGGGTCTTCACTCAATGTCACGACAGGTAGCGGAGCTCGAACAAAACCGGTATGGGGGGTTGTGAAGGTCAACACCTTCGTATCTCACTAAATCATGGCCTCTATAATCGTGAAGGTCAACACCTTTGTATCTCACTAAATCGTGGCCTCTATAATCGATTCACTTCGCTCTTTCTCTTTGTCATAGGAAGGAGGAAGAAGCTCGGAGGAACACTCACGTAAAGGCAGATAGGGGTTAGCTGTCGTCCTCCCCTTGTTTTTGTTTATGGATAAGTTGGAGAAAGGCATCAATTTCAAACATCATTAGATAGTTGTGCTGATGTGGGAGGCTACAACAAGATGGTTAGCGAAGAAGAGGAACATAAGAGCTCACAAATGTACATGAATCATGGCATGAAAACATATGGAGAAGTGAGGGAAAATGGGCTAACTTCGTGCGAAGAAGAGGTGCCACGCCTTAGGCGTCAACTGCTGGAGGTTGACGATGAAGCTTGACCGCCTGATCTTGTGATCAGACGGTGGAGATGGAGGCAGGAGTGGAGCAACGAGGGTCGCTTGATCAATTGATCAAGCGGTCCTTGATGAGGCTAGCATGGGGTGTTGAGGATCATCCAATCAAGAGATCACACGGTCTAAAAGGGAGGCATGCCTTAACAAAGGGTCGCCACATGGCTAGCCCAAAAGAGTCCACATGGTCCAATCAAATAAAAAGGAAAATGTAAAATAGAAGATAAATCAAAATAAAATAGTAAATAAAGTCTAATCAAAAGGTGTTCTGGATGAAAGTTGTAATTTTTTCTAAGATCTACAAGCTTCACGTAGAACCAAAAATCAAAATACATCATATATACATCGTACTATTTTGTAGGTATTTTATGAGTATAATAATACTAATTTTATTTGCTTGTATATTTTTTATATTTTTGAATAGAAATTAATATACAATATATTATTTACAGTATTACACTAATTTTAAGGGATTTTAAATATATAAAAACACAAAAGATAAAGTGAACATATAGATATATAAATACAATAATTTGAGATTTTATATGTTTACAACAGCTAACATTAATTATATTCAAGTTGAATAATGTCATTTATATTTAGTTAATTGTTAAACCAATTGAGTAGGTTAAGATAGATGGTTAAATAATCAATATAATATTGACGAATCTAAGATTCATTAGTGACCATGTCTCATCACCATCTAGGTTGAGATTCCTTCTAGTTAGTATAATGAGCTTAATCTCTCGAGCCACATATTTGAAGATTGGTGGAATGTTTTAGTAGTAAGCTCTACAACAAGTTTTCAAGGTGGACCATAATAAAGTTGCTCTCAATTCCAGATAGTTCCTTCTAAACTTGAATCGCCAAGTGTTGTTGGATTTGTTATATTACGAAAAAGTCATCAAAATATAGGGCCAAATCAGACTCTTGGAACGGATCTTTTGTGAAACCACATTCACTAAATAGGTGACGATTTTTTTCAGGATGTTGAAGATATAAATAAAAATAATTCAAAGGTGATATATCGAACTTGTGTAAATAATACAGTGTTTTTTTTATAAACTATCAACAACAAAAAAGTATGTCACCCTGGAGTCAAATGATCTAGACCAGAATTTTTGGTGAAAGGAAATAGGTATCCCTTCATCAACCATTAGATTATAAATTATTTTGTTGTGGAGTCTCTATTGTTGGTGCTAAAACAAGGAAACACAATGCAATCTTTCTAGTCATCAGTGATCGAAGCATAAATCGCATTGAAAATTTCTTAAGTGATTCCAACTTACTCCATTATCCTAAGATTTTTTTTGTTTGACCGGCGAGAAGATATCTAGGAAGATTTCATACACGGCTCCGCTTTCATTAATTGGATCGAACCAAAGAGAAGTTGAATCTATGTATTTGTTTATAGATAAGAGGTAGGAGACCAGAAGAGCCCTAAATGTGGGCCTTCCTCGTTTCTGACTTCGAGGCTAGTCCTCGAGGTGAAAGACTTATCGGTCCTCCCACAAATAAGGAGGTAGTAATGAACTTCGATAACCAAGTTTTTCATAATCCATAATGTTGAGTGATGATCTAGCCAATAAGGAGTTATTGAAGAGGCATAGATTTAAGATCCCCCAATAATTGTTAGATTTAGGACAAAGAATTTTGTTCCAAGCCACCTTAACTTATTGGCGAGTCTTTGTACGAACATTTCTACGAATTTTGTCTATCTTGTCAAAGATACCGATTGGAATATTAAGACAGGACAACATGTGGGTTGCTAACGGAGTTAATGACGAATTTAGTAAAGTCACTCTCGTAGGTAAAGATAGAATCTTTACTTTCCATCCATGTACATTGTCTATGAATTTTGATATCAAAGGTTCCCAATATTTAATCCATTAGAAAATTTCTTGTAGACCAACGTATTAGAAAATTTCTTGTAGACCAACCTAGAATAACGTTGATGCTCGGATTGAGTTAGGTTCAAATCAAAGGTTCTTATTTGACAGTATTGATATCAAGACATGATATTTTGCTGAAAATTCGTATCGTAGATAGTACTTCATTGAATTCAGATTCATCATATTCCAGGAAAACCAGTAGATCATCAATGTATAGCACATTGGTTATAATAGAGTCCATTTCCTTCCTAAAGAAACCCCTAATTTTGTCAACTTCCACAAGCTTGTTTAACATAACATCCAAAATGGAGAGGCAATGAAGGAAAAGTAGAGGGGACATGGGCTCCCTTGAGAGAACTCCTCTCTTAGGTTTTAGCCAATCAATTGATGACATATTGATCTTAAAAGATACCGTGGTTGTTTCAAGTAATGCTTGCACCCATGAAACGAAACAAGTAGGGTAGTTTGTTGCCTTAAGTACACTAAGGATTAAAGGCCACCTCGGAGTATCAAAAACTTTTCTGAAATCGTTCTTGAGGATTAGTGATTTAATTTTCCAATTTGGTCCAATTATTTATAACAATGGAAGTCAAAATGAAAAAAACATACGAGGAGAATGGTTTTTAAGGAATGTACATTGCAAGAATGGGAGAGGGGGATAGTATATGCAAGAATCCGAGCCCCAAGATTAGCAATCAATTTAGAGATGATTCTAATCAGTATTCAAATTTGAATAGGAGCTAAAGACACAATCGTATAATATAATTTTATGAGGTGTTCGGGATCTTTACTACAACAAAATTGACCGAAGATAACGAAAAGTTTGAATATTTGTAACCATATCTCCCGATGCTCGATATAGCAACATATATTATTCCATACAAAACTATTTTTGGTTATTGTAATTATCAACAAATATCGTATTTATTGTTAAATATTAATAAAACAATGATGTTTCTGTCGACTTATATATTAAAATTCGGGTTAATCATTGATAAGTCTAATAATGATGAAAAGAAAAAATTGATGAGTAACCATTGCTATATGATTCGTTACCAAGAATGTAGCATCAAATAATATGATATGTTGTTATATATTTAGCTATGGAGGTTATGTTAAAAAATATTGAATTATTTGTTTCATTAAGCAAATTGTATTGTAATGTTGTATGACTCCTGATAGATGTAAAAAAAGCAAAGAACAAGCACAAATTTATACTTCATAAATATATTAATAATATGTGATGAATCACGGATTCATCATGTCAATCTGCTCAAACTATGTGAAAATCGACGTTGTTTTCCATCCATTAGGCAACTAATTGTGTATAATCACCGCCTCTTGAACTTCATACACATTACACATAAGACAATATATAAGTTATGAATACACCAACACTATTTGGTTTATCTAGATAAATTATTATTTCACCACATTTTGTGCATGTGTCTTTATATTCATTTCACCGATAGATGCACATAAAATATTGTAAAACATATATATGAACTTTCATTTCACATGCTCTTTCACATATTGCATAAAACACTCTTAAATCATAAACTCAACATTATGACATTAGGCCACGATAGCCATGGGCAAACAAATATAAGCAATCTTTTATAATCATTAATTTATATTTGGATAAAATCCCACGTACACCATTCATGATCTAGAAACAATGGTGATCACATCCCTGTGCACGTTACTCCTTTTTCCTCTTTTTCTATCATATTATAAAACCAATAAAGATGTCTCATATATTTAAATACCTACCTTGTTAAGCTAACTATACTTCTTTCTTTATTAGTTCTCTACAACCAATGCTTGTTTGGTTGGGCAGGGTTGGGTTGAGCTGAATGAGTTGAGTGAATAGTAAACTGTGAGGAGGAAGTACCCTTGTGAATAATAACCAGCCCAACCCAATCCTTTTCAACCCCAACCAAACAGGCCAACGCATGGTCCAGTTTGCACGCCATGCTCCCTCTCGATGTCACCTCTTCACCTTCGCTGTTCAAAGATCTACTGCCACGCTTGACAACACACGCTAATGATCTTCTTCACAGTCCCAAAAAAAAGATCTCCATATGGGAACTTCCAACTCGGATCAACTATAAAAGAGAGAGACGAGGGGAAGGTTTGGGAGGGGGGCGATCACTACCGACAACTCCTGAGGATGCTGCTCTCCACGCAGACCACCATTACTGCAGTCACCTGCGGCCAAACCATAACTCGAACCACTACTCTCCAGGTGCTTCCCATCATCGGACCATATTCGCCCATGTCGCAGTAAGCACATCACGCCGGCCTCCTAGTTCCACTCCAGGAAGCCTGGACCTCGGCTCGACGCCATTCGCACCGTCTGGAGATGATCTAAGCGTTGTTGCTGCACGAGCACCTGCTACAGTCGCACCGGCCATCATCATAATCATCTTCACGGTGGTCTGAATCACCGCCTCCTCCGTCCACACAGCCTCCCCTCTCCAGCTGCGTCGTCGCACGCAACTCCTCCTCTACAACCCGCACACCACCTCGTGGTCCCTCTACTCCAGCTCGCGCACTGCATCGTCCAGCTGCGCCGTCGTATGCGGCCCCTTCTCTTCAGACTCGTCGCCACCTCGCGCGACGCCACCCCGTGCCCGTCCAGTGTCACTCCAGAGAAGTTTATTTTTGTTTTCTTTACTGGTTTACTTTCATGCACGTTGTTCACTTCTGTTGTTTTATTTCGCAAAAAATTGCAAGTATATCTTTCTCAGATTTTAGTCTAATTTTGTCCTCTTAGTTTATCCAAATTGCCTACTAGTCATTATATTCTAAGTAATTTGCGATTCACTATCCACGCAAATCAGTCCCTGCCTTTTAATTTCTTATCAAAAATATCCTTAAAAATATGTGTGATGCTTGAGTCCCTGCAGATTTGAACCTCTACTAGCCATATACATTTAACATGTCTCCGTTGTGCTCGTACTTGTAATTTATTTGATTGATTTCGGTTTCTCGTGGAAAAACAACGACATGTTAAAATCACATTTTTAAACCGCGGGAAAGCGAGTCAACAATATGAAAATGCATAATCAAACAGTCTCGTTTCGCTGATATTTGTCGGTACCAAATATAATAAAGGATTTTATAACTTGTACCCCTCTTAGATATTACAATATCAGTTATGACCCTCCCTTTCTGGAAATATCAGTTGTGTTCCACAATTCTTGCATCGTTATCACTTGTCCCCTTATGGTTAGTTGTTATGCATCCAAGCCCCAAACACGTTAAACTTTTGGACTCAACAGTACTTTTTAACTAATTATTAGGGTAAATTGATCATTTTCTAAAAACTTTCTCTTACCTTATTCATCTCCTTTATCCTCCTCCGGACCATCTATCGTCACCCCCATCTCCACTAGTGCCCAACTCCTCCATACCCCTCTGCCGCTACCCTCACCTCCTCCACCCCCCCCCCGCTTACAGACCTATTCGTTGCCGCCCCCATGTTCTCTGGACCCCTCCGTCGCTGCCCCAACCTCTTTCGGAACCCTCTGTTGCCACTCCCCACCTTTTGCAACCCTCCACCTCCTTAAGACACCTCCGCAGTCACCCAACCTCCTCCGAAACCCTCAGGCGCTGCCCCCACCTCCTCCAGCCCCCACCTCTTCGATCCGGACCCATCCGTATCCACAACAACCTCCTCTGAACCCCTCTATTGTTGCCCTTACCTCCTTCAGCCCCTACCTCCTCCATACCCCTCCGTCGTTGTCATAACCTCCTCCGAACCCCTCTATCGTTGCCCCCACCTCCTCTGCCCCCTCCTCCATGAGCCTCCAAACATCAAGATGAACTAACTCAAAAAGACTCTTGGTGTTTATGATACCAGAAGATGGAAAAGCAATGTCTGCTCTAATATCTCAGATTACATGGACGCTCGTTGATCCTCCTAATAGCAACAAGATTGTGGGATCCATATGGGTATTCACCATAAAGTACAATCCAGATGTATCTATTTCTCACTACAAGGCAAGGCTTGTGGAAAAAGGGTTCACGTAATCCTATGGCATCGATTTCTTCAACACTTTCTCTCTAGTTTTTCGTCTATCTACAATACGAACCTTATGGTCATGATTGTATAGTTTGATTGGCCCTTACACCAACAAGATGTCAAGAGTGATTTCCTTTATGGAGACCTTCAGAAAGTGTCTACATGCAGCAACCCCCGGGTTTTGAGGCTCAAGGGGAGTGTCAAAAGGTGTTCCTACTACGCAAGGCTATATATGGCCTCAAACAGAGCCCCCATGCTTGATTCCAGATGGCAGAAACTATCAGAGGTACTAGAGAACTTAGGCTTCATTCGATCCTCGGTAGACCATTCTTTATTCATATGAAAGAATGGAAAATGAACTGTGACTATGCTTATATATGTTGATGATATTAATCTCACAGGAGATGACTCTAATGGTATTCTTGAAGTAAAAACACAACTTGCAGATCAATTTGTAATCAAAGACTTAGGGCAACTTCAATACTTCTTGGGAATTGAGATGGCAAGGCCCAAGCGAAGATTAGTCATGTCTCAACGAAAGTATGCTACTGACCTGTAGCGTCCGGTTTCCAATCAAACCCGAAGTCGTCCGATTTTGGGTCTAATGAACCCAAAAACGTTGTCGGGTAATACTAAACAACCTAAAACGACCAATTGATCATAAATCAAAAGTCGTTCGGACGGAATCGACCAAAAATCGGTCCCTTCGTAATGCGTGCCGTGAAAAGCCGCGACGCAAATTCAGAAACCGCGAAACGAACCGAGACCATCATGAGATCCTATTCGACGACACGAGACCAACGGAATCGATCGTTCGTCAATCGGAGGTCATATGATATTTTAAATCAAAAAATTTAACCTTAAACAAAATCCGTGTCCGAAAATTTCGGGTATTCAAAATCCGACCGAAAGTATATCAACATTATACTCATATTGACCGTCATTTTGAGACGGTAAAATCGAGATATTGCGCATCGAAATCCGAGGTCCGAGGCGCGAATGCGGACGGTTTTTGTATCTTATATAAGTAGGAGAATTAACCAAAAAAAATAATAAATAAAATTTTATTTTATGCTACAGTAGCATTCCAGGAGTTGCCATTTGGCACAGAATTTTTCTCCACTTGGGTTTTGTGGAATTCCACTTGGCAATAGACTCAGCCTAATCCCTCTATATATATACCAACTTTCCCTATTCGTTCTTGCCATTTTACCATCAAAATCCAACGAGAGATTTAGCTCCAGCTTTCCTCTTGTTGCTGCACCAGACCTCCAGCTACTAATCTCTCCTCTTCTCTACAAGCCTGTAGTGCTCCATTGGAGCTTGATCTGCTAATCCAGCAGCTGATTAAGATGCTGTTGTAGATTCCACATATCTTCCATTTCAAGATTTCAAGGTGCTGGAGCTGCAGCCCTAAGAATGTCACTGCATGCAAAGCTTTGATCTTCAAATAGTGGAGATTTAAGGTACCATCCTTTACCCTCATCTCCTTGCTGCCATGCATGAGAAATCCCTTGCCTTCTTGCTGATATCACTATCAATGTGATCATTTTCTTGGGTATTATAGATCTGTCAACATATATATGTATGATGATGATAAATCTAAACATTCTCATATCAATTATAAAACTCCTTCCAGTTTGCATGATCTGTGATCTCTTGTTCTTGGAAATTTTGGAGGGTTGTTTTTGATCTAATTAATGGGTCAAGAGAAATTTTCATGAAACAAAGTTTAAATCTGGAAAGTTAATACTCTGAATTCCTGGACAAAGAAAAGGATTCGAGGCATGATTGATATACTTTGTGAGGTGGGTCGTAGGAATTATATTTTTCCAAGATGAAGTTGTTTCTTGGGTGTGAAATCCCTCTATATTTTATCTTTCTGTTGACTGGACAGATCTGAATTCAGAAGAAATTTTCCTGTTTGTTATTTGGGTGTTATAATTTACATATGTTCTTTAGAGGGATGACTTGGAAATGCGGTCTTTCTGATCAGGAACTGAGATCTAGACAAAGGCTGATGTACATTAATATCCATGTTGGAAATTTTATGGATAAAGAAATCTGAAAATAATTAATTACCAATACAGTAAATTTTGGTTTAATACATAGCATATAATAGACTACTCACTGGGAATCTTCTGGTTAGGGGTGAGTTATCCACTAACTTTTGATTGGTTATGACTCTACTGTCATATGTCAACTTAGTACCATCTATGGCTGTTTACCTAGGTCTTGTAGTTATTCATCTAAATGAAACGGGATGTGTCATGACCATAAAAAAAAGGCTTATTGAAATACAATTGTATGGTTGGGTTTGGAGTTATGCAAAGATTTGGGTTAAAGCCATTCCAAGGAAATAAGGTTCAAGTTTACAAGCATTCAGAATGGCTACTTATACACAGAGTCGAGACAGAAAGTGTAACCCCCCTATAACCATACAACTCAAATGCCATATCCATAGTTAAACTCTAGGATTTGGTAAACACTATAGACCTCTTTAAAATCTGGCTTTAGGAAGATTTTCCACAAACATTGAGTTCCAACTAACGGAACCTATGGCGGGTTTGCACCAATAACCGCCATTAGTGGTACTCTAAGCTAGGGATCAAAATCTACAAATCAACTATTCCATGTCCACCTATGTCATAAAGATTTAAAAGATGAAGAATTCTATATGGTATCAAATTCAAATACAGATCCATTGATTAGTTTTAAATCTAATTAATTAAGGATAAAAAGAATCTGAAAGTTTTGGTGTTAATCTGAACTTTCTATTCGATCCAAGGAAAGTTGTATCAAATACTTAAATTTGAAAATCGATTATAGAAGAGATGGAAGAAAGGTTTGAAAAGTCAAGGAAGAAATTAAGGGTTGAATCAATGATGACCTATAAATTAAGAATGCTGGTCATGGTGACTTTTAACATGACCATGCGAGGGCGCGGTGACCCTCAACTGGGCGGGAGAATAGGAAGCCCAGTTAGGGCAGCGGCCGCTTAATGCGCGGGTCTAGGATCCCAGTCCTTTTCGGTTTTACGCGAGCTCGCAGTGTTTTTACGCCTCGTTGGGATCCAGACTTTAGACCAGTTCCGCTGACCCTGACTTTTAGGATGCCCAGGCGGGGGATCCTGGTTTTACAGCTTTACGTACGAGCTCGGTTGCCCGTACTAGTCGGGCTGTTTTCTCTAGAGCGACTTTTCTAGGGAGTCTCTCTCACCCGTCTCAGTGGCGTAGTTGAAGAATAGACCTATCCCTCTATTGGACCGCGCTTCCAATTAGAGGGCGAGACGGAAGAGCCATTTGTAGGCTTCTTCACCGCTTGAGTTACTTCGCCAACAGACATGGCGATTCTATATCTAGATCATTCATATCTGCATCTACACCATCTGGAGTTATATCTGAAACATTGGAATTAAGAGTTGAGAAGTTACGATCAAAATTAGGGTTAGTAGGAAATGACCATTCTCTCTACCCAATGATTTAAATAAATTAATAGATCCTTCCAATCATAACTTTTCCATTTTCACTCAACAACATGATCTATGAATAGTTATGTGCTTACATTCAGATACTCAGGAATACTCAAGTACTATAAAATATGTCACATATGGGGAATGCCGGGGTATGGGACAAACATTTGAGATGCTTACAAGTAGCCTGAAAAACCTTTTTCATTGCAAAGTAGAAATAAAGTTTAAATTGAGTTGTTCTTGCCTCTCTACTTGCTTTCTTTTGTAAATAATAAATGCCTGTTATTTTTATAAGTTTTTGGGAGGTACCAGCAACCGCTGACGCCTTTCTTTCCTAACATGTTTGGCAGGCAAACAGCCTGCAGCTCAGTAGCTATCCATGCGTCCTGGAGACAGAGTTTATACTCGACGGTATGAATTACTTTGTCTCAGTTTTGGTCCAGATAATAATGTAAATGCTATCTCTTTTGTATCACACTTGGGATATATGTTGTAACATGGAAGATGCTTGTACATGTTGTAAAGGGATATGAATATTAATGAAAAGAAATTTTGGTGCCATATTGTCTCTTTTACTTGTGGTCATGTATTGAGAATGAATGTCATAGTTGCGAAAAAAAATTTTTCCCTGTATTTTGTGACTTGTGCGATTAAACATGAATGATATCTTGCGAATTGCGCGTAAACGGGTACCCGGATCCTGAGGGGTTCACAGTTTGGTATCAGAGCAGTGGTACCCCGATACGCACATTCGCGATATTACAATTCCGATCGCATTAAGATCTCGAATAGCGACAGTCTACCGACTTGTCGTGAGTTCGAGAAGGGAAATATGACATTCATATTCAATAACCACAGATGTCACCAATTTCATTAATTTTCATCTTATATCCCAAGAAGAGAAAAGCATTTATGATAAATATCTGTCTAGGGCATCCTTATGACTAATTATGGTTCTCATGCAGAGCCATGGCATCTCGACCAGGTCAGGATACTTCTGATCAGCTGGCACGCATACTGAGCGCACTTACCGATCTTCAGCAGCAGCAGGCTGCTATGAGAGGTCAGCAGGAGCAGATATTGGCCCAGCAGACTGAGATTGCCGATAGGCAGACGGACATGGAGATGAGGTTTGAGGACCTGTCAGATTTCACGTACTATCCATCCCAGGATGGGATACGACAGGACCAGCACCAGTCCGTTGAGGTGGAGCAGCCTCATCCTGATGACCCACTAGAGGACATTCCAGAGCATGGAGCTGAGGAGGATGTAGACTTAGACAGGGAGCAGGACTCTGTTCACTTTGCTGACGAGGAAACACACGAGTTTGCAGCCATTCACAGGCACCAGTCAGTCTTCACTTCTTATCAGCGGGCCAAAATACCCTTGTTCGAGGGTACAGGTCCACCAGATGACGCTGAGCAGTGGCTGATGAGAGTAATGAAAGTGCTCAGGGCGATTAATGCGCCACGAAACACGTGGCTATCTTTCATAGAGTATTCACTGATAGACTTCGCCGAGCGATGGTGGGAGGCCGTAGTGTCCGAGCTAGGCCGAGAGCCTACTTGGAACGATTTTGTGACGAGGTTCAGAGCCCACTTCTTTTCTGCGAAGTGGAAGGAGTCCCAGCGCCGACTATTTGCCGAGCTTCGTCAGGGACAGATGACCGCCAGAGATTATTTCATCCGATACACAGAGCTGTCACGACACACACGAGCAGCTGGCGCATTTCCAGAGGAGAATCTGGAGAAGTTCATTGGCGGCATGCGAGAGGAGGTGCAGGAGAAGCTGGCTGGACTGCATATCACTTCTATCTCCGAGGCTACCGATGCTGCGGAGAAGTTCGAGGACATCAGAGGGAGACGTTACGGGAGCTCGTCTGGAGCACCGCCTAGACCGCGGCGATATTTTGGGCCGATACGTCGACCGTTTCAGCAGCAGAGGTCAGCCAGACGGTTCCGACCTACAGGTTCGACATTCTCTGGCAGTGCTCGCTCTTCTCCATCGACTACTCTAGGAGGAGCACTTGCCGGACGAGGTACAGAGTCCGCTCGACCATCTGGGTCGCAGCGAGCAGATAGACCACCTGCAGGACCAGCTCGGAGCACGGACACAGCTACTCCCTCTACTCGACCAGTCCGGTGCTACCGATGTCACGAGTGGGGACATTACCGTGCACAGTGCCCACAGGCTTCTGGCGAGCCTCAGCCACAGCCTTCTCAGCCACAGCCTCAGACACAGCGTTCAGGGAGTTTCCGTGGCAGGAACTCCAACTTTAGGCGACAGCAGCCGAGACAGATGCAGAGTGTGTCGGGATCCAGTGCCGCACCAGCCAGACAGGGGCAGATACACGCAGTTACTGAGGAGCAGGCACGCTCAGCCGCTACTGTAGTGAAAGGTATGGTCTCAGTCTTGGGCCGACCTTTCCATGTTTTATTTGATTCTGGCGCGACACACTCTTTCCTTGCTTCGAGGTTGCTTGTTTCTTTAGATAGAGTTGCAGAGACGCTATCGTCTCCATATCACATCCGAGGGCCAGGTGGCCAGTTATTTGTCATATCTCTGATAGTCAGGCACTTACCCGTACTGATTGGCGGTTACGAGATGATCGCAGACTGTCTACTCCTACAACTTGATGAGTTCGACTTGATTTTAGGCATGGATTGGCTATCCACTCATCATGCACTTGTTGATTGCTTTAGGAAGACGGTTGTCTTCAGGATTCCAGATCTACCCGAGTTCAATTTTGAGGGTACTACACATGACTCCACCATGGAGTACATTTCAGTATTGCGAGCCCAGCGACTTGTTGATCAAGGTTGCGATTCATATCTTGCTTTTGTTCGGGAGGTGTCTGATCAGGAGCCGATGATACAGGACATCCGAGTAGTCTCAGAATACCCGGACGTATTTCCTGATGAGCTACCAGGGCTACCTCCTGAGAGGGAGATTGAGTTCGAGATCACATTGTTGCCAAATACACAGCCGATCTCGATGGCACCATATCGCATGGCACCAGCCGAGTTGAGGCAGCTGAAGGTGCAGTTGCAGGAGTTGCTTGACTTGGGATTCGTGAGGCCGAGCACTTCACCTTGGGGTGCTCCGGTTCTATTTGTCAAGAAGATTGATGGATCCATGAGACTATGCATCGATTACAGGCAGCTGAACAAGAGAACGGTGAAAAACCGTTATCCCTTGCCACGTATTGATGATTTGTTCGACCAACTCCAGGGATCTTCGGTTTTCTCGAAGATCGATCTTCGCTCAGGTTACCATCAGCTGAGGATTAGCGAGTCGGACATTCCGAAGACAGCCTTCAGGACTCGCTATGGACACTACGAGTTTGTGGTGATGCCGTTTGGGCTCACCAATGCACCTGCGGCTTTCATGGATATGATGAACCGTATCTTCCGTCCATACTTGGACAAGTTTGTAGTAGTGTTCATCGATGATGTGCTCATCTATTCACGGAATGAATGGGATCATGCGAATGATCTACGGATTGTCTTAGATACATTGCGGGAGCACAAGCTATATGCCAAGTTGAGCAAATGTGAGTTCTGGTTATCCCAGGTCTCATTTCTCGGGCATATCATTTCTGGAGCAGGCATTGCAGTTGATCCTGCAAAGATAGATGCAGTTATGTCTTGGGAGCAGCCCAAGACAGTCACTCAGATTCGGAGTTTCCTCGGATTAGCGGGCTATTACAGACGCTTTGTCAGCGGATTTTCACGCATCGTCCGTCCATTGACACGATTGACGCAGAAGGGAGTTCCATTCATTTGGGACGATTCATGTGAGCATGCCTTCCAGACACTAAAGGAGAGGTTGACCACAGCGCCTATTCTTGCTCTTCCTTCAGGCACTCAGGACTATGCAGTCTACACGGATGCATCTGGAGAAGGTCTCGGAGCAGTGTTGATGCAGAGAGGACAGGTGATTGCTTACGCATCACGACAGTTGAGACCGCACGAGCGGAACTACCCCACACATGACTTGGAGTTGGCGGCAGTTGTCTTCGCCTTGAAGATCTGGCGCCACTATCTATATGGGGTGAACTTCGAGATTTTCACAGACCACAAGAGTCTGAAGTACATCTTTGATCAGAAGGAGCTGAACATGAGGCAGCGTAGATGGCTCGAGCTGCTGAAGGATTATGATTGCACGATCTCTTACCATCCCGGTAAGGGAAACGTGGTGGCTGATGCACTTAGCAAGAGAGCACATGCAGAGGGTACGACGAACTGGCTATACACGTGGGATACACTTGCAGCTTTGAGTGATTGGCATCCTCAGGAGAGCGCATCCATTTCTACCGCCGTGCCTCCACGATACAGCAGTCTTTGGGATCGTATTGTAGAAGGCCAGAAGACTGATCCTTGGATTCATGATAGATACATGCGCGCCGTCAAGGACGAATTTGATGACTTTGTTGTGATGGAGTCTATTTTATGGAAGGCAGGACGGGTAGTTGTACCCAATGATGAGCAGCTTCGCAGAGACATTCTCGATGAAGCACACAGTTCACGGTTATCTATCCATCCAGGCAGTACGAAGATGTACCGTGATCTGCGTCGACATTTCTGGTGGGATGGGATGAAGCGCGATGTGGCGCTACATGTTAGCAGATGCATGACCTGTCAGATGGTCAAGGCCGAGCACAGGAGACCGCCAGGATTACTGCAGTCTCTCCCCATTCCCGAGTGGAAATGGGAGAGCATTTCTATAGATTTTGTCACAGGATTGCCGAAGACACTAGGTGGCCATGATTCCATATGGGTCATTGTCGATAGGTTGACCAAGTCAGCCCATTTCATACCTGTCAACACGACCTATACTCCATCTAGGTTGGCCAAGCTCTATGTGCAGAACATTATCAGGCTGCATGGTATACCACGAGAGGTGGTGTCTGACCGGGATTCGAGATTTACATCTCATTATTGGCATCAGTTCATGTCAGCACTACAGACAGAGCTGAAAATGAGTTCTGCTTATCATCCGCAGACAGACGGGCAGAGTGAGCGCACCATTCTGACGCTTGAGGATCTACTTCGCGCATGCACTTTGGAGTGGAAAGGGTCCTGGAAGGATCATTTGCCTTTAGTAGAATTCACGTACAACAACAGCTATCACTCCAGTATTGGCATGGCACCATTCGAGGCCCTATACGGGCGGAGATGCCTCACGCCTCTCAGTTGGCGTGAGGTAGGTGATCATGTTTTATATTCCGTGGATCTCTTGGAAGAGACTGTGAAAGCTGTTGATCTTGTGAGACGGAGGCTTCTGACGGCACAAAGTCGCCAGAAGAGTTATGCAGACCGTCGGAGGAGAGATCTAGAATTTTAGGTAATCTAATTATTTTCTCCTCGTCCACTCAATTATGATATATAGGTGTTCAACTTAATCTCCTACTAATGACATTCCTATAAATTATAGGTTGGAGATTGGGTATTTCTCCGTGTATCTCCCATGAAGGGAGTGCAGAGATTCGGTATTCGTGGCAAGTTGGCGCCGCGATATGTTGGACCTTTTGAGATTCTGGCTAGAGTGGGGAAAGTGGCATACCGAGTAGCCCTTCCTCCACATCTTTCGACTATTCATGATGTTTTCCACATATCCAATCTGAGGAAGTATGTCCACGATCCTCGACACATTATCAGTTATGAGAATCTTGATGTAGAGCCGGATCTGACTTATGAGGAGAAGCCTGTCCAGATACTTGACCGTGCTGTGAAGCAGCTTCGCAGCAAGGAGATTCCATTGGTCAAGGTGTTGTGGCACCGACACGGCGTCAAGGAAGCGACATGGGAGACTGAAGCCGACATGCGGGCACGATATCCGCAGCTATTCTGATGTAATCAACAAAACAAGCTTTTGTAATTAGATACATTATAAATATATGGCTTGTTTTCCCTTTGAGGTTTTTATGGGTTCAAAACCCTTTGAGGTTTTTATGGACATATGAAATTCAAACAAGTCACCGAATAGCCTTAACTCGAGTCTCGAGGACGAGACTCCCTTTGAGGTTTTTATATTTGTAGCGTCCGGTTTCCAATCAAACCCGAAGTCGTCCGATTTTGGGTCTAATGAACCCAAAAACGTTGTCGGGTAATACTAAACAACCTAAAACGACCAATTGATCATAAATCAAAAGTCGTTCGGACGGAATCGACCAAAAATCGGTCCCTTCGTAATGCGTGCCGTGAAAAGCCGCGACGCAAATTCAGAAACCGCGAAACGAACCGAGACCATCATGAGATCCTATTCGACGACACGAGACCAACGGAATCGACCGTTCGTCAATCGGAGGTCATATGATATTTTAAATCGAAAAATTTAACCTTAAACAAAATCCGTGTCCGAAAATTTCGGGTATTCAAAATCCGACCGAAAGTATATCAACATTATACTCATATTGACCGTCATTTTGAGACGGTAAAATCGAGATATTGCGCATCGAAATCCGAGGTCCGAGGCGCGAATGCGGACGGTTTTTGTATCTTATATAAGTAGGAGAATTAGCCAAAAAAAATAATAAATAAAATTTTATTTTATGCTACAGTAGCATTCCAGGAGTTGCCATTTGGCACAGAATTTTTCTCCACTTGGGTTTTGTGGAATTCCACTTGGCAATAGACTCAGCCTAATCCCTCTATATATATACCAACTTTCCCTATTCGTTCTTGCCATTTTACCATCAAAATCCAACGAGAGATTTAGCTCCAGCTTTCCTCTTGTTGCTGCACCAGACCTCCAGCTACTAATCTCTCCTCTTCTCTACAAGCCTGTAGTGCTCCATTGGAGCTTGATCTGCTAATCCAGCAGCTGATTAAGATGCTGTTGTAGATTCCACATATCTTCCATTTCAAGATTTCAAGGTGCTGGAGCTGCAGCCCTAAGAATGTCACTGCATGCAAAGCTTTGATCTTCAAATAGTGGAGATTTAAGGTACCATCCTTTACCCTCATCTCCTTGCTGCCATGCATGAGAAATCCCTTGCCTTCTTGCTGATATCACTATCAATGTGATCATTTTCTTGGGTATTATAGATCTGTCAACATATATATGTATGATGATGATAAATCTAAACATTCTCATATCAATTATAAAACTCCTTCCAGTTTGCATGATCTGTGATCTCTTGTTCTTGGAAATTTTGGAGGGTTGTTTTTGATCTAATTAATGGGTCAAGAGAAATTTTCATGAAACAAAGTTTAAATCTGGAAAGTTAATACTCTGAATTCCTGGACAAAGAAAAGGATTCGAGGCATGATTGATATACTTTGTGAGGTGGGTCGTAGGAATTATATTTTTCCAAGATGAAGTTGTTTCTTGGGTGTGAAATCCCTCTATATTTTATCTTTCTGTTGACTGGACAGATCTGAATTCAGAAGAAATTTTCCTGTTTGTTATTTGGGTGTTATAATTTACATATGTTCTTTAGAGGGATGACTTGGAAATGCGGTCTTTCTGATCAGGAACTGAGATCTAGACAAAGGCTGATGTACATTAATATCCATGTTGGAAATTTTATGGATAAAGAAATCTGAAAATAATTAATTACCAATACAGTAAATTTTGGTTTAATACATAGCATATAATAGACTACTCACTGGGAATCTTCTGGTTAGGGGTGAGTTATCCACTAACTTTTGATTGGTTATGACTCTACTGTCATATGTCAACTTAGTACCATCTATGGCTGTTTACCTAGGTCTTGTAGTTATTCATCTAAATGAAACGGGATGTGTCATGACCATAAAAAAAAGGCTTATTGAAATACAATTGTATGGTTGGGTTTGGAGTTATGCAAAGATTTGGGTTAAAGCCATTCCAAGGAAATAAGGTTCAAGTTTACAAGCATTCAGAATGGCTACTTATACACAGAGTCGAGACAGAAAGTGTAACCCCCCTATAACCATACAACTCAAATGCCATATCCATAGTTAAACTCTAGGATTTGGTAAACACTATAGACCTCTTTAAAATCTGGCTTTAGGAAGATTTTCCACAAACATTGAGTTCCAACTAACGGAACCTATGGCGGGTTTGCACCAATAACCGCCATTAGTGGTACTCTAAGCTAGGGATCAAAATCTACAAATCAACTATTCCATGTCCACCTATGTCATAAAGATTTAAAAGATGAAGAATTCTATATGGTATCAAATTCAAATACAGATCCATTGATTAGTTTTAAATCTAATTAATTAAGGATAAAAAGAATCTGAAAGTTTTGGTGTTAATCTGAACTTTCTATTCGATCCAAGGAAAGTTGTATCAAATACTTAAATTTGAAAATCGATTATAGAAGAGATGGAAGAAAGGTTTGAAAGGTCAAGGAAGAAATGAAGGGTTGAATCAATGATGACTGACGACCGGCCAAATGACAGAGGTAAAGGTACAGAAAATTAGGTCGTTGCGACCTCTATCACTCAACTAAGTCAATCAAGAAAATGAACCACTCGAAAAATGCGAAAAGTAAAACAAAGCGGTCCTGCTATGAGTTTAACCTGGTATATCTCCCAGGGTCGAACACAAGGAGCACGGATTGGCCTTACGGCCTACGATGTAGTCAGAACTCCAAGAGAATCCTTTTTTAGTGGTTTTTATTTGTTTTTGTATTTTTTTTTGGTTTTTTAAATGATGAGAAAATTAAAGAAGGCACACAGATAATGAACTTCAACAATTTATTTAAAGCATTAAAAATCAAGCAAAAATTCAAAGAAAAATGTTTTTATGTGTTTTATAATTTTTTATGTTTTTGGTGAATTTTTGAGATTTTTCTGATGTTTATTTTATTTTCTAAAAATCAAACAATGCGAAAAACAGAGGGTACTGTCCAGCAAGGCTTAAGACCCAAAAATAAAATACTCTTGGATTTCAAAAAGCCCTAAAGGTAATTTTCCTATAATCTAGAAAGAATAAGGAAAATTTAGGCACCCTAATTATTGTTTTTGGATTTTTAATTTATTTATTATAATTTTTATGGGTTTTTAGGGGTTTTTCAATTTTTAAGGTTTTTAAGTGATGAAAAATAGCCAAAATGGCCTGGGAAATCACACAACAAGCAAACTACAGTATCTAATATTTTTAGAATTTTTGGGGGTGATTTTATATTTTTTTTGGTATTTTTAAAGTTAGACAGTGACTAAAAAGAGTGTTTTTGAATTTTTAAAAATACTAAATGAAAATAAAAATGTCCTCAAAAATCACAGAAATTACTACACCATGGCAGGAGCCATGTGTCGAAATTTCATTAGATTTGGAGGTGGGTTGATATTTATTCAAAAATGAAGAAGAGGGCACTATGCACAAGGACCAATGTGCAAATACCCGAAGATCTGGGGTCTCTGGTGCAAAATGCCCAGCAAGTCACGCGCGTGGCGCGTGGCTGGGGCACACAGGGACCAATTTGTAATAAAAACCAAGTCTCAGGGGCGTTTGATAACTCGTATCAAAAGCCCAGGGACATGGATGCAAAAACACCACTAAAATCCGCACATGCGCATAAACAAGGCTCACAGGGGTATAATTGCAATTACACAAAAAGATTCATGCATTCATTAACACTCCAGATCTACAGGACAAGATGTGTAAAATGCCCAGATACACACGTGACGAAGCACGTGGTCACTCACACACAGGGGCATACATGCAATTAAAATAAAGCACAAGGTCCAGGTTGCAAATAACCCTACGTGAAAAAGTTTCTAAAAATATTTACAGGACTAAAAAGGAAATGAAAAACTAAGAGGGGGCCCTACGATATTTACCCCTTTATTAGCCGACGGTCGGATAGGCGCCACGTGGTGATCGAACGGCTGGGATGGCGGCGCGACTCCTCTCTTCGTCCCTTCGGCTCGATCGACGGTCGAGAGAGGGACACGTGGACGATCGAGTGGCTCTTGTGAATGGAGTCCCTCTCTCTCGGCTCTGACGGTCCAGATGGCTCCTCCGGATGATCGAATGGACGCTGCTCCTCCACAGATGAACGGCTAGGATTAGAACTGGAGCAGAGGGTGCATCGGACGGCTCTGGAAGATGGAGGAAGAACTCGACGCCGGCGAACTTCGCCCACTTCCTGCGTGCGCTCCGGTCCTCCTCAGCTGCTGCAAATGATCCGAACACGCTCCTGGTGCAGCCCCGCAGCTGATGACGATGGCCGATGGCCCAACCGAGCCCTGGAGGGGCTCCGGCGAGGCCTAGCGGCGCGAAGCTCCGGTCTGAACTGTAAAGGAGGCTCAGACACCCCCTTTGGACCTGCAAAGTAGACAAGAAGCTTCGCGGGTCGAGGGCAAAGTGCCTCGACCCGGTTAGGCGGCGTGAAGGTGAAGTGTGAGTCGGAATGGCGAGCTCCGGCGAGGGTGGTCGGTGAAGGAGCTCGGTTCCCAGATCCTGTGCGATCTGGGTTGTGTGGAGGGGTGAAGGAGGTGCGGAGAGGTCTGGCGGAGATGATGGAATGCTCCGATGATCGAAAGATTGATCGGGATAGCCGGAATCAACGAAACACAGCGATGGGGCGATTTGGGGGAAACCTAAAATTAAACGGAATAAAAGAGCTAATCAACTACCTGGGTGGAGCGGAAGACTGTGCTGGAGTGTGGCTAACTCCTGGTCGTAGCCTCGAAGGGCGTCAAGGCCTGAGGCTCGATGCTCGACGCTGGTGGCGGAGCAGCGGCGGCGAAGAACGCCGGATCGATGGTCGGGACACCCTCACCTCACTGCAACAGGGTCAAACGCGAGCTGTCACCTCGGGCTTTGCTCTGGAGGTCACGGGAATAAGGATGGCGATCCAAAGATGGGGCGCGGAGGCGGCGGAGATCGGGATATATATGGTGACAGGGGCGATTAGGGTTGAGGGGCGACGGCTAAGGAAGGCGTTGATTTCATGGCGAAAGATCCGGCGAGGGAGATGGATGATCGGCGAAGAATCCGGGCATGGGGTTTGCGTGGGTGATAGCCTGGAGACGCGTGGAAAATTCGGCGAAGGTGGGGCGGCGCGCATCTTCCAGAAAAGGAAGGAGTCCGCGGGGGAGTTGACCGGGGTCAACAATCCCCCGTGGACCAATCAGAAGCTGCCACGTGTATTCGATTTTTGTTTATTTATTTTAGGGTAGAAATAGGCCGAATTAAAGAAAACTCAAAACATGAAATATTTTTCTTTTATTTTTTCTATTTTTTTTGGTGATTTTTAATTAATTTTTGAAAATAAAAATAGGGTAGCTATGTATATAGGTATATGTACACTATATGGATTTTTATTTTTGATTTTTTTTGTTATTTTTATGTATTTTTATGCTCATTTTGTATTTTATTTATTTACATCATAAAGTATGGAATAAAATGATATTTTTATTTTATTTTAATTATTTATACACAAGGGTGAAATAAATAGTTGTATATATTTATATACATGGTATTTATACAATGTATTTTTGTATTTTTAATTTTGTAATTTTTATTTGATTTTTGTTTTGTTTCTTGTTATTTTATGTATTTACAATATGTAACATAGAATATTTACAAAAAGTTTAGAAAATACTTTTATTTATCTATAGGGTTAAATAAATACAGGATGATGGTCTACACATGGTGAAAGGGCATTTTTGAATTTTTGATTTTTAAATAAAATATACACAATATGTACAAGCATATTTTTGGGTGAGGAAAATATATAGTTTTATTTATTTGCAAATATACATATGTGAGCCCCTATCTCCCTCTACTTTGGCTTTTATGCGGTCAGGCCCATGCTGAGCCCTCCCTTGGGTTAGGTTGCTCAATATTTATTCTAAATATTTCCCTCTTTTTCTTTTTGCTCTTTATTCTTTTTTTTATTTTTGCACAAAAACATGCTAATTATAGGTTTTTACACAATGCATGCTTTTGGTAATTATTTGTATTTACATATATCTACATGTATTTGCAAAGGTTTTTGTAGCTAAAATAGAAGAATAAAGAGTGATGAATGGGTATTCATCACCCCCCTATGCTTAACTTTGCTAGTCCCTTAGCAAACACTTATTTGAAAAAGAAGTGAAAAAGAAAGAAAAAGAAAAAGAAAAAGAGGATGTACATGGATCAAGGTTGACTTATTAAATTTTCCTTCATTAAATTGAAATATGGAGCTCGATCAGATCTTTGGATTATTAATGTGTCGGAACCTTATTTGGACTTAAGCTTAAAACTCAACAGCCTCCAAGTTCCACCAATCTATGGGCAAGACTTCTCAATAAACCAGATCAGAACAAGTCTACATACACAAACTCTGATGACCATGAATCTTTCCTTGCGGTGTAGGTGATATGTGGCTCCCCACCTCAGAAGTAACAAAGAAACAACCTCCCTCAACCTGGTAACTCTAATGCCTCAGTCTAGCAACTCTTTCCTCGAGAAGCGGGGTATTCCCTTCTAAGTTCAAGTGCAGCCGGCTCAAGGAGAGGGGGTAGAAGTATAGAGTTTTGGAAGCTTAGCCAGTGTAGCTAAGTCTCCCGCTGCAAGCTTCATGAGATGTAACATGGATACCATAAGCTTTTGCTTTATACTCCGGTGGGGTTATTAAATTTTCAATCCGACCCACCACTTTTTTGGAGTTCTTTTTGCATTTTTGCATTTTTTTTTTCAAGAACTTCTGTACAACATATCTACATGGTGCAGCATATAAGAAATTTCCCCTTGAGCCAGTAGACTATCCCTCTTTTGAAGCTTTATTGCAACCCACAGCTTCTGTCTTTAGCTTTCAACACCACTAGACCAAGTTGAGGTGCACTTCCTTCACTATAAGAAGAAGAGAGGTTCCGCCTAGAAGTACTACCCTCATATGCTACCCCAAGCCAAAGGAAACTACCTCCTCACCACCTCATCCGTGGAGAGCCATGTGTAAAGTGCAGGTGCAAGTGAAGCCATTGTCTCTGAGAGTCATGCGTGTGTTGTTAAGTGCTCTACTTAGGCTCATCAAGATGACATATGCTCATAGCCTAGTGGACTCAAAGAATTAAGCCCTTATGGACCTGAAAAGCCTTAACCCTAAGTCCTACAAGGTTCCTCTTGAAGTTAAGTGGATTAAGATCTTATTCAAGCTCCATTTCTCAATTTAATTCCAGGCTTAGTTTAAATGTCAACTCTCATCCAGGAAAAACTATATACATATATGTACACAAGATGCTATTTACAAAATTTTTTACAATCATGCAAAATTTTTGAAAAAAATGTTTTGAAATCATGAATGATGCATGAGGTGCAAGTTTTGCAAAATGATATTCACAATCTTTTACACAAGATTTTTGCAAACTTTTGATTTTCAAAACGTTTTGGAAAAATTTTGTACTATATACATAATTTTGATACAAAATATTTACACAAGCTTTACACAAAAGATTTTTGAAATCATTTTTACAAAAATACTTTATACACTAGCTATGTCTGTGCAAGAATAAAAGAGGTTTATGTACATGATTTTTAGCCATTTTATTTATTAACACACTCACACTAAGTACGAGTTATGGCTAAAGTATATATGAAATATATACACACCCCCCTATACTTAGCTCGAACGATGTCCTCAGAGTGATCAAGAGCGATGAAGAAGACATAACTCGTGCTTAGTAAAAGGGAAGTGAAAAGGAATGGCTAAGTACAGGAACGAATAAATGAATAGAATGAGAGGAACTCGGTGGTCTCCCCCTATACTTAGGATTGACTAATCCTAAGTATAGCAAGCTGTACATGAAGGGAAAGCCGAGTGGAGAATATACAGAATCTGTCCCCCCTATACTTAGGGTAAAATATCCCTAAGTATAGGCAGCATAAACAGGAGCAGAAAGAATGAAAAGAATACTCGCAGGTCCGACATCCCCCCTATACTTAGGGTAAAGTACACCCTAAGTATAGCATAATCATAAGATGAGAAAAGGGATGTGGGACTAAAGAATAGAATGATATGGACAACTGGATCTATACAGGCGGAGGAACAGTGAAAATCAGGCGTGAGATGCAAAAGATGTGAGTCAAAAGACCACATCTCACGCAAAATGAATAGCGGCAATAATAACGTCCCGCGGCTCATGATCTAGAAATGGTTTGAGCCGCTGGCCGTTCACTCGGAAGGTACTCTCAGAAGATAACTCAGATATATCAATGCTACCGTTATCGTGTACCTTTCTGACCAAATAGGGTCCTTTCCATTTGCTCTGTAGCTTCCCTGGAAATAATCTAAGCCTCGCATCAAACAGCCATACTTTCTGTCCAATCTCAAAATGCTTGTGGCTGATATGAGAATCATGCCACTCTTTGACTTTCTCCTTATAATGTAGGCTATTTGAGAAAGCTGCATCTCTAAGCTCTTCCAAGGCGGCTAACTCTGCCCTCCTCTGGTCTCCTATACCATCTGGATCCATAAGAATATCTGTGACTGCCCAAAGTGACTTGTGCCTCAGCTCAACTGGTAGGTGACAGGGCTTGCCATACACGAGGCGAAAGGGAGATGTGCCCAAAGGTGTCTTGAAAGACGTCCTATATGCCCACAAGACCGAGTCCAAAAGCTGTGACCAATTCTTTCGGTCAGGGCGGACGACTTTCTGCAAAATATTCTTGATCTCCCTATTCGACACCTCAGCTAGACCATTCGTCTGTGGGTGGTAAGGTGTGGCAACACGATGGTCTATACTGAACTCGCTAGCAAGGGCCTTCACCTGGTCGTTGATGAAATGAGACCCCCCATCAGAAATCAGAACTCGTGGGACCCCGAACCGCGTGATGATGTGCTTCTTCAAAAATCTGCAAACTGTCTTCGCATCTGCGGCTCGGGCGGGGATAGCCTCAACCCAACGACTAACATAATCTACGGCCAACAGAATGTACTCAAATCCCTGACTCTTAGGAAATGGACCCATGAAATCGATGCCCCATGCGTCAAAAACCTCACAGAAGTGAATGGGCTGCATCGGCATCATATCACGCTGTCCACAAGTGCCCATCCTCTGACAGTCAGTACACCTCTTCACGAACTCATCAGAGTCCTTGAAGAGTGTAGGCCACCACAAGCCAGATTGAAGCACTTTCTGTGCCGTTCTTCTCCCAGAATGATGTCCTCCTGCCTCAAGCTTGTGGCAGTAAGTGAGGACACTATGATGTTCCTCCTGAGGAATACACCGACGCCAGATGTTATCCCCTCCTTCGTGGTAAAGGATGGGATCTTCCCAGTGGTAGGACTTGGCCTTCGCAAGGAAGGTCTCAAGCTTCTGCCTGGGCCAATCTTCTGGGACTTTCCCAGCAACGAGAAAGTTCACAATATCGGCATACCACGGGAGTGAGGCGATAGCAAGGATCGCCTCATCTGGGAAGGTATCACAAATGGGATTAATCTGTTCAGAATCCTCAGGTTGCTCTAGTCGGGAAAGATGATCCGCCACCACATTCTTGACTCCAGGTTTATCCTTGATCTCAATGTCGAACTCCTGGAGTAGAAGGATCCATCTAGTAAGTCTGGCCTTGGCATCCTTCTTTGACATGAGGTACCTGATGGCGGTGTGGTCAGTATACAAAGTCACTCTAGATCCAATGATATATGATCTGAATTTATCTAGGGCAAACACTACTGCTAGCATCTCCTTCTCTGTGACCGTATAATTCCGCTGGGCGGAATCCAATGTGCGGCTAGCATAGTGTATGGCAAATGGCACTCCATCCCTCCTCTGTCCTAGCACTGCCCCTACGGCAAAGTCGGAGGCGTCCGTCATGATCTCGAATGGGAGAGACCAATCAGGCGGCTGAAGGACAGGAGCCCCAATAACACATTGCTGGAGAGTTTCAAAGGACGAAAGACACTTGTCATCGACAAGGAACTCGGTGTCTTTCGTCAAGAGGTCAGTCAACGGTCGGGCAATCTTGCTGAAATCATGAATGAATCTCCTATAAAAACCAACGTGCCCCAGAAATGACCGTAACTGCTTCAGATTGGACGGCGGTGTGAGTTTCCTAATGACATCGACCTTGGCCGGATCAACCTCCATGCCTCTGTTGGAGATGATGTGGCCAAGCACCGTCCCTTGAGTCACCATGAAGTGACTCTTCTCCCAAGACAGAACCAAGCGGGTAGCAATACATCGCTGGAGCACTCGGTCTAGGCAGTCAAGACAGGAATCGAATCCGTCGCCGTAAACCGAGAAGTCGTCCATGAAGACCTCCAAACACTCCCCTACCATGTCCGAAAATATCGACAGCATGCATCTCTGAAAAGTCGCAGGGGCGTTACATAGCCCAAATGGCATGCGTCGAAAAGCGTATGTACCGAAGGGACAGGTAAAGGTGGTCTTCTCCTGATCCTCAGGAGCGATGGCCACCTGGTTGTAGCCCGAGTACCCATCTAGGAAGCAATAATGGCTCTTCCCTGCCAGTCTCTCTATGATCTGATCAATAAAAGGCAGGGGGAAATGGTCCTTCTTGGTGGCCTGGTTGAGTTTTCTGTAGTCAACACAGACCCGCCAAGAGGTGGGTACTCGTGTAGCAATCTCCTCTCCCGACTCACTGATCACAGTCGTGATGCCCGTCTTCTTGGGCACCACATGCAAGGGGCTAACCCACTTGGAGTCGGAAATGGGATAAATAAAATCTGCACTCCACCATTTTGATATTTCCTTCATAACAACCTCTCTTAGGTTGGGGTTCAGTCGCCGCTGGAACTCACGCGACGGCTTTGCCCCTTCCTCGAGATAGATATGGTGGGAGCACAACGAGGGACTAATCCCATGGAGATCTGCTACGCTCCATCCAATTGCCTTGCGGTTCTTTTCAAGAACCTCCATCAGACGGGATTCTTGCTCTCCAGTCAGATCGGCAGAGATGATGACTGGGTACATCTCAGACTCTCCCGCAAGGAATCGATACTTCAGCGAAGTAGGGAGCGGCTTTAGCTCTGGACAGCTGGGTGCTGGCAAATCTGGTTTCTGAAGAAGATGTGTGTATGTGGACAATTCTGCCAAATCTACCTGGGAAAATGATAACGAACTCTCACAAACTGGATCTGGAGAAGGCGGGTCCTCTGCATTGTCTCTGATCTGTTCTGCCTCTACCTCCTCCTCATCTATAGGCTCAGGTGGATCCAGATCTGGCATCTGATCATCACAATCTGCCCAATCAGATTCTGAATCCGAGGGATCTATATCAGACTCAGTGGCATCAGTACCACCGGAGAACAAGGTGGCATCAGCACCACCATCACAAAACACTGTGCTGCGATCGAGAACCGGCTCTGCTGCCGCAATGGTATCCTGTACCAGGTCTGTGCTCTCCAGACTCTCCTCTGCTATCATCTCTGCATCAGCTGTATCTGAGTATGAGAGGATGGTCTGTGCTGCAGGATCTGCCCAAATTGCCTCATCATCTGTGATCACAAAATCACAGTCCTGGTGGATGTCTGGCTCTGCGTCTGTCAGCTGCTCTGAATCTGTATTGCCATGTGAGCGGGATCTATCTCTGGTTCTGTGGTCTTTAACCGTCTCTATTTGTATACTCTCGCCCTGGACGCGAAAGAATACCTTCCCACGGTCATGGTCAGTCACTGCCTTGGCTGTGGCCAAGAACGGGCGACCGAGGATGATGGGGGAATCAGTCAACGAGTCAGGGGTCTCCATGTCCAGTACGACAAAATCCACGGGGAATTGCAAACCCTGAATCGTGACGACAACGTCTCGCAACAACCCCTTTGGCCTCTTGACAGACCGATCAGCAAACTGAAGGTATGTCCTGCTCTGTCTAAGAGTGCCCAACTCTAAGTGGTCGAGAAGGGCTGCCGGAAGAAGGTTGATCGACGATCCGCTATCTAAGAGAGTACGGTCGAACCTCTGCTCACTAATCTGACATCTGACATACGGGGCCCCTAAATCTGGCCTCTTAGTCGGCAGATGGTTCTGGATCGCGTAACACGTGGCTTTTGTTAGCACATGAATTTCTGCGGTCTTGTTCCTCTTCTTCCTCCTGACTGTGGTCCTATCTCTTAGGGATCGCTGAAGAAGAGGAATGTGCTGCAAAGCCTCATTGAGGGTCAGCTGAATGTGAAATCGGTCTATCATGCCCTGGCTGAACTCCTCCTGCTCTCTCTTTTTTGGATCTTTTTCTTTTTTCTTCCCCTTCCCCAACTCAAGGGCTCTAGGAAAGGGGATCACAGGGTCCTTCTCAGATGAAGGACTAGGAATAGGCCTAGACGGTTCGATGACCGGATCCTCACAAACATCATACACCATAGTGGGATCAGAAGAAACTAAACCTTTTCCTTTATTCAAATTAGAGTTCTGAGGTAGATTTATGCGAGGAAAGACAACATTTCTATCAGAATAGATGTTGGTGGCCTCAGTACCACCTCTAGCTGGCTCTACATCTAGACGTCTTGCGGCTTCAGTACCGCAGGCTGGCTCGGCTCTGCTGGTGGCGTCAGTACCACCTCCTCGATGTGGTGAAATGGCGGCCTCAGTACCGCCGGTGGAATCAGCATCTCGGGTGGCATCAGTACCACCGTCATCATGATGTGCGGCTTCAGTACCGCTCTCCTCTTCCTCACCTGGCGCTCTAGATGATTCCTCGTGTTGTCGCTCAGATGAGGCGCCTCCTGCTGGTCTTCTACCGCTCCTAAGTGTGACAAAATCAGCATCAAATAGATCCGACGAGATAACATCAAATGAGTCACTAGAAGTGGTAGGCTCAGTGTGAACTACCTGCTCAGATTTCCTCTTCAAGTTATTCGGGTTAGGCTCGATCTGTGCAGGGATGGCGGCCTTCCCTCTCATCAGGTCCCGCATCTCCTGGCGGAACTCGTCCATCTCCCGTCTAAATGTAGCCTGCTGCTCTGTGAAGATGCGGGCTAGATCATCCATGGCGGGGCTCTCATGGGAGCCCGACGGGTTGCCTCTCTGGTAATGAGGCTGCTGGACCTGGTGTTGCTGCGGCTGAGAGGGGTAAGAGGAAGGATGCTGCTGCTGGTGAGCCTGCTGCTCACGTCTCCAATTCTGTCCCTGCTGCTGGTAGGGACGAGGTACGAAGGATGATGGCTGGTGTGGCTGGTATGCTGGGGGCTGCTGGTGATCTCTCTGTTGGGAGTACTGCCCTCCCTGACCGGCTGGCTGTTGTTGGGACTGGTTACCCCCATTCCCCCACCTGAATCCGGGATGGTCTCGTCGGATTCCAGGTTGAGGACGGTCATACCAAATCCCGTTGACATCCATCAACGGCTCAGCATCGAAGGAGTCTGGCGGTAGTGCTGCCAGAGGTTGATCCGGCTGATATACCACCATCTGTAAGTCTGGAGATGGTGGTGACTGGTAAGAGGGCTGCTGCTGCTGGTACGGCTCCGCCTGTACAAGGTGAACTTGTCTAGGCTGCTGCAAGGAGCTGGAGCGCTGGGACGAGCTGCGGCTGCCGCCGGAATCGCCTCGCGACAGAAGACGGGGCTGAGGAGCCGTCTGTGCCTCCTGAAGACACAAGGCTGGGTTTCATGTCGCTCAGAGTTTGTGCCATTTGCTCCATCTGAGTTATGCCCTGGCACTGCTTCTTTTCTATTATTTCCATGCGGTCCAACTTCTCGCTGATAATCCCCATGTCCGCAGCGGCCGACTCTGCCTGTGCGGCTGCAACTGTGGACGAACTGGATGGACCTGCATCAACCCGTGCTATCCGCTGATACTGCACGGGTCCTGGCGGCTGCTGAGATCTCTGTGTGTACAACCGAGTCTGGGACATCACCATGTAATTTTCTGCCATCTCTTCGTAGATGGACCAGACTTGGTTGTGGTCCTTGGCAAAGTAGGACCCGCCGCAAGAAGCATTCACCAGACCCTGAAGCTCTGGTGTCATCCCACTAAAGAAGCTTTGAACTAGGTTCGGCTTCGAAATGTCGTGGTGTGGGCATCTATCCAGAAGCTCTCTGAACCTCTCCCATGCCTCGTGAAATTGCTCGTTAGGGAGCATGGAGAAGTTGTTGATCAGGGCCCTTGCTGCATTCGTCCGCCCGAGTGGATAGTACTTGTTCAAGTACTCGGTGCGGAGCTGCTCCCAGGTGTAAACAAACTTCCCTAAATGTTTCAGCCAGGCGGCTGCTCTATCTGCCAGTGAAAAAGGGAAGGCCATCATCCGAATCGTATCTTGGTCCACACGACGGTCGTGGACAGTGCTACAGATCATCAAAAACTCCTGGAGATGGAGGTGGGGTTCCTCAGTGGCGAGTCCGTGAAAATGAGGAAGCATCTGCAGGGTGTTCGGAGGGAACTTGAAATCCCCCACGATAGCAGGTATCACCACCCACTGGTGCATCAGTGTAGATCCGGGGTTGTGTAGCTCCCGCATCGGTCTTGCTGCGGCGGCGGCTGCCGCTGCTGCGGCAGCTGCTGCTGCGGCTGCTGCTGCGGCTGCTGCCTCTGCATCAGCGTCAGGAATGTCCTCCGGCTCGCTCGGCTCGTCTCGCTCTCTTCGGAGTCGCTCCATCTCCCTTCTCATCTCGATCATAAAAGCCCCTTGATCGCGTAACTGCTGCTGAACCGTCTCTAATGACGCGATCAGGGTGGAGTTAATCGCTCCCTGGTCTAAGACAAAATGTTCGGGCTGGCGATCGTCTGAACTGCCGGCTCCGGCCATAGGGACGTCTGCAAAATCAGATGAGCCCAACTCAGGTTCTGTCAAATTAATTCGTCTTTCCTCGGGCTCATGTCTCTCAGTAGCAGAAGAAAGGGGATCGAGGGGGAACAGGGTGGAATCGAACTCGGGCCCGGAGAGCTGGTCTCGACTCTCACGGGCCAACCTAGATGATGGAGTAAATGCCATATCCATAGTTAAACTCTAGGATTTGGTAAACACTATAGACCTCTTTAAAATCTGGCTTTAGGAAGATTTTCCACAAACATTGAGTTCCAACTAACGGAACCTATGGCGGGTTTGCACCAATAACCGCCATTAGTGGTACTCTAAGCTAGGGATCAAAATCTACAAATCAACTATTCCATGTCCACCTATGTCATAAAGATTTAAAAGATGAAGAATTCTATATGGTATCAAATTCAAATACAGATCCATTGATTAGTTTTAAATCTAATTAATTAAGGATAAAAAGAATCTGAAAGTTTTGGTGTTAATCTGAACTTTCTATTCGATCCAAGGAAAGTTGTATCAAATACTTAAATTTGAAAATCGATTATAGAAGAGATGGAAGAAAGGTTTGAAAGGTCAAGGAAGAAATGAAGGGTTGAATCAATGATGACTGACGACCGGCCAAATGACAGAGGTAAAGGTACAGAAAATTAGGTCGTTGCGACCTCTATCACTCAACTAAGTCAATCAAGAAAATGAACCACTCGAAAAATGCGAAAAGTAAAACAAAGCGGTCCTGCTATGAGTTTAACCTGGTATAGCTCCCAGGGTCGAACACAAGGAGCACGGATTGGCCTTACGGCCTACGATGTAGTCAGAACTCCAAGAGAATCCTTTTTTTAGTGGTTTTTATTTGTTTTTGTATTTTTTTTTGGTTTTTTAAATGATGAGAAAATTAAAGAAGGCACACAGATAATGAACTTCAACAATTTATTTAAAGCATTAAAAATCAAGCAAAAATTCAAAGAAAAATGTTTTTATGTGTTTTATAATTTTTTATGTTTTTGGTGAATTTTTGAGATTTTTCTGATGTTTATTTTATTTTATAAAAATCAAACAATGCGAAAAACAGAGGGTACTGTCCAGCAAGGCTTAAGACCCAAAAATAAAATACTCTTGGATCTCAAAAAGCCCTAAAGGTAATTTTCCTATAATCTAGAAAGAATAAGGAAAATTTAGGCACCCTAATTATTGTTTTTGGATTTTTAATTTATTTATTATAATTTTTATGGGTTTTTAGGGGTTTTTCAATTTTTAAGGTTTTTAAGTGATGAAAAATAGCCAAAATGGCCTGGGAAATCACACAACAAGCAAACTACAGTATCTAATTTTTTTAGAATTTTTGGGGGTGATTTTATATTTTTTTGGTATTTTTAAAGTTAGACAGTGACTAAAAAGAGTGTTTTTGAATTTTTAAAAATACTAAATGAAAATAAAAATGTCCTCAAAAATCACAGAAATTACTACACCATGGCAGGAGCCATGTGTCGAAATTTCATTAGATTTGGAGGTGGGTTGATATTTATTCAAAAATGAAGAAGAGGGCACTATGCACAAGGACCAATGTGCAAATACCCGAAGATCTGGGGTCTCTGGTGCAAAATGCCCAGCAAGTCACGCGCGTGGCGCGTGGCTGGGGCACACAGGGACCAATTTGTAATAAAAACCAAGTCTCAGGGGCGTTTGATAACTCGTATCAAAAGCCCAGGGACATGGATGCAAAAACACCACTAAAATCCGCACATGCGCATAAACAAGGCTCACAGGGGTATAATTGCAATTACACAAAAAGATTCATGCATTCATTAACACTCCAGATCTACAGGACAAGATGTGTAAAATGCCCAGATACACACGTGACGAAGCACGTGGTCACTCACACACAGGGGCATACATGCAATTAAAATAAAGCACAAGGTCCAGATTGCAAATAACCCTACGTGAAAAAGTTTCTAAAAATATTTACAGGACTAAAAAGGAAATGAAAAACTAAGAGGGGGCCCTACGATATTTACCCCTTTATTAGCCGACGGTCGGATAGGCGCCACGTGGTGATCGAACGGCTGGGATGGCGGCGCGACTCCTCTCTTCGTCCCTTCGGCTCGATCGACGGTCGAGAGAGGGACACGTGGACGATCGAGTGGCTCTTGTGAATGGAGTCCCTCTCTCTCGGCTCTGACGGTCCTGATGGCTCCTCCGGATGATCGAATGGACGCTGCTCCTCCACAGATGAACGGCTAGGATTAGAACTGGAGCAGAGGGTGCATCGGACGGCTCTGGAAGATGGAGGAAGAACTCGACGCCGGCGAACTTCGCCGACTTCCTGCGTGCGCTCCGGTCCTCCTCAGCTGCTGCAAATGATCCGAACACGCTCCTGGTGCAGCCCCGCAGCTGATGACGATGGCCGATGGCCCAACCGAGCCCTGGAGGGGCTCCGGCGAGGCCTAGCGGCGCGAAGCTCCGGTCTGAACTGTAAAGGAGGCTCAGACACCCCCTTTGGACCTGCAAAGTAGACAAGAAGCTTCGCGGGTCGAGGGCAAAGTGCCTCGACCCGGTTAGGCGGCGTGAAGGTGAAGTGTGAGTCGGAATGGCGAGCTCCGGCGAGGGTGGTCGGTGAAGGAGCTCGGTTCCCAGATCCTGTGCGATCTGGGTTGTGTGGAGGGGTGAAGGAGGTGCGGAGAGGTCTGGCGGAGATGATGGAATGCTCCGATGATCGAAAGATTGATCGGGATAGCCGGAATCAACGAAACACAGCGATGGGGCGATTTGGGGGAAACCTAAAATTAAACGGAATAAAAGAGCTAATCAACTACCTGGGTGGAGCGGAAGACTGTGCTGGAGTGTGGCTAACTCCTGGTCGTAGCCTCGAAGGGCGTCAAGGCCTGAGGCTCGATGCTCGACGCTGGTGGCGGAGCAGCGGCGGCGAAGAACGCCGGATCGATGGTCGGGACACCCTCACCTCACTGCAACAGGGTCAAACGCGAGCTGTCACCTCGGGCTTTGCTCTGGAGGTCACGGGAATAAGGATGGCGATCCAAAGATGGGGCGCGGAGGCGGCGGAGATCGGGATATATATGGTGACAGGGGCGATTAGGGTTGAGGGGCGACGGCTAAGGAAGGCGTTGATTTCATGGCGAAAGATCCGGCGAGGGAGATGGATGATCGGCGAAGAATCCGGGCATGGGGTTTGCGTGGGTGATAGCCTGGAGACGCGTGGAAAATTCGGCGAAGGTGGGGCGGCGCGCATCTTCCAGAAAAGGAAGGAGTCCGCGGGGGAGTTGACCGGGGTCAACAATCCCCCGTGGACCAATCAGAAGCTGCCACGTGTATTCGATTTTTGTTTATTTATTTTAGGGTAGAAATAGGCCGAATTAAAGAAAACTCAAAACATGAAATATTTTTCTTTTATTTTTTCTATTTTTTGGTGATTTTTAATTAATTTTTGAAAATAAAAATAGGGTAGCTATGTATATAGGTATATGTACACTATATGGATTTTTATTTTTGATTTTTTTTTGTTATTTTTATGTATTTTTATGCTCATTTTGTATTTTATTTATTTACATCATAAAGTATGGAATAAAATGATATTTTTATTTTATTTTAATTATTTATACACAAGGGTGAAATAAATAGTTGTATATATTTATATACATGGTATTTATACAATGTATTTTTGTATTTTTAATTTTGTAATTTTTATTTGATTTTTGTTTTGTTTCTTGTTATTTTATGTATTTACAATATGTAACATAGAATATTTACAAAAAGTTTAGAAAATACTTTTATTTATCTATAGGGTTAAATAAATACAGGATGATGGTCTACACATGGTGAAAGGGCATTTTTGAATTTTTGATTTTTAAATAAAATATACACAATATGTACAAGCATATTTTTGGGTGAGGAAAATATATAGTTTTATTTATTTGCAAATATACATATGTGAGCCCCTATCTCCCTCTACTTTGGCTTTTATGCGGTCAGGCCCATGCTGAGCCCTCCCTTGGGTTAGGTTGCTCAATATTTATTCTAAATATTTCCCTCTTTTTCTTTTTGCTCTTTATTCTTTTTTTTATTTTTGCACAAAAACATGCTAATTATAGGTTTTTACACAATGCATGCTTTTGGTAATTATTTGTATTTACATATATCTACATGTACTTGCAAAGGTTTTTGTAGCTAAAATAGAAGAATAAAGAGTGATGAATGGGTATTCATCAATGACCTATAAATTAAGAATGCTGGTCATGGTGACTTTTAACATGACCATGCGAGGGCGCGGTGACCCTCAACTGGGCGGGAGAATAGGAAGCCCAGTTAGGGCAGCGGCCGCTTAATGCGCGGGTCTAGGATCCCAGTCCTTTTCGGTTTTACGCGAGCTCGCAGTGTTTTTACGCCTCGTTGGGATCCAGACTTTAGACCAGTTCCGCTGACCCTGACTTTTAGGATGCCCAGGCGGGGGATCCTGGTTTTACAGCTTTACGTACGAGCTCGGTTGCCCGTACTAGTCGGGCTGTTTTCTCTAGAGCGACTTTTCTAGGGAGTCTCTCTCACCCGTCTCAGTGGCGTAGTTGAAGAATAGACCTATCCCTCTATTGGACCGCGCTTCCAATTAGAGGGCGAGACGGAAGAGCCATTTGTAGGCTTCTTCACCGCTTGAGTTACTTCGCCAACAGACATGGCGATTCTATATCTAGATCATTCATATCTGCATCTACACCATCTGGAGTTATATCTGAAACATTGGAATTAAGAGTTGAGAAGTTACGATCAAAATTAGGGTTAGTAGGAAATGACCATTCTCTCTACCCAATGATTTAAATAAATTAATAGATCCTTCCAATCATAACTTTTCCATTTTCACTCAACAACATGATCTATGAATAGTTATGTGCTTACATTCAGATACTCAGGAATACTCAAGTACTATAAAATATGTCACATATGGGGAATGCCGGGGTATGGGACAAACATTTGAGATGCTTACAAGTAGCCTGAAAAACCTTTTTCATTGCAAAGTAGAAATAAAGTTTAAATTGAGTTGTTCTTGCCTCTCTACTTGCTTTCTTTTGTAAATAATAAATGCCTGTTATTTTTATAAGTTTTTGGGAGGTACCAGCAACCGCTGACGCCTTTCTTTTCTAACATGTTTGGCAGGCAAACAGCCTGCAGCTCAGTAGCTATCCATGCGTCCTGGAGACAGAGTTTATACTCGACGGTATGAATTACTTTGTCTCAGTTTTGGTCCAGATAATAATGTAAATGCTATCTCTTTTGTATCACACTTGGGATATATGTTGTAACATGGAAGATGCTTGTACATGTTGTAAAGGGATATGAATATTAATGAAAAGAAATTTTGGTGCCATATTGTCTCTTTTACTTGTGGTCATGTATTGAGAATGAATGTCATAGTTGCGAAAAAAAAAATTTTCCCTGTATTTTGTGACTTGTGCGATTAAACATGAATGATATCTTGCGAATTGCGCGTAAACGGGTACCCGGATCCTGAGGGGTTCACAGTTTGGTATCAGAGCAGTGGTACCCCGATACGCACATTCGCGATATTACAATTCCGATCGCATTAAGATCTCGAATAGCGACAGTCTACCGACTTGTCGTGAGTTCGAGAAGGGAAATATGACATTCATATTCAATAACCACAGATGTCACCAATTTCATTAATTTTCATCTTATATCCCAAGAAGAGAAAAGCATTTATGATAAATATCTGTCTAGGGCATCCTTATGACTAATTATGGTTCTCATGCAGAGCCATGGCATCTCGACCAGGTCAGGATACTTCTGATCAGCTGGCACGCATACTGAGCGCACTTACCGATCTTCAGCAGCAGCAGGCTGCTATGAGAGGTCAGCAGGAGCAGATATTGGCCCAGCAGACTGAGATTGCCGATAGGCAGACGGACATGGAGATGAGGTTTGAGGACCTGTCAGATTTCACGTACTATCCATCCCAGGATGGGATACGACAGGACCAGCACCAGTCCGTTGAGGTGGAGCAGCCTCATCCTGATGACCCACTAGAGGACATTCCAGAGCATGGAGCTGAGGAGGATGTAGACTTAGACAGGGAGCAGGACTCTGTTCACTTTGCTGACGAGGATACACACGAGTTTGCAGCCATTCACAGGCACCAGTCAGTCTTCACTTCTTATCAGCGGGCCAAAATACCCTTGTTCGAGGGTACAGGTCCACCAGATGACGCTGAGCAGTGGCTGATGAGAGTAATGAAAGTGCTCAGGGCGATTAATGCGCCACGAAACACGTGGCTATCTTTCATAGAGTATTCACTGATAGACTTCGCCGAGCGATGGTGGGAGGCCGTAGTGTCCGAGCTAGGCCGAGAGCCTACTTGGAACGATTTTGTGACGAGGTTCAGAGCCCACTTCTTTTCTGCGAAGTGGAAGGAGTCCCAGCGCCGACTGTTTGCCGAGCTTCGTCAGGGACAGATGACCGCCAGAGATTATTTCATCCGATACACAGAGCTGTCACGACACACACGAGCAGCTGGCGCATTTCCAGAGGAGAATCTGGAGAAGTTCATTGGCGGCATGCGAGAGGAGGTGCAGGAGAAGCTGGCTGGACTGCATATCACTTCTATCTCCGAGGCTACCGATGCTGCGGAGAAGTTCGAGGACATCAGAGGGAGACGTTACGGGAGCTCGTCTGGAGCACCGCCTAGACCGCGGCGATATTTTGGGCCGATACGTCGACCGTTTCAGCAGCAGAGGTCAGCCAGACGGTTCCGACCTACAGGTTCGACATTCTCTGGCAGTGCTCGCTCTTCTCCATCGACTACTCTAGGAGGAGCACTTGCCGGACGAGGTACAGAGTCCGCTCGACCATCTGGGTCGCAGCGAGCAGATAGACCACCTGCAGGACCAGCTCGGAGCACGGACACAGCTACTCCCTCTACTCGACCAGTCCGGTGCTACCGATGTCACGAGTGGGGACATTACCGTGCACAGTGCCCACAGGCTTCTGGCGAGCCTCAGCCACAGCCTTCTCAGCCACAGCCTCAGACACAGCGTTCAGGGAGTTTCCGTGGCAGGAACTCCAACTTTAGGCGACAGCAGCCGAGACAGATGCAGAGTGTGTCGGGATCCAGTGCCGCACCAGCCAGACAGGGGCAGATACACGCAGTTACTGAGGAGCAGGCACGCTCAGCCGCTACTGTAGTGAAAGGTATGGTCTCAGTCTTGGGCCGACCTTTCCATGTTTTATTTGATTCCGGCGCGACACACTCTTTCCTTGCTTCGAGGTTGCTTGTTTCTTTAGATAGAGTTGCAGAGACGCTATCGTCTCCATATCACATCCGAGGGCTAGGTGGCCAGTTATTTGTCATATCTCTGATAGTCAGGCACTTACCCGTACTGATTGGCGGTTACGAGATGATCGCAGACTGTCTACTCCTACAACTTGATGAGTTCGACTTGATTTTAGGCATGGATTGGCTATCCACTCATCATGCACTTGTCGATTGCTTTAGGAAGACGGTTGTCTTCAGGATTCCAGATCTACCCGAGTTCAATTTTGAGGGTACTACACATGACTCCACCATGGAGTACATTTCAGTATTGCGAGCCCAGCGACTTGTTGATCAAGGTTGCGATTCATATCTTGCTTTTGTTCGGGAGGTGTCTGATCAGGAGCCGATGATACAGGACATCCGAGTAGTCTCAGAATACCCGGACGTATTTCCTGATGAGCTACCAGGGCTACCTCCTGAGAGGGAGATTGAGTTCGAGATCACATTGTTGCCAAATACACAGCCGATCTCGATGGCACCATATCGCATGGCACCAGCCGAGTTGAGGCAGCTGATAAGGAACGCATGGCACCATATGGTGCCATGCAGTGGAATATGGTGCCAGCCGAGTGGAACGCATGGAGCTGATAAGCCAAAATACCCCATGTTCCACGAACGCACCAAACATGTGGAAATTGACTATCATTATACTAGAGATCTGATACAAATAGGGCTGCTTCAAACTTAGAGCGTATCATCGGCAGATCAGACTTCAGACATGCTTACCAAGCCACTTGCTCGCATACAGTTTGAAAAATGTTATAACAAGCTGAAGGGCTAATTGTGTAACCCTAACCCTAAGGTTAGAGTAGTCTAATTGTGTAAACCCTAACCCTAGAGCACTCTGTATATACATAGGCCTAGGGGACTTTATTCAAAATAACAATAAAAGAAATCCTAATTTCTACTTTCTATCCCCCTATCATGTTGCCTCCGGAATGGCATTGCCACTACCGTCCAAGTTCAACATGCAGCATATCCTGCATCAGCACCACCATTACCATCCAAGTTCAGCACGCATCATGTCCTACATCAGCAGCACCACTGCCTGGAGGGCATCACCACCGTCGTCCAAGTTCTTGGTTGAAAAAAACATCCCCGATTCACACCAGATCAACATACAACTTCAAACACATCTGCATATATTTGAGAACCCAAGATCTGCAATCATCGATGCCCATCGAGGTTCGCACTTAGATTCACTATTATGCTAAGACTGAAGAACATGAGTTCTATACCACCTGAACTTCATCACCTTCGATCATCATGTTCAAGCCATTTTGTAGCAGTGTGGCACGTCCAACATTAACACCAACACCGTCGTCTTCTTCAGGGTGAGCAGAGGAAGGAGGAGCCCTCCTCTGCTCCGATCGTCCGTCGAGCACTGACCGGAGCACCCTTATCCGCCACCTGTGCCTAGAACCATGCCTTATTCCTCTTCTGAACTCTAAAGAACACGTGCTAATCCCAGACTTTACAGATCCAAGCCATGTCTTTAATGGATGCTTGATTGATTTTGATAATTATGTCCCTCTTAATTACACCGTAGTACGAATAATTCATGGTTTAGGTTCACTCATTGACGGTTAAATTAATGAAAAGGCAAAAAATGACAAACATTGCAAGAAGTTAGGAGCACAACTGATATTTCAAAAAATAAAGAGGTATAAAAAAATAAATAACATAGTTAGTTAAATAATGTCATTCGATCACACGATTTCATAAGCAAAAGTTCACATCATAGATGATGGAAGACGCAGCATGCAAGTCCCAAAACCACGAACTTGAGAGACACATAATTTTCCTACGAAATGAAAGCACACGCAATAAACTGACGCCATACGAAGTAACAAGCAAGCACCATAAGTATCATCAAACTATGGATTAAAAACGATACAAACTAATACACGGACATATGTTGAAGGGCAAATGTACCTTCATCTGCATATGCATTAGCGTGTCCAATATAGAGCATTCACGAAGATAACTACGCAGTTGCTTTACTTCCTATACATCATCAACTCTTCAGGCACATTCTTTTACATTTCCCCACATAATGTTTAGCGCGCAGATAATACTTTTCGCATTGCTGGTCAACAAACTGGAAATAAGCATACCTCCAATTCCTCTTGAGAATCAATGTACCCATATAAGTCCAGAATCCCATAATAAAGCCGAGCACAATGCTGAGACAAAGCCACACGAAGTAATGATCGTGATCCTTTTCAGTTTGCATGCTGTAGCCGTTGATTGGGGGAGAGAGATCACTTTGGCAGACTTGTAGAGGTTTTCCACAAAGATCCAAGTTGCCCATATAAGAAGAATTTGTAAAGCGATCGAACTGCCCTCCGGATGGTATTCTTCCTGATAGATTGTTATAAGACACATTGAATGTGCTCAAAAATGTCAATCCTGCCAGTGTATTCGGGATCCCTCCAGAGATGTTATTTCTTGACAAGTCAAGAGACTCCAATTGAGACAACTTTGCAAAGGTCTCGGGGATGCGCCCACTAAAATAATTATGAGATAGGTTTAAATTTCTTAAGTAGGCAAGTTTTCCAACCTCGTCAGGTATGTCTCCTAACAATTTATTTCCAGAGAGATCGATGCTTGTATATAGCTTGAGTACGCTCTCGGGCACCATCTGATCATGCCCTTTGGTTGTTACCACGATGCTCTCTTTATAGTACCCTCCACTATAATAGCCAAGTATTACATCTCCAGATAGTGGAATCTTCATGGCACTGAAGTTGCCAACAGTAGGAGGGATTGGTCCCGTAAAGCTATTGTCCGCGAGATCGAAAACTTGTAGGCGGGTCATGTTGGATAATTCCATAGGAATCGAACCATAAAATGAATTTGACCTTAAACGAAGAACCTTCAAGTACGACATGCGGTTCGAAATCCAATTCGGAAATTCCCCTGAGAAATTGTTCTCGCCGAGATCAAGAAGTTGCATTTGTTTGCAGTTCCCCAACCATGCTGGAAGAGTGCCACGGAGGCTGTTATTGTTTAAATGTAGTGATCGGATGAAACACATCTGATCTGCAATACACGAGGGAAGTCGCCCAGAAAGACGATTATAAGACAAATCTATATATCCCAGCCTTTGGGCTTTGCAAAAAGATGGAGGGATATTGCCTGTTAAGTTATTCCTTGAAAGAGACAATACCGACATGCTTGACATACTGGCGATATTTATGGGCCCTGAAAATAAGTTGCTTGATAATAGTAGCTGATCTGAAATATGGGGAAGACTTGACAGGGAACCTTCTAACATGTTGGAATGAAGAATGAGACTTTCCATTCCGGATGAGCCTGTACCAACAGGAACGACGCCCCTTAACTTATTCATAGACAAGTCCATAATAGTAAAATGTGAAGATCTAGAAAAGTTCCAGATCCATTGTGGGAGAACATCTGATATACCACAATTTGACATATTTAGTTCCCGGATTTTGTTTTGCGTTTGAAGCCATAGAGGGAAATCAAGTCCCACTTTGCAAGACCCCAATCCCAACTTCTCGAGGTGAAAAGGCGGAATCCAACGAGGAGACAACGTAAAATGTATCGAATTTGAAGACAACTCCATAGTAGTCAAATTGCTGAGATGGACGAAATGTTCTTCAGTCAAGTTTCCTCGTAAGGAATTGCTGCTCAAGTCTAAATATTGCAGAGATTTGAGCTCCCATAGTGACGAAGGTAAAGGTCCGCTCAAGTTATTTTCAGAGAGATCTAACGATTCCAGAGAGTGCAACCCACCAATGGATTGAGGAATGAGGCCTGTCAGCTTATTGGCAGAGAGATCTAAATCTTTAAGAGATTGCAACCCACCAACGGATCGAGGAATAAATCCCGTCAAGTTATTAGTATTGAGATCTAAATATTCCAGAAACTTCAATCTACCAATGGATGAAGGAATGGGGCCCATCAAGTTATTGTCAGAGAGATCTAAATATTCCAGAGACTGCAACCCACCGATAGATTGAGGAATGGAGCCCGTCAAGTTGTGGTTCTTACCAAGAGACAATTTTTTTAAAGATGCCATTGAACCAATAGACTCGGGCAAGGAACCCCACAAAATATTATTTTCCAAGATGACAATTTCAAGGCTTTTATACTCTCCCAACCAGCCTGGAAGTTGTCCAAAGAATAAATCGTATCGGAGATCCAAATGCACTAGGTCGAGACGGCGGTTACACTCCATAAAGAATTTACTCAATTTTCTATCTTTGAGCCCAGACCAACTCCGTAAAATTAATGACTTCAAGTTGCAAAGTTTTTGCAGTGAAGCCACTTGGACAGACATCAAACCCTAAATAATGAAAATCGAGATGAAGGTATTCAAGGCTCGTTATGTTGAACAACCAGCAAGGATTCACGAATTGGTCACCCTTGAGCATAAGTTTTAGTAGCCGTGTGAACTTGACGTGTTGGACATGTAACGGGGTATAATTGTTGCTATAAGTAGATAATAGATACAGAGTCTCCAGAAATGGAAGCATATTTAGCACCTCGAGCAAGTTATTTGCCGTAGTGAGATTCATGTCACTCATGTCCAGGTACCGCAATTGACGCAATTGAGAAAGCCATTCACCGTTACTCTCTACTTTGTACATACGAGATAAATCGAGAACCTGGAGACTGGAGAGGTTCCCAAGGTGCTGAGGTACGACTCCAGAAAAATTCGCCAAGGAGAGATTGAGATACGTCAACATCTCAAGGGAGCCCAAGAAATGGGGAATAGGGCTTCCTTCAAAGTCGTTCCCACTCAAGTCTAGGCGTTGCAAAGACTTCAACTCAACCAAAGATGAACTAATCTGACCTCTCAATGAAGGACTAACATAAACAGGTAATTTCTCAATAGTTTTACCTCGAAGGTTGAGCTCGACAACATGACCGGTGTGATTATCGCATCCGATGCCATTCCACATGCAACAATCTTCTTTTCCCCACGAGGATATCATGTTGGCCTCTGAGAAGCCATCCTTGAATTGGAGGAGAGCTTCCCTCTCTTGAGCTTTACACAGCACCGCATGGCCATCACATGTTGATATCATAAGCATAAGGTGGAGGAAGAAGAAGAACCCAAGTGGTATATGGATTGCAACTACTTGAGTGGATTGGAGAAGTCCCATGAATAGCAACCAGGTGAAGATGAGATGTTGGTAGGCTCTTTTTGTGATCTGCTCAAGGACGTTGGAGACATGCCTCCTCGTTGTATATAACCATGAAAAGTCAACCGTTTAGTTAAGATGTCTTTGTCTCCTTAATGACTATAGTTATGACGAAAACGAGTTGACCCTTTCCATAGTGATAGATCATATCAAACTTGAGTAGATTCAAATGATCTGCATATACGAAGAACATATAAACGTCGGGACGTATGTTGCTCGGATACGGAAAAGAATGTAAATATTATCACAGCATTATCCTATTTTAAGTTGGAATGTGATACGAATTTTCTACAAATATATAGAGAAAGCAGAATATCCTTAAAATATTGATATGGATTTTTATGGTCCATAGATATATTATCCATCATTGTCTGTATCTCATCACTAACTGAATGGCTTCGTAGAAAAAATATAATTCATTTTTTCTTGTAAGTCAATACGGCATGAGTCACATCGCTGATTACGATAAGCATTAATGTCTTGTGCGTGAGACAAACAAATCTTATTTACATTAAATTTTTAAAAAACTTAAAAAGGATATATCTTTTTGATCTTTTTTGATAGGAGCGTAGGAAAAGAATGTAAATATTATCACAGCATTTTTTTACCCTCCTGCTGGAGATGGATAGAGCGGATTTCAATCTCAGAAACTTTAGACATTTGAATAATACCATCATCGCAGTTGCCTCTGCCATCGTGGATTATTGGTCCAAATCCAATATATACTAAGGCAATTATACCAAAGAATGACTTTCTAATTAAAGGCATTCGATACAATTAGATGACACTGTAAGGAAAACAAGTTATGGCTACAGTATTATACACACGGATATGGAGTTTGTGGTACAGAATTGGGCTCTGACCACAACACGTCGTGGCCAGTAGTCGTAGTTACAAGTCTCGTCGCGAGAGTTCTCTAACCACGATATGTCATGGTCACTACAAGTGACCACACAATTTGTCGTGACCACACCTCTTGTATGAAGACTTTGGCCATGGATTGTACCTACGAGAAACTAGTGGCCACGGAATTATTGTGACCACAAGTTTTCGTAGCCAAATTTCATGACCACAACTCATTTTTCTTGTAGTGTGGTCGTTCATTTTGGGGGCTCTCAAAGCCTATGGAGGTCCGGCAAAATTCTCCGATTGGATCCAAGCTCTCCTTGGAATCACAAGGACTTCTTTCAAAGTTAATGGCACCGAGTGGACTTCTTGAAGCCGGACAGGGGCACTACAAGAAAAATGAGTTGTGGCCACAGAATGTGGCTACGGAAACCTGTAGCCATTATAATTCCGTGACCACTAGTTTTTCGTAGCTACAATCTGTGGCCAAAGTCTTCATACAAGAGTTGTTGCCACAATATGTTCTGTGGCCACTTGCAGTGGCCACGACATTTTTGTGGTTAGAAAACTCTCGCGACGAGACTTGTAACTACGGCTATTGGTCACGACGTGTCGTGGCCAAAGCTCAATTCCGTGGCCACAATCCCCACATCCGTGGGCATAATTTTGTAGCCACAACTTGTTTTCCTTGTAGTGGGGGTTCAACAATGAGATCATTTTTCACCACTGCTCTTCATCCATTCTTTATCAATTCTTAAGGCCATGTTAGATATATAAATTGACTGATGCGAGGAAGTGTGAGTGATTCTGCAAGAAGGGATTGTCTTCACACTACAAGAAAAATGAGTTGTGGCCATAATATGTGGCTACGGAAACTTATGGCCACGATAATTGTGTGACCACTAGTTTTTCGTAACTACAATTCCGTGGCTAAAGTCTGCAAAGATGTAAATGTCATAATTGTGGCCGTGACAACTTTTGTGGCTACTTGTAGTTGCCATGGCATATTCGTGGTCAATGAACTCTCGCGATGAAACTTGTAGCTACGACTACATGTCACGAAGTATTGTGGTCAGAGCTCAATTCCGTGGCCACAAACCCTACATCCGTGGGCATAGTTCTGTGGCCACTGCTTGTTTTCCTTAAGTGTCAATGATCACAAACATCCTATTTGCAGATGACATGATGATCTTCTTAAAATACGATTCAACGGAGCCAAAGACCATCCTAGCAACTTTAAACATATTCTCTCAGCTTTATGGATTTAAGGTTAACAATTCTAAATCCGAGTTCTTTGGGAAAAATCTATCTTGGATAATTTCCAAAAACGTGGCAAGTTCTCACTACAAGAAAAATGAGTTGTGGCTACAGAATGTGGCTACGAAAACTTGTAGCCACGATAATTCAGTGGCCACTAGTTTCTCGTACCTACAATCCGTGACCAAAGTCTTCATACAAGAGTTGTGGCCACAAAAAGTTTCATGATCTCTTGTAGTGGCCACGGCATATTTGTGGTTAGAGAACTCTCGCGACGAGACCTGTAGCTACGGCTATTGGCCACGACGTTTTGTGACCAGAGCCCAATTCTGTGGCACAAACCCCATATCCGTGGGCATAATTCTGTAGCAACAACTTGTTTTCCTTGTAGTGTCTCTATATCTTATATGGAGTCCCTTTGGCTCACAAAAGATCAACATCTAATGACTAAGGGGAACTTATCGAGAAGTTTGCCATCAAACTGCTAGGTTGGAAGGCAAATATCTTGCCTCTTCCCGTTAGGATTTGTATTCTGAATTCTTCGCTAACTCCTCTAACCACTCATATGCTTTCTTGCTTTAAATCCTCATCCCATATTCTAGCTAAGATCAACAAAATCCGAAGGAAACTCCTTTGGGCAGGAAACATGACTTATGATTTAAAGCCAAGGTGGTTTGGAAAAAATTTGCCACCCCAAAGAAAATGATGTTTGGGGCATTATATTTACAAAACTTCAATAACTCTCTTGTTACAAAATCCTCCATATCCATTATCGACCATAAGAAACCATGGGTTACTGAGATGATTAATGCATGCTATCATCGTGTTCTACAAGACCATGGATGAAAAGTGTGAGCTCAATCTGGAAGAACACATCTAAGGGATCATTGGAGATTCGTTCTATTATAAGCAAAAATCTTGGTGATGGAAATCTCTCATCCCTGTAGCTAGAGGGACAAGCTCCTTGATAAAACCTCCTCTAAAGGAGGATTTCCCTGACGTTTGGATGTTGACCAGAAACAAATACATTTCGATTAAGCAAGGGATATTGTGCTTCTGGGAGGCTAGAAATAATTGGTCCAAAAGGTTATTTGATAGAGCTCCAATTAGGCTATGGGTACAATTGTAGTCGCTTAAATTAAGAATTGAAAATATTGCTTATGTGATTGGGAATATTTATTTTGACTTCAGTTTGTTCCCAACCAGATCATCTTCCACGGCTCTTTTATTAAACAAAACTATTTATAATCTACTTGTTTCATGAGGCCCCGATTAGAATTCCGTAAAAACCTTTGGCCGAATATCTTCTATCCTAGAATTTCTCACTTCTTAGGGCTATTGGCCCTTAACAAACTATATACACAAGACTTATTGTACAAATTGAACGTTTCTTCTGTTAATAGTTGCTGTCTTTGCCATTGTAATGAAGAGAATTACACTCACCTCTTTGAAGAATGTAGAATTACTAAATCTATAATGAAAAGGGCAAGGATTAAACGAACAACATTTCTCCTGTGAGGATTTCTCCAGGTAAAATTTTATACCATTAAATTCAAATCTTTCTTGGCAGCATTTTGCATTGAAGGCGTCGATTTGTGGTTGATCTGGAAATCCAAATGCAGGAATGCACACGATTGTTTACACATCGCAATCAAGAAAATAATTATCAAAGCTTCACAAATTTGCCTTGTGTGTGTTGCCTTGAGCTTATCTTTAGCTGAGAACTAATTAGCCACGCCTTTGAAATCTAATTCATGTTACACTCCTTTGTTCTTTTCTTACGATTAGATATTCGACTCTTTGGAACTATTATTTCAGATCTGAAGACGAAGGATACCAAGAAATGGATCCCTTCGACTACGAAGAGCCCATCCAAGGGTGGGACATGAAAGAAGTTGCCTCTTGCAAGACGATAGGTTGTGGTCCTTTGTTCCCTTCTCTTGGATGGCTCTATGGGATGCTGAGGGATTTTTGATTGACTTACAGAATATTTGGTGTGCCCTCGCCTTTTTTTGGTATCAAATTCAGTTTGGGGATGTCATTGGGCTAAATAATTTTTTTTGTGGTCATGTGACTATTCCTGTGTAGTTGGCCTCATGCTACCTCATTCTGTAACCTTAAACATTTTTCACTATTCTATTGTATGATGAATGAAATCTGTTGATCAATTTTCAAAAAAAACAATAGGGGTTATTTTTGTTAATCCGAATTGGAAGCCAAGAAGTACCCTAGATCGTCCTGGTACATTGTGTAACATCTCAGGCTTAGGTTTACAGGCCGTTATCGAGGAAAACTGACCTTGATAACTTGTTGGGTTCAGATCCAAATGGATCCGTTGACAACCACCCAAAATGCTTAAGCCCAAGTTGTCAAGTAGTACCCCCCCCCCCCCCCCCCCACTTATAAACGACACCCACACTTCGCGAGTTTTAGATGCGGCACTATGTTGGGGGTTGGGGTGTCACAAGTTGTTGTAACACCCCAACCCCAAATAAAGTGTCACATCTAAAACTCACGAAGTGTAGGTGTGATTTATAAGTGATGGGGACTACTACTTGACAACTTGGGCTTAAGCATTTTGGGTGGTTGTCAATGGGTCCATTTGGATCTGAACCCAACAAGTTGTCAGGACCAGTTTTCCTCGATAACAGGTCGGGACCTAAGCTCGGGACATTACACATTGCTCCTTCCAGATTAACCACCATATTAATGCTTGGACCGTGGATATCTACCAATAAGATAAGGAATACGATCATGAATTATGTAGAACGAAAGAAATCCTCCAAGCTCCCCCAAACTTTAAAAACATTTAAAATATAAAGATTTTCAAGGTGAAGGGGCAATTTATGAATAGACGGGGAGCCGTTTGTGTATCAAATAGGCACAAATAGGCATCAATTTGTAGTTGTGATGTTAGGAATTAAGGCATGTCTTGTGCACGGATTTTTCCATGACATAGACACCATAAAAAGAGAGAGAGCCAGGGTGAAAACATTTTGTCAAGAACATGTTGTTCCGCTTGCGACCTAGTCCCCCTGACAAAGGACATCGTAAATGTCTTTGTAATTCATCACACTAATTACATGAAAATAGAGATTTGTCCGGAGTAATTAGGTAAATTCACTTGTTTATATCTCATAATTCACATTCATGCACTTGTAAATAATTTGCATGAATTAGTATATCATTCTATATTCATATTCGCTTGTAAATCTTCACTTAACTTCACCCATTTTTAGTTAATTCACGCCAACTTCAATTGTCATAAAACTAACTCTATTGTGTACAAATTAATAACATTAATAAATAAAATCCTGAAAAAAATATAACTTGTATATATTTGAAATAAACCCAAATCATAATTCAATGACAAAAGGTTGTAAATATTGATATCTTCCACATACAACATCCAATTTACTCTACTCACTTTTGAATTAATGTACATTCAATTATTTACAAATCAAGATCAAATTCAAATGAATCAGAACTCATTTATGAAATTTAAATTTTAGGACCTAACCGTATATCATATGCATTCACTTATTTTTTACTTTTTATTTCATGCATATATTTGACCATGTTTGATTTATTTCATTTTCATTTCTCTAGGTAATCACATGATTTGACAAATTACATAAAATTCAAAATCTAAAAATCAGAAAAAGAAAGAAAAAACAAATTCTGACTTGAACACTTTGACCTAATTCCTATGTATATAATTCACATCATCCACTTATTCTGACATTTTTTTAACTCCTAAAAATCCAAATTGCATCTGTGTCAATTGCACTATTTTGCATCATTTTTTATTTTTTAATACATTATTTATTGACAGAAAACCAAATAAAAATTACAAAACTAAAAAATGATATTTTCTATACATAAAATATCACTAAAAAATGCATATCTTGTACAGTTAAGATCATTTGCATTTGAGTCCTTCATGAACATTGTGGAATGTATTTAGGGCTACATTTTCCTTTTCGGGTATTTTTGCATTTGAGATCATTTAATTTTTTTATTAAATTTTTTATTTACATGCACTAGTCAACAAGTCAATGATACATATGGCTTGCTTTGATTGGGTCGCCTCATCTCCACCTCATCCTCATGGTCAACCCGCACAAGCCCTGATCAACACCGCTTCGTCCTTTAGTACCTCTCTTCGTAGCCGGTGGATCATCCAAGATCCAACGACCACAAACCCAATCCCTCTTCCAACCAAGGTCTAACTAGGGCCATTGGATCTGGGATGATCCAATGGTCCCCAGTTCATCTCCTTCCTCTAGCCTCACCAGCTGAACTCCAGCACCTTCTCTACTATGCATCTGCCTCACCCTAGCCGATATCACCTCCTCCCTGTAACATCGGCACTCCTCAACGGCCTCTCCATTTCCCTAGCTATTTTTATCCTCTTTCTATCATCTTCTTTCCCAGACCAAACCAAAATATATCTCTTATCACATTTAGCGAAGCCAAACATGGAAACCAACCTTCAAACCTCTACAAACCCATCCCTAAATCCCATCACCTCAGCCGTCGATGACTCTCCTCATCCCTCTCCTTATCCTATCTCCGAACACCTCCCCCTTCTCATATTTCTAGGAACCCAACAACCAACAACCATCCTAACTTTCTTTGAAACCCAAACCCGGAATCCATCACTATTCTAACTACCTAAGCCGCTCACCATCGACCAAACCTCTTATCCCCTTATCCTCTTGATGAATCCAAGATTCATCTCCTTTATTATTCCATTAAAATCATTGGTAAAATACATGTAAATATTAGAAATGTACATGGATTTGATAAAATCAGTAATCTGATCCTATCCGATGCTACTAGATTGGTTTCGTTTGGTTCTATCATTCTACTGCATCGGATTAAAATTTTTCAAATCCGTTCAAGTATGGATTGGATCGGATCTTTATAGAAGTTCGATCCGATCCAACTGTTAATACATACACACATATACATATATATACACATATATGCATGTATACAAACAACAAACTTGCATGCATACATATAAATATAAAAACATATAATATCTATATGCATCAATTTCAAATTTCCTATAAGACCATAATCAATGCCATTCATCTCTTTTTTTTCTCGTATCAATCTTGGATGCAAATTCTTTTACCACTACCATTTCTTCTCTCTTAAAAGCGAAATGTTAAATATCTAAAATAATAAAGTATGAATATAACTTGTAAAATTGTAAACTCCATTCAGTTATTCCCCTCTCAGTTCCCTCTCTCTATCTCATTTCACTCTAACGAGAGAGACCCTCTCATACTCCTCTCTCTTTTTGTGCAGGAATAGGAAGCCGCAACCACCTAGAGTAGGGGTCAAAGCCTATCTCAGAGCTCTAAGTCCATTTGAGCTCTAGGCTCCTTCTGTTAGGGTCCTGACCCATTTGATCCATCCTGCTGACGCAAGGATATTCAAGAAACATGTTGAATCCATCATGAGGAAGGAGAAGGCCAGAGGGCTATGATCTTGCCGATCGAAGATCGCCCAAGAGCCGTTCTTGGGGTTGTTCTACAAGACACCCCGATAGCTGTTGGATCGAGAAGAGCATCCCATATTTGATCCGGGCCATCCAAATCAGGTGAAATGGTGCGCACCCAACTATCATTGATCGAGACAAGTGGAGAGCTCGTAGCCCTTGGATCGTGCCTTTTGGGTAAATTTTTAAGTAACATATGTCACTTTTGTATTTAACATTAAGTCGTGTAAATATTTATGGTAGTTTTAAAATTTGTGTGTATGTTGCAAGGTACCTCTGGAATTTTGTTAAATTTGCGATCAAGTCATCGCACCTCATGTGTTGTGTCACGTGAGGCATTATAACTTTTGCACAAAAGCACTCGCAGTGTTTATTTGTTATAGTTTAGTATTTCAATTGAATAATATAGTGTCAAACATTTGAGTATTTAATGAATCCACGATTCGTCGCCTTTATTCTTTTATTTTATCTTTATTTCTTTAGTCAAATACATGTAAATACCCACTAATTTCATGAAATTGTCATTTAAAATGCATTTGTTAAATATGCATTTTAAATAATTTTTATATTCAAATAAAATAATAAAAAACACAAGAAAAAAATAAAATTAAAATAAATAAAAATAAGAATGCATTTATGAAATAAATGCAGACTGACCCTAACCTCGAGATAAGGTCAAAACTTGACCTGATCGATTAGGAACAGAGTAGGGAGAAATAGGGTCAATTAGTAAATTCAAAAAAATCATTGTAAATATTTTTCCCTGTATATTTGTACAAACTTATAAGATTTTATTTGTATATAAATAGACCTCAAATTAAATATTTTTCTAAACAGAAATTGTAAATACAATATTTTGTAAATAATAAAAATAAATTCAAAGTAAATCCATGTATAGAGTAAAAGTATCCACACTCAGAAAGAGTCGTAAAGTGACGATTGAAAGATCAATTATGGCTCCATACAAACTCAAATTGAATCATACTCACTTCCATTATACTCTAAATTAAATTATCTTTAAAATGACTATAGTTTTATAATTTTTAAAGTTACGATTGAAATAAGATCGTGCTCGTGTCCTATTTCCCTTAAAAAAATAAAAAATTAAGCATGTATATTTCTTTTTTCTAACATTTGTTTTGCTGGATAAAATAAAATATATATATATATAAATACATTTTTTAACATCTTCTGCATGTTAAAAAAATAAAAAAATTGAGGGAAGCACTGTGGTCGCTCCCCCTCCTGGACCATCTGTAGACGGCGCCCGCCGCCCTCTCGCACCATCTAAAGACCATCGCGCGCCACTGCCTCAACCGTCGATCACGTCACCTCCTAGCGGTACAGCACCACTGCACACCTGGACCCGCTCGTCTAGCCTTCCAGCACACCATCACCATCTCTTGAAGCTCGAACCCTCATGAGGCTTTCCTTCATCGTGTGTCGCCACCATCGTACGATGCCTGGAGCGTGCCTTCCAGCCGCCGCTCTTCCAACACCGACAGCGCTCGCCGCCCTTCCATCTGTCGACCGTCGACCAGCCGACCACGACAACCACGACCTTCCTCCGCCTGGAGCGGAGCGCGCCTCCAGAACACCACCACCAGCTCCTCCGTACAGGAGCACCAATCGCAACCAGCGCCGCCCGCGTGAGTGTGCGACCCCGCACGCATCTCCATCCAGCCTTCCTCCTTGTCGTCATGCTGTCAACCCCTGATGAATCGACGATTCATCGCCTTTATTCTTTTATTTTAGCTTCATTTCTTTAGTCAAATACATGTAAATACCCACTAATTTCATGAAATTACCATTTTGCATGCGTTTGTTAAATATGCATTTTTAATACTTTTTGTGCTTAAATAAAAGAAAAAGAAAAGAAAAATGAAGGATGTGTTTATGCAATAACTACAGACTGACCTGAACCCCAAGAGAAGGTCAAGACTTGACCTGATCGATGAGGAATAAAGTAGCTGGAGATAGGGTCTTCTGTCAAAAATCCAAAAATAATTTGTACATAAATTCCTTGTATATTTGTATAAAACTTGTACTATTCTATTTGTACATAATTTGACCTCAAATTAATTATATAAGTAAACAAAAGTGTAAATAAAAATGTGTTATAAATAAGAAAAATAATTGTCAAATAAAATAATGTACATATTACAATTAACCACCCTCATAAAAAGCCACAAAGTGATCATTGAAATACCCATTCCTTTTTCATACGAACTCAAATTGAACCAAACTCACTTCCATTATACTCTAAATTAACTTATCTTTTAAATTGCCGTGATTTCATAATTTTTGGAGTTATGCTTAAAAGTCGGTTTTCTAGGGTTTTTTGTGCAGTTTAACCATTATTTATTGTTAATACTTATTTTTATATACATATTTGTAAATATTATTTTTGTTAAAAAAAAGAAAAAAACATAAATAACAAAAGTAAAAAAATGTGTTTTAAAAATTATTTCCTTATGTGTACATGTGTATAAAGTATTATATGTACATAATATTTGTATACAACTAAATTCCTTATATAAAAATTACCAAAAAATAAAATATCTTACATTAATTGATTAATTTAATTTAATTACAAAATTCATATTCAATTATTTGATTTATTGGATTATTTAAATTATTTGATTTAATAACCTACCATGTATATAAGATTTGATTTTATACCTTTAATAGCTACCATTAAGATGGCTAATTAATTTTTGGAAATTATTTACTTAATTTTTTATTTTAATTAATTCCGAAATTCATTTTTAATTAGTTAATTATTTTATTTATTTAATTATTTTATTAATTAACTAATAAAAACTTTCTTCTTTTGTACATTCCTTCCTTTTTTATTTTTCTTCTCTTTTTAATGGGCCCCTCCTCCTTCTTTCATTATTTGATCAATCTTTGGTGGAGAGGAGACCAATCTTTGAGAGTCGTCTTGTTGAAGAAGGGTGCCCAACCTTCGAGTCTTCCGGTGACAACGCGTCGGCCTTCGTTGAGGCCATCACGGCAATTCCCGACCCTGAGGTGAGATCCTTTTTATTTCTTGACGTTTTTCCTAGGTAAATCGTAGTTTGATTTTTTGCCACAATTTCATTAATCTTTAGGTATCTTAAAATCATAAAAAAATCCATCATACTTTGATCTGCCTCCAACATCAAAATTTTCATATCATCTCCCATTCCCTTCATTTCACATTCTACCTCACGCAACCCATCACATCCGATCACACACGGTGGTCAGATCCCCGGATTTATCTTCCATATCGCAAAATCTGTCCAATCACAAATCCTCTTTTGTTTATAAATAAAATAGATTAGAAATATAATAAAAATATAATTGTTGTTTTGACATCTAACGTTTGTTTTGCAGGATCATTTTAAAGATAAAAAATAAAAAGAAAAAATATAATAAAAAATTCTTTTATCATCTCGGTTTGCATAAAGAGTATAAAAAATAAATAAATAAATTATATACATTTTTTCTAACCTTTTCCTGCAGGTTACATAAAAAAACAAAAAAAAATAAAAAAAAAAGAAGCAGGTCGGCGGAGGGTCGTCACCCCGCCGCCCGCACTCGTCACCCCCGTTGTGCCGCCCTCTACGGCCACCGCGCTCGTGGCAGCAGCGCCGCCAGTGCCTTCGTCGCGTGACCTTCACGTCCTCTCGCGCGCAGCCGGCGTTCGACCCCACCGTGCCGCCTCAGTCCAGCGGCCCCGCGCATGGCCCGGTTCTCCCTCCTCACGCTAGGCTGCTGTGAGCGGCCCCTCTACCCCTAGCCATGCTCCACTCGCATTCTGCGCGGCCCTGCTCCTCCAACCGCAAACGCCGATGCCGCCTCTCTTCATAGTTCTGTTGGCTGCAACTCTGCCGCCCGTCCCAGGCATCCCGCCCTCCGCGCGCACGCAGCGCACGGCGGCGCGACCACCATCCGCGCGGTGGCCCGCCGCTCCAGCGCATGGCGCCTCCTGTGTCGCTTGCGGGCCGCATGAAGCCCGTGCCCCTCCACCATCCGACGCCTGCTCCGACCTGGAACCTCCCACCTTTGCCGGCTCCACCAACGCCAACCGCCGCCCTTGCTGGAACAAGAAGGCAAGGGGCGGTGACGCCCTTGCTCCTTGGTGATTTTTGAAGAAACAAAGAGAAAGAAGTCCTAGGTATATAATAAAAAAAGATCGGAAGAATTAGAAGTACATCCCTGGAGTTTTTCAAATTTGCAAAAACAGTCACTGTTCCAAAGCAAGTTATATGTATCATTGGGTAAATTTCATATTCAGCCTCCAATTTTATTTTTATTCCATTTTGGTGCAAAAACTTTGAACAATTGCAATTCAATCCCTATGCTCTCAGATTTGAACGTACTTGATCTTTTCATCAAAATAAATGTTTTTATGGTTCCGAAAATTCTGAGAAAACTTGTGTATGCTCCTGCTATGTGCCTAAATGTTGTAATTTTCATATCATTTTGTTGAATTTTGATATATTTAAAAAATCAAAAACAGTGTCTGTTTGCTTGTCTGGAATTAGAAAATTCATAAAAATTCGAAAATTAACCTAAAAAGTCCAAATAGTGTGTTTTGTTGTCTTTTAATTTATGTCCAATTTTCTTTCTTTAATTTTATATAAAACTCCAAAAAAGTGCGAAAAATGAAAAAGCTTAAAAAATTGTAGAAAATTGTAGAAAAATCTAAAAAATCTGATCTTGGTCTTTGATTGTAGATATTTCTTAGTAGTTTATATCAAAAATAATTTCCAAGGGTATTGGGCACATAAAGAATTTATAAGTTGCAAACTACTCTCAGCTGTGCACAGTTTCTCTTATTTTTCACTGTTTGATTTTTAGAAAAACATAAAAACATCAAAAAGATTTGAAAAAATTACCAAAATTTTTTTAAAACATATAAAACACAAAAAAATTTTCTCTGGAATTTTGTGAGCATTTTTTACTATTCTAAAAAATACAAAAAAAAGTGTGGTGTTGTGTATTATTTATCTTTTGTGCTCGTTTTGAAAATTTAAAAAATAAAACAAATAAAAACCACTAAAAATCCTTTCCGAAAATTGACTATCAAGTTTTTAAATCGTGCTCCTTGTGTTCGACCCTGGTCGCTATACCAGGTAAATAGAATAGCGAAAACCACTTATATTTGCTTTGATTATTTGATTATTCTTTTAAGTGGTTTAAATAAATTTTTTTTCCGTTGATCGATTCGAGTGGTTGAGAACAACGACAATTGTGATATTTTTCTCGTCTCGACCGCGTTAATTTTCGGCTCATCGAAATGGCGTCGTCGTCGGGGAGCACGTCTTTGTAGCCATTTTTCAATCATGTGATATTCGTCTCTTTATATTATAACTGTCTTCTGACTTTCTCTTGTTTGATTTTTGTGCAAGGAACCGCTTGGAGTGTTCTTGTATTATTTTTGGGAGAACTTGCACAGGAGGAAGAGTAGAAGAAGACATTCTTAATATTCTAGAGAACATTTTTTGAGATATTTGTAATAATTTAGGACTTTGGACTTGTGGACTTGAACATTTTCTCGGGGTCTGTTTCGCTAAGTGCCGGTGCACTTGGGGGACCTCACCGTCGTTTTTCCGAGTTTTTGATTTCATCGACTATAACTCTCTATTTGATTCTCGTGGTTTTGGCCCCTAGATGTAGGATTTCTGTTGATTGCGACGTAAATTGCTAAGTCACAATACCTAATAGATTATCTGTTTCTATAGAACGTAATTGGACCTTAGCTAAAAATCAATTAAAAAAGTTAGTTCAATTGAATATGAGAACACGTGCCGTGAGGAGTCACATAAAGCTTTGGCAGGACTCGTTGTGGCGGGCACCGAGTGACTCCCAAGATCGGATTTTGGACTTGATTCGGTTAGCTAACTATTGTTCTTTACGATCAATAGAAGGTGCTCGTCTAAGGCCGATTCCACGTGCATCATGTAGCTAGTTTACTTTCTGTATTTAATTTATGCGCGGATCATATTGCATGTAGAGTGCTTGAGTAAGGTACACATTTTCTATCTCTGCATGCATCATCATGTTTGACCGTGCATTGACTTTTTCGACTTCCTCCCCCTGTTTTCCACTCAAACTAATCAAAGAGAAAACAGAAAACTTCTTAGACGTTATTTTTGAAAAAAAATCCAAAAAAAGTGAAAATAAAAAAAATGGGACTGCTAATGACCTCTGAAATTAAACATAACCAATTCTTTATTGTATTGGGAGAGCAACCTCATCATTGTTTACGCTATTAAGTGCTTGCGTACACACTAAGGAGTAGTGCCCAAATCCTATTCAAGCCTCCTAAGTATTTGTACAACTTTTGTTTGATCACATAACTCTAAAATTGACAAGATAAAGGACCAGATCTCACGGTCTACACATCCTTTGCAGAGCTAACGCGTCCCTACCTCCTCATGGAGTAGATCGCCCCCACCTTGGCATGGCGTATCCTCTGCGCGTACCGCCCGTGCGCAACACTGACAACTGCCATCATCACGCCTTGCGAGGAAGATGAACATCTGTGTCCCCCTTCTTGATTTGAGAAAGAAAGGAACGAAGAGAAGAACCCTAGGGATATAATAAAAAAATGGAAAAAATGTAATTCATCCCCTGGAGTTTTTGAAAATTGCAATGACGTCCCTGCTTGCATTCAAGACACGTGTTGTGCGTGTGTTCTTTAGGTAAATTGCGACTTCTTCCCTGCTTTAATTGCCTTGTATATTTTAATGTAGAAACAATAAATATTTCCTTGACCGAACATTTTATTGACTTGTCTTTTAATTGAAATAATTTTTTATATTGTTCAATTAATTCTGAAAAAATCAAGTTATGCTCCTATTGTGTGCCTAATCATTTATATTATTTTTATTGCATTTTAAATTTATTTAATATTATTGAAAAATCAAAATAGTATCATTTTCTCTATCAGAAATTTAAAAATCATTAAAAATCAAATATTGTCTGAAAAATATCAAAAAATAGATTAGGTTTATTTCATTATCTTTTATTTTCTATCCAATTTTCACGTATTAATTATTATCAGAACCAAAAAAATTGCAAAATATCTGAAATCTTAGAAAATCATAAAAAAATTCTAGAAAAATCTGAAAATTTTGATCTCAGTCCTTGTTTATAGATATTTGTCTATATTTTAACATAAAAATAATTTTTCAAGAATTTTGAGTGCTTAATTTAAGTTTAAGTTGTGAATTACTCTTGGTTGTACACAGTTTAGTATTTTGAGCACTGTTTGATCTTTACATAATCATAAAAACATTAGAAAACTCTATAAAAAATTATCAAAAATATTTTTTAAACCTATAAAACGCAAAAACATTTTCTTTGGATTTTTCTGAGCATTTCTGACTATTTTGAAAAATATAAAAGAGTGTGGCGTGTATATTTCTTCCCTTGTGCATATTGTACCTTATTTTAAAATTAAAATTTTGAAAAATAAAAAACCACTAAAAATCCTTTATTTTCAAAATTTGACTACTTTTCTTTAATCGTGCTCCTTGTATTTGACCCTGATCGCTATACCATGTAAATAAAAATAGCGAAGATCACTTACATTACTTTTCATTGATTGATTCTTCTCGAGTGGTTTATTCTTCTCGTTGAGTTAGCCAATTGATTGGGGTTGCAAAAACCATTGATATATTTTGATATTTAACCCAAGTTGATCGGATGCTCACCAGAATGGTGCCGTTATCGGGGAGATCAGACTGAGCAGATGCGAGACCCGGGTGATTTCTTTGCTGGGATGAGATTGCATTCCATAGGCAAACACATGGAGCAGTTACGAGTTTTAGACAACTTCTATCCTGTGATGATAGATGAGCAGCCAAATCAGGAAGCGCAGTCAGCTTCTACATTGAGTCTCTTCATTTTGGATTTAGAGTTCATTCATCTACTACCGAAGTTTTCAAGGGAGGTGTATGAGGAGCTGTATATTCATCTATTTGTGTTTGAGGAATTTTGTGTGAACCGTGCATACATGCCCAGTAAGACCATACGTCATTTGATGGGCTTGGATATCACTTCTAAGGAGATGATACTGATGACCTTCCCATTTACACTTCAGAGCAAAGCCATGAGTTGGCACCGATGGTTGGGAAGGAAGTTCTCTATGCGGGGAGATTTATGTTCACAGTTTCTATAGAGATTTTATGCCCAGTGTAGAGCAGATTTGATGTGATTTTACATTCGATATTTTTAGTAGACCCCCGGGAGCCATTGAGAGATTCATGGCTTAGGTTTGTTGACCTATTAAGGAGATTTCCATATCATGGAAACTTGGCGACTGACCTTGTACAGATCGCCGTGAGGGGGATGATCGCATAGGACTGGTACTGACCTCGTGTGGTGGTTCACACCACAGTCCCGACATGGATATACTTTTTACCATCTTGGGAGATATTTCTGTCAATTCGTCAACTTCACAGCCTTTACGAGATGATTTATTGGGGACAACACACAAGAGAGCTATGACACCAGTTGAGTGTGTGACACTTCATGCCAATTTAGACAACATACACCAGTCAGAGGATGCAAATTCTATTGCAAATATACCTCTAGTAGGCTTTTTATTTTCATTTATGTTTTATATTTTTTTAAATAGCTCCTATGCCTTAAAAATTATGGGATAATTTCAATAGATGCTTGACATTATGCATATGTATGCTCATGTTTCTGCCTAGCATTTTATTGTATTTTCCTATTTATTAAAAATCATTTAATTATTGCTTATTTTTATTGATTAATAATAATTATACCTATCCAGTTTGCTCTCAGTGGTTCGACCCCTGCGCTTGCTTTTTATACACATTTATTTATAGGGTATAATAAATTTTACCCCACATCTTATTCATTATTTATTTACATGTTGTGGGTTGATTGTTGATGTGTTTGAGCGGTCGATACATCGATTATCGGATCTAAATTTTCAGACACCACAAGCTCTTGAAGACCATGCGTTAGGAACCTCCGATAAGTCCTCTCTGTCAAATGGCATCGTTTCTAGGGAGTAACGCTTAGGATATGATATTTGCACATAGTATCCATTTAATTCCTGTCTTTATTTTCTTCTTATGAATAATTGTTTGTCAATTCTGACCAATTTCTTTTAGTTTACTTCTTTATGACGATCCGCCAATTTAGAAGGAATTCTTCAAAATATCTGTGCAGCCTCTTGAGTTGCAGACCGGCTTCCTTTGCTAAGCCGGTAGGAGAAAGCAAAGAAAAGACAAGAAGAGAGACTAGAGCATCTTAGTGTAGAGTTTTTATTTTATTTGGTGTGTGAGAGAGAAAGACAATCATAATTGTAATATTACGGGTTGGAATTTTGACATTCAGACTCTCGCGAGCCTATTTTACCTAGTGTCTTTTCATTTGGAGGCATGCTCGATTTCTATCACATTTTCATCGGTTCCTCACTTCTGTCCTCCCTATTTTCCACTTATTTTATTCGTTTCATGTGTTTTGAGCTTTTTGTCTTTATTTTTTTATGGGAATGAGCCTTTAGATTTTAGGACTTGCTTGATCAAGTAACCACGGTCCAAATCCCTAATATTTCCATGTGCATATAGTCTTTGACCTGTTTGGATTTAGATCAAATTAAATTGGTTCTTTATGCTAATAGAAACTCCTATATAGGGTGATTTCACTGCTTGCATTTGCATGTAGTGTAACTTGAACTCCTTGTCTTGCATCCGGCATGAAGAGAGTTGGGAAGCATTGAAAGTCTTCTAGTTAAGCAAACATCATTTGATACAAGGGTGAGGTTTCCATCCTAGTATCTACTTGCACAACTTTTCCATCTTCTCTCCCAGTTTTGTATCACATAGGAATTAAAGAAAGTCCAAAAAAATCAGTAGGAAAATATTGTCTTGAAAAATACACAAAAAGGTGAAAACTCAATAAATTAAAATAAGGATATTATTTAATAAACTTTGACAAAAAAAATAAAATTTGTAATGGACATCATTATAGTGGGTTCATAAAACCCACTTTTTTCAGGTACCTTCCAGATAGAGTGAGGCACGACCCTAGGAAAATAGAGACAAAGTCTCAGCCTGAGCACTGCCTTGTTGTTGACTGGATTCATGAAATATTGGTGCTTATATCTTACGTGAGCGAGTAAGGCTTTGTCTGCTTGTAGACTTAATTTGAAGTATTGAGCTTAGGCCATCCCCTCATGGGGTTTTCTATTTCATCGTTCTACGTCTGAGTACTCCGCCAGGGGAAAGTATTGGTTTCACCTATTGGATTCTGATGAATACTGATGAATACCCATTCATCACTCTTTATTCTTCTATTTTAGCTACAAAACCTTTGCAAATACATGTAGATATGTGTAAATACAAATAAATACCAAAAGCATGCATTGTGTAAAAACCTATAATTAGCATGTTTTTTGTGCACAAAATAAAAGAATAAAGAGCAAAAAGAAAAAGAGGGAAATATTTAGCATAAATATTGAGCAACCTAACCCAAGGGAGGGCTCAGCATGGGCCTGACCGCATAAAAGCCAAAGTAGAGGGAGATAGGAGCTCATTTGTATATATTTGTAAATACATAAAACTATATATTTTCCTCACCCAAAAATATACTTGTACATACTGTGTGTATATTTAGAAGCTATTAAAAACAAAATAAAAAGATAAAAATCAAAAAGTCAAAATACCCTCCCACCATGTGTATAAACCACACTCTTGTATTTATTTAACCCTATAAATAAATTAAATTAATTTCTAAACTTTTTGTAAATAATCTATATTACATATTGTAAAATAAAATAAATAAAAAGAAACAAAACAAAAATCAAATAAAAATTACAAAATTGAAAATACAAAAATAACATTGTATTTATACCATGTATATAAATGTATATATTTGTTTATTTCACCCTTGTATATAAGTGATAAAAATAAAATAAAAATATTCTTTCATTCCTCATTTTATCTTGTAAATAAATAAAATACAAAAAGAGCATAAAATACATAAAAATAACAAATAAAAAAATCAAAAATAAAAATCCATATAGTGTACATATACCTATGTATATAGCTAACCTATTTTTATTTCCAAAAATTAATTAAAAATCACCAAAAAATAGAAAAAAATAAAAGAAAAATATTTCATGTTTTGAGTTTTCTCTAATTCGACCTATTTCTACCCTAAAAAAATAAAACAAAAACTCAGCACACGTGGCCGCTCCTGATTGGGCCACGGGGGAATGTTGACCCCGGTCAACTCCCCCGCGACTCCTTCCTTTTCTGGCCAACGCGCGCCGCGCCCTCCTTCCCCGATTTTTCCCACGCGCTCCAGGCTGTCACCCACTCAACCCCCGCGCCCGGACTCTTCGCCAGTCATCCCTCTCCCTCGCCGGATCTTCCGCCATCGAATCCATGCTTTCCTTTGCTGTCCTCACGCAACCCTAATCGCCCGGTCACTCTTATATATTCACACCTCCGCCGCCCTCGCGCCGCATCTTTGGCCCTTCTCTTCCTTTCCCGTGACCTCCATTGGCTCCGCCTGAGTGACAGCGAGCGTCAGCCCTTGTTGCAGTGAGGCGAGGACTTGAATCCATCGATCCGGCGTAAGTCGCCGTACTTGCTCCGCCGCCAGCGTTGAGCACCGAGCTTCAGGCCTTGACGCCCTTCGAAGCTACGACCCGGAGATAGCCCATCTCCAGCCCAGTCTACTTCAGCCACCAGGTAGCCGTAGTTCTTTTTAATTTCTTCTAATTTTCGATTTCGCCCAAATTCCATCTCCGACGTACATCTTCGATTCCGGCCACTCCGATCACCCATCTTCCATTCCGACACCGCCATCATCTCCGCCAGACCTCTCCACACCTTCTTCACCCCTCCACACAACCCAGATCGCACAGGATCTGGGAACCGAGCTCCTTCGCCGACCACCCTCGCCGGAGCTCGCCATCCCGACGCACAGACCACCTTCACGCCGCCTAACCGGGTCGAGGCACTTTGCCCTCGACCCGCGAGTCTTCTGGTCTCCTTTGCAGGTCCAAACGAGGGCGTCTGAGGCCCTTCGCCATTCAGCCAGGAGACCCAGCTCCGCCGGCCTTGCTCGAGCTCCTCGGAGCTTGGTTTGACCGTTGGAGACCACCGGCAGACGCGGGAGCCTCCCGCGATTCTTCTCCGACCTTCAGGAGGCTCACCGGAGGTCCCTAGCGCACGTACGAGCCCGGCGAGTCTCGCCGGGGACCTGTTCTTCAAGGACCCGCCATCGCCGTCAGATCAGCCTCACCGCTCCAGATTAGATCCCAGCCGTCCGATCGAGGAGCTGCTTCCACCGTTGATCCATCTGAGGAGCGCATCGGAACCGTCCGTAGCAGAGGAGAGAGACCCGAGCCCAGCACCGTCAGATCATCCACGTGGGCCTCTCCCCACCGTCGATCGAGCGAAGAGGAGAAGAGAAGAGGCGCAGCACATTCTGAGCCGTCCGATCACCACGTGGCGCCTATCCAACCGTCGGCTATTAATAAAGGGGTAAATATCATAGGACCCCCTCGTAGTTTGTTTATTTCAGCTTAGTCCTGTAACTTTTAATTCACGTTGTTTATTTTCTGGGATATTTGCATAGAGACCCTCGCGCTTAATTTTAATTGCATTTATACCCCTGCCAGTAGAGACCCACGTGCTTGGGCACGTGTTTTGTTGGGTTATTTGCAATATATGCCTTGTTGTTCTGGATGTTTTGAATTGAATGAAATGTTTTGTTTATTTGCAAATATACCCCTGTGAGCATTGATTTTGCACATGTGCGAATTATTTTGGGTAAATTGCATATAAGCCCCTGGACTTTTGGTACTTGTACTTAGGTCCCTGTGCACAGTGCCCCACCTTTATCTTTGAATAAAATATCAAACGACCTCCAAATCCAATGAAATTTTGACACATGGCTCCTGCCATGGTGTAGGAATTTCTATGATTTTTGGGGACATTTTGGATTTCATTTAGTATTTTTAAAAATTCAAAAACACTCATTTTTGCTACTGTTTGACTTTAAAATACCAAAAAAAATATAAAAATCACCTTTAAAAATTCTAAAAAAATTAGGTACTGTTATTTGCTTGTTGGTTGATTTTCTAGCCAATTTTGGCTATTTTTCATCGCATAAAAACCCTAAAAAATTGAAAAACCCCTAAAAACTCATAAAAATTGTAGTAAATAAATTAAAAATCCAAAAACAATAATTAGGGTGCCTAAATTTTCCTTATTCTTTCTAGAATATAGGAAAATTACCTTTAGGGCTTTTGGAGATCCAAGAGTATTTTATTTTTGGGTCTTAAGCCTTGCTGGACAGTACCCCATTTTTCTTGCATTGTTTGATTTTTAATAATTATTTTACCCATTAGAAAAATTCCAAAAATTCACCAAAAACAGTAAAAAACCTAAAAAACATAAAAATCAATTTTCTGGAATTTTTGCATTATTTTTGTGTGTTGTATAAATTGTTGAAGTCCAGTGTTTGTGTGCATTTTCTCATTTTCTCATCTTTTAAAAAATCTAAAAAAATTATAAAAACAAATAAAAAACTAAAAAAAGACTCTTTTGGATACTTGACTACATCGTAGGCCGCAAGGCCAATCTGTGCTCCTTGTGTTCGACCCTGGGAGCTATACCAGGTTAATCTTATAGCAGACCGCTCTTTCTTGTGTTTTGATTGATTGATCTCTTTGAGTGGTTTATTTTTCTTGATTGACTCAGTCTATTTGATCGAGGTCACAACGACCTATTTATTTCATACCTTTTACCTCGATTGATTAGGCGGTCATCAGAATGGCGCCGTTGCCGGGGAGCACGGCTTTGTAGTCAGTTTTCCATTTTGTCTCTCTCTATATTATTGTTGTTTTCTGACCATTCTCTCTCTTTCTATTTTTTGTGCGAGGTACTACGTGGAGAACTTGGAGTACATTTTTGAGGACCCGCACGGGAAGAAAAGCAGGAGGAAGAGAGAGAGAGAAGAAATTTTTTATTTCAGAGAGAGAGAGAGATCATTTCTTGTTGTAATAATTAGGACTCTTGGACTTTGGACATTTCTGTGGACATTTGTAACTTAGCGGGTCTGTTTCGCCGAGCACCGGTGTGCTCGGGGGACCCATTCGGATTTTCGCGGCTTTTATCGTGGATTTATAGCTAGCTGCCTTTTCCGGTGTTTCTCGCGGTTTTAGCCCCTAGACATAGGAATTTTGATTGATTGTGACGTAGATTTTTAAGGCCCAACACCTAATAGAATATCTGTTCCTATAGAACGTAATTGGACCTTAATAAAATTCACTGAAAAAGTTGGTTTAATTGGATTTGAGACCACGTGCCGTGAGGAGTCACATACAGCGCTGGCAGGACCCGTCGTGGCGGGCACCGAGTGACTCCCAAGATCGGACTCCGGACTCAATTCGATTAGCTAACTATTGTTCTTCACAATCAATAGAAATTGCTTGTCTAAGGCCGGCTTTTCCCGCTGCACCATTTAGGTAGTTTTATTCTGTCTTTAAATTCTGCGCGGATCACTTGCATGTAGAGTGCTGGAGACAAGGTACGCATTTCTTTCTCTGCATGCATCATTGATTTTTCCGTGCATCGGCTTTTTCGTTCTCTCCCTCTGTTTTTGGATTAATCATCAGGAGAATCGGAAAAACCGTTAGGCCGCTTGTATTTATTTTGAAAAATATTTAAAAAGAAAAACAAAAAAAAAAAAATGGGACTGGATAACATTATTGACCCTAAAAGACGCTCACCTTAAAAATTTGTCTTGGGGAAGAGCAACCCCCTCATTGTTTGGTTTGATTGTGCGAGAGAGTGACCCGAACACTAGGTAGAGCCCTCCGGTGCTCATCTCGACTGATTACCGACTCTTCTGTGCGGGACAGTCGGTTGAGAGAGTATCGGGTATCCCAGCAGGTCACGTAATCGCTCTGATATTGCTCTGATATCTTGAATGTTCACCAAATAAAATTGACAAGATAAATTGACCGATCTTTCACGGTCTTCACATTGCGTTGCGTTGGTGAACCGGGGGTTTGCTTGCTATCATATTTTCTCCAGATCCCATCCGCCCAACTCACCAAGATCAAGATGATGGGTAGACGATCTCTTAGGCAGCCTCTGGCTGCACCGCTTTCAGGCGCGTCTACTCCATCATCTAGGTTGGCCCGTGAGAGTCGAGACCAGCTCTCCGGGCCCGAGTTCGAATCCACCCTGTTCCCCCTCGATCCCCTTTCTTCTGCTTCTGAGAGACATGAGCCCGAGGAAAGACGAATTCATTTGACTGAACCTGAGTTGGGCTCTTCTGATTTTGCAGACATCCCAATGGCTGGAGCCGGTAGTTCAGACGATCGCCAGCCCGAACATTTTGTCTTAGACCAGGGAGCGATCAACTCCACCCTGATCGCGTCTTTAGAGACAGTTCAGAACCAGTTACGCGATCACGGGGCATTCATGATAGAGATGAGGAGGGAGTTGGAGCGACTCCGCAGAGAGCGAGACGAGCCGAGCGAGCCAGAGGACATCCCTGATGCTGATGCAGAGGCAGCAGCCGCAGCAGCCGCCGCCGCAGCCGCGGCAGCCGCCGCCGCAGCAAGACCGATGCGGGAACTTCACAACCCTGGATCTACACTGATGCACCAATGGGTGGTGATACCTGCTATCGTGGGGGATTTCAAGTTCCCTCCGAACACCCTGCAGATGCTTCCTCATTTTCACGGACTCGCCACTGAGGAACCACACTCCATCTCCAGGAGTTCTGATGATCTGCAGCACTGTCCACGACCGTCGTGTGGACCAAGATACGATTCGAATGATGGCCTTCCCTTTTCACTGGCAGATAGAGCAGCCGCCTGGCTGAAACATCTAGGGAAGTTTGTGTACACCTGGGATCAGCTCCGCACCGAGTACTTGAACAAGTACTATCCACTCGGGCGGACAATTGCAGCAAGGGCCCTGATCAACAACTTCTCCATGCACCCTAACGAGCAATTTCATGAAGCATGGGAGAGGTTCAGAGAGCTTCTGGATAGATGCCCACACCACGACATCTCGAAGCCGAACCTAGTTCAGAGCTTCTTCAGTGGGCTGACACCAGAGCTTCAGGGTCTGGTGAATGCTTCTTGCGGCGGGTCCTACTTTGCCAAGGACCACAACCAAGTCTAGGCCATCTATGAGGAGATGTCCGAGAATTACATGGTGATGTCCCAGACTCGGTTGTACACACAGAGATCTCAGCAGCCGCCAGGACCCGTGCAGTATCAGAGGATAGCACGGGTTGATGCAGGTCCTTCCAGTTCGTCCACAGTTGCAGCCGCACAGGCAGAGTCGGCCGCTGCTCATGGGGGGATTATCAGCGAGAAGCTGGACCGCATGGAAATCATCGAGAAGAAGCAGTGCCAGGGCATAACTCAGATGGAGGAAATGGCACAGACTCTGAGCGACATGAAGACCCAGCTCTTGTGTCTTCAGGAGGCACAGACGGCTCCTCAGCCCCGTCTTCTGTCGCGAGGGGATTCCGGTGGCAGCCGCAGCTCGTCCCAGCGCTCCAGCTCCTTGCAGCAGCCTAGACAAGTTCACCTTGTACAGGCGGAGCCGTACCAGCAGCAGCAGCCCTCTTACCAGGCACCACCATCTCCAGACCTACAGATGGTGGTATATCAGCCGGATCAGCCTCTGGATGTACTCCCACCAGCCCCATACGATGCAGAACCGTTGATGGATGTCAACGGGATTTGGTATGACCGTCCTCAACCTGGAATCCGACGAGACCATCCCGGATTCAGGTGGGGGAATGGGGGTAACCAACCCCAGCAGCAGCCAGCCGGTCAGGGGAGGGCAGTACTCCCAGCAGAGGGGATCACCAGCAGCACCCAGCATCCCAGCCATCATCGTTCGTATCTCGTCCCTATCAGCAGCAGGGACAGAGTTGGAGACGTGAGCAGCAGGCTCACCAGCAGCAGCATCCATCCTCTTACCCCTCTCAGCCCCAGCAGCACCAGGTCCACCAGCCTCATTATCAGAGAGGCAACCCGTCGGGCTCCCATGAGAGCCCCGCATGGATGATATAGCCCGCCTCTTCACAGAGCAGCAGGCTACATTTAGACGGGAGATGGACGAGTTCCGCCAGGAGATGCGGGACCTGATGAGAGGGAAGGCCGCCATCCCTGCACAGATCGAGCCTAATCCGAATAATTTGAAGAGGAAATCTGAGCAGGTAGTTCACAACTGAGCCTACCACTTCTAGTGACTCATTTGATGTTATCTCGTCGGATTTATTTGATGCTGATTTTGTCACACTTAGGAGCGGTAGAAGACCAGCAGGAGGCGCCTCATCTGAGCGACAACACGAGGATCCATCTAGAGCGCCAGATGAGGAAGAGGAGAGCGGTACTGAAGCCGCACATCATGATGAGGGTGGTACTGATGCCACCCGAGATGCTGATTCCCCCGGCGGTACTGAGGCCGCCATTTCACCACATCGAGGAGGTGGTACTGACGCCACCAGCAGAGCCGAGCCAGCCAGCGGTACTGAGGCCGCAAGACGTCTAGTTGTAGAGCCAACTAGAGGTGGTACTGATGCCACCAACATTTATTCTGATAGAAATGTTGTCTTTTCTCGCATGAATGTATCTCGGAACTCTGAATTGAATAAAGGAAAAGGTTTAGTTTACTTTGATCCCACTGTGATGAATGATGTTTGTGAGGATCCAGTCATTGAATCATCTAGGCCTATTCCTAGTCCTTCATCTGAGAAGGACCCTGTGATCCCCTTTCCTAGAGCCCTTGAGTTAGGGAAAGGGAAGAAAAAAGAAAAAGACCCAAAAAAGAGAGAGCAGGAGGAAGTTCAGCCAGAACATGATAGATCGATTTCACATCCAGCTGACCCTCAATGAGGCTTTGCAGCACATTCCTCTTCTTCAGCGATCCTTGAGAGACAGGACCACAGTCAGGAGGACAAAGAGGAACAAGACCGCAGAAATTCATGTGCTAACAAAAGCCACGTGTTACGCGATCCAGAACCATCTGCCGACTAAGAGGCCAGATTTGGGGGCCCCGTATGTCAGATGTCATATCAGTGAGCAGAGGTTCGACCGTACTCTCTTAGATAGCGGATCGTCGATCAACCTTCTTCCGGCAGCCCTTCTCGACCACTTAGAGTTGGGCACTCTTGTACAGAGCAGGACATACCTTCAGTTTGCTGATCGGTCTGTCAAGAGGCCAAAGGGGTTGTTGCGAGACGTTGTCGTCACGATTCAGGGTTTGCAATTCCCCGTGGACTTCGTAGTGCTGGACATGGAGACCCCTGATTCGTTGACCGATTCCCCATCATTCTCGGTCGCCCATTCTTGGCCACAGCCAAGGCAGTGACTGACCATGACAGTGGGAAGGTGTACTTTCGCGTCCAGGGCGAGAGTATACAAATAGAGACGGTCAAGGACCACAGAGCCAGAGCTAGATCCCGCTCACACGACAGTACAGATTCAGAGCAGCTGACAGACGCAGAGCCAGACATCCACCAGGACTGTGATTTTGTGATCACAGATGATGAGGCAGCATGGGCAGATCCTGCAGCACAGACCATCCTCTCATATTCAGATACAGCTGATGCAGAGATGATAGCAGAGGATAGTCTGGAGAGCACAGCCCTGGTCCAGGATACTATTGAGTCAGCAGAGTCGGATCTTGATCGCGACACGATTTTCAGTGATGGTGGTACTGAGGCCACCCTGCTCTATGGTGGTGCTGATGCCACCTTGTTCTCCAGTGGTACTGATGCCACTGAGTCTGATATAGATCCCTGGATTCAGAATCTGATTGGGCAGATTGTAATGATCAGATGCCAGATCTGGATCCACCTGAGCCTATAGATGAGGAGGAGGTAGAGGCAGAGCAGACCAGAGACAATGTAGAGGACCCACCTTCTCCAGATCCAGTTTGTGAGAGTTCATTATCATTTTCCCAGGCAAATTTGGCAGAATTGTCCGCATACACACATCTTCTTCAGAAGCCAGATTTGCCAGCACCCAGCTGTCCAGAGCTAAAGCCGCTCCCTACTTCGCTGAAGTATCGATTCCTTGCGGGAGAGTCTGAGATGTACCCAGTCATCATCTCTGCAGATCTGACTGGAGAACAAGAATCCCGTCTGATGGAGGTTCTTGAAAAGAAACCGCAAGGCAATTGGATGGAGCGTAGCAGATCTCCATGGGATTAGTCCTTCGTTGTGTTCCCACCATATCTATCTCGAGGAAGGGGCGAAGCCGTCGCGTGAGTTCCAGCGGCGACTGAACCCTAACCTAAGAGAGGTTGTTATGAAGGAAATATCAAAATGGTGGAGTGCAGATTTTATTTATCCCATTTCCGACTCCAAGTGGGTCAGCCCCTTGCATGTGGTGCCCAAGAAGACGGGCATCACGACTGTGATCAGTGAGTCGGGAGAGGAGATTGCTACACGAGTACCCACCTCTTGGAGGGTTTGTGTTGACTACAGGAGACTCAACCAGGCCACCAAGAAGGACCATTTCCCCCTGCCTTTTATTGACCAGATCATAGAGAGACTGGCAGGGAAGAGCCATTATTGCTTCCTGGATGGGTACTCGGGCTACAACCAAGTGGCCATCGCTCCTGAGGATCAGGAGAAGACCACCTTTACCTGTCCCTTCGGTACTTACGCCTTTCGACGCATGCCATTCGTGCTATGTAACGCCCCTGCGACTTTTCAGAGATGCATGCTGTCGATCTTTTCGGACATGGTAGGGGAGTGTTTGGAGGTCTTCATGGACGACTTCTCGGGTTTACGGCGACGGTTTCGATTCCTGTCTTGACTGCCTAGACCGAGTACTCCAGCGATGCATTGCTACCCGCTTAGTTCTGTCATGGGAGAAGAGTCACTTCATGGTGACTCAAGGGACGGTGCTTGGCCACATCACTCCAACAGAGGCATGGAGGTTGATCCGGCCAAGGTTGATGTCATTAGGAAACTCACACCGCCGTCCAATCTGAAGCAGCTACGGTCATTTCTGGGGCACGTTGGTTTTTATAGGAGATTCATTCATGATTTCAGCAAGATTGCCCGACCGTTGACTGACCTCTTGACGAAAGACACCGAGTTCCTTGTCGATGACAAGTGTCTTTCGTCTTTTGAGACTCTCCAGCAGTGTGTAATTGAGGCTCCTGTCCTTCAGCCACCCGATTGGTCTCTCCCATTCGAGATCATGACGGACGCCTCCGATTTTGCCGTAGGGGCAGTGCTAGGACAGAGGAGGGATGGAGTACCATTTGCGATACACTATGCTAGCCGCACATTGGATTCCGCCCAGCGGAATTATACAGTCACAGAGAAGGAGATGCTAGCAGTAGTGTTGCCCTAGATAAATTCAGATCATATCATTGGATCCCGAGTGACCTTGTACACAGATCACACCGCCATCAGGTACCTCATGTCAAAGAAGGATGCCAAGGCCAGACTTACCAGATGGATCCTTCTACTCCAGGAGTTCGACATTGAGATCAAGGATAAGCCTGGAGTCAAGAATGTGGTGGCGGACCATTTATCCCGATTAGAGCAGCCTGAGGAGACAGAGCAGATTGATCCGATCAGAGATACCTTCCCAGATGAGGCGATCCTTGCTATCGCCTCACTCCCATGGTACGCCGATATTGTGAACTTTCTCGTTGCTGGGAAAGTCCCACAAGATTGGCCCAAGCAGAAGATTGAGACCTTCCTTGCGAAGGCCAAGTCCTACCACTGGGAGGATCCCATCCTTTACCACGAAGGAGGGGATAGCATCTGGCGTCGGTGTATTCCTCAGGAGGAGCATCATAGTGTCCTCACTTACTGCCACAAGTTTGAGGCAGGAGGACATCATTCTGGGAGGAGAACGGCACAGAAAGTGCTCCAATCCGGTTTGTGTGCCTACACTCTTCAAGGACTCTGATGAGTTCGTGAAGAGGTGTACTGACTGTCAGAGGATGGGCACTTGTGGACAGCGTGATATGATGCCCGATGCAGCCCATTCACTTCTGTGAGGTTTTTGACGCATGGGGCATCGATTTCATGGGTCCATTCCCTAAGAGTCAGGGATTCGAGTACATTCTGTTGGCCGTAGATTACGTTAGTCGTTGGGTTGAGGCTATCCCCGCCCGAGCCGCAGATGCAAAGACAGTTTGCAAATTTTTGAAGAGACACATCATTATGCGGTTCGGGGTTCCACGAGTTCTTATTTCTGATGGGGGGTCTCATTTCATCAACGACCAGGTGAAGGCACTTGCTACCGAGTTCGGCATAGACCATCGTGTTGCCACACCATACCATCCACAGACGAATGGTCTAGCTGAAGTGTCGAACAGGGAGATCAAGAATATTTTGCAGAAAGTCGTCCGCCCTGACCGAAAGAATTGGTCCAACTTTTGGACTCGGTCTTGTGGGCATATCGGACGTCTTTCAAGACTCCATTGGGTACATCTCCCTTTCGCCTCGTTTATGGCAAGCCGTGCCATCTACCAGTTGAGCTGAGGCACAAGTCATTCTGGGCAGTTACAGACATATTAATGGATCCAAATGGTATAGAAGACCAGAGGAGGGCAGAGTTAGCCGCCTTGGAAGAGCTTAGAGATGCAGCATTCTCAAGCAGCCTACATTATAAGGAGAAAGTCAAGGAGTGGCATGATTCTCATATCAGCCACAAGCATTTTGAGATTGGACAGAAAGTATGGCTGTTTGATGCGAGGCTTAGATTATTTCCAGGGAAGCTACAGAGCAAATGGAAAGGACCCTATTTGGTCAGAAAGGTACACGATAACGGTAGCATTGATATATCTGAGTTATCTTCTGAGAGTACCTTCCGAGTGAACGGCCAGCGGCTCAAACCATTTCTAGATCATGAGCCGCGGGACATTATTATTGCTGCTATTCATTTTGCGTGAGATGGGGTCTTTTGACTCACATCTTTTACATCTCACGCCTGATTTTCACTGTTCCTCCGCCTGTATAGATCCAGTTGTCCATATCATTCTATTCTTTAGTCCCACATCCCATCTCTCATCCTATGATTATGCTATACTTAGGGTGTACTTTACCCTAAGTATAGGGGGGATGTAGGACCTGTGAGTATTCTTTTCATTCTTTCTGCTCTTGTTTTTGCTGCCTATACTTAGGGATATTTTTAACCCTAAGTATAGGGGGGGCAGATTCTGTATATTCTTCACTCGGCTTTCCCTTCATGTACAGCTTTCTATACTTAGGATTAGTTAATCCTAAGTATAGGGGGAGACCACCGAGTTCCTCTCATTCTATTCATTTATTCGTTCCTTTTCACTTCCCTTTTACTAAGCACGAGTTATGTCTTCTTCATCGCTCTTGATCACTCTGAGGACATCGTTCGAGCTAAGTATAGGGGGGTGTGTATATATTTCATATATACTTTAGCCATAACTCGTACTTTGTGTGAGTGTGTTAATAAATAAAATGGCTAAAAATCACAAAAATTAAAAATTTTCATGTACATAAACCTCTTTTATTCGTGCACATACATAGCTAGTGTACAAAGTATTTTTGTAAAAATAATTTCAAAAATCTTTTGTGTAAAGCTTGTGTAAAATATTTTTGTATCAAAATTATGTATATAGTACAAAATTTTTTCAAAATGTTTTGAAAATCAAAAGTTTGCAAAAATCTTGTGTAAATGTGTGTAAATATCTTTTTGCAAAACTTGCACTTCATGCATCATTCATTCATGATTTCAAAACATTTTTCAAAATTTTTGCATGATTGTAAAATGTTTGTAAAGAGCATCTTGTGTACATATCTGTATATAGTTTTTCCTGGATGAGAGTTGACATTTAAATTAAGCCTGGAATTAAATTGAGAAATGGAGCTTGAAAAGATCTTAATTCACTTAAACTTCAAGAGGAACCTTGTAGGACTTAGGGTTAAGGCTTTTCAGGTCCATAAGGACTTAATTCTTTGAGTCCACTAGGCTATGAGCATATGTCATCTTGATGAGCCTAAATAGAGCACTTAACAACACACGCATGACTCTCAGAGACAATGGCTTAACTTGCACCTGCACTTTACACATGGCTCTCCATGGATGAGGTGGTGAGGAGGCAGTTTCCTTTGGCTTGGGGTAGCATATGAGGGTAGTACTTCTAGGCGGAACCTCTCTTCTTCTTATAGTGAAGGAAGTGCACCTCAACTTGGTCTAGTGGTGTTGAAAGCTAAAGACAGAAGCTGTGGGTTGCAATAAAGCTTCAAAAGAGGGATAGTCTACTGGCTCAAGGGGAAATTTCTTATATATGCTGCACCATGTAGATATGTTGTACAGAAGTTGTTGAAAAAAAAAATATGCAAAAATGCAAAAAGAACTCCAAAAAAGTGGTGGGTCGGATTGAAAATTTAATAACCCCACCGGAGTGTAAAGATCTCATGAAGCTTGCAGCGGGAGACTTAGCTACACTGGCTAGGCTTCCAAAACTCTATACTTCTACCCCCTCTCCTTGAGCCGGTTGCACTTGAACTTAGAAGGGAATACCCCGATTCTCGAGGAAAGAGTTGCTAGACCGAGGCATTAGAGTTACCAGGTTGAGGGAGGTTGTTTCTTTGTTACTTCTGAGGTGGGGAGCCACATATCACTTACACCGCAAGGAAAAGATTCATGGTCATTAGAGTTTGTGTATGTAGACTTGTTCTGATCTGGTTTATTGAGGAGTCTTGCCCATAGATTGGTGGAACTTGGAGGCTGTTGAGTTTTAGGCTTAAGTCCAAATAAGGTTCCGACACATTAATAATCCAAAGATCTGATCGAGCTCCATATTCTTCAAAGTTAATGAAGGCAAAATTTAATAAGTCAACCTTGATCCATGTACATCCTCTTTTTCTTTTTCTTTTTCTTTCTTTTTCACTTCTTTTTCAAATAAGTGTTTGCTAAGGGACTAGCAAAGTTAAGCATAGGGGGGTGATGAATACCCATTCATCACTCTTTATTCTTCTATTTTAGCTACAAAAACCTTTGCAAATACATGTAGATATGTGTAAATACAAATAATTACCAAAAGCATGCATTGTGTAAAAACCTATAATTAGCATGTTTTGTGCACAAAATAAAAGAATAAAGAGCAAAAAAGAAAAAGAGGGAAATATTTAGAATAAATATTGAGCAACCTAACCCAAGGGAGGGCTCAGCATGGGCCTGACCGCATAAAAGCCAAAGTAGAGGGAGATAGGAGCTCATTTGTATATATTTGTAAATACATAAAACTATATATTTTCCTCACCCAAAAATATACTTGTACATATTGTGTGTATATTCTATTAAAAACAAAATAAAAAAGATGAAAAATCAAAAAGACAAAAATACCCTTTACCATGTGTATAAACCACACTATTGTATTTATTTAACCTTGTAAATAAATTCAATTAATTTCTAAACTTTTTGTAAATAATCTATATTACATATTGTAAATAAAATAAATAAAAAGAAACAAAACAAAAATCAAATAAAAATTAAAAAATTGAAAATACAAAAATACATTGTATAAATACCATGTGTATAAATGTATATAAGTATTTATTTCACCCTTGTATAAAAGTGATAAAAATAAAATAAAAATATTCTTTTATTCCATATTTTATCTTGTAAATAAATAAAATACAAAATGGGCATAAAAACACATAAAAATAACAAATAAAAAATCAAAAATAAAAATCCATATAGTGTACATATACCTATATATAGAGCTAACCTATTTTTATTTCCAAAAATTAATTAAAAATCACCAAAAAATAGAAAAAAATAAAAGAAAAATATTTCATGTTTTAAGTTTTCCCTAATTCGACCTATTTCTACCCTAAAAAATAAAACAAAAATTAACAACACGTGGCAGAGTCTGGTTGGTCCACGGGGGAATGTTGACCCCGGTCAACTCCCCCGCGACCTCCTTCCTATTCTGGAATGCGTGCGCCAGCCCATCTTCCCCGATTTTTCCCACGCGCTCCAGGCTGTCTTCCACTCAACCCCCGCGCCCATATTCTTCGCCGCACATCCCTCTCCCTCGCCGGATCCTCCGCCATCAAATCAAAGCTTTCCTTCGCCGTCCCCACTCAACCCTAGACGCCCCTGTCACACTATATATCCTTCCCCTCCGCCGCCTCCGCGCCGCATCTTTGGCCCTTCTTTTCCTTCCCCGTGACCTCCATCGGCTTCGCCTGAGTGACAGCGAGCGTCAGCCCTTGTTGCAGTGAGGCGAGGACTTGAATCCATCGATCCGGCGTACGTCGCCGTCCTTGCTCCGCCGCCGGCGTTGAGCATCGAGCTTCAGGCCTTGACGCCCTTCGAAGCTACGACCCGGAGATAGCCCATCTCCAGCACAGTCTCCAGCCTCCATCAGGTACCCTTAGCTCCTTCTAGTTTAGCCTAATTTCCGATTACGCCCAAATCTCATCTCCGACGCATCTCTCCGATTCCGGCCACTCCGATCACCCATCTTCCAATCCGACCCGATCAGCACCTTCGCAACCTCCTCACGCACCTTCTACGCCATTTCACTCAACCCAGATCGCACCGGATCTGGGAGTCGAGCTCCACCGCCGTCGCTTCGCCGGAGCTCTTCCGCCCCACCGCACCGATCACCTTCACGCCACCTAACCGGGTCGAGGCACTTTGCCCTCGACCCGCGAAGCTTCTTGACCATTTTGCAGGTCCAAAGGAGGCCGTCTGAGGCTTCCCAACTTCAGCCAGGAGCTTCGAGCCGCCAGGTCTCGCCGGAGCCCCTCCTGGGCTCGGTTGGGCTCTTGGCCACCACCAGCAGCTGCGGGATCGTCCAGCGGAGCTTCTCCGACCTTCAGGCGCAGCTGAGGAGGACCGGAGTGCACGCAGGAGGCCGGCGAAGTTCGCCGGCCATCAGTTCTTCGAGGACCCTCCAGAGCCGTCCGATGCACCCTCTGCTCCAGATCTGATCGTGACCGTCCATTCGTTGAGGAGCAGCAGCCGTCGATCCATCTGAGGATCGCATCTGGACCCTTGATAGCAGAGGAGAGAGGCCAAGAGCCCAGCACCGTCAGATCATCCACGTGGGCCTCTCCCCACCGTCGATCGAGCCGAAGAGGAGAAGAGAAGAGGCGCAGCACATTCTGAGCCGTCCGATCACCACGTGGCGCCTATCCAACCGTCGGCTATTAATAAAGGGGTAAATATCATAGGACCCCCTCGTAGTTTGTTTATTTCAGTTTAGTCCTGTAACTTTTAATTCACGTTGTTTATTTTCTGGGATATTTGCATAGAGACCCTCGCGCTTAATTTTAATTGCATTTATACCCCTGCCAGTAGAGACCCACGTGCTTGGGCACGTGTTTTGTTGGGTTATTTGCAATATATGCCTTGTTGTTCTGGATGTTTTGAATTGAATGAAATGTTTTGTTTATTTGCAAATATACCCCTGTGAGCATTGATTTTGCACATGTGCGAATTATTTTTGGGTAAATTGCATATAAGCCCCTGGACTTTTGGTACTTGTTACCAATAAGCCCTCGGAACTTATTTTTATTACATTTAGGTCCCTGTGTGCCCCAGACACGTGCTTGGCACGTGACTTCTTGGGTAAATTGCACCAGGACCCCAGAACTTTTGGGTATTTGCACTTAGGTCCCTATGCACAGTGCCCCACCTTTATTTTTGAATAAAATATCAAACGACCTCCAAATCCAATGAAATTTTGACACATGGCTCCTGCCATGGTGTAGGAATTTCTATGATTTTTGGGGACATTTTGGATTTCATTTATTATTTTTAAAAATTCAAAAACCCTAATTTTTGCTACTGTTTGACTTTAAAAATACCAAAAAAATATAAAAACTCCACTAAAAATTCCAAAAACATTAGGTACTGTTATTTGCTTGTTGGTTGATTTTCTAGCCAATTTTGGCTATTTTTCATCGCATAAAAACCCTAAAAATTGAAAAACCCCTAAAAACTCATAAAAATTGTAGTAAATAAATTAAAATTCCAAAAACAATAATTAGGGTGCCTAAATTTTCCTTGTTCTTCATAGATTATAGGAAAATTACCTCCAGGGTTGTTTAAAGCTCTTAAATATTTTATTTTTGAGTTTCTAACCCTGCTGGACAGTACCCTACATTCTTTGCATTGTTTGATTTTTAATAATTATTTTATCCATTGGAAAAATTCCAAAAATTCACCAAAAACAGTAAAAAACTTAAAAAACATAAAAACCATTTTTCCATAATTTTTGCATCATTTGTGTGTCTTGTATAAATTGTTGAAGTTGCCTTGCATTCACTTTTTCTCATTTTCTCATCTTTTAAAAATCTAAAAAAAATATAAAAACAAATAAAAACTAAAAAAGACTCTTTTGGATTATTGACTACATCGTAGGCTATTTTAGCCAATCTGTGCTCCTTGTGTTCGACCCTGGGAGCTATACCAGGTTAATCTTATAGCAGACCGCTCTTTCTTGTGCTTGCTTGTTTTATCTTATTTGAGTGGTATAATTTTCTTGATTTACGCATTTCGAGTGACTGAGGACAACGACATTGTGATTTATTTTCCACTTCAGTTGTTCGTGAAATTTGAGTGATCAGGGGTAGATCATCAAATGATCTACTTCTTCTTTTTTTACAACATGCAAGACCTGAGGAAAAATAAATATGCACATGCAAGTTTTTTTTATATCATGCAATGCAGGCTGACTGATAAAAGATCCTAAAATTTCTTTGCCAACTCTTTTGCGGCCTCTTCAGCGGAAGCTCCTGACTTCACGTCCCCATGAAGATCAAGCGTCCTTGATTTCCATGGACCCTGCCACAAAAGAGAAAAGTTAGAAAATACAGAGGAAATTAATCAGCAGACATGATGCAAGAAATGATGAATGAAATGAGGATCTGTAAATCTTGAAAATATTCAACAAAGATAAATCACAATTCAACAAATAAATTAAGTTAAGCCGTGTCCCCGGCAACTGCGCCATTTGATGGAGGTCAAATTTGTCTCTTTAATTATCTAAAATTGTCGTAGTATAGGAAGCAAATTTAGTTCAGCAAAAACCACAATCTTTGAATGTTGTGGAGTATTTATACTTGGCAAGTCTACCAAGGTCGAACACAGGGACACGAGCTACTCTATTTATTTATTGATTTTTGATCAATTAAGAGCAGTGTGAATAAATTCTCAATTTCAGGTCTTCATGAAAATGCAGGATGCACTATACATATTACGATGCAATAAAATAATGCATGTAATTTTTAGTTGATTTTTATGCGATTATAAGATGATGCATGAGAGTAATGCATGGGAACTTATATGCAGAACAAAAGATTACAAATATACCCTAAAAAGATCACTGAAAATGAGCAACATAATAGGAATTGAAATCTGGGACATTTTGATCACGACAATAAGATCAGCCATCATATCAGAGCAAGGGCAAGTAAAGCAAGGTCATCATCTAACATTAAAAATCACTTCCTTTAAAATTATATCAGATGAGAATATTAGACATGCCATGAGATAGATGAAGAAACAAGGATCAAAACGATACTAAAATCATGCAATTTGGACCTACGATGCTCAAGTTATGCTAAAAACAATGCAGGGACATTGTTGTAAATAAAATGCAAGAAATAAAAGGATAAATATTACATTTAAGTCCTTAGAGGGACTTAAATGTAAATACCAAAAATCACCTAGGGTCTTCTGTAATTTTTCCATTGCACACAGGGACCTTTTTGTAATTTTTGCAACTCGCGAGGGCCTCCCTATAAAATACCCAGGCACGCACGTGAGGCACATGCCTGGGGACCATTCTACAATTATCGATAATTCATGGGTCTTTCGTGTAAATTACCCAGGCCCTCACGTGGGTTGCACTTGAGGGGCCTAGGCTCGGGTCTCCCTCCTGGCTCGAGACACGTGGCTGCATCTGGAGGCTCGGGGCGAGGTTCGGTAGACCCGAAGCTAGTGGATAGGTTTGAGGCTTGGCTTGCCCACGTGTCATCATCCTGGCTGTCCGATCCCGATGATCGGATGGCACCTGTAACGTCATCTCCTCTATAGGCCGTCGGAGAAGGCGGGGCTCCGGCGGCCTGCCCTTTGCTCCTCCGTGCTCCAAAGGGTGGTCTGAAGGTCGGGGAAGTTTGCTGAGAGTCTGGCGGAGGTCCTGGAGCCGATGCGGAGCCCTTTGTTGTCTGAAGCTGCTTGACGGGGCTTGGTCGTCGGAGGAGGAGCTCGAGACCGGCAGGGTGGTGCAAGCTTCGACCATTGAAGAGATTTGACCTGCAGACGTTAGAAGCGGATAGCCGAAGCATGCGAGAGTTTCGTGGGGGGTTTATGAATGAGATGGGGGCCACGGAAGCGACAAGAGCGTTGGCCCTGGGTTCCTTCTCCGGCGGAGCAGAGGAGGAGGTGGCGGAGGGTGGCTAAGGTTGTGGAGAAGGGAAAGAGGTAGTCGGAGGGGCTGGCGAGGGTGACGGTGTTATGGCGAAGCTCAGGGGATGATCAGATGGTGGTGGAGTGCAGTGTAGATGGTAGATAAATTGGGAGAAAATGAAAGAAAAAGATGGGGAGGAAGGACCTCGTCGGAGAGGGGCATCCGGTGAAGGTTGTGACTTAGGATGAGGTCCATAAGCCTCGAGTCATCGCTCGTGAGGTCAGTCGGCTCCTCGGAGCTCGGCGGAGCGTGGTGACACCCGCAGCACGACCATGGCGGTTGTGGGTCGACACATGGGCTTGGGTCGTCGCCGCCTCGACTAATCGCCCCTCCGTTGTCACCGGAGGGGTGAGGGAAGCTGGGCCTTCACCCTTGGAATGGTAGACGGGTTACTTGGAGCGGAGGGGAGTGGTTTTATAAGAGGGGACGGCCGTGAGTTATGAGATTGGCGATGTGTTTTCCACTGGTGGTTAAATGGCGAGGGAGTAATGGCGGTGAATGATGGTTGTCGTGCGAGGATGGCGGAAGGTAGTGCGACGTGTAGGTGGCATTACGATGAGAAGGAGAGGCTGGAGACGCCTTCCAAAATAGGAAGGGGGCGCTGTGATCGTAACGCCTGGAGGGGAAATGGAGGTAGGAGACAACTGGAAAATCGTTGGATCTTGCGATCCAACGGCTGGGATGATAGCGCAATTGGATGGTTAGGATTAGATCTGGAAGAGTGGATCGGGTGGATGAGATGAGTGCGGAGGTGTGCGGTGCTGATGAGAAGGCAGGCTTGATCGTACGGTGGAGAAGAATGGGGTGACGTGGAGTGATGAAAGATGTAGGATGAGGTGTGATCGAGCGGCTCTGGGAAAGGAGCGACGTGGCATACGGGGAGCCATAGGATAGGAGGTGAATCGGGCGGTTGTGGTTAAGGCGCTAGGGGGCGGTTGAGATTTGATCAGAGGCAGGATCAGACGGTAGGCGATAGAGCGGAGATGGACGGCTGAGATGGGGACGAGAAGGATCAGATCTGACGGCTTAAGAGAGCGCCAGGTAGCGGAAGGAGGGTGGGCCACGTGGGCAGCCCAGAAGGCGCCACATGGCCTAATCAGATTAGAAAAGGCGAAAATAAAGTTAAATACAAAAGAAATAATTAGAAGAAAAATCAGGAAAAAGTCAAAACATGAAAGTTGTTTGTCTCAATGAGATCTACAAGTTTCATGTTGGACGAAAAGCCAAAAGAGGTCATTTATACAAAAAGTATTTTTTGGGGATATTTTTAAGGGGCTAAAAATACCAAATTTTATCTTTTGAGTTGATTTTGTATTTTTAGTTTTTTTTAAGGATTAGTGATGTTATGGACAATTACTCTTCCTATTTTTTAGGGGTTTTTTGATGAGGAAATAATTAAAAAGAAAATAATGGTAATTAAAGGTTAAATATACACAATATATTACAAGATAAAAATAAAGAATTAATGGTGATTTTTAGTGGATTGTTCAAGCCAGGGGTTTAATTAATGACTTTTAGCATGATGAATACGAGATTCATCAGCGATCGATGATGGGTGGTGTGAAGGGTTCCATATGGGGTCCATCTCTATTCCTCTTCTGCAATATGCAGATGACACCGTGATTTTCCCGGGAGGTACATAAGAAATGCATAGAAGGACGAGGCAGCTGGTAGAAATATTTAGCAACATTTCAGGTCTCAAGATCAATAGAGAGAAGTCTGTAGTGATCCAGTTCGGGCTAGATGAGGAGATGAGTAGAGCAAGGGCTGTACTTTTGGGATGCCCTCTTGGTGAGCTACTCATTACCTATCTTGGGCTACCTTTAGTGGCAGGCAGGCTCAGGAAGGCATAATGGGATACGGTCCTCAGAAGATTTGAAGAGAGACTTGCAGGTTGGAAGGCAGTCACTCTTTCTAAAGGAGGGAAGCTGATTCTCCTAAAGCATGTGTTGTCGGCAATTCCTATTTTCTTCTTTTCTACATGTTTGATGCCAGCTGGTGTAAGGAAGAAGATAGAGGTAATGATGAGAAGATTCTTCTGGTCGGATGGAAAGCAACAAAGAGCAGGCATACATCTGGTAGGGTGGGAGGATATCACAAGACAAAGGAGCGAAGGAGGCCTTGGAATTCGCGATGTCTCTAGTATGAATAAAGTGCTTTTGGCTAAATGGTTGGTGCAGATTTGGGGTGATACAGATAGATTGGCTATTCACCTTGTACGAATGATTTATGGGGTTAACGGATCACTAGAAGCTGGTAGAGTGAGATACGAGTCTTCTCTTTGGAGTGGGATCTGTGATATTTTACCACAGCTTAGGTCGAGAATGGTGCCAAGAATGGGGTCCGGGGAGGTCTTTCATTTTTGGCTGGACAACTGGACGGGTGAGGGTGCTTTATGCAGTAGATTCCCAAGACTCTTTGCTTGGGCAGAAAGCATAGGGTGTTCAGTGGCTCAAGTCAAAATCTCTGGTTCGTGGGTTCCTCACTTCATGCACGATCTTTCAGGACGTAGAAGGGAGGAGTTGGACATAATGCTATATGAGCTGCCCTCCCCTGATTGCATCTCGTAGGGTAAGGATCATTTTGCTTGGGAGGGAGAGAGATTCTCGGTGAAAAAGGCATACAAGGTATTTAGAGGGAGAAGTAATGATTTGGAAACCGACCTGAAGCAGGATATGAAGATTATCTGGTCAAGCAGGATCCCTTGCAGAGTCAAGATTTTTCTATGGTGCTTCAGAAGAGGAAGGATTTGGGATAAAGCAAGAAGAGGAAGACTGTTTGGCATTCCAGATACCCAGTGTGATAGATGTGGCGCACAGACGGAGGATGCAGAGCATTTTTTCTTTACATGTCCTACGGTTGTTCATGTTTGGAAGGAGATAGGCGCGGCATGGTTATTGCACGGTGGCGCGACTGATTTCTGGAGATCTATTAGGTCGGTGGGGATGAACTCGACGGATGACATTTCTTTTCCATTTGCGGCTCTTTGGGCCATCTGGAGAGGAAGAAATGATCTGATTTTTAAGAACCAAATGTTCTATTCTAAAAATGTAATCGCTTCATGTATTTCCCTTTATCGATTCGGGTCCACAAGGTAATGTATATCTTTATATTTCTATAAATTAAAAGTTTTGGCGGTGAGTCCCAACTCGGGATTTTACCCTTTTTTCTCTCAAAACTATATACATTTGAGAAACTTATATCACCAAGAATATGAACATAAGCATAAAAGACACAAGCAAACATCATAAATATAATATATATTAAATGAGGGAGAAATTCCCATCCAACATTACTATATCTTTTCAAAAATTACATGGGTTTCCCATACTAGATGGAGAGGCATCTTTCCCACATTTTCACTATTTTTAAGTACATTCCCATTTTACCCCTTCTATTATATTGTAGTATTCCACTTAACCCTGAGTTTTTCAAAATAATCCATGTACCAACATGAAAATATATGTAACGAATCTAAGTACTTGCAGTAACCCTCTCGTCATTTTCCACGTGTTCGCACGCAAATGTAGATGGACATGCATGATCAAAGAGGATCCTCTGCTATAATACAACAGATTTTGTAATGCAAGGATTCGTCCGATAAAGTTCGGACGACCCTCATCGATGACCGACCATCCCCGCCCCCTATGAGGGTCGTCCGATCCCCATCGAATGAATCCCTACGTTACAACAGGTGTTGTATTACAGTAGGGTATCCCTCCTTTGTATGATATACCTGATGGCTCCTCAGCTTCCTTCGCTCGAACTCTCCGTTCTACATCTTCCTCCCCCCCCCCCAATCTTGTATTAGTACACTCCCATCTGATCCCTCATCCTCGAGCTCTCAAATAGCCATGTCCATCACTACCTCTCTTCCAGACATTTGCGATCGACAACGTAAGAATGTGACCAGTGCACTCTCGTCTGGTTTGTCGTCTTCGAACTCACAAATCACCATATCTGACACTGCCCCTCTTCTGACATCCATGATCGTCTATTTGAGAATGAGGTATATGAATGTGGACTTCAAAGCTTCCGTTATCTTCTTGTTGTAGTCTCCTCCATTCCATTGTAGATCTTCTTCATTGCACTGATGTAAAACTTTCAATATTTTCTACTGGTGTACCCAACTAAACTACATGCCATATTTTGAAAGGATGATTTCATATGATATATGCTTTAATTCCAACTTCATCATGCTCACCAATGGCTATGTCTGACACCACCCCTCCTTTGGACATCCATGATCGGTGGCCTGAGAATGTGGTCGGGGCACTCCCGCTTGGTGTGTCATCGTCAAATTAACAAATCACCATGTTCAACACTCTCCCTCCATCCGACATCCACGATCGTTGCTATGATATTGTGGTCCCAAAAGGTATGCCAATACTTCCATATCGCCAGGATTTGAAGCTTTCATTATCTTCTCATCAATAATCTTGTCGTATTGATTTGAAAAGTTATTACAGAGTGATTGATGGAAGACGGGCAACAAGTTGTGCCGTTAATCCCTTTTGGATGACAAATTCAATTCTTCGAAATACAACACCTATAGACCTGAGAACCATAACATTGTTATGCAAATTTTTGGACACTTTTGAGGAATCCTACTGCTTCAGTTGCCAAGAACCCAAAGGTATCAAAACCAAAGGGGATGAATACATGTTGATTGTCAATACGAGTCTTCCATGCTTAGCAACTCTAGATGAGGCAGTGATGAATCTACGATTCGTCAACTTTATTCATTTATTTTAGCTTAAAATCCCTCATAAAACACCTGTATATAACACTAACTCCACATTCTTACTAACTTGCATCTATGTGTAAATATTATATATTTGTATATTATTTTAACCTTAAATAAATAAATAAATAAAGGAAAAATAAAGAAAAGAAAATAAAATAAAAAGGAAGACTGTAAATATGAAATAGATACAGGTTGATCCGAACCCTGAGAGAAGGTCAAGACTTGACCTGATCGACCAGGAATAAAATAGGGGGAGATAGGGTCTTCAATTAGAAAATCCAAAAAATTTGTGTGATGTGTATATTTGTATACTTCACTATTTTATTTTTACCTTAATTGACCTCAATTCAAATAACTTTCAAAACCAAAGATGTAAATAAAAATGTGTTCTACTTAATAAAAATAATTGCACAATTAAATCATATATAGAATAAAAGCAACCACACTTGGAAAAAGCCACTAAGCAGTAATTGAAAGACCAATTCTGGCTCCATATGAACTCAAATTGAACCAATCTCACTTTCATTGGATTCTAAATTAAATTATCTTTAAAATGGTTGTATTTTCATAATTTTTGGAGTTACAAGTAAAAAGTTGATTTTCTAGGGTGTTTTGTGCAATTTTCCCATGTATTTTGTACATATTGTATTTGTATATATATTTGTAAATATTTTTTACTAATTATTTAAAAATAAAATATAAAAAACTAAAAAATTAATTAAAAAATAATTTGCTCATTTACCCTTGTATATAATATCATATATGTATATAGTATATGTATATAGTTGCTATTCTTAATTAACCACCATAAATAATAAAAAAATAACATTTTTTATTCAAATAAATAAAGTAACGAAAATTCAAAAAAAATAGTTAATTTTGTAAATAATTTTATCTCTCTTTATCTTTATCTCATTTCAATTTTAATCTCTCTTATCTATTTAACTAAAAATTAAAAAATTCAAAGTTCCTTCTTCATCTTTTCTATTTATATGGCTCCTTCTTCATCATTCCAACTTGATCAATCTTTAGTGAGAGGAGCTCGATCTCCGAGAGTCTTCTTGTCGAGAAAGGTGCCTAGCCTCCGAGCCATCCAGTGACAGCGAGTCGGCCTTCGTCGAGGCGATCACGGTAGTTTTCCGCTCCTAAGGTGAGATCCATCATCATTTTCTCTTATTTTTCATCTAGATTAATCGTAGTTTCATTTTGACACAATTTAATTTCATTGTCATTTTTTTATTTTAGTCTTAAAATCCATCTTGATTTGATCTAGGGCTGCTAATTGAATTGAATCATTCGAATTCGATTATGATTCGTTCGATAATAATTCGGAAATAATTCGATTCGAAGTAAATTGAATCGAATATGAATTCCAATCATGGATTCGATTCCCAAACGAATTAAATTTGAATGATTAGTTTATAGTGGATTTTACAAAATACTCTTAAAAATAATAAAAAATATTATTCACTCAAACCCCACACACCCTTCCCTTTCTTACGTACATGCGGCACAACACACCCTAAACCCCCTCCTTCCCTCTCACGCTCGCACACAGGGTTGCACAGACCCTAACGACTCACTCCAATGGTGCCTCCCCTATGCCCTTCGCCCACCACTAGCGATGCATCCCCTCCGCCCTTTGCTGACCACCAACGGCACCTCCCCTCCGCCTTTCACCGACCACCTACGGTACCTCCCCTCCACCCACCGCCGACCACCAGCGGCGCCTCCCCTCTGCCCTTCGTTGACCACCAGCGACGCCTCCCCTTCACCTTTCGTTGACAACCTACAGCTCCTCCCCTCCACCCACCGCCAACCACTAGCGGTACCTCCCCTTCGCCGACCACCAAGCGATGCCTCCCCTCCGCCTTTTGTCGACCACCTGCGGCATCTCCCCTCAACCCACCATCGACCACCAATGGCGCCTCCCCTCCGCCCTTTGCCAACCACCAGCAGTGCCTCCCCTCTACCCTTGACTGACCACCTGGGATGCCTCCCCTCCAGCACCCTTCACTGCCATTTGAGGTGATATTTCAGCTCTCTTCGTCACAATTTTCTTTTTTCAGCTTCCTCCAATATTGTCTGTTGCTGTAGCATCAGGAATTTAACAAATGAGCCTAATTCATGTTGTGTTTTTAATGAACTTTCTATCATGAAAATTTGTGCTTTTTTGCTTGCGTTTCTTGCTAATACTCATTTACGGATTCTCAATAGCCATGCAATTTTGTTTAACATGCAATGGTGTCATTTCATTATTCACTGCCTCGGAATTTACCTTTTTATGTGGAACCTATCTGCCTTGGGTTGGTTCCGATATTGTACTCAATTTGCAGATAAATCTTGTTTTTATATTAATGTTAATTATATGTTTTTAGAGCTTTCTTGGACTGTCATAATATTTTATCGACAAATTTCTTATTTTAAGTATAAAAAATCACCTAACCATTTTATTACCATGGATTTTAGTGGTAAAAATAGTAGTTTATCATAAACTAGTGTCATTATATGATATTATTTTTTGTAAAATTAATTTACCATAGATTACAAGACTGTTTTCCTTTTTTTAAGGATGAATGTGTTCTAAAATTTGTCAGATTATGTAACATCATATGTTTAGTAATATGCAGTCATTTTAATTGAAGATTGACTATATCATTCCAGCTTAGATTATTTGTTTATATATCTCATGCTAAACAATTTGTTGTCTTTATTGTTTTCAAATAACCTGATTTTTTTACATTTTCGTTTACATGGCTCATCTTTTCGTGCAACAGCAAGAAATAAAAGGTAATCACAATTTTCACAATATGTTCATTTTTACTTCAGTTATATCCAATCTCTCCGCACTTTTATTATTTCTACTTCATATATTTAATTCGTTACAGATAATAAGAGAAAATTGGGATTGCAACAAACTTACAAGGACCGCAACCACTACAGGCGGGTGGCTTTAAGGGGACGGTCAAGGATCGCCCTCTTTGTCGCTATAACCATCCCTTCTGATCATCGGGGACGGTCCCACAACCGTCCCTTCTGCCACCATCTCATTTACTTAGATGGAACGGTTCTAACAAACGTCTCTTCTAATAAACCATTGGAGACGGTTCAAACCGTCCCCTTAAGGATTACCATTGGGGACAGTTACAACCATCCCTAGTACCGCAACTAGTCGCGACGGTTATAACCGTCCCCATCTTTGAAGCACGGGGGACGGTTGTAACCGTCCCTAATGGTGTGCAACCATTCAGCGACGGGCACAGAAAGCCATTCGCGACGGTTTAACCGTCCCCTTTGGTCCCTCTGGTCGCTAAAATGGGACAGAGGGTGTTTAACAATCTGAAGGGACGGATAAAACCGTCCCCCTTGATTTGCAGAGGGGACGATTACAACCGTCCCCTCAGTTGCATAGAGCTAAAGGGGACAGCCACAGAAGCCTATTCGCGACGGTTTTGACCGTCCCCTTAGGTCCCTCTGGCCGCTAAAATGGGATAGAAGGTGTTTAACATTCTGAAGGGACGGATTGAACCGTCGCTATTGTCTATTAAAAGGGAAGGTCTCAACTGTCCCATCTGCTTTGGTTGTCAATGGCGACGCCAACAGAAACGTATAGGGGACGGTTGTAACCATCCCCATTAGTCTTTAAAATGCAAAATTGTGTCCCGTGAGCTATCTCAACAGGGGGGACGTTTCTGTAGCATCTTTGGGGACGGTTATAACCGTCCCCAATAACCCCTGACTGGGAAAAAAATACTAGATTCATTGTGTTTTGTTCACGCTCCCTCTGTGAAATCAAATATTACAATCCATAGTGCAAGATGCAAATACGACACTTTATAGCTATAAAGAAATTGTTTGTCAATTCAACATAGTCTTAGTATTAATAGAAATATTACAATAAAATGTACAGGAAATTAAAAATTAAAATTACTACAAGCATTGTTATCTACTCGGATCCTTGACTCTCGTCGCTCTCCTCCTCACTCTCCTCCTCACTCTCCTCATCGTTGCCGAGATGTGTTGGTTGTACATGTGACGTGTCTTGACTTTGAAGACGGCTTATAAAGGACATGACATTCGCCATTTCCGCACGCATCTTCGCCATCTCTTCGTCTTGTGCAGACATCTTTGCCTTTACCTTCCGCAGCTCCCTCTCCATCTCTCTTTCTCTCTGGCTCCCTTGCGAGGATGAGTGCGACCCACTTGCACCACCCATTCCGTACCATGTACGGATCGTTTCTCCACGTCCTCTGCAACGGATGCGTCCACTGTATTTCGGACCAGTGGCTTGACGGAATGCATCATCGGTTGACAACGGGGGAGTGTTCGTCCCCGTGCTGTCTAGCGAGGAGGTGGTAGAGAGCCTAATCATTTCTTCCTGCATTTATAAAAATTATAAATATTGTCAATATATAATAACTTAAGTCATTATATAAAGTAAAAGTAAATATTACTTATATGAATTGGTGCGTAGGCGTCATCAACCCACTGCACTTCTCCACCTAAATCCCGACTCTTTGACCCAGCAAAAACCTCTATGCGGGTCATTTCTCGTTCGTTATCCCTCAACTAAAAAACACATTAAAGAAGGTTTTAAAATCAATTCTGCACTCAAACTTAGTATGGCAGCCTTGACAGCATAAGGAAGCTGCCGAAAGTCGTGGGTAGTGATGGGGACACGCGCACGAGAAACCTGGCCAAGGTAGCTCTGAAACTCCGTAGAGTTCTCCCCAACCGCATCTCCGCCAACAATACGCACATGCAACGTCTGCCCGGGTGCAAGATGATCCAAAAATCTACACTTTTATCTTCACTTTTATCTTAAACATCTTCAGAAGAAAACGTAATCGAGACATTTTGACTCCTGAGCATAATGGCTTCTCTGCATCTTGTATTTTTTCAAGTAACGTATCCGGAAGCGAATCCATCATTTCATTGGTGTCATGTCCTCGAATGTTATCTACCATCTCAAATATAGCATCGCGGTCTTATGTTTCAAAGACATCTCTTTCAGTATCACCGTGGACATTACTATCTTCTTCTAAAATAACTCCTTCACCATGATATGTCCAATTCGTATAATGAAGCCAAAACCCATTTAATATCAAATGCTCGTAAACTATGGCTCGATTTTGGGTCAAAGTGTTTTTGCATCTTATGCAAGGATAATGTATCTTATCTTCTTCACCTCCTAAAATATGATAGTGCGATTCATATCGAAAAGCCCAGTCTAAGAATCCGATAACTCCTTTGTTATATGTCCGATAGTCATCGATTCTTTTGTTCATCCAACTTTTGTCCATTGCCTAAAGGTAAGATCCAAAGTTAATTTCAAAAATGTTTGGTAATTTTCAAAGTTATATATAGGTTATATTTTTTTGATCCTCTAAACTAAACTATTAAGCAACTATTTAAGCATTAGAAACTATGTATGCATATATGATTATACTTTACAACATCTACTTTACAATCATAAAGCAACTAATTTGGGAAAATTAATTAAGCAACTCTACTTTACAACCTCTACTTTACAATCATAAGCATTCATATATGATTATACAAACTATATGTTTTTGATCTAACTATGTATATACAACTTCTACTTTACAAAGATTAAACAATACTTTCAAAAATCTATACAATCATAAGCAAGCATAATATATTAATAAATTACCAAAAACTTAAAAAAAACTTACATCCAAATAAGATGATGAAATCAAGGCGGAAGGAGGTGGGCGACCGGGCGGAGGACGATGGACGGACGGAGACGGGCGAAGGTCGGGGCCTGAGGAGGAGGGCGAGATGGCGATAGGGCTGAGTGGGCGAGATGGCGGAGCGTAGGGCGGAGGAGGAGGGCAAAGGGGCGAGAGGGTGGGAGCGGAGGCGGAGGGCGAAGGAGGAGGGCAAGGGAGAGGAGGCAGATGGCGGAGGAGGAGGGCAAGGGGCGAGAGGGCAGAGGCCGGAGGGCGGAGGAGGAGGCCGGAGGGTGGAGGAGGAGGCCGGAGGGCGGAGGACGGCGCTATGAGGGCGGAGGACAGCGCTATGGGTCGATTGGAGGAATGAGGGAGATGGATTCGTCGGGGATGGGTATATGACCATCGGGGACGGTCGTTCAACCGTCCCTTTTAATAATAATCGGGGACGGTTATAAGTGGACCGTCCCCTCTGGTTGGTTTTAGGGACGGTTAGTAAACCGTCCCCGAAAAGCTACTTTAAGGGACGGTTGTAACCGTCCCTTATAATAATAATCGGGGACGGTTACAAGTGGACCGTCCCCTATGGTTGCAGAAATTTTCCCCAGCGCGCCAATTAGGGTGGTTTTAGGGACGGTTATGCAACCGTCCCATCAAAATAACTATAAGGGACAGTTGTAACCGTCACCTATAGTTTTCTTATAAGCGACGGCCACAGTGAAGTAACGGAGACGGTTATGACCGTCCCCTAAAGGTCCGGGCAGGGGACGGTCATATAACCGTCCCTAAATGTCATGTTAAAGGCGACAGTCATAATTGACCGTCGCTAAAACTATACAGAGGGGACGGTCAGCAAACAACCATCCCCTGAAATAGTATAGGGGGTGGTTGCTAAGTGACCGTCCCCAAAAACCTTCCCCAAAGGCCGTCCAGTTTGTAGTGAACAATTAGGTAATTTTATACATTTCATATTATATGTTGAATACCACCCTTTTTCTTAATTTCTGTTAATTTATCCAAGTTTTTATTGCAAAATAGAATCAAAAAATTTATTATTGAAAGTTTTAGATAATATTGGTCCTAGAAATATCAATGCATACTTTAACTCATTAATTAACATTCATGTTACTCTGAATATATAAGTTATAAGATACGCGTCTTTTCATCATCATACTCTCTTTTTTCTAAAAAATATTATTAATTAAAATTTAAAATTCGATATGAAATGAATCGAATTTGAATATTCAAAACTCATAATGAATCGAATTTGAATTCAAGTTAGTGAATTCGGTTAAAATTCGATTCGAGTTCGAATTCGAAAAAAATATAATGAATTGAATCTGAATTCATGTGGATTCGAGTGTATTCGATTCGATTGGCACCCGTAATTTGATCTGCAACCAACTCGATTTTTCATCTCATTTTCTTGATCTCTTCGCATTCATTTTATATCTTCCACGATCTATCAACTCTGACCACGCGTGGTGGTTGGAGAACCGGATTCGATTCCTCACATTTCACTGAATCCTCATTCATCTTCCGATTTGTTTATAAATAAAAAGAATAAAAAATTTTATGTTTTCTTCTAACATTTATTTTGCTGGAAATAAAAAATAAAAAAATAATACAAAAAATATTAAAAAGGTTTTCTTTATTTTGTTTACAAAAAATAAAAAAATCTCTGGTTGGGGGCATCAGCCTCCCTTCGCCGCTGCCAACCCTCTTCACCGACCTCCGCCTGAGGCGGAGGCACTCCATCTCCAGCGAGCTGCCCATCCAGAACCTCCACGACCGACCTCCGCCTCTCCAGCGAGTCGCCCATCTCAGTGGCAGCCCCCGCCATCACCGACCTCCGCCTCTCCAGCGAGCCATCCATCTCTCCAGTTAGCCATCCATCTCAGCGGCAACCCCCACCATCACCGACCTTCGCCTGGGGCGGAGGCACTCCATCTCCAGGGAGCCGCAACTCGATGCCCTAGTGAGCACCGATGTCACCCCATCGTCGCTGTTCTCTACTGCCACCTGGGAGGGGAGCAGTCATCTCCATCGTGAACCATCCATGCGCCCTTGCGCGAGCCCTGCGGCTCCCCACTCCAGCGGCCCTCCCTTCGTCATCAACCCGCATGTGTCGTCGCGCGGCGCCCTGTTGATCGCGCCCTCCATTGCTCATGCCAGGAGCTCTGAGCGAGTCCCTCCATCCCCGACTGACCACTTGGAGGGCGTGTGTTGCCCTCCTCCACAGAACGACCTCCGCCTCCACGTGGAGGCGCTGCCTGCCCGCACCGACCGCCGCGAGCCTCCATCTAGGAAGAAGAACAGAGATGGGAGGTGGCCCCTCTGCGTGCCCCCTTTAGCTTGAAAGTTAAGAACGAAGGAACCCTAAACGGGGATAAAAAAATATTTGTGGGCAATTTACATCCGCATTCCTTGAAGTTATCAAAATAGCAAAGACATCCCTGCATCCAGAGCCTAGCACGTGAATTGCACATGCACTTTGAAAAATTACAAGAAAGCTCCCCACATTTCTGAAACTCCAAAAGAACCCTCGCTCCAATACATAGCACGCGCCTGCATGCTTATCTAGGTAATTTACAACTTTTCCTCTCTATTTTATTTATTTTATTTATTAATGCAAAAACAAAAACTATTTACACTTTAGTCCCTGTGTGTCCAGACTATTTATTTGCATCCTTTTCTTATTGAATTAAATATTTTTCTTGCTCAATAAAGTATGCAAAATTCATCTTATTCTTCTGACTAGTTCCTCTTCATTGTATAAATTTTTCATTTCATTTTGTCGTCATTTATTATTATTTAAAAATAAAAAAAACAGTGTCGTTTTCTTTTTCTGGATTTCAAAAATTCATAAAATTTGAATATTGCTCCAAAAATTCCGACAAAATAGAGTAGTTTTATTTTATTGTCTTTTAATTTCTATCCAAATTTTGTGTATAAACTATTTATAAAACCAAAAAAATTGAAAAATACTCAAAATCTTATAAAAATCATTAAAAATTATACAAAAATCCAAAAATTGTGATTTCAGTATCTGTTTGTAGATAATTGTCCCTATTTTATCATGAAAATAATTACCAGGAGTTTTGGGTACTTAAAATATTTTTAAGTTGCAAATTACTCCAGGCTGTGCACTATTTCTATTTTTTATCACTGTTTGATTTTTTGAAAAATTTAAAAACATCTGAAAACTCTACAAAAATTCCTAAAAATATTTCAAAATCTTTAAAATAAAAAAAAATTCTCTGGATTTTTTGAGCATTTTTGATATAATTAAAAAAATAAAAAGAGTTTGGTGTGCATAGTTTTTATCTTGTGCATATTGTTTGTTATTTGAAAATTAAAAAAATGCAAAATTAAAATCACTAAAAATTTGAAAATAAAAAAAATAGAAATAAAAAATTAAAAAATAAAAAGAGAAAAAATTCACAAAAACCAGGGATAGTTTGCCTTTGAGATTTTCTTTTTCTTTTAATTGATTTTTTGTCGATTAATTGGATAACCCTCGGGACTTGTAGCCTCCCTGAGTTCGATTATGTCCACTATACAGGTAAATAAGTAACAAAAATAAAAAAAATTGTTTGTTTGTCGCGGGATTTTTAGGGATAGCAACGACCACTCATTCCTTATCTAATAATTTTCGATCCTCGAAGAAGCTAGCGACAACAAAATGGTGTTGTTGCCGTGGAGGCACGGTGAGGGTAGTTAGGTTTCTCTTTTGACATGCTATTCTTGGTTGTAAATATCTGTTTATATTTTGCCACATTATTCCATTGTTCATAGCCATAGCATTTGTTTCATTTTTGTCTCTCATATTTGATAACTGTTTTTCTTACACGTTCTCTTTTCTTTTTCTTGCGAGGGCCCGCGAAGCGAAGGAGGTGATCCTAAGAGAGCTGAAGCACCCCAAGCGACGTGGAGGCGGCTTGATTCTTCACCAAGTCGCAGGATAGCATGAGAAGAGGAGAAGAAGAATTGAAGGAGACGAAAAAAAGAGAAGAGAGAGAGATTTTCTAGCATTTGAACTTTGTAAAACGGACATTCATTTATTGCATGGTCTGTTTCGCCAAGTGCCATTACACTTGGGGGACCTCTCCAGTTTTGTTTTCATCGTCTTAGTTTTCTTTGTTTCCCGTGGATTTCATGAGCTACCTTTTGATTGCTTTAATTAATTTGCTTGAGCCAGGTAATTAATTAGATCCAAACACCCTAAACAAGAATTTCTTTACCTATAGAGTAGAGCGTAATTTGGACTTAGTCAAATTAACTTGTTCTTGCACGTTAATAGAAGCTATCATATAGGACGGTTCACTTGCATTTGCATATAGGATAGTTTATTTCAATTCTGCGCGGATCACTTGCATGTAGAGTGTTGGTGACAAGGTACGCATCTCTAACCCCTGCATGTATCATTGTTTTTAATCACACATTGGCATTTTCGATCTCCTTCCTTGTTTTCAATCACATAAGTTAAAAGGAAATTGGACACTCGGTAGGTGATTCTTTGAAAATATTTTAACCAAGTGAAAACTGCCTACGGGACTGCTAAAGAAAACTCGACGCTAAAAAATACATAGAAAAAACATTGTTTTGGGGAGAGTAACCCCCTTATTGTTTGGTTTGTATGTAGCAAGAGAGCGACCCACACACTAGGATAGAATCACGTCTGAACTCTTTCGGACTACTATCTTGGGTTAGTCGTTCTCCAGTGAGGATCTCTCCAGTAGCCGGTAAAGCGACCCGCGACGTCCTTAACAGATTGAATTGATCGGGTAGCCGGTAAACGGTCCGTAATTCATACTGGTTGGGAAAGATCTAACTTTGGGATTGGACCAGTCTCATGAGAGCATTGGGTTCCTAACAGCTCGCTTTAATCGCTCTGATAGATTGTATTCTCACCAAACTATAAATTTGACAAGATAATTGACCAAACCTTCACGGTCTTCACATTGAGTTGAGTTGGTGAACTGGGGGTTTGTATTGTGTTTGACTGCTTGTGTGCATACTCGATCCTTCTGTGCAATTGCGTCTTTTTCTCTGTATCTTTTGACTTGACCCTCGTGCTCTCCCGATCCTGTCTTTTGTTTCGGAGATGGCCGACTGGAGTTATTTTAATCCGATCTTTGCGGACTTCTCGCACTCTCTAGACAATCCACTCGGATGATGATTTTCACCCACCCTCATTCAGCTACCCGATTCTGGGATTTTGGAGTCACCTTTCATGATTTCCACACCTGAGATACTGAATCAGATGATGCATACATACATAATACATACATTTTAGTAGTCCATTTGCATTTAAATAAGAAGCCAAAATCCCTTGTAAAATATCCACTTACTAAATAACCTCTTCCTTATAATATGTACTCCTTAGTTAATAATATAGGGAAGAAAGCCAAAAATCCCCCTTGTAAATTAGTCAATAAAGCCCTAGAACCCCTGGACAATAAAATACACATAGATCCCTCACACAAACTCCAAAATAGGTCTACTCACTCTTAGGATACTACACATTAAAAGACCTTTAAAATGAGACTAATTTCATCCAATTTGGAGCTCGTATGAGAAAGTTGGGTTTTTGGGCCACTTTGTATACTACATATATGTATAAATCATATCTTTGTATTTTTGTATCATACTTGACCTCATCTCCATCTTTGGTCAACATGAAACTTGTAGATCTCATCAAGATCTACAACTTTCATGTTTTGAGTTTTTCCAAATTCGATCCCCTTCTCTTTCTACACTCAATTTTCTTTTCAACCAATCACAGCAGGCCACGTGGCGTCCTCTGGTTGCGCCACGTAGTCCGCTGCCCTTGCCTCATCCGCCCGCAGCTACAGCCATTGGATCACCTTCTAGATCCAACGGCCTAGCTGCTTCCACGCACGCCTCAATTCTCAGCCATCCGATCATTCTCAGAACCCCATCAGCACCGCTCGTTCGCGCCTCTTCCTTAGCGCGCCACGTGGCGCTTGTTGCGCCCTTGGATGATGCACTCCATCCCTCCATCTCAACCGCTCAGGCCGCAGTGCATCGCAGCCCTTCGATCTTCCTCAGATTGGATCCCCGCCGCTCGTCATCGCCCTCTCCTCCGCACGACACCTAGCGCCATCACGACCTTAGGATTAGGCCACTCCTGATGCAATCCACACCGCTCGCACATATTTCGCCCCCAGTGTGCCATGTGGATAGCTCCTGACCCTCAGATCATCTCGCCCGGATTTAATCTCCACCGTTCCAGCCCGCTTCGATCACCACCGTTGGATCACAAGATCCAACGGTGGAGACTTCGTCTCCTACCTCCGATCGCTCTCTCTCCCACGATCTCGACCTTGCGTAACACACCGCCCCCTTTCTATTTTCGCCACCACACCAGTCACCTTCTCCGACCACCAATGTCGCCACGATCTTCACCACTCTCCCCTCATCCTCGCCAGCTCCCTCACTTCCCACGACTCCCACCAATGTCGCTCTACGCCGACCTCAAACTCCACCTCCCAGCGACTTAACCCATCAACTTCATCCTATAAATCACTCCTCTCCGGCCATCGTCATGGCTATCTGCCCCTCGTGAGAGACGCCCCGAGCTCTGAGCTTCAACTTTGTGACAGGAATTGTGAGTTTCATTGAGCGATAACGTCCGTCTTCTCCGGCGAGATCCTCGGCCTCCGCCGAGTCGCAGCCCTCCTCCGCCGAGCCGCTGCTTGAGCTCAGGGATCCACCGGCCCTTCGAGCGACGACCTGGAACTCAAGGAAGAGTTCCAATCCCCAGGTGACGCCTCCATCCCTCTCCGATCTTCTCTTCATTTTTCTTTGCTTTTTCTCGCATTTTATTCACCGCCTCCGGTCATCTTCTCGCCTCCATTCCATTCCGCCCAGCTTCGCATCAGAGCTCCCATCTTCGTGGTAGCCTTCACTCCCTCCGACGACACCTTCCATCTTCCAGCAGCTTAAGCTCCGCCACTTGGCCGGAGCTCCTTCGCCAGACCACCGCAATATCCCTTAGGCCTCTCTGATCGCCCTCACTTCTCCACGAGTGCACGCACGAGCTTCGGCTCTGTCTTTAGCGCTTGCAGGTGCCAACTGAGTCATTGGTCGGAGCTTCGCCGGAGTCGACTTCGAGCTCCATCGCCACCGACTTCAGACAACCCTCCGCCGCTCCTGAGACCATCAGGACCTACGCCGCATCACCACGAACCTCCTGGGATAGCTCCGAGCAATCGGAGAGCTTCATCGACGCTAGGAGGAACGGGCGGAGCAGAGGCCGCTTCGCTGGAGCCTCGCCATCTCCTCCGCAGGCGGCGGAGGACCATTAGAGGAGATGTACAGCTGCCGTTCGATCACGTCGATCGAACGGTCCACAGCGAGCCACGTCGCTTCTCAGCTGGGCTTTACAGGAGTCATTGGATCCCTTAGATCCAACGGCGCCTAGTGCGCCACGCGTATCCCTTCTGCAGCAGCTCTCAGCCGTTGAGATCTCATCTGATCCAGCGGCGGATCTTCAGCCACGTCGTCATCTCCATCGAATACAGTAGTCGTTGGATCAACATAGATCTAACGGCCTGAGGTCACGCCACGAGTCTTCATCGCCATCCATCGGATCGAGCTCGATCCGAGGGTCCACAGCGTGCCACGTAGCTTCGGTCCGAGCCTCTTCCTCGAGCCTAGGCTCGGATCGTCCGAGCCTCACTCCAGACCTCCAGAAGACCCCGAGCCGAGCTCCGAGCCTCCGCAGCTATCCGACCCTAGGCCGCCCACGTGAGGAGCACGTGCGACCTGGGAAATTTACACAGAGGCCCCTGGAACTGTCAAATATTGCAAAAAGGTCCCTGTGAAGCAGACCCACGTGAGGAGTACGTGCCTTGTGGAGAAATTGCACTCGAGTCCCCAGCATAATTGGTAATTGCACTTAAGTCCCTGTCAGCATATTTACTTTATGTATTTTTATTTTCCTGTATTGCATTTACAGCCCTGTGTTTGCATGCATCCCTAGGTTGCATTTTACATCATTTTTCAATTCTAAAAGTTGCATTTTGTTGAGAAACTTGTCCTCTGTCTATTGGGCCATGTTTTTGTAATTTCAGTGGAATTTTAAAAGAATTAATTGGTTGATTTGTGGAATATTTTGCCCAGTGACACCTTTTAATTTCTAGTTAATTCTCCGTGATTCCAAAAATCCTCCAAAATTCACAGTAGCTTTAGGACAGTGAACTTAACATGCCATAAAAATTTCATGTCATTTGCACACATATCGAGGCCTAAATAAATTTTTGAGTGATTTTCTCATATTAATTTTAATAAATTCATTTCACATTGAAATTAAGATCTGTCAATTTTCCTGGATTCCTTATCATTAGTGCTATCTAGGATAATTTTATCTCTTGAAAAAATTGTGATTTGTTATTTATTAAAAATTAAATAGTGAAAATCACCCTATATGCATATTTAATTCACAGTAAATTCATTTAGTGTCTAAAAATTCCAAAAAAATTAGGGTAGATCATTTTCATCATAATTAATCTTCTGGCCAATTTTTAGAATTTTTGGACTCTATTTGGTATCCTAATTGAATAAAATTTTATATTGGCCTGCTGGTTGCATGTGTCTGCACAGAAAATAGAAAAAGACAAAAAAATTTTATCCCCTGAAAATCCAACACTTGATATTTGCTCAAAATTTACCTAAGGAGAAAGATGCCTCCCTGAGTTCGACCTTGGACTTCCACCAAGTAAAAAAAATCTGCCACTTGAAATTAACTTGACATTAATTAATAGTGGTTTTTGATTAGCCTCTCGTATCCGACTGCAACGAACACTTAAACTTAATTTGGACCATTAATTTGACTGAACTAACTAAGGGTGCAGGACAGTTATCAGTCTCTCCCTATATAAGAGAGTCTAGGGCTCAAGGAATAAACACAACTCTTATTTTTTCCAACATGGTATCAGAGCGGCGGTCCTAGACCGGAGCTCTCGTATCGAACCCTAAACCTATCCCTCCACCTTCAAGCCCATGCACACCTTCAAGCCCCGACAAGTACAGCTGATGCAAAACTTGATTTGCCTATTGCGCTAAGAAAACATGAGAGGTCATGTGCTTCATATCTGATTGCCTCTCATGTTACCTTTGAGCATCTGACAGAAGACTTCAGGAGGTTTTAGTTGCCTTATCTGCTGTGAACATTCCACGGACTCATCACGAGGCATTAGATGATAGTAGATTGTGTCTGGCTATGGAGGAAGAGATGGCCACCCTTTAGTCGAGAGGTACTTGGAGCCTTGTTCCAGCTCCTACTGGGGCATCTATTGTGAGTTGCAAGTGGGTTTTTATGGTGAAGCAAAATGCAGATGGAGTATTGATAGGTACAAGGCTCGACTTGTTGCTCGTGGTTTTACTCAGACGTATGGGGTAGATTATCTTGACACAGTTTCTCCTGTTGCTCGTCATTCTACCTTATGGATTCTTTTATTTGTTGTTGTGATTCGAGATTGGCCTATGTTTCAAATGGATGTCAAAATTACCTTTTTATATGGTGATCTTCAGGATGAAGTTTACATGCAGCAGATACCTGGGTTTACTGCTGAGGGGGAGTGTGTACAGGTATGCAGACTTCATAAGGCAATCTATGGCCTTAAATAGAGCCCGAGAGCTAAGTTCCAGAAGCTCTCATATTTGTTTGAGAAGTAAGGGTTCAAAAGGTCGAATGCAGATCATTCTTTCTTTGTATAGAGGACATCCAGAGGTACGACTGTCATTATGGTGTATGTTGACGATATACTTATTACAGGAGATGATATGTAGGGAATAAAAAGAGAAAACGAATTCTTAGATCGTGAATTTGTTATCAAGAGTACTTAAATATTTTTCGGGATTGGAGTTTGCTAGAAATGAAAAAGGACTTGTGATGACTCAGAAAAAATATGCCACTAACTTGCTAAGTGACATAGGTATGCTTAGATGTCGACCTGCTTCTACACCCATGTATCCAAGCATGAAGATGCATGATGATGATACTGAGGAGGTTGGCAGGAGGAGATACAGGGAACTGGTAGGGAGGTTTCTTTATGTTACTATTACCAGACCAGATATTTCATTTGCAGTAAATAATGTGAGCCAGTTCATGGAGCAACCTCGTCAGGTACATATGGATGCTATACAAATGACACTAAGGTATCTTAAGTCATCTCCAGGTGCAGGATTGCTATTTAAGAAGGAGGACACTATTACTATCTCAGCATGTGTAGATGTAGACTATGCAGGGTGCCCACAAGTTAGGAACTCTACATCAGGTTTTGTTATATTTGTTAGGGAGTCACTTGTCTCGTGGAAGAGTAAGAAGCAAACTGTAGTTGCGAGATCCAGTGCTGAATCAGAGTATAGATCTATGGCCCAAGCATGTGCAGAAGTGATGTGGGTTCGCGCAGTTCTGGCAGATCTACATATAGATGTTCCTCTTCCCATGTCGCTGAAACACGACAATCATGCTGCATTATTCATTGTAAATAACCTTGCATTTCACGAGAGGACAAAGCACGTAGAGGTTGATTTCCATTATATTCGTGATATGATCCTGAAAGGCTTCATTTCTACAACTCATGTCAGTTCAGGAGACCAAACGACAGACATTCATACTAAAGCTTTGCTTCGGGGTCCCTTTCAGAAGTGTTTATCCAAGATGAGCATGATAGATATCTATGTCCATCTTGAGGGGGACTGTAGAAGTTTATCTTATGTTCGTGTATCTTTTATCTATTTCTCTTTTACATTTGTCTACCTTATGTAATTTGTCCATAGGTCTCTCCCTATATAAGAGAATCTAGGGCTCAAGGAATAAACACAACTCTTATTTTTCCCAACCGCTCCTATCACCACGGTTAAGATCATTCCTCTCAGTTGTCATCTTGCTTTCTCTCAGGCTCTTAAAATAGCTTTAATATCAAGTTATCGTAGGGCCAGGATCAAATTCATGCTTGAGTGAGATTTCTACTTCTTCCACGATGCACCTTGTAGGTTTTTAGGCCTATGAATAAGCATGATAGAAGATCTAGCAATAGAAAGTCATAGCAACAAGGACTTATTCTAAGCTCAATCACTAGGGCAGTGCAGACGGTTTCACCAAATGGGTGGGTAATATTTTGAAATGTGATCTACATGAGGCTTTGTGTCATAGTCAGAACAACTCCTTAGAGGAGAATAAATATAAAGCTCCAACATCAGATAATGTCTTTGCAAAGTATCAGATGAGCACTTGACACCAACCTTAAAGATTTTGTGCTCTTCAGGAGTGGCTCCGTATAATGAAGATACCATGAAGACCTTAGAAGTAAAACATCTGTATAAGCCGCCTTCTTCCCTGCTAAATACCTTGATGTCAGAGACTCCTCTTACAGCTGATGCATATGTTATTTTACGGTCTATGAAATCTTTTCCCAAATGGATATCATGTAGTAGAGATGGCCTGAGAGCTCAACACATTTAGATGTCCTTTAAGGGGAGTGGTCTGTAGTTGCCACTGATCTCCTACGTGTTATCTCCATGGTAGCTAATTTATGGCTAGGTGAGAGATGCCCCTTGAGTTTAACTGATTTTGTAGCCTCTGCACCTCTTACTCCACTACTCAAACCTGCCAATGACATATGTCATATTGTTGTAGGTACTATCTGGAAGAATCTTGTATCCAAAGTTGCTATGACAAGGGTGGGCAAAGAAATGTTTATATATCTCAATGGTTTTTAATTTGGGGTTGGTATATCTGGAGGAGCGGAAGCCATCTTACGCAACACTAACATACTTTTGAGCAAGCTTCACGGTGATGGGTCTCTCTATGCTTACAGTAGATTTCTCTAATGCTTTCAACATGATAGATAGATCTCCTAATGCTCTGTGAAGTTAGGAGGAGATGCCCATCTATTTCTTCATGGGTGGAGTTTATATATGCTCAACCCGCCAAATTATATGTTAGAGACAATCATTTATGGTCAACCACCGGAGTGTAGCAAGGTGATCCTTTAGGCCCACTTCTTTTTTCTCTTGTCTGATGCCTACTTATTCATGAGATCATAGACAATTGTAAACTCCTTCTCCACGCTTTGGTATCTTGATGATGGTAACATGGGGGATACTTTAGAGGTAGCCAAGGTACTTGACTATGTAAAACGCATGGATCCAGAGATGGGGCTTATGCTGAATATCAAAAAAACAGAGCTTTTCTGGCCTTCATGTGATGGACAAAAGATCCACAAAGGGTTGTTTCCCTGGGATATTGGGAGGCATGTGTTTGGAGTGAGGTTACTTGGAGGTGCGGTGAGTAGAGAAAAAGACTTTGTTGAAGACCTGACTATGATGAGGGTCACAAAAGTTGTTGACTTAATTATGCATTTACTTCCTCAATTGGATGATCCACAAAGTGAGCTTATTTTATTATGTTCATGTATAGGTACTATCAAGATCATGTTTGGCTTAAGGACATGTCAACCGGCATACATGGAACGAGCTGCTACGTGGTTTGACAAAGGACTTCGCGAAGCTATTGAGGATATTGTAGTTTGTGGAGGCCCTTTCTTTAGCGACCTTCAATGGCAGATGGTGTCACTACCCATCAGACTCGGTGGCTTTGGTCTGCATTCAGCTCTTGAGGCTTCTTCATATGCTTTCGTAACCTCTAGAGCTCAATCGTGGGTGCTCCAAGATCACATTTTATGAGCACAGTCTGATACATGGTATGGATTCTGATTTTCTATACGCTTTGGAGGGCCTACATGCCACACTCCCATCTCTCGATCTTACATGTTTTGCTAACAAGGATACCGTTCCCTCTAAAGCCCATATTGATGTGGCGAGTTCTCTTTTTAGCAAAATTTATTAAAGAAATGGAAGTTAACTTTGACATGACTGCTGGACAAAAAGTAATTTTTCGTTATTTACAAGCTGACCATGCTCAGGACTTCCTCCTTGCTATTCCTATTGAGGGCCTTGGAATGCATATGTCACATATTGAATATCGTACTATCCTCAAGTATCGCTTTATGACCCCTCTATTCCCAGCCAACGAGGCTTGTCCACTATGCCACAAATTCTACTTAGACACTTTTGGGGAAATGCAGTTCATTATTGTGAACTCCCTGATTTTAAATATATACATGATTTTGTAAGGGGTGTCCATTATGATGTACTTAGACATGTTAGGGTTGCTTCAAAGAAAGAAGCACTTGTGAATTTTTTATGGATCCACAAGAGGTGAGATCGACACTCAGACCAACAAATATTTTAATATTTAGATGGGATGGAGGGAAGCATGCGTGTGTTGATTTGACTGGAGTCCCTCTATTAGTGGGTCCGATAAGGAGCTGTTTTATTACGGGATACAATGCATCGAAAGCTGCCAGTTGTCGTTAGCTTCTTCGAGGATCGAAAATTATTAAATATGTATGAGTGGTCGTTGCTATCCCCAAAAATCCTGCAACAAATAATTTTTTTATTTTGCTACTTATTTACTTGTATAGCGGACATGATCAAACTCAGGGAGGCTACAATTCCTGAGGGTTATTCAATTAATCGACAAAAAATCAATTAAAAGAAAAAGGAAATCTCAAAGGCAAACTATCCTTGGTTTTTGTGATTTTTTTCTCTTTTTATTTTTTTTAAATTTTTTATTTCTATTTTTTATTTTCTGATTTTTAAATTTTAATGATTTTAATTTTGTAATTTTTTTAAATTTTCAAATAACAAACAATATGCACAAGATAAAAACTGCGCACACCAAACTCTTTTTGTATTTTTTAATTATATAAAAATGCTCAAAAATCCAGAGAATTTTTTTGTATTTTAAAGATTTTAAAATATTTTTGGGAATTTTTGTAGAATTTTCAGATATTTTTGTATTTTTCTAAAAATCAAAATGTGATAAAAATTAGAAACAGTGCACAGCTTAGAGTAATTTGCAACTTAAAAATATTTTAAGTACCCAAAACTCCTGGTAATTATTTTATAATAAAATAGGGACATTTATCTACAAACAGAGACTAAAATCATGATTTTTGGATTTTTGTAGTTTTTTTATGATTTTTATAAGATTTTTAGTATTTTTCAGTTTTTTGGGTTTTATAAATAGTTAATGCACAAAATTTGGACAGAAATTAAAAGACAATGAAATAAAACTACTCTATTTTTTCGGAATTTTTGGAGCAATATTCAATTTTTCTATGAATTTTTGAAATTCAGGAAAAGAAAAAGACATTGTTTTTTTAAATAATAATAAATTATGACAAAATGAAATGAAAATTTTATACAATGAAGAGGAACTAGTCAGGAGAATAACATCATTTTTTGCATAATTTATTGAGCAAGAAAATATTTAATTCAATATGAAAAGGATGCAAATAAACAAGCTGGACATACAGGGACTAAAGTGTAAATAGTTCTTGTTATGCATTAATAAATAAAATAAATAAAATAGAGAGGAAAAGTTGTAAATTATCCAGATAAGCGTGCAAGGCACGTGCTCTGTATTGGAGCGGGGGTTCTTTTGGAATTTCAGAAATGTGGTGAGCTTTCTTGCAATTTTTCAAAGTGCACGTGCAATTCACGTGCTAGGCTCTGGATGTAGGGACATCTTTGCTATTTTGATAACTTCAAGGAATGCGGATGTAAATTTCCCACAGCTATTTTTTTATCCATGTTTAGGGCTCCTCCGTTCTTAACTTTCAAGCCAAAGGGGGCACGCAGAGGGGCCGCCGCCCGTCTTTGTTCTTCTTCCCAGATGGAGGCTCGCGGCGGTCGGTGCGGGTATGCGGCGCCTCCATGCGGAGGTGGAGGTCGTTCTGCAGAGGAGGGCGACACATGCCCTCCAGGTCGTCAGTCAGGGACGACGGGACTCGCTCGGAGCTCCTGGCGTGAGCAATGGAGGGCGCGATCGGGCAGAGCGCCGAGCGACGACACACGCGGGTTGATGACGAAGGGAGAGCCGCTAGAGCAGGGAGCCGCGGGGCTCGTGCAAGGGCACGTGGATGGTTGACGATGGAGATGACTGCTCCCCTCCCTGGCGGCAGTGGAGAACGGCGGTGATGGGGTGACGTCGGCGCTCGCTAGGGCGTCAAGGCGCGGCTCCCTGGAGATGGAGTGCCTCCGCCCCAGGCGGAGGTCGGTGATGGCAGGGGCTGCCGCTGAGATGGACGGCTTGCTGGAGAGATGGACGGCTCGCTGGAGAGGCAGAGGTCGGTGATGGTGGGGGTTGCCGCTGAGATGGACGACTCGCTAGAGAGATGGACAGCTCGCTGGAGAGGCGGAGGTCGGTCGTGGAGGTTCTGGACGGGCGGCTCGCTGGAGATGGAGTGCCTCCGCCCCAGGAGGAGGTCGGTGAAGAGGGTTGGCAGTGGCGAAGGTAGGCTGTCGCCTCCAACCAGAGAATTTTTTATTTTTTTGTAAACAGAATAAAGAAAACCTTTTTTATGTTTTTCTGTATTTTTGTATTTTTTTTATTTCTTACAAAACAAATGTTAGAAGAAAATATATATATATTTTAAATTTTTTATTCTTTTTATTTATAAAAAATCAGAAGGTGAACGAGGATCCAGCGAAACGTGAGCAATCGAATCCGGTTCTCCGACCACCGTGCGTGGTCGGAGTTGATAGATCGTGGAAGATAGAAAATGAATGCGAAGAGATCAAGAAAATGAGATGAAAAATCGAGTTGGTTGCGGATCAAACTGAGATGGATTTTAAGACTAAAATAAAAAAAATGACGATGAAATTAAATTGCGACAAAATGAACTACGATTAATCTAGATGAAAAAAAAGAGAAAATGATGATGGATCTCACCTTAGGAGCGGAAAACTACCATGATCGCCTCGACGAAGGCTGACTCGCTGTCATTGGATGGCTCGGAGGCTAGGCACCTTTCTCGACAAGAAGATTCTCGGAGAACGGGCTCCTCTCACCAAAGATTAATCAAGTTGGAATGATGGAGGAGCCATATAAATAGAAAAGATGGAGAATGAAATTTGAATTTTTGAATTTTTGGTTGAAGAGATAAGAGAGATGAAAATTGAAATGAGATAAAGATAAAGAGAGATAAAACTATTTACAAAATTAACTATTTTTTTGAATTTTAGTCACTTTATTTATTTGAATAAAAAATGTTATTTTTTTATTTTTTTATGGTGGTTAATTAAGAATAGCAACTATATACATATACTATATACATATATGACATTATATACATGGGTAAATGAGCAAATTGGTTTTTTAATTATTTTTTTTATTTTTTTTATTTTACTTTTAAATAATTAGTAAAAAATATATTTACAAATATATATACAAATATAATATGTACAAAATACATCGGAAAATTGCACAAACCACCCCAGAAAACTAACTTTTTACTCGTAACTCCAAAAATTATGAAAATACAAACATTTTAAAGATAATTTAATTAGAATCTAATAGAAGTGAGATTGGTTCAGTTTGAGTTCATATGGAGTCGGAATTGGTCTTTCAATTACTGCTTAGTGGCCTTTTCCAAGTGTAGTTGCTTTTATTCTGTACATGATTAAATTATGCAATTATTTTTATTAATTAGAACGCATTTTTATTTACAACTTTGGTTTTAAAAGTTATTTGATTTGAGGTCAATTAAGGTACAAATAAAATAGTGAAGTATACAAATATACACAACACACAATTTTTTTGGATTTTCTAATTGAGGACCCTATCTCCCCCTACTTTATTCCTGGTTGATCAGGTCAAGTCGACCTTCTCTCGAGGTTCGGGTCAGCCTGTATCTATTACATATATACAGTCCTCCTTTTTATTTTATTTTATTTCCTTTATTTTTCCTTTCTTTATTTATTTTAAGTTAAAATAATTTACAAATATACAATATTTACACACAAATGCAAGTTACTAAGAATATGGAGTTAGTGTTATATACATGTATTTTATAAAGGATTTTAAGCTAAAATAAATTAATAAAGATGACGAATCCTAGATTCTTCATCCCCATATGCTTTACCTTTGCTAGTCCCTTAGCAAACACTTATTTGAAAGAATAAGTGAAGAAAAAGAAAAGGAAAGGGAAAATAAAGAAAGTAGGACAATTTTGAGTATTAAACTTATCTTCATAAAATTGTAGTTTAAAGCTCTGTCGGACCTTTGGATTATTAGTGTGTCGGAACCTTAATGGGAGATGGATTTAAAACCTAACAACCTCTAAGTTCCATAGGACTCCTATTTAGGTCTCCTCAACAGTCAGGTCAGAACAAGTCTACATACACCAATTCTTATGACTATGCTATTTATGCATTATAAAGGGAAATATGCCTCTATTTACTTGGGAACAAGGCTCTATTTTTGACTTTTGAAGTGATGAATCATAGATTCATCAACCCCCTATACTTAAACCTTGCTCGTCCCCGAGCAACTAAATGAAATGCAGGAGTGAAATGATTTTGGGTTCCATACCAAGGTCATGAACAAAAGTTGAAAATGGAGCTTGACTCAACCTTTGGATTAATTGTGTGGCGGAACCTCATTGGGACCTGAACTTAAAACCTAACAGACTTCAAGTTCCACAAGTCTTCTATTCAAGACGACTCAACAGTCAGGTCAGAACAAATCCTCAAACGCAAATTTCTGATGACTATGATTCTTACTTGTACTGTGTAAGTGAGATGTAACTCTCCACATCAGAAATGGCTCAGAATCAGCCTCCTCTAACAAGGTAACTCAATAACCCGGTCCAGTAACTCTTTCCTCGAGGAGCGGGGTATTCCCTTCTAAGTTCAAGTGCGACCAGCTCGAGAGGAGGGGGTGGAGAAAAGAATGGACGGTAGCCAGTGAGATGCCTGACCAGTGTAGCCAAGTCATCCAGCTGCAGACTTCTTGCTAATATACATACTCTGACAGGTATTATTTTTTTTCTTGGACCTGTCTGAATTTTTTTGGAGTTCTTGTATTTTTTTTCTTTTTTTTCTTTTTTTTTCGGAACTATATACAAGGTGCAGCATGTACATCAGGAGTTTTTCCTCTTGAGTCAGTAGACTATCCCTCTTTTGAAGCATTATTGCAACCCACAGCATCCTGTCCTTAGATGTCAACACCACCAGACTAGGTTGAGATGCACTACCCTCCCTAGAGGAGGACGGATGTTTCCACCCGTGTGCTACTCCAAGCTAAAGGATTCTACCTCCTCACCACCTCATCAATGAAGAGCTACGTGCATTGTGCTTGTCCAAGTTAGGTCACTGTCTATAAGAATCATGCGTATGCACGAGATATTCTACTTAGACTAATCAAGATGACATGTGAACATAGACTTGCGGACTCAAAGAATTAAGTCACTTGACCTGAGAAATCTTAACTCCAGTTTCTATAAGGTTCCTCTGAAATTAGGTGGATTAAGGTCAAATCAAGTCCATCCTCAATATTTACTCATAACTTGGTTCCGAACCCACTAGCTTTTCACTTTGCATATGCAAAGTATGCAGATGAGATGTCATGCTATGAAGATGAATGAAAATGCAAGACTCTTTTTCTTTTCTTTTTAGATGTAGAGATGATATGCAAGAGTAAATAAGAAGCCTATTTTCATTTTCATTTTTTTTCGATTTTTACCCACCCGTAATTATTGCAAAATATATACAAAAATACGCGAAAGTAAGAGCTATGGGTAAAGTATATATGTAATATATACACGCCCCCCTATACTTAGCGTGTGCTATGTCCTCAGAGCACGAAAGCGACTAAAAAGACATAGCTCGGGCTAAGCGTAGGAGAGCTAAAATTACAAAAGTATAGAAGTCGTCTCGCCCCCTTATACTTAGGCTCTGGCAGCCTAAGTATAGAAGAAGCTCAGAAATGGGGCAGACGAGGGAAAGATGAGAAGTGGATGAGTATACAATGCGGGCATCGGTCCCCCCTATACTTAGGCTCTGGTCAGCCTAAGTATAAGATAGGAGTGAGTATGAGGACCAATGTGATCTGGAGAATGTACAGTGAAATGAGTCAGGTGACCCCTCCCCCCTATACTTAGGATCTGGTTATCCTAAGTATAGTCCAAGATAATGGTTCGATGATGTGGGGATGGGTTACTAGAGTCGCGGGGAAAAGGATAGGATGTACAAGACTGATGGTATACACAAATGAGTCGGTGTGAATCTTTCGAGATGCTGCGGATGGCTGGAGCTCACTGTTGCAAGGTCTCATACGCGGCTCGATGTGAATCTGCTGTATCTGTCTCGCGCATGAATACAATCTCCTCAACATGGACTAACTGCTCATTGGATTCGACGAAGTGCTTCAACAGCTGTCCATTCACTAGGAATGTCGGTGCGTCATCTGCGAGATCTGAGATCTCGACACATCCACTATCATGCACCGTACGGACGACAATTGGGCCTGTCCACTTAGACTTCAGCTTGCCCTGGAAAATCTTCAGCCTAGCATTGAACAACCATACCTTCTGTCCAGCAACAAAGGTCTTTCGTCTGATATATCTATCATGCCAACGCTTCACCTTGTCCTTGTACACCAAACTGTTGTCATATGCGCGGTTTCTGACTTCCACAAGCTCATTCAGATCCATGTCTCTCTATTTCTGACCCAGGTGTGTGTTCCAGTTGACCTTCTTGATTGCCAATTCTGATTTGTGCACTAACTCTGCGGGCAAATGGCACGGCTTTCCGAATACCATTCGGAATGGGGAGGTGCCTAACGGTGTCTTGTAAGCTATCCTATACGCCCAGAGGACTTGATCCAAGATCTGAGACCAGTCCTTCCTGTCCGGGCGGACAAGCTTTTGCAATATGGTTTTCACCTCCCTATTTGACACCTCAGCCATACCATTGGTTTGTGGGTGGTAAGGACTCGCGACACGGTGTTCGATGCCATAGTCCTTCAGGAGTTTCTTCACCTCCCGATTCACAAAGTGGGTACCCCCGTCTGATATCATCATTTTGGGGATCCCGAACCTAGAGATTATGTGCTCTCTGATGAATTTACAAACAGTCCTGCTGTCTGCGGCTCGGGTCGGGATAGCTTCCACCCATCTGGACAGACAGTCTACCGCAAGAAGGATATATTCGAACCCGTGGCTGACAGGGAATGGGCCCATGAAATCGATGCCCCAGACGTCAAAGACATCACAAATGATGACCGTCTGCATTGGCATCTCATCCTTGGAACCAACGGTTCCTCCCATTCTCTGGCAAACTGGGCACGACTTGGCGAAGGCGGTGGCATCGCGAAACAGAGTCGGTCAGTAGAAGCCACACTGAAGTACCTTCCATGCAGTCCTCTTCCCGGATTGGTGTCCTCCTGCCTCCAAGTTGTGGCATAAAGAAAGGACACTCTGGTATTCCTCCTGAGGAATACACCGTCTCCAGACACAATCCGGTCCTTCGAAGAAAAGGATCGGATCCTCCCAATGGTAGTGTCTAGCGTCCGACTTTAGTCGGTCGATTTGGCTCTTGGGCCAATCTCCGGGAACTTTCTTGGAGACAAGATAATTCACGATATTGGCGTACCATGGGAGTGAGTCGATAACAAAAATCGACTCGTCAGGGAAGGAGTCTCGAATTGGTGAAACCTCAGAAGTATTAAGATCTTCGAGACGAGAAAGATGATCGGCCACTACGTTCTTCTTTCCAGGTTTATCACGGATGTCCAAATCAAACTCCTGGATAAGTAAAATCCATCGAAGAAGACGCGCCTTCACGTCCTTCTTCGCCATTAAATACCGTAGTGCCGTGTGGTCAGTGAACACAGTTACCTTGGATCCGATTAGGTGAGATCTGAATTTGTCCAAGGCAAACACTACCGCAAGCATTTCCTTTTCCGTAACTGTATAGTTACGCTGAGCAGTATCAAGAACTTTGCTTGCGTAGTGAATTGCAAACGGGACGCCATCTCTTCTTTGTCCCAACACAGCCCCAACAGCATAATCAGAGGCGTCCGTCATGATCTCAAAAGGTAGAGACCAATCTGGGGCTTGTAGGATGGGTGCGTCCATAATCATTCCTTGTAAAAGCTTAAAGGCCTCAAGACATTTGTGATCTACAACAAACTCCGTGTCTTTGCCTAAAAGCTCAGTTAGCGGTCGGGCAATCTTAGAAAAATCCTTAGTAAACCTCTGATAAAATCCAACATGCCCGAGGAACGACCGCAACTACTTTACGTTGGTTGGTGGCTGGAGTCGCCTGATCACGTCCACCTTGGCAGGGTCAACCTCCATTCCTCTCTTGGAGATGACATGCCCCAACACTATGCCCTCTGTCACCATGAAGTGACTTTTCTCCCAGGAGAGCACCAGATTAACCTCACAACATCTTTTGAGGACTCGGTCCAGATTCCTAAGACAGGAATCGAAAGAATCGCCGTGGACCGAGAAGTCATCCATGAAGACTTCCAGGAATTCGCCAATCATTTCGGCGAATACAGCAACCATGCACCTTTGGAAAGTACCTGGAGCATTGCATAGCCCAAAAGGCATGCGCCTGAAAGCATAGGTACCAAAGGGGCATGTAAACGTGGTCTTTTCCTGGTCCTCTGGAGCTATGGCTACTTGATTGTAGCCCGAGAACCCATCTAGGAAGCAGAAGAACTCTTTCCCCGCTAGTCTCTCTAAGATCTGATCGATGAACGGTAGGGGGAAATGATCCTTCTTCGTCGCGACATTCAGGCGTCTGTAATCCACACAGACACGCCACGACGTGGGTATTCTCGTCACGATCTCCTCTCCGTCCTCGTTGGTGGTCGTCTGAATTCCCGACTTCTTCGGGACAACATGGATTGGGGACACCCACTTAGAGTCGGAGATTGGGTAAATGAAACCCGCGTTGCATCATTTTTCTATCTCCTTCTTCACGACCTCTCGTAAATTTGGATTCAACCGGCATTGGAATTCACGAGAGGTTTTGGCCTCATTCTCCAAGTAAATATGGTGCGAACACAGAGCGGGATTTATCCCGTGGAGATCGGAAATGCTCCAGCCTATCGCCTTGCGGTTTTTCTCCAGGATCTCTAGCAAGCGAGATTCCTGCTCCTCGGTCAATCGCGAACTGATGATGACCGGAAATTTCTTGTCTTGACCCGCAAGGAAGGCGTATTTTAGGGTTGTGGGTAAGGGTTTGAGCTCAGGAATAGTGTGATCGTCTAAGAAATCTGGCTCAATCTGATCTGGTTCAGTGTTGGAAGTGGCTAGATCGTTCCCTGTGATAGCTGCCACCAAGTTCGGCTCTGGAGTCGGATCGTCAAAGGTCTCCATACAATCGGCAAACGCCTTGTCCGACTCGTCATCCTCATCTTCCGATTGTCCTAGAGATGTAAGGACTGACAGGCCCAACTGGGCCTTTACGTCATTGAAGATGTAGGGTGATGCAAGCTCAGAGCTGTACTCGTTCCTAAGGATCTCGCAGACTGACTCATGCACTGGATCATCTTCGGAGGAGATGGACACATCATTGCTGGCTGGGTTCTGTCTCCATGGCCCAACTAAGTCTACATGCTCGCAGTCTGTTCCGGTAGAAGAGTACTCGGTGCTGGATTCTGAATCCGGTCTCTGCCATCTTGTCTGCTTCATTTCAAGTTCCTCATCTCTGCCTGGAGTTTGGAACCGAATCTTCCCATTCTTATAATCAAATAAGGCCCCTGCTGTTCTGAGGAAGGGCCTACCTAGAATGATATGGGAATCTCTCCAATTACGAGGGGTTTCCATATCCAGGACAGTGAAGTCCACCATGTATTCTTGCCCCTCGACTTTGATCACAATGTTCCTTAATTCTCCTTGGGACCTCTTGGTTGATTTGTCAGCAAACTGTAGAAGAGCTCTAGATTTCCTAAGAGGTCCGAGATTAAGCCGCTCATAGAGGGCTGTAGGCATTAGATTGATTGAGGAACCATTGTCCAGGAGAGTGCGTGCAAACGCGATGTCATCAACATGACTCACTACATAATGTGCACCCATGTCTCTTCGTTTCCTAGGAAACGAGTTCTTTATTGCACAAGTCGTGGCTACTGATAACACGTGTTTCTCAACACGGCTTTTGGTCTTCCTGCTAACCCTAGTAGGTATGCATCTCACCTTAAGGTATTTTTGGAATGCATGGGTCATTTCCACGAACTTGTCAAAGGGGATTGTGACCTTGATGTGCTTATTGCAGAATTCAGCCATCTCAGGGTCATCTTTTTGGATTTTTTTGGTTTTCTTCTTTCCACCCTTGAGAGCTCGGGGGAAAGGGATTATTGACTCCAACTCAGGTTCGGAAACTGAAATATTCTCATTAACTTCGGCAACTGAGTTCTTTACATGACTCTGACTCTGAAACAAACTAGGACTCTGACTCCGACTGAAAAGAAAATGTTGAGGCGAAACCGGTGACGCTTCTTCCGCGACTGCTAGACGATCCTCCTCAGATGGAGGTGCGGGCTCTTCATCAGTTTCGTCGGACTCCATGCGAATGCGAGAATGCTGCTTCGAGGACTCAGATGTCCTCTTCTTCTGCCGGCGATGGTGGTGGTGATGATCCTCCTCTTCTTCCTCCGAGTTCTCCTCAGGTAGAGTCTCGGAGGCTCCTTCCTTCTGCGCCCGTGCCCGATCAGGTATGGTCACGGTCCTTCCGCTCCTGAGGGACATATGATTTACATTATCGTACGAAAGGATCTCATGTTCAGATAAATAATTATCTGAATAATATACTTGATCTCGAGGTCGGTTCTAGCCCTGGTGTAAGCTGTTCGGGTTGGCCTGAACCTGTGTGGGAATTGGGGTCTTTGGCACCATCTGTTGGTCCTGGGCACGAGAGACCCGATTGATGTCAGTTCTCATGTCCAGGTAGTCATTCTGCATCTGCTGGACCCTATCAGACAGGGTCTGGATTGCCAAGGTGAGAGACTCCAATTCGGTGGGCTGGGCTTGTTGCTGTGTAGATGAGATTCTGTATTGGCCCTGCTGGCCATGCCGATATTGTTGCTGCTGATGGGACGGTGCTGGCCCCTGCTGATAGGTGCGCTGCTGCTGGGTTCCTTGTTCTGGCCTAGACTGAAAGCGCGGTGTGGGAACGTGCCTGGTTTCTTGATAGACTGGGGATGGGCGGTTTGGCTGATCCTTCCCCATTTCGACCTGCCTGACAATCGGGTCACGACTATACCAAAGCCCGTTGATCTCGTACACTGGCGGAGGCTCCTCGTATCCCGTCTCCACTTGTGGGGGTGCATGCTGGTCCTGCTGGGTGTAAGTCTGGTCCCAGCTACTCTGAGACCCCGGTGCATGTTCCTGTACAAGATGGACTCGATGTACAGGTACAGGTGGTGCAGAAGGGGTAGGTAGCTTTATCTTAGCTACCTTCTCAGAAAGTTCCTCCACTTGCTTCGGTAGGCGCAAAAGAGACTCCATCTCTGCGACTCTCTTGTGGATCTGCTCGACCATGGTAAGCTTGTCGGCAATCATCCCCATGCTGGGGATGAGGTCCTCAGTCAGATCTGCTACAGTCCTTAGGGTTGTCTCATTGGATAGGATTGAGGGAGACAACTGATAGGCCCTTGTGGCTTGTGACCTGCCGGTTTCCGCCATTTGCTCTAGGATCTTCCATACGACATGCTTGTTTTTGTTCAGATAGCTTCCTCCGCATGCGGCGCTGACTAACCCCTGCATCTCCGGGGTTAGACCACAGAACAAGGTCTGGACTAAGATCGCCTTCGAAATGTCGTGGCATGGGCATTTCTGCACTAAATCATTGAACCTATCCCAAGCTTCATGGAAAGGTTCACTGGGTCCTTGGGCAAAGCTGGCGATCTTCGTTCTCATCTGGTTAGTCCTACTGAGAGGGTAGAACTTTTTCAAGAATAGGTCCTTGAACTGCATCCAGGTAGTACATACCACCCCTAAGTTCTTCAGCCAATGAGCAGCCTTATCTCCTAAGGCAAAAGGGGTGGCCTTTAGTCGAATATAATCTTGGCCAACATTGGGATGGCTAAGATTGTTGCACACCAGCTCGAAGTCACGGAGGAAAGTGTATGGTTCTTCATTTAGGTTTCCGTTGAACTTCGGAAGCAGACTAAGGAAGTAGGGCTTCAGCTCAAATGCCTGGGCGGGAACTGCGGGTGCCAACCAGTTCTGAATCTCGTTCTCTGCCGGGTTGTAGGTATCGACCATTGGTCGGTCGATTCCTCCAGCTACTATAATTTGTCCCATCCGTGCCGTGAGATCAGCATTCTTCTGTTCGGCTTCGGCAAGGCGAGCAAGAATCTGTCGTATTTGTTCCTCATCCGGTGGCATCTTTGGCGGCATTTTGTCCTTTAGTCCTGGGTGGGAAATGAGATTGGTGTCAGAGGACAAATCAAGGCAGGGATTACCGAGGCAATGGTCTTCCTCGGTAATCTCAGAGGAAATGAAAGGGTTGGTTTGAGAGTAACCACCCTGAGTAAGAGGGAACCAAGACTCAAGAGGGTCATGAGTCCTGGGTGGTCCAAGGTGCGCTTGGACCGATGAAGATGAGTTACTTGGGGGACTCATAGAGAGATCGGTGAATAATGCGTCGAGATCTCCCCAGTCACTCATCTTGATGAGGCGAGAAGAAGATAGGATTTTACTCCTACCTGAAGCAAGCAAAAATCAATCCAAGACCCTGGGTTCACACTCAACACAGTGAAGGACTCGAAGTCGAGTCCAATTAATCTTGTAGTTTTTAAGTGTGATTTTCAAGCAAAAATAGCAAGGATTACGCGGCCTATAGGGAAGTCGGCTTAGAGCCGGATGCGTCTTCCCTGTTTAACCTGTCGCCTAAGATACCGCCGGTCCTTCCTTTCTTCGCTCCTATCCCAAGTCGATGGATTCAATGACCACACCCCTATCTACCTGCAAGCAGGCGGAGGCTGACAAGGCCAGAACTTCACCCCGGGGGGTTACTGGCAGCTTGTCGCAAAGTACCGCAATTTCGCCCCTATCTACCTGAGACAGGCGGAGGCTACTTGGTACTAGTCAATGAATCTGAAATTATTCGACTTGTGATATTTGCTAGGATCAGTCAGAACGTGATATGGAAGGCGGGGGTTTGGGCTCTGCCTTAAGGTGTTCACACACACTCAAGTACCCTCACTCAGCCTGAAAACAAGGTCGGGGATTAATCTCCCGCAAACAATTTTCAAATTTTATTCCTTTTTTTATCAATAATGTTTAGCAGTCCCGATTTTAAGTTAAGTTATCACTGATTAAGTCAACCACACAGCACGCCTATCGGACAGTCCCAATTTCCTTTTTAATTTAAATGTGAAAATCAGAGGGGGAAATCAAGAAAAGCTGATGCAAGTTAAAATCAATGATGCGTATGCTGAGTAGAGAATACTTACAGTGATCCCTTCGCTTTTTTTATGCAGGATGCAGAACAGAATTGAAAACTTTATCTACATGCAAATGCAGGCGATGAAAGCCGCTCCTAGACAGGCAGTTCTATTAGCGTGAAGAACAGATTAATTTGGCTAAGTACTGCGGTCTAAGTGCGTCTTTTAAGTGAGTTGTGTGGTCCTAATGATTACGAGCACAAGCAATTCCTAGATTGGCTCGGGGAGCCGCTAGTGCAAGCTAATTTACATTCATCCACACAGCACACGGGACACAGTTCTACTATACTTACACACGCGAGATCCCAAACGGGAACCGCTGGAAATGATGCGAAAAAGAAATAAAATAAATAAAAATTACAATGCCTCTCTATTCACTCAATTAAATGCTCGATCGTCGAAGCGTCTTCGACTCCTCACGTTCCTCGCACAGAAAAAGAGTAAGGTCAGAGAGTGAAATAAAATGATGCAAAGAAATAAAAGAGAGAAAATAATTACAAGAAAACCGGGGGTCAGACTACCCAAGGATGAAAAAGCAAACACTCAGAATTTGACTAAAAATTAACCTAAGCCGTGCCTCCCCGGCAACGGTGCCATTTTGATAACCGTCCCGCACCCTTAGTTAATTCGGTCAAATTAATGGTCCAAATTAAGTTTAAGTGTTCGTTGCAGTCGGATACGAGAGGCTAATCAAAAATCACTATTAATTAATGTCAAGTTAATTTCAAGCGGCAGATTTTTTTACTTGGTGGAAGTCCAAGGTCGAACTCAGGGAGGCATCTTTCTCCTTAGGTAAATTTTGAGCAAATATCAAGTGTTGGATTTTCAGGGGATAAAATTTTTTTGTCTTTTTCTATTTTCTGTGCAGACACATGCAATCAGCAGGCCAATATAAAATTTGATTCAATTAAGATACCAAATGGAGTCCAAAAATTCTAATTGGCCAGATGATTAATTATGATGAAAATGATCTACCCTAATTTTTTTTGGAATTTTTAGACACTAAATGAATTTACTGTGAATTAAATATGCAGACAGGGTGATTTTCACTATTTAATTTTTAATAAATAACAAATCACAATTTTTTCAAAAGATAAAATTATCCTAGATAGCACTAATGATAAGGAATCCTGGAAAATTGACAGATCTTAATTTCAATGTGAAATGAATTTATTAAAATTAATATGAGAAAATCACTCAACAAATTATTTAGGCATCGATATGTGTGTAAATGACATGAAATTTTTATGGCATGTTAAGTTCACTGTCCTAAAGCTACTGTGACTTTTGGAGGATTTTTGGAATCACGGAGAATTAACTAGAAATTAAAAGGTGTCACTGGGCAAAATATTCCACAAATCAACCAATTAATTCCTTTAAAATTCCACTGAAATTACAAAAACATGACACGTGGCCCAATAGACAGAGGACAAGTTTCTCAACAAAATGCAACTTTTAGAATTGAAAAATGATGTAAAATGCAATCTAGGGATGCGTGCAAACACAGGGGTGTAAATGCAATACAGAAAAATAAAAATACATAAAGTAAATATGCTGACAAGGACTTAAGTGCAATTACCTATTATGCTGGGGACTCGAGTGCAATTTCTCCACAAGGCACGTGCTCCTCACGTGGGGTCTGCTTCACAGGGACCTTTTTGCAATATTTGACATTTCCAGGGGCCTCTGTGTAAATTTCCCAGGTCGCGCGTGCTCCTCACGTGGGAGGCCTAGGGTCGGATAGCTGCATAGGCTCGGAGCTCGGCTAGGGGTCTTCTGGAGGTCTGGAGTGAGGCTCGGGCGATCCGAGCCTAGGCTCGGGGAAGAGACTCGGACCGAAGCTGCGTGGCACGCTGTGGACCCTCGGATCGAGCTCGATCCGATGGATGGCGATGAAGACTCGTGGCGTGACCTCAGGCCGTTAGATCTATGTTGATCCAACGACTACTGGATTCGATGGAGATGGCGACGTGGCTGAAGATCCGCCGCTGGATCAGATGAGATCTCAACGGCTGAGAGCTGCTGCAGAAGGGATATGCGTGGCGCACTAGGCGCCGTTGGATCTAAGGGATCCAACGACTCCTGTAAAGCCCAGCTGAGAAGCGACGTGGCTCGCTGTGGACCGTTCGATCAACGTGATCAAACGGCAGCTGTACGTCTCCTCCGATGGTCCTCCGCCGCCTGCGGAGGAGATGGCGGGGCTCCGCCGAAGCGGCCTTTGCTCCGCCCGTTCCTCCTAGCGTCAATGAAGCTCTCCGATTGCTCGGAGCTATCCCAGGAGGTTCGTGGTGATGCGGCGAAGGTCCTGATGGTCTCAGGAGCGGCGGAGGGTTGTCTGAAGTCGGTGGCGATGAAGCTCGAAGTCGACTCCGGCGAAGCTCCGACCAATGACTCAGTTGGCACCTGCAAGCGCTAAAGACAGAACCGAAGCTCGTGCGTGCACTCGTGGAGAAGTGAGGGCGATCGGAGAGGCCTAAGGGATACTGCGGTGGTCTGGCGAAGGAGCTCCGACCAAGTGGCGGAGCTTAAGCTGCTGGAAGATGGAAGGTGTCGTCGGAGGGAGTGAAGGCTACCGCGAAGATGGGAGCTCCGATGCGAAGCTCGGCGGAATGGAATGGAGGCGAGAAGATGACCGGAGGCGGTGAATAAAATGCAAAAAAAAAGCGAAGAAAAATGAAGAGAAGATCGGAGAGGGATGGAGGTGTCACCTGGGGATTGGAACTCTTCCTTGAGTTCCAGGTCGTCGCTCGAAGGGCCGGTGGATCCCTGATCTCAAGCAGCGGCTCGGCGGAGGAGGGCTGCAACTCGGCGGAGGCCGAGGATCTCGCCGGAGAAGACGGACGTTATCGCTCAATGAAACTCACAATTCCTGTCACAAAGTTAAAGCGCAGAGCTCGGGGCGTCTCTCACGAGGGGCGGATAGCCATGACGATGGCCGGAGAGGAGTGATTTATAGGATGAAGTTGATGGGTTAAGTCGCTGGGAGGTGGAGTTTGAGGTCGGCGTGGAGCGACATTGGTGGGAGTCGTGGGAAGTGAGGGAGCTGGCGAGGATGAGGGGAGAGTGGTGAAGATCGTGGCGGCATTGGTGGTCGGAGAAGGTGACAGACGTGGTGGCGAAAATAGAAAGGGGGCGGCGTGTTACGCAAGGTCGAGATCGTGGGAGAGAGAGCGATCGGAGGTAGGAGACGAAGTCTCCACCGTTGGATCTTGTGATCCAACGGTGGTGATCGAAGCGGGCTGGAGCGGTGGAGATTAAATCCGGGCGAGATGATCTGAGGGTCAGGAGCTATCCACGTGGCACACTTGGGGTGAAATATGTGCGAGCGGTGTGGATTGCATCAGGAGTGTCCTAATCCTAAGGTCGTGATGGCGCCAGGTGTCGTGCGGAGGAGAGGGCGATGACGAGCGGCGGGGATCCAATCTGAGGAAGATCGAAGGGCTGCGATGCACTGCGGCCTGAGCGGTTGAGATGGAGGGATGGAGTGCATCATCTAAGGGCGCAACAAGCGCCACGTGGCGCGCTAAGGAAGATGCGCGAACGAGCGGTGCTGATGGGGTTCTGAGAATGATCGGATGGCTGAGAATTGAGGCGTGCGTGGAAGCAGCTAGGCCGTTGGATCTAGAAGGTGATCCAACAGCTGTAGCTGCGGGCGGATGAGGCAAGGGCAGCGTGCTACGTGGCGCAACCAGAGGGCGCCACGTGGCCTGCTGTGATTGGTTGAAAAGAAAATTGAGTGTAGAAAGAGAAGGGGACCGAATTTGGAAAAACTCAAAACATGAAAGTTGTAGATCTTGATGAGATCTACAAGTTTCATGTTGACCAAAGATGGAGATGAGGTCAAGTATGATACAAAAAGTACAAAGATACGATTTATACATATATGTAGTATACAAAGTGGCCCAAAAACCCAACTTTCTCATACGAGCTCCAAATTGGATGAAATTAGTCTCATTTTAAAGGTCTTTTAATGTGTAGTATCCTAAGAGTGAGTATACCTATTTTGGAGTTTGTGTGAGGGATCTATGTGTATTTTATTGTCCAGGGGTTCTAGGGCTTTATTGACTAATTTACAAGGGGGATTTTTGGCTTTCTTCCCTATATTATTAACTAAGGAGTACATATTATAAGGAAGAGGTTATTTAGTAAGTGGATATTTTACAAGGAATTTTGCTTCTTATTTAAATGCAAATGGACTGCTAAAATGTATGTATTATGTATGTATGCATGAATGCTATTTATGCATTATAAAGGGAAATATGCCTCTATTTACTCAGGAACAAGGCTCTATTTTTTACTTTTGAAGTGATGAATCACAGATTCATCAGAGACCTATGTGCAAATTACATAAGGTAGACAAACGGAAAAGAGAAATAGATAAAAGATACAAGAACATAAGATAAACTTTTACAAGAACATTGAAAATACGATCAAGGAGCATAGCATCAATAACTAACCCATATGTTACATCATGTACAGCATATAGGAGAGGTTTCAAGATGCCGACAATATACCCTTGAACCACCCCCCTGTCATATGTAACTCAAGCAAGATCATCGTCATGATGGCAAGCACGACTCGCCGCTTGTATCTTCATGCACCTCCCACACCAACGATCAAGAGCCCTCAAGGTCCCTTTTAAGGCAAGATAAAGATCAAGATCATTCATGACGGTATCCCGCAAAATAGTAGCACGCTCGTCGTTGGAAAAGATATCCTCTTGATATGAGAGATTAAGTGCGTAAAACCTTTGCTCCCTTCCCTACCATCCGGGCAACAATGATTGTTCTAAAATGGGCACACCAAACCATTTTATATGATGTGAGACTACATAACAAGATTGCGAGTTCTCACAATGCGTTTAAGGTACGGAGGTACACGGAATAGGAGGAATCCCTTCTTCTCCAAGGTCAATCAAAGTGGAGGCCATCACGATGGGAGAGGGGACATCAGTGGTTAGAGGCTGCTACATGTCAGGATGCACGAGAACCTCTCCGACAGACAGGGGGTTGGGGGTGCCGAGCGGGAAGCCTAGGCGCTGGGACGGGGGGCTGGCGTTGGGAGGGGGAATGGGCGCTGAGTAGGAAGCCAGGGCGCTGGGCAGGAGGCCTCGGGATGAAGGAGGTCGCAGGGGAGGGGAGGGGGGTGGGGTTGGGGAGGTCGGGAGGCATTGGGCGGGGGGCTGGGGAGGTTGGGCGGTGTTGGGCGGAGGGCTGGCTGGGCGCCGGGCGGGGGGCGCTGGATGGAGGTGGACAAGTGAGTGAGATCTACGGAATGGATCCCAATTGCACCACACATCTTCTTCGTTGCACTAATATGTAACACGCATCTTCTTCGTTGCACTACATGTGGCTTTCTTTATTTTGCTACCAGTTTGCCCACCAGAAAAACTAGATACCATTTTTTAAAGCTGATTTCATGTGATATGTGCTTCAACAAACTAATGAAAGTTAACACTTCAGTGCAACCTTCATTTTTATGGCTTATAGTGAGTATACACCTTCTTTTACTCTTTCTAACACAAAAAAATGTAGTGATTCATCGTATGCTTGTATTCATAGGTTCAATGACTTTTCTCAAAGTTATCATTTATAATTGTAATTAAAAAGGTTAATTTTCTTATGACCATTACGTTACAATCTGAGAGGTTTTTCACTGGTCAATCTATTCACAGGGTAATGTTGGATGCGTGAGAAATATTCAAAGTAACATCTTTATAATGCATGCATTCACTTGTTTTAGTAATAAAGTGGTTTATTAATAAAAGATATTCCGGTAAAATTCAAGATTAAATATATGTCTATATTATCTATGAAATTAAAGCAGGGAAATGAGTTTTTGATGGCATATATATTAGTAATTTCAAAGTTGAAGTATCATTATTGATAAATATTTATGAGTACAATGGATTCCTAACGAAATATGTGTTGGTAATTTCAAAGATAAAATAAGTATCAACAATTCCACTGATATTTGTAACTTTAAAATTACCATTACATAATTTAACGATGCTCCTGTCTTTTCACGATCTTCGCAATTTCACAATATAAGTTATGTTATAAAATATTTTGATGATTTGTCGTATCTTTCAATAGATGCGAGAAAACCGCTTAAGATGTTTTGATCATTTGCAAAGAAGGTCAGGTGATGCACCCGTTAGGAGATTTGAGTGTTGGAATGTTGAGCCGGCTAAGAGAGAGCGAGGACGACCCAAGAAGTGTTGGAAAGAGACTATACGAAGGGATCTTAGTTTTTTGGATATAAACCTGAGATTGATCCAATATAGATCTGAATGGAAGCGAACCACGTAGCTGACCCTATTTAATTGTGTGAAAAGACTTTGTTGTTAGGGATTTTATCACTTGTGCCCCTCCGAGATATTGCAATATCAGTTATGCCCCTATCTTTTTGGTAATATCAGTCGTGCCTCTCAAAACTTGCTCCGTCATCACTTGTGCCCTTCCGTCAGATTGACCGTCAATGAATTGACTTAACCATGGTTTTTTCAAACCTTGGTGCAGTTAAGAGGGGTATTATTGTCCACACATCTTCTTCATCTTCTTCCTCCTCCATTTGTTCTTCTTCCTCTCTTCATAATTTCTCTCTCTTATTTGCACCTTCATGCATCCGTCGAATCTTTAAAATTTTTGCATTTTCACGGATATATCACTCATTACGGATCAAATGGTGAATTTTATTGAATTTTTTGGTGACTTTTCATGAATCAATTAATCGAAAATTTATCTAAATGCTGAAAGCCCTGGGGGCAGGGGTCGGGGGGTTTGGGTGCTCGGGGCGGCGCGGGACATGGGGAGGCTCAAGGGGCGTGCGGCGGGGCGCCGCGGGACAGGGGGAGGCTCAAGAGGCGTGCGACGGGGCTTGCGGGACAGGGGCGGGGGGGTTGGGTGCTTGGGGCGGCGCGGGGCAAGGGGAGGCCCAGGGGGCGGGGGGCGGGGCTTGCGGGACAGGGGGAGGCTCAAGGGGTTGCGGCGGGGCTTGCGGGACAGGGGCGAGGGGGTTGGGTGCTCGGGGCGGCGCGGGGCAAGGGGAGGCCCAGGGGGCGGGGGGCGGGGCTTGCGGGACAGGGGCGGGGGGTTGGGTGCTCGGGGCGGCGCGGGGAAGGGGGAGGCCCAGGGGTGGGGGACGAGCTGGGGGAGGAGGGGGATGTGCATGGGTGGGGGGAGGAGGTCGGGGCGGAGGGAGCAGCGCCGGGGAGGAGGTCGGCGCCGGGGAGGGGAGACGAGGGCGGAGGGGCCGTAGGGGATGGGGGAGGTCGGGGCTGCCTCGAGGCTGGGGCGGAGGGGCGGCGCCGGGGAGGGGAGGGGAGCTCGGGGCGGAGCTGGGCGTCATGTGGCAGGGGCGGGGGCGGAGAGGGAGGAGGAGGAGGAGAAGGAGGAAGAGGATGGGCAAGAGGAGGAAGAAGAAGAGGATGAGGAAGAAGGTTAAAATGCCTCCTAACCTTTTTTTTAAAGTAATTCCGCCTATGTCCTCAAAGTTAACGGCCGTTTGCACTGTGGATGGACGGTCACTAACCCGAGGGGCACAAGTGATAAATTAACAAGTTTTGAGGGGCACAACTGATATTACCAAAAAGATAGGGGTATAACTGAAATTGCGATATCTCGGAGGGGCACAAGTGATAAAATCCCTTGTTGTTATTGTTATTGTCGTATTTTTCAATGTTAAAAATAACAACATTCAGCTAATATTTGTTCTTATGTGATTTTAATAGTTGGTGAAAATACAAAAATAATTTTATAATGAATAATAATTTGAACACCGAAGTACCTTTCCACCCTGTGAAAAGGTACGGCTGTGCACCAGTAATATATGAACATAACATATTCTTCAACTGAATTATCTACAACGAACATATCCCATAGAAACATATGAATGTGAACAAATCCTATAGGTGCATTTGGTTGGGGGGTTACCTCCCACTTTGGGTGAGTAACCCCCCAAAACCTCTATTTTTAACCCACTAATGGGGTCCACTCCCTTCCCATAAAAAAATATATTATACCATCATATCATCTAAAAATCATAAAATACTCAACTTCTACTCACTATTCCAAACTTCAATACAATCACATCACAACAACCACCCACTTTTTCAAATTTCAATACAATCATATCATAATAACTACCAACTTTTTCAAATTCCAATACAATCACATCACACAAATCCTTCCCACCCTTAACCCACCAACCAAACACACAAACACAAAACCGGTTTACCCAACCCTAATAACGCACGAACCAATTGCACGGATAGCGGTTAAAACCATTTTGCAGCTGAACTTGAACTCTCCAATCGTCCATGGCCGCAGCGAGGGCGACGCTCCTCCGCTCTCCGCCGCTCCGCGCCGCAGCAGCAAGAGCCATTGCCGCGGAGTCCTTGTCCTCTCCCCTCCGGAGGCTCCGCCCCATAAGGCCGTCCGCCGCCGCTCGCCTTCTCAGGTATGTGTAGGTGTACTCCTTACATCCCATATTCAGGGTTTCTGAGGTGTTGATTTGTGGATTTTGTCTCCCATTCGCAGGTGTCCTGTGGAGTTGGGAGCATGCGTTGAGACCCTCCTGCCGAGGCACAGCGCCACGGCCTCCGCCGTGATGACGTCGATGCTCGAGATCTCACGGCGTGGGCATGGATGGCTCTCAGAAGGTACGGGATTGATAATGTAGTTGAAGAGTTTGGTTTCGATTGGTGGCGTGCGGGTTTTGCTCGGGATTTTAGGGTTTTTGGGTGGAGTTTGGTGTGTTGTGGGGGAAAAATGATTTTTTTTTTGGTGGCATATTGGAAGCAGTTGGATTCGATTGGATATGGTTGTTGGAAGGTTGGAGTTGGATGCGTATGGTTTGCTGGAAGTGTAAATTTCTGAAGAGAGTACTGATGAAGTGGCAATGTAAAGAAAATTGTTCAGATGCTTCTGAAAAAAAGGCCGCAAAAGGATGCTTTTAACACATTTCCTGCCAATATAACCTAGTTCTGCTAAAAACTGATCATGCCCAATTCGTATCTCGATCAAGTATGATGTCTGAGATCGAGTATCTTGCTATTTATTTTCTTCTATTTGTCTTTCTAAATTCAAACAACCCGTGAACTTTTTAAAAAATAATAAGTATATATGGTTAAAAAATAATAAGTATATATGGTTGGGAGATTTACTCCGCATCCGCAGGACATTGCATTTATCTATGGGATTACTGGGGATCCCTCGTCTCAGGTTGCTGCTATTCCTTTGCCTTCCAATTTTTGGAAGGGGATTTTGCTTGGTGCTTCTGCACGTGGTGCCATTCATGAATCATGTTTTATGTGATGATTGTGGCTTCCGATTCTGGGGAGATGAATAGATTGGGGAAGGGCCTTTGCAGGTTTGTTTCCCATGCCTTTTTGTGCTAGCAGCAGAAGTTAATGTTTCTGTCCAAGATTGTTGGCATGGTGGTAACTGGATACTTCCTTTTCGTACTGAAATATCAGACAACGACTGGAGCTTTTGTTGTTGCTTGAGGTGTTGCCAACTGGTGGGGGGATGTGTGGTTTCGTTGATCATTGGTCCTGGGATGATGAACGTTCCACTGTGCGGAAGGCATTTGGGGCATTCTGATGATTGGAGGTTGTGGATTTGGCAGTTGTCTCAGATCGGTTCATCGACCTTGGAGTTGGAAGGTCTCATTACGGGTCTGGATTTTTGTTTAACTTTTGAGGAGGGATTGCCTTATGAACGGTGAGAGAAGATCCCAGTTCTTTCTTGGGTGTGACTGCACGTGTTGGCGTCGTTGGGCAGAGGATGAGAGCGTTGAGCATTTATTCCTTGGGTGGCTTGTTGTTAGAGAGGTGTGGACAATGACACTTGTTGAGAGGGTTTTGACAGTCAACTGGATCAACTTCTGGGAGTCCATGAATGCTCTTGGTCATGGAAGTAGCCCACTAAAGTTTGGATGGATACAATTTTATGGTCTGTGTGGATTGCTCGAAACAGGGTTATTTTTTTGGGGTGAGTGAATATGTATGGAAAATGTAATTGAACATGCTAAGAGCCTAAAGACTTTTATATCTTTTTATTTTTTATAATGTGAATATATAGAAGTTCCTAGGTAGACTTCTTTTCGACGTCACACCCTCTTTTTTTTAAATGTGTTTGTTTGAAGGAGGAAGCCTTCAATAAATATTTTCCCATAGTAGTGTATTGACCAGAGTAAACTAGAACGATAAGGTTATTATGAAGCTACGAAGCTACATTATTTAGTCATTGTTGTTTGTATCTTCATCTTTTGAAGAGCAAACTATTTGATCTTCATTAATTTAGAATCCTCAAGGATTCTTCATTTTTCCTAAAATATGATTGAAGTGTTATTAGTTAAAAAGGCAACCACTTTCTTTGTTTTGATATTAGATATTTGCATCATAAAGGAGGGATAACATGATTTGCATACATGATTTTTCTTCAGCATAGTGAAAAAAGAGTTAACTTTTGCTCCTCTTGAAGATGGATGCAAAGTTGTCTCATGTTACTTAAAGTCAATTTTTCTTAGTTTCCAAATGCTCTTAGACCCACTTAAATGGTCTGGTGGTAGTGCAATGTGCCTACCACCCAAAAGACCAGGGTTCAAATCCCCCCTTGCGGGGGTTGCATTAGGTAGTCGACAACTGGCGTAAAAAAATAGTCGAATCTTTCAACATGGATTTGAGAAAGAATCCATGTAGTCGACCCTACTTATAGCGGGAGAAGGCTTCACCATTTCCAAATGCTCAATGCGCTCATTTTGTTCACGAGAGGACACATCGCTCATCTTTCTTTTATTTATTGTGATCCATCATCCCTCTTTAAAGTGCAATGGCATTGTAGGATGGGCACCAAGGTACATGTCACTCCATTCTCTTGCATATGGCAAGGGTGTCGGTGCATGCGAGAGTTTAATTAGAAACTGAGTGTTAAGCTATATAAAGTTATGGTCACATGATTTGGAAGGGGTTGTTAGCACTTAGCAGTGTTGCAAAAGTCAGTATTTGATATTCAATCGAAGGGGTCACTGAATAAAAAATATTCAGTATTCAAGAGAATGTTCAGAATTATTCATTTTTTATTATTTTAAACACAAAAATTATGTCCAATATAATATACTCATATATTTATAACATATATGTTCATCAATCAATAAGTGTCCAAGATAAACGTACCAATTAACAAGTTACATATACGGAGCTTTAACATATGTGGTGATACCGGGATCAATGGGAACCTTTAAAAAATAAAAATAATAAAAATATCAACAGATTGTTGCAATATTCGACCAGATATTCGGCCGAACACCCTAATATTTGGGAATGTTTGGGCTAGACCAAATATTATCAGAATACCAAATATTCTATTCGGCCATCTTACATAATAAGAATATCCAGTTGAATATTGCGAGAGTGGTTGATAGTATATATATTGTGCAGGAGTGGAGGGGTCAAGTTGAAATTGTAGAGATAGTTTCGAGATTTATTATTAGTTTATTTATCTTGTTGCTATTTCTTTCTCTTATTTAGACGTCTCTGTAATTTACCCTTAGGGCCTCTCCCTATATAAGAGAGCCTAGGGTTTTCCCTGAATGAATATCAAAGACTCTTTTTATTAACATGGTATCAGAGCCGCCTTAGGGCTCTCCACCCGCCGTACCTCCCTTCCCCACCCGCCGCCCCTCTCTTCTAGCCGCTGCCAGCGGCTCCAGTCACCGCCGAAGGCCACCAGCAAGGTCCCGGCGGCGCCCCCTCCAGCCGCCCTAGGACCCACCTCCTGCCGGCGGCACCCTAGCGGCCCCCACCTCCTCCCGGCGGCCCCTCCTCCTGCCGCCCTAGGCCCCCAACGACCCCCATCTCCTCCCGGCGGCCTCTCCTCCTGCCGCCGTACGTCCCCAGGCCGCCGCGGCGGTCCCAGCTTCTGTGTTGAACGTCCAACAGTCCCAGGCGGCATTCTCTAGCCGCTTCAAGGGTTGTAAGCTTCCTTTGAGGCGTACCCTAGACCCCTCTTCCTCAGATTTATGGATTTGAGTGCGTAAAAGTCTACACACGTACTCAAATCTGATGCAGTTGGTGTAGACATTCATCAACGTGTCTATATTCCCTTCGTCTTCTCCAAGCAGCATTATGTCAGAATCGAAAGTCGATTTGCCCTCCACCGGCGCATTCAAAGGTCCTGCGCCAATAGTGAAGATGGACGGGTCTAACTATGGGGTATGGGCTATGCAGTTCATGAGCCTCATGAAATCTAATGGTAAGAAGCACATTCTTACCGAGGATGAGTCTGCGGAGAAGACATGGATCTATGCCTCATGGGAGGCTGATGACGCCTACGCGAAAGTCTGGTTGTCTGGTACGTTGACGATGGAGATAGCTAACGACGTACTCCATCAGCCCACTGCTAAGGCAATGTGGGACATCCTTGCTGCTACGTATTCGCAGGTGCGAAATGAGACAAAGATGTTGCAGCTTCAACATGACATTTTTACGATGAAGCAGGCCGACAGACCTCTCCATTCTCTATACACATCCCTAAGAGGGATGTTCGAGAAGTTATACAGTACCATTCCTCTCACTGCTACTCATGAACAACAGAAGACGTTTTGGAACGCCACCATGGTGGGCGTTCTACTTGCTGCTCTCGATCCTGAGTACGATGCCGTCCGGTCACAGATTCTAGCAGATGCAGTAATTCCTCAAGTGGAGGATGCCTACAGAAGGCTCAGTCGCATTCCAGTTTCCTCCAGCTCTTCTACTCCACCCCCATCAGCGATGGCAGCTTCGCGTGGGAGAGGTGGACCGCCTTCTGGACGTGGTCGTGGACGTGGCCGTGGACCTCAAGGAAGAGGTGGTCGCTTCAGTCAGATGTGCTCGTATTGTCACCGAACTGGACACTCGGAGGAGACATGCTACTCTAAGCATGGGTTCCCAGCATCGGCACGGGTTGCAGAGCAATCACAGTCTCCATTACCGTCTACTGCAGATCATAGATTTGACGAACTTGTGGCCCGTCTCCGTGATATTATGCCACAATCATCTGGTGATTCATCTGGTGGTTCTTCAGATATTGCTGCCACAGCCTCTGCCAGTTCATCCGCCGCTGCTAGTAGCTCAGGTAGATCATCAACACTCATACCATCTCATGATATATCTGACTGGGTTATAGATTCCGGAGCCACACATCATCTCTGTCGAGATAGAGGTAGATTACAGGCCTACAGAGATATTCCTCTCGGCCGTTCAATGCAGATAGCAGATGGTACCCACTCACCCCTTGTTGGCCAGGGGGAGGTTTTCCTATCCTCCACTATGCAGCTACAGAACGTTCTACATGCCCCTGAGTTCTCAATTGTTGTCTATTAGTCAGATTACAAAGGATTTGAATTGTCGTGCTATATTTGACCCGTCTTCTCTCATTTTTCAGGACATACTCACGGGTAAGGTGATTGGCTGTGGCTCTGAGCAGAATGGTTTATATCGGCTGGTTCAGGAATCCTATGCTGCCGTCTCCTCTCACTCCGCTGGACCAGTCTCTCCTTACATTTGGCATCTTCGATTTGGTCACCTTCCACTCCAGAAAAAATGCGCCATCTTCTGCCCCAGATATCTCCAAGTTCGTCGTTTCGCTGTGAAACATGTCAGTTGGGAAAGCATCATAGGTCGAGCTTTCCAGGTCGTCAGAGTCGGAGCAGTAGCTACCCATTTGAGTTGTTACATATAGATATATGGGGTCCGAGTCGTGTTCCCGATCACCAGGGACACAGGTTTTATCTTGTGGTTGTGGATGATTTTTCTCGTGTCTCATGGGTATTTCTTTTGAAGAATAAATCTGAAGCAGGAGATGTGGTCAAAAATTTGATTAATGAAGTGCAGAATGTTTTCTCTTCCTCAGTCAAATATGTTCGGACAGATAATGCCTGGAATTTTGTACACGCTCTCTTTCTCAATTTCTTTCATCAAAGGGTATTATTCACCAAACCACTTGCGCATATACATCCCAACAAAATGGTGCGGCGGAAAGAAAGCATCGCCATCTCTTGGATATTACTCGAACCCTGTTGATTCAAAGTTGTGCTCCTATTTCTTTCTGGGGGATGCTGTCCTTACTACATGCTATCTGGTCAATCGAATGCCGTCCTCTGTCCTTGGTGAGAAGATACCCATCTCTCTTATTTTTCCAGACAAGGAGCTATTCTCACTGCCTCCACGTGTCTTTGGCGCTGTGACGTTCGTTCATCGTCTATCTCCTGGACTTGACAAGCTCTCTCCTAGAGCAGTCAAGTGCGTCTTTGTTGGTTATTCCAGAACCCAGAAGGGATACCGGTGTTATGATCCTACAACCAACAGTTACTTTGTCAGTGCTGATGTCACTTTCTTCGAGTCGGTTATGTATTTCTCGCCAGTTGGGGACAGAATGGTACCATCCACTACCACTGATGATATTTATGTTCCACCACCACCTACATGGAGTTCGCCTGAGTCGTCCCTGTGTCAGTTCCTATGCCAGCACCACCGCCACCACCATCTCCACCTCCACCCATTCCACGGCCAATCATATCACCGTTTCCTAGACATTATACGCGTCGGTCAGGTCCTGCTCAGACGACAGATCAGCCAATCACTACGCCTCAGGTATGTTCAGATGGCGTTACTACTGACGGGTCAAGTTCGGTACATATGCAGGATTCCTCATTACAGGTTGACACAGATGATGATCTTGATGTTCCGATTGCTATTCGGAAGCAGAGGAGGCAATGTGCATCCTATCCATTTGCTTCACAGGTTTCCTTCCACCGGCTCACAGGTGATTTTCAGAAGTTTGCCACAGCATTGTCTTCCGTGGATATACCACGGACATACCAGGAAGCTTTGAAGAGTGAGTGCTGGAAATTAGCTATGGAAGAAGAGATGAGGGCCTTGCAGTCCCGTGGCACATGGTCTTTGGTTCCTGCACCTCCTGATGCATCCGTTGTGAGCTGCAAATGGGTCTTCACAGTCAAATATCATGCAGATGGCACGTTGGATAGGTACAAAGCACGCTTGGTCGCCTGTGGGTTTACACAAACATATGACGTGGATTACATGGATACATTCTCTCCAGTGGCGAGACACTCGACTCTCCGTATTCTCCTATCCGTTGCTGTGGTTCGTGATTGGAGCATTTCTCAGCTAGATGTCAAGAATGCCTTTCTGTACGTGGACTTACAGGAGGAAGTCTACATGCAGCAACCACCCGGGTTTACTGCTGAGGGGGAGAAGCATATGGTCTGTAGACTTCACAAGGCGATATATGGCCTCAAACAGAGTCCGCGAGCGTGGTTTCAGAAGCTGTCTAACCTAATTGAGCACCAGGGATTCAAGAGGTCAAATGCCGATCACTCGTTGTTTGTCCAGAAGTCCTCGGCAGGTACGGTTGTCATTATGGTCTATGTGGATGATATTCTTGTTACAGGAGACTATGTTCAGGGGATAGAGAGGGCGAAGGCATTCCTAGGCCCGTCAGTTTGTTACAAAGGATCTTGGAACCCTAAGATATTTTCTGGGGTTGGAATTTGCAAGGAATGCACATGGCTTGGTGATGACACAACGGAAGTACATTACAGACTTCCTGGTTGAGACTGGCATGGATGGGTGTAAACCATCAAGCATCCCCATGGACCCCAGCATGAAGTTGTATGATGGTGATACTGATGAAGTAGATAAGAGGAGATATAGAGAAATGGTGGGAAAACTCCTCTATATTACCATAACCCGTCCAGACATTGCATTTGCAGTTAGCCGGGTAAGTCAGTTTATGGAGCAACTAAGACAGGTTCACATGGATGCTATATACATGATACTGAGGTACCTGAAGTCTTCTCCAGGGTCAGGGCTGCTATTCAGAAAGGGCACGGACTTATCCATCTCAGCGTGTGCGTACACAGATTATGCAGGATGTCCTAAGGATAGAAAATCAACCTCAGGGTTCGCAGTGTTTGTTGGAGGCTCTCTGGTTTCTTGGAAAAGCAAGAAACAAACTGTGGTGTCAAGGTCCAGTGCGGAATCCGAATATAGGGCCATGGCTCAAGCCAGCACGGAAATGATGTGGGTTCGCTCCGTATTAGAAGATCTACATGTAGCTGTGCCTCTACCTATGAAACTTCAGTGTGACAATCAGGCAGCATTGTTCATTGCCAACAATCCAGCTTTCCATGAGAGGACCAAGCATATTAAAGTTGACTGCCATTACACAAGGGATCTGATCCAGAGAGGATTGATATCTACTACACATGTTAGCTCAGGAGATCAAACTGCAGATGTATTCACCAAGCCACTGCTCAGAGGACCTTTTCAGAGATGTTCATCCAAGCTGAGCATGATAGACATCTATGCTCCACCTTGAGGGGGAGTGTAGAGATAGTTTCGAGATTTATTATTAGTTTATGTATCTTGTTGCTATTTCTTTCTCTTATTTAGACGTCTCTGTAATTTACCCTTAGGGCCTCTCCCTATATAAGAGAGCCTAGGGTTTTCCCTGAATGAATATCGAAGACTCTTTTTATTAACAGAAATAAAAGCATGGATTCAGATATCATGTTATATCGTTGACATATTGTCGATATTTCGGCATTGACAGGTCTTGGATATCGATGTTTTCATAGATATCCTTTTCCCGAATGTCGACTAATATATCATGATATATCATCTTGTGTTTTGCCTATATCGGTGAAGTTTGAATTTTTGTGTAAAAATTCCACCATTTCAACCGATATCATCGATATTGATGCGATATCATTGATATTGCTCATGGTGTTTGATTTCACTGCTTATTTTTGTGGGGAAAGAAGCTTGTAAGGTAACCTTTTTATCCTTTAAAACTTTCACATGTTAATTTGTTCAAGATTTTGTATAACTAGTCTTAGTATCAACACGTTTGGATTCATATCTGACAATGAAAATCCACATAGATATTTTAACATGTTACCCACAAATCACGATGACACTTCGCTTTTTGAATAGGGGCTTTCACCTAAAAGTTTTTGGGTTGAATATCAGTAATCTTACAAAAATTTAAACATAATGGAATTAATTAAGGTGGTTGAAGCAGTACCTCACGCCAAGATAACACATGCCTCAATATATGGGCGAGGCTTAAGAATCAAGGTGTTTTTTGCCTCGAGGCTTAAGCTTCCCTTCTTCAAGACACGCTTTGTAAAACGATGTGCCAGACCACGCCTCCGATTTGGGTTTGTGAAAGCACCTTTCGGGTTGCATCCACCCTTTCGAAGACCCGAATCATAAGCTCGACCCTATTCGTGAACCCACCACGTTGATGATAGGGGAGCCCTTCAGCATTGAAAAGATAGTAAAAAAAACCCTGAAAAGGCATATACCGACTTTTCAACTCCATCCAGATCAAATGGAGGATTCATCCCTTTCCCAAAACAACTTTATGACCTGCACAAGCCTGCCCGTGGACTTTATCTACTCTAAAGTGCTGCCTCCTCAACTATCAGCAATTTGAAGGCCAAGACGACACCAACTTTCAGGGAGTAAAAAAGCCAGAACTCACACACCAAACCTGACATCGAGCACCATTGCTGACTGTGGTGTAGAGTTGGGCTCCAACCTCATAGTAACCGTCTCTGCTATAACTGCCCAACAACACCGCCCGCTTCTCCACCCACCTTGTGCCCGGGCCCCATGAGCCGGTGTCGAAGATGACACATCTGACAGATTTCCATCCCTTACCTGGGCTCAACTCCAAAAAGACCATGATCGGATAGTAACCATTTGTTCCAGTGAGCGATGTCGATAGCTCTGGATGGCACCTGAAGTAGTAAGGAATTGGAACAACAACCGACATTGCTTTTGAGTGGCTTCCACATGCAAGCCTCGACCAGGACATGCATCTCGGCCACCACCTCAAGCCCATCCCAATGGATCCACCAAGCCCCCATCTTGAACCGTTGGCCACGACACACGATCCCCGTCTGCGATACACTGTCTCTTTGATCTCAGTGTAACAGTGTAAAAATGAATAGGGTCCTGTCACTCCCATGTATGATGCCCTCTCTCACCACACCAAAGGCATCAAAAGCCGCTTCCTGCTAGTGGAGGTGCTCCAGGCCGTAATGAGCCCTGCGATGAGAGTCACTCCCTGACACTGAGAACAAATGACCACCCACCCCTTGCCCCCTACCCCCCTGCACCTTCCCTCCACCCCACACTCTACTTCTTTCTTGCCGCTCTCTGTCTACTGGAGGCGGGTACACCTGTTTTTATAAACACTGTTGGCCTAAAAGTGTTGCATTATGGAATAGATCAGTCTTTAAGGCATCCTCATCGAAGGTGGATAAAGGCTTATGACTTGTTATCATGCTGTGTAGAAGAGGGATTGTTTGAGATTGTAAATCTTTTAGATGAAGTGATCTACCGCCAAAAATATTCTAGTATGGGTATATAGAAGGCCAGAGGTGGTAGTTGCAGGTTAGTTTCGAGTCAAGGGGTGCTTTCACTGTAACTTCTTATATCAACAACCAATGCATTGGTGGTGTGCATGTTTCCTTGCAAAGGCTTATCGATACCATGTTCCTGCATGCACTTTGGTTACAATCTGTTGTTATCTGGACAACATTCTCTTCATGTAGAATTCAGCAAAGTGACTTGTGTTCTGCTATTTTAAAATACAACTAGTAAAAGGTCTTCAAGTTTGAAGGGGTGAGAAATTGGAATGACAACCTTGCAGTAGAGGTGAAGAGACCAGTGAAGTGATGAAGGGCAAGCTTGTAAAGTCGGCCGACTAATTCAAGTCGGGGGGTAGTCGAATCGACTAGAACTAGTCGACCATTAGTCGATCAACCCGACTAATCGGCCGACTTTTACTTCGAGTTTTTTAGTTTTTTTTGCTTTTTTTAAAAGCAAACTTATACTAATATGCTTAAGGGATTTTTACACCCATAACCCTGAGTAATTTCACAATTACAATCATAACCCTGCATAATAGCGAATTACACGAGAAATCCTGGATAATCACTTCGTCTCACACTCATGACCCTTCGTTAATTTTCCCCTTAACCCAACCATATCATTGGGTTAATCCAACCCTCAGTCTATCCAATGTTTGTTAAAAAATTTCAAAAAAAATTAAAAAAAATTCTTCCTCCTCCATCTGCTTGCAGCATAGCCGACCCCCTCCCCTTCTTCCTCCTCCGCTCCTCCGCCTGCAGCCACCTCCTCCGCCCCTCCGCCCGCAGCCACCCCCTCCACCCCTCCGCCTGCACCCATCCCCTCCGCCCCTCCGCCCACAGCCACCCCTCCGCCTGCAGCCACACCCTCCCGCCTCTAGACACACCCTCCTCCTCCTCCTCACCCACCTCCCTCGTCCTCCCCTTTCTTCCCCCTGCCATGTCCTCCCCTTCTACCTCCTGCCACCCCGGCCTGGAAGCCCCTCCCTGCAACGCTAGCCTCCACAATGCCGCTCGCCTGCAAGCGCCCTCCTTCCCAAGCCCCAACCCCTCCTGCATCGCTCCTCCGCCACCGATCGCCTTAGTCTCGTGAATCCATTACTGCCAATCAGACCTTGTTATCGAGCAGCGGTACTGTCCGTGCTCGGCTTATTTTCCCCCTCCAACGGCCACCTCCAAGTCTTACCTCGGCATATGGCCCAATGATGCCAACGTCAGCACTGCCATATGTGGTCGCCAACGTGAGGCCCCCGTGCTCTGTCCCGTGCTATCTTCAGACTCTTCAAATCCTCCAACCTCGAGGTCGCGGACTCCAACGAAGCTGGTACTAGTCCTTCCGAATCCCAACAACACCATTGCAGTGCTCCTCGATGTCAGCAACGCAAGCTGCTTTGCCATGATGGAGGTGCCAAACTGTGGCAGAGATTTGGCCACCCCGACGGATCGTCCCTCCCGGGAATGCCCATATGGGCCAACTATAAGACCAATAACGTCGTACCGGCTTTTCCTGGAGGTCCCCCGTGGACCCTTCACCGGGGGAGTTCTACCTCAGTATAGACCCCTACACGCCCCTTCAGGTTGTAATAACAAAGTGGGGATTCAGAAAGTGGAGGAGATCCAACATGTGGGTAGGCACGTTCTACACGACCCGAGGCCATGGAAGCAACCTCCTTACATCTCCTTCTCTCTAGACACCAACTGGTGGAACATGTCCTTCGCGTCTGCCAATCTGTTGGGCGGCATGTTGAGGTTAGGCTCTAGCGGCAATATCGCAGTCCGCCTTTGGGTCCCGAGCTCCAACGTCTGGCACCCGTTGTACACCGACCCAGTGCCCTGTGCGTCCTACGGTCTCTGCGGGGCGTTCGGGTAATGTTCTCAGCCGCCACCGATTGGCAGTGCCTTGATGGGTTCGAGCCACGTAAACAAGAGCGAGTGGGATGGTGGTGATCATAGAGGGGGGTACATGAGGAAGCACTCGTTGACGTGCGATGGGACGAACGAGTTGGTGAGGTTGGAGGATATGAAGATGCCGGGATTACAATACATATTTGAGGGATGTTGGGAATGGGAAGCATGTGCATGGAGAGGTGCAGGAGCAACTGCTTTTGCATGGCTTACGCGTACAGAGACCTGTTGATGGGGTCGGAGAAGTGCTGAGGTGCTTGGTTTGGGGGGGGAGCTGCTCGATCTTGTGTTTAGGATTGATTCCAACGGCGAGGACCTCTACGTGAAAGTTCATATCGACCCATCGCCATTGGGTAGGTTGATTTAAGTCCACGGAGATTTAAGTAACTCCGATGAAAGGTTGATATATCAGGGAGCAGATCCTCCTATCTGGTTCAAACTCCAGCACCAGATCTTCAGTTGTAATAATTACAGAAGAGTTATTGTACTTTGATTTTTTAAAAATTCCTTTCCAAAAACTCAAACGTTATAGATTGAGTTTTTTTATTAATATTCTGTCTATGATGATTGTCTGTGATGATGGAGAGAGAATGACATTGGCATGATTTCCAAATAAGAATGAGCATTAGGGGTAACTGTCTTTTTTAACAGAAACCGTCAAATATAACGGGCATCTCAAACGGAACATAACACATGGTTATGCCATGTAAGAGTTAAGCATTACTCGGGGTTTATCATGTAATTCACGATTATGCAAGGTTATGATTGTAATTACGAAATTACTCAGGGTTGTGGATGTAAAAATCCCTATGCTTAATGGTTATATATAAAGTCAATTACTGCTTTTATTTCATTATAATAGTATAGAAAATTTATAAATCTATGTTAATATATAAGAATATATGCATAAAAACATGATTTATAAAAATTCAAAACCGACTAATGACCGACTAAAATCCGATTAGTCGTCTGACTGCCGATTAATCCTTAGTCAATGACCGCCTTTCTGCAACCTTGATGAAGGTAGACTGAAAATTCATTTGTGTTTAAATAGAAGAAGATTATGGTACAAATTAGATATGGTTAAATGCAACAAATCTATGTAGCTGACCCTATGCAATACAAAAGTTGGTGGAATTTTAACATGAGAAAGCTTTGGTTGTGTTGTAGCCTTGTAGGTAGAAGTCTCCAAGTTTGAGGTGACTATTTGAGACACCTAAAGGATGCCTGCTGGTGTATCTTGGACTGATCTAGGCCAATCTTCATTGAGTCAGTTGATCGGTCGCTGATGTCAGAGATGACTGCAGACTGTTTATGGAGGTCCTTTTAGTTAGCTATCCATATTGTTTTTTTTTCAATTTAATTTTCAGTGTTGTGTATGAAGGTAGAAAGAAGTTCAATGCTTTGAGGAGGTTACTCGGGGATTCTGGCAGTTGGTATGCGAATGCAGTTGGAGATAAATGGCTATGTGTTTGCTTTGTGAGCTAAAATGATGAGTGATTATTGTGCAGTGAAGGTGGTCTGCATACCTTCAGTTTGAGGTCTTTAAATGATGATTTGCTAATGATGTTGGAACTTTATTTTTTGAAATTGTGGGTCAAGGTATTCCCTATAGTAGGATATTTTTTGCCTCACAAGACCTTGAGCTTGGGGGAGGTAGGGTTCACTTGCTTTGGCGGTCTTATGTCTTTGAATGCCTATATTGAGGTCTTCAAATGTGGCCTTGCTAACAAAGTCAATGCATAAATTGTTGAAAATTTTTAGTAGGACCTTTTTCCTTGTTATATCTAGAGCTTCAGATCCGAGGTTTCCTATGAATAATGATCTCCTTTTGGGGGTACCCAGCTTTTGACCCGAGCTGTACTGATGCTTGGGAATAGGAAAAGATAAAATTGTGGTTGATTCAGACTATAAGTCTCTTTAAGAAGTGACACTGAGTTTCTATCTGATTTTTTCCTATATTTGTTTCCATACTTTGGAAGCGGCAGGCTGTATCGAAAGTCAAGTTCATATAGCCTTCTTGGGAACGGCTGGTAATTGAAGTTCCTTGGAGTATATTCTGTGCTGGTTTTCACACAGTTTCCTTAACATGTGCAGCAAGTCAAGGATGATTTTTTTATATAAAGAAGCAAGGCCCTAAATGTCGGTTTCGGTCACCATTTCGGTATCGACCAAAACAGAATTTCGATGGAATTTCGACCGAAATTTCGGTCATTTTTTGTACTAGGACCCTCATATTTCGGTCATTTCGGTCGAATTTCGATTTCGACTGGATAATCGATATTCGACGGAAATTCGACCGAATTTCGCTGAAATTTGAGGCCATGTAAAGAAGTCAAAGAATAAGCGTGAATGTCATTCAAATTTAATTTGATGCAATTCAATCAACCACAAGTTACATGGCTTCTTCCCAAGGGCTCAAATAGTGTGAAATCGACTGGATTATGTTTCTTAATACAAGGCATCAATGCCCACACAGACCTAAACATGATGTTGTCCATTTGCATCAAATCACCCAAATCACTGGAACTCTCTTCTCTGGTAGACATTACCTTGTCCACCTCTATGGCTCCACCCTTCCCGCAAAAAAATGCCAGTGAAGATGTATCTGGCCTTGGAATCTCCAAACTTACATAAACCTTATTCAGAAAGGACGTCCGACTAAAAGATGCAAGACTATTTTCTCCCTCCCTGCATAAGAGGCCAACCAGCATCATCCAAGGGGACTCGTCATTGCCTCTGTGTGTGTGTGACAATCCATTCTCTTCCATCAAACAACGAGGGTATATTTGACCTTCGGTAGGAGCCTTGGTTTTTGGTCTTTCATAGATGTTGCCTATCTTCTCCAATAGTATTTGTAATAATGCATGATGATGAGTTGAAGAAGATGGGCAGGATGCATGGGCATAGTCAGGTGGTGCACACATTAATAAGATAAATAGGCTGTATTTTTTGTCTTGCATCTGTGATTATGAGAAGTTGGCAAATGAATACAAATTGTACAATTCGAGAAGCAATATTAATACATGGGACCCTGTGGAACCTTCTTCAGAACTGACATTGTCACACATTCTAGATCTGTTATTGTCTATGATTACTCTAAATATAAAAAGTTGTTCACAATTACTCTCTTTATGTAGCTTCTGATGGCACTATATTTTTTGCTTCTATGCCACTTAATATTAAATGAACATATTCTAATCATTCATTTTTTGTGGCTATTTGTCTTGTGTGTTTATCAGCTGGTAATGATGACATGTGAAATGACTTAGGAAGCCTTTTTTCTGAATATCAGATTCATAGCTTGGACTGTGTTGTAGATCTGTTGTAAGTCGATGGGCGATTTCTTTTTTCAAAGAGGACATCTTCTCAAGGGACAGGACCCCCCGTTTTCTACTCCGTAAAGAGCTTCTGCCCCAAGACAGGATGTGGTGATATATATCTTCATGCAATCCTTAATGGCATCCGTTGTTTGTTTTCAACTTCAACTGCCTTTTTAACCTAGTTGGGAACTTTTGCTATGTTAAATTAGTAACAACCGATTTCCTTTGATATACCTCACTTTCTTATAGTTGGACATCCATTTTTGGTATTTGCGTGTTCAGAATGAGTTGTCTTGTGTACGCTATAATACAGCTTGATGCTTGAACCTCACGGCGTGTTATGATGCACCACCCAGTTCATCATGCACATTAGGATGCCTTGTGCCCGATTGTTACTGTATTTTTTTTCACGTGAATTGATGTCCTGCTGGTTTCATATGTTGGCTTCCTTTTGCTCACTTCTTCTTGGCTGCTGGTTTTTTGGATAATGATATTGGATGATCAAAATTATGTATCAGGAAGCTGCTAAGAAATATAGTTTATATTTATAATGTGTATTTTGGGATTTTCTCAAGGACAACTAGATATTGATAAGCATGGTATTCGATATGGTTAATTCCATCTTTTCTTTCTTCTGTTATACACTTCGTTTGTTTATCATTCTATATTATTCAATTGGATGTTGATGGCTTCTTGTATTGTAAACCATTTTTTTGGGTAAACTGCGAATTTAATAATGCTTTGAATCCTATGAAACTGTGTTTGTCAAGGTAAGTGTGGCATACTCCCACTAAAAATGAGATATTTATATCTTTATCGATAACATTTGGTTTTGTTCCTGCAGGGGCAAGTTTATTGCCATTTCTGGATGTTTTGAACACAATCTAACCTGGAGGCAGTGTGTAGGGGAGAGTGGAGGGACGTGGAGAGGGAGACGGATGGGTTAGTAGGAGGTTTAGAGGTGAGGTTGGAGGGTTTCAGCATTATCGACATTTGTGGGAGTAGTTCTGGTGGTTTGCCAGTGGAGGGAAGTTTGTTTCCAATGTGGCTTATTCATTCACCACACATGGGCATGTAGGGATCATGTGATGTGCTTCCAGTATTGTTGTACTGAACACCATCATTAGAGGTGCTTGTGCAGGGCGTTGTGGCAGTTGAAGCGGGCCGTGCACAATGGAGAAGGGGCTGGTGGTCTGGGAGTGTTGTGGTGGAGGGTTGATTTGGTGGATATCGATTGTTGAGTTGATAGATAGAATCCTTGGGTGGTGTAGATGGCCTCAGGTGACAACTTTTGAGGGTATGTGGTACAGTTGCTGGGCTCTTCCTTGCTTTTGAGGGGGTTTTGTGATGATGATGTGGCAGTGTTTGAGGGGCAAGGACTGGTGTTGGATCTAAACGTGGATATCATCTGGAGGCATGCATTTGTTTGAGACGGACAGTGCCGCCGATGAGGATGGTGGGGGCCTTTATTTGTTGTTGAATTTTTGTTGTCCTAGCATTTGCCCAAGGCATGCATTTGTTTGAGATGGGACAATGCCGCCGATGAGGATGGTGGGGCCCTTATTTGTTGTTGAATTTTTGTTGTCCTAGCATTTGCCCTCGTGGTGAGTTTCTCGGGGGAGATACAATCGCCATGTCTTCATGTGGGCTTGACATTATGGCATGTACCGGAGGAGTTGAGTACATCGATTGGGATAGAGGTTAGGGCCCCAGCATTTGACACAGTGGTTGTCAAGGAGGTTGGTGGAGATGCCGGATTCATCGTTGTCAATGGTTTAACATAGGAAGCAGGAGAGTCGGGTATGGTAATGCCAAAAACAAAGGAATTGGGAGAATGACTTTGATAGGCTTTGAGAATCGGGAAGGTGTAGATTCTCAACATCAGAAGCAGGAGGGTTGGGTTTGGTGATGCCAAAAACAGAGGAGTCAAGACAACAACTTCTATAAACCTTCAGTCAAGAAGGTCTTTTGGTGGGCTTGACAATATGATATGTGCTGGAGGTGGAGTTTGGTAAGGGGATGTTGTTGCCTACATCAATCAGGTAAGATGTGGACACAAGTACTCGACGAGGCGGTTGTCAAGGAGTTTGGTGGAGGTTGTGGAGATGCTAGAATTGTTGTCGTCGGTGGATTAACATCGGAAGCGTGAGAGTCGAGTGGTGATGTCATTAATGAAAGTGTTGAGGCAGCTACTTGATAGACCTTGAGAATTGGGAAGTTGTGATTAGCAGCCACAATTGAAGTGTAGTAATGCAATCAGGAGAAGTTTGAAGCCACAATTGAAGTGTGATAATGCAATCAGGAGAAGTTGAAGCTTCTTTACAACATTGCTTTGATGATGGATGTGGTGGTTACGAATGATGGTTGGCTTTGAAGGAATAGACTCAATAGATTCTGGAATAGATTAGATTCTGAATCCGACTTCGCTTTGAATCCGGTTTCTTGAGATCCTGTATCACAGGTTCGATTTTGTCAAGACCTAGTGCTGCTTCATGTATGTTTTGATGTGAACCAGAGCTACTTCAGGTATGGGTGGATATAGTGGATCCATATCCGATCTTGTAGAGATGTACTCACATTTGGTTCGTGCAACAAGGAGTGGACCGTTGCTCTACTTGGAGAAGCAGGTCGTGAATCTGGGGTGTCGATGGGACTGATCTTGAGTGCTATTAGGTCGACCTCGGGCTAGATCGATGCATTGAGTGAGATTGATTAATAAATGCAGAGAGGGGATTAACAATAATGTGACTTGAAGGTGGTGTGGATTGTAGTTCGCTGTTTGATGTAGGGTTGTCAGATTGATGTGCTTGGTTGTTGGAGGAGGCAACAGGCTGCTGCCACCAGCTGTAGAGTCCCAACCTTTTCGAAGAAGAGAAGGTGATTGTCTTTAGGTGATGGTAAAGGTAATCTCATGGTCAGAGAGAATCTTGCTCGATGGGAGGTTGCTGGTGGTCTGATATCAGTAGACGGGACCATATTGGGATGAAAAGTCAATCAAAATAATGTAATAGCCTGAAGAGCAGACAAAGAGTAGTCTGTAGGAGCTCTAACCCCAGTAGGGGGTGCTATGCCAACTGTTCTTTGGTTTCCTGTGAGTCGAAGAGATTTTGAGGGAGACTCAGCTTTGCCCCCTCTTTGAGGGAGGCAAACCCTACGAGACGTGAACCTCGCCGACTCGCGCACCTCCTTGCCTAGGGCACTAAACATGTGAAGCGGTTGTGGGAAGAGGTGAATTTTGTGTGGTTAAACGTTATGTCGAGATATCTATGAGGCTTGCTAGGTTGAATGAAGATCTTAATTTGGCAATCTTTCATGGGCTTGGATTCAGAGGAAAAGCGAATGGTTGGGCAATATTACAGGATTTGGGTTGCTAAAATCATTCTGTTGCAGGAAATGAAGTTGATCGTGTGGGGTAATAAGGAGATGAGCCAGGTCGGTGTGGGCGATGATGATGATTTTACCTTCATGAACTTAGGGATGATCGGGTTTCAAGTGGCTTGGTGTTTTAGAATTTTGTTTGGAGGACTCTTGGGTTGTCTGAAAAAGTTGGGGTTATCTGAGATCTAGTATGGATAATTTTGTGTTCTTGTTTATCCATATATGAGATAGTGGGCGGCAACAAGCGAGAAGTCATGGGTGGATTTGAAGTTGGTGGTGAGCTTCATGGATAATTCCTATGTGATCGAAGTTGGTCGTGTGGGAAATCAGGAGATGAGATAGGTCAATGCAGGTTTGCACTTTGCCTTCCTCAACTTGGGACAGTTGTTTTTTGAGTTGCTTGCTGTTCAGACTTTATTTTGGTGACTCTTGAATTAACTCAAAGGTGGTGGCTGTAACCTGAGACCTTAGTGTGGATAATTCTGTGTTCGGTTGTTAATCCATATATCGGCGGTTGAGCATCAATCGAGATATGATTTATGTACGAATTTGAGGTTGATAACCAGCTTCATGGATAATATACCATACATAATCAAGATCTGAATGCCCCCATTTTTCTTTGCATGATCAACCTATAGATGATAGTAAGTGGACACTGATATTATGCACTGGAAGACTGCCAAGTGCATGTGAGATAATTTATGAAAGACATTCAAAGGAGAAGAATTCTTAAAAAAATGCACAAATACTTATAAGTACCCTTCAACAACCTATCAATGGATCGAGACATAGAGAAGTAGAATTAAAAGAGATGTAGAATCAAGAGTCAGCTCGTCTCCTATTTGACTTCTTAAAAAACATCTACATTCTTCCAAAATCACCCCAGGATCATCGAGCTTCTATGAAAGTCAAGAACCTCTTTAGGAGTGGTACTTTGTTGCTTTCCACACAAATCATTGTTTCCGGTCTCAGGCGGTATAGTTTACTTGATGCTGCCTCCATAGACTTTTCACAGATGTGATGGGGGTGGCTCGGAAATTATAGCTAGTTACTACATTGAAAGAGTGAACTCACCACATATAAGAGGTCCTCCCTAGTTAAAAGATCTTCACGAAGGTTTCAATCCATCCACAGGTTCCCCTACGATGGTATGTGCGATCCTCCTTAGTTAACCCTAGTCGCAAATCCCACGATGGTATGTGCGATCTTTCAAATTAATGTTAACATGTCTCTATTGAAGCAGAATGCCCGGTGTCTAACCTGTACAATTTTGCATCGAATTCCAAATTTCAGCAATTGCATTCATGCATGCATGTTTGCACACATGAGACTTAAAATGCATCATGATCTTATTTTGAGTTCAAACTATTTCTTGGAGTCTTGGATCATCCATAAGAAGCTGCACTAGGCAAATGGCTACAAAAAAAAATTCCTTTTATGGAAGCATCATATAGTAGATTATGCAGACCATCCATTTCTCTTCCCATAGAGCAACAAGTTGAGACCATCTCTTCGATGCCTGCCTGTCGCAAAATTTTCTTCAGAGGCAGGGGATGTGGTCGTGATACACTTGAGCGTGTTACACTCTAGTGCACTTTCTGAGGTCGTATTGGTCACACTAAGGATTGGTGTTGGGAAAGAATAGAAACCCTCAACTGCTCATCATGCAATCTCCATAGTGCATTATGACCCTACCTCTAGCATCTTCAGAACAGTGAATGAAGATCTTCTTTATAGGTTTAACTAGCATGACTGACATCACTAGTTTTCGTCCCATTTAGAGCGTTTCAAACAGAATCATATACTGTAGCCTTTGTTGATCCTTCAAATGTACCTTCACAATGTTTTGCTTGCCATTATTTTTCAAATTCATTTGAGTGGCTTGTAGGTTTTGGTGCATCAAGACATTCACGGCAACAGAAATCATTTTATTTCATTTATGATGTTTTTTCCTCATAAAAAAATGTGATGTTCTTCTTGGATGCACCATTGTGGTTGCAGATGGGGGAAAGCCAACAACTACTGGTCATTAGGGTGTTTAAGTTACCCACATATGTCATTTGAAAATGTTTTATTAACTTCTAAGTTCCCCATGAATTACTCTGTTTCAAGAATTACCAAGTTGCTTAACTATATGAGTGCCATAGAGAAGGGGTCTATATCACTTTACACAACCTCCTTTTTACGAATCATGTGTCCACTTCTAGAGGTTGTTCATATGTCTATCTTTGGCACCTTCATCTAGTCACCTCCCATTAGTAAAATGAGAAGTTCTACCACAAATTCATGCCTCCACCCCTTTTCAATGCGAAGCTTTCAGCTTGAAAACTGTGCATATCAATGGGTTTAGGACCTAGCTGTGTCCAGATCACTTTAGGTGTAGGTTTTTTCTCGTGACGATGGATGACTTTACATGTGTTTCTTGAATTTACTTACGAAATCAAAGGCCGGAGTTGGCACTATTATGAAAAATTTCCTATGGAAATGGAAGAATGTTTTGAGTCTTCATATCAAATATGTTTGTACTAACAATGCTCTCAATTTCTGCAATAATTCTTTATGCTCATTTTTAGTTGTGCATGGAATCATTCACCAAAAATTGTGTCCTTGTACGTTCCACTATCGGAAAAAATCATCATATTCTTTATCTTATTAGAACTTCGCTTGTTCTGAGTGCTACCCCTCTTTCTTTATGGGAGAGATGTCATGATCATGCCACCTACATGATAAATTGCATGCCCTACCATCATACTGGAAGAGCAAACTCTGTATTCTTTACTCTTTTCTAACAAAAAATTATTCAACATTCAACCTAAGGTCCTTGGTTGCACTTCCTTTTTATTGGCATTCATTAGTAGGTCGTGATAAGCTTGGCAACTCATGTGTGAAGTGGTTTGTTAGCTATTCCAAAACTCAGAAGGACACATGTTCTATGATCACTGCCATCTACATGGGCTTCACTCAAGTCTATACATATTACTACACATCTTCATGTAGTTACTTTGAGTGTTGATGAGATTATTTACCTACCTTGTCTCCTTTAAGTAGTGTTTTACGAGGTGTTGAACCGTTTAAGTTGGTTTATTCCGTCGGGTTGCATGCTGTTGCCCCCAACATCTAATCCTAAGGTATGTGAATAAGATCACTGGCAATTTAGTGCTTGAGAACCATGTGCCCACTAGGTGCACATGCTGCTAAGGATGATATCCAACATTCTCACTATCAGTCTGAACTTTTGATAACACTTTACACGGGAAATATACATGCACGTTACAACTTATTTTGAATTATTTTTCTATGCAATATTATCTCTAATCACCTTCCTTATGGTTATATAAAGCATGTCTAGTTGCTAAAAGCTATATTCAGGTGTATCGAATGGATTGCCTGGAAACCTTCCTTCAGCTGTTCATCTTCCAACGATTTGTATTCTGTTTTTGGTTGTTTTATAGTTATCATGGCCATGGCTACTCACTAACGCGATGTGAGAATACCTTCTTATATGATGGCATGCTTGAAGAGGAGTAAGCACAACACTTGGGACTTCAGGACGAGGGGAAGTATTAAAAGGTGTGTAGACCCCACAAAGCAGTCTCGTCTCAACAAAATCCTAGAGCTTGGTTCCAAACAACCATTTAGCGTTTACAATTGATTTTAATCGATCCACAGTGGATCAGTATCTCTTTGTCAGGAAAATTGGAAAAGGGACTAAATTGCAATGCGTACATATAGATGATAAAATCTTAATTGGTGATGATTCAAGCTAATGGCGTATCGATACCAAGAGGTATCTTGCAGAGCACTTCATTATAGAGAATTTAGGTTAATTTTGACTACTTTCTTGATATAAAAGTTGCTAGAAATGCTCATGGCTTGATTCTCTTACAAAGAAGTATCTTACCGATCTTCTACAGTAACCGAGGATGTCGGGTAAAATTCGACATCTATCTCCATGAACCCTAATTTACAGCGATATGAAGATTCATTCATATGGATTGATGGCAAGGCAATGCAGATGCCTAGTAGGAAAACTACTTATGTTCACTGTCAGCTTCATACTATTTCCTTTGCTTTCAATCTGGTATGTCAGTTCACGGCCAAACCTTCTCAAGTGCACACGGTTGTTGTAATAATGATCTTGAGATACTTGAAGTATGCTTTGGGAAAGGGACCTTTCATTTACATGTCGTAAGTCTCTAGATATTTGTGGTTATTCTTATGTTGACTATATATGCAGGATGTCTCAATTATAGAAAATCCACTAGTGGTTTTTATACCTAAATTGGTAACAACTTGGTTTACCAGAAGCAAGTTTTGGTTGCTCTCACTAAAAGAATTTGACCTATGGCAACGAATACTTTGAATATTCATTGTCATAGCTTCTGATGTTAAATGTATAACAACAAATATTATTGTTTTAAAATTAACTTTTGTTCTTGTAGTTAGCAATGATGTCATATTCATTGCTAAATGTTCATATAGTGGTGATTTATTCGTTGTTATATTTATTAAAATTTGTACAAATAATTATTAAATTTACAATGATTAGAAGAAGATGTCAATGGATACCGTTCGTTATGTGATTCGTTGTTATAAATATAACAATAATTATAATAATCATTGTGAATTTAAAGAAACAAGTAATGAGTATTATTCATTGTTTTATATTTAAATTACATATATGGCAACAAATGTTGAATTAATTCATTACCTAAGGTCAATTTTATTGTAGTGTCTCTTTTGTTCAAAATCTGAATATAACTCAATCATAGCACCGAGTCAACTAGATTAGGTCTATGCATAAGGATCTATACATACATCCCTAGTACCATGATCATGAGATGTGATAACTCTGCTTCTACATTCATTGCAAATAATACATTGTTCCATGAACGAACCAAACATAGAAGTTAATTCTCATTAACAGGGACATGATCCGATGCGGACATATCAAGATTGAATCAGTCACCTCAAAGAAACAAATGGCAGATGTGTTCCCAAAGCCGCTAAGTTGTTCTTTTCTTCACCAAGTGCATCTCTAAGACGAGCATCTATGCTCCATCTTGAGCATTAGTTTTAATGTCTATTTTATTATCATTGTCTCTTTCTGATTTATGTTTAACACTAAGGGCTATATATCTTTTAAATTGAAGATTTTTGAAATAATTTTCTAAGTTTACAAGTCTAAATAAATACACTTGGATATTTGGAGGGCTGATCAAATGATGTTGGTGCATTGATGATGATTTGGAAGACCTGCAGAATGGCCTTTGTGACTGCGTAGTCAAGCAATTGTCTCTAGCGGTTCTGACGAGGCTGGATCTCATGGAGATTCTAACCGCAAGGGCGTGAAGGAAGGGAGAGGATGTTGAGAGGGCTTACTTCATATAAAAACCTCCCACACAGAGGGGAATGTGTCCATCGATGGAACCTCGCTCTATGGGAGCCCCATTCGAATCCATATCCCAAATCCCTAATCATCTCCGTTCTCTCTAATGAAGGAGTCCACAGCGACATACCTTTCAATCCTTGAATGTTATCATAGCCAACCCTTCGATCTTGTACATTCTCGCATCGACGCACCTCCGCTCGCTGCCGTCGCACAACCACGTCGTCGATGACTCCTCCGCAGCGGCTGCCGTCCTCTTTCACAGGAAGCAACACAACCCAAAGGGTCAACATGTCCTTTTTGTTATATTAGAAATCATGCTGTTATTTTTTTTTAAGAATCACGTGCAAGCCCATCCATATGCTTTAGTTGTTCACCAGTTGTTTTTTTAATCCACATTGTTAATTTTTTAAAGGGGGTCATTAAAGGAGGATTTTGCCATTAGAGGGGCTATCCATTAATAAATTTAAAAATTACTGACATTTTAATCAAATTATTGATGTTTTTTTATTACTTTGTTGAGAACCATCTCTTATTAAAAAAACTAAATTGGTTGTTGAATGTTTTTTATTACCTTATTCAGAATCATCCCTTATTAAAAATTAAATTGGTTGTTGTCTGTTATTAACTTTTTTGAAAATCATGTATATTTTTTAACTAAGTTTGTTATATCTAATATGAGTTTAAAGCATATCAGTAATATAATCATTGATTTTCTTTTAAAAGAGAGGTGGCATAGTTTAATCAATTACTTTTTTAGAGAAGAATTGATAGTTAATTCACAAGTAATTAACTTTTCTTGAAACGACATTTCTTAATATCAAGAAAGAACTTTTTTCGTATATCATTGGTTTGCTTAATTTAAAAAGAGAGGTTATGTATTAATTAACATTTATTTTTTTGATATTGTTCATTGAAGTCTTCACAAGTACATGTTTAAAATTTATTCATTGATTAGAAGTTTGTTTTAACATAAAAAATTATCATTAACTTGCTATATATCTTGCGTGTGTTTTTGTCCACCTGCTTATTGCTTAAAATCAAACTCTTGAGATATTTTTTGAATCTGTCTTAATTACTTTAAAAAAATTATCTTTGCTTATTCTTGTTAAATATCACAATCTTATACAAACTTACATTTATTTTCATTAGATCCAAAATGATAAGTAAAACTATTGCCACTGAGATGAGAAAATTGAGTAACTTAACGGTACTAATTATGTGTGGTGGAATAGAAAGATCTTCTATGACTTGCTACACGGTAACATACACTCCATAATAGACAAACACAACTCTACCTTATCTGAGAATCCAATACATGGAGGGAAACTAGATCCCTCGAACAGTTGAAGAAAATATTTATAATAGGGCTAGGAGCTTTATGCTTGCCCACATGGAGTTGAATCTAATTTGGGTCTTCGAGACCTGCACATCAGCGTGTGAGATTCTGGATCATCATTAAGAAGAAATATCACTTCAAGTCAAAGTAAGCATCAAGCTTCTTCGACATAAGCACAACTCGTGTAGAATGAAGGAATTTGAAAGCGTCCTCAATCATGTGAACAAGATGATCGTGATGGTCAAGGACCTAGCGTCTGCTGAATACGTGATTATGATATAGTGACCATTCTAGGAAGTTTCCCACCATCATTCAACATGGTTGCTACACCTATGAGGATGAATGGCAACATCAAGTCTGTGACGAGCCTACCTGCATAGCTGGCAATTGAGTAAGACCTCCCAAAGAAAAGATCGAAAGTCGAGATCTTTGAGATTGAGAAGGAGGAAGAAGCTAATGTGGTTCACAAAGAAAAAAGACTAGGACCCTCCGAGGGTGAATTTCAAGGAAAAAAGTGGGAAATGCCCATGTGGCTCATGCTATGATAGCAGTAAATATGACCATTCCAAGGTTAATTATCCCAACAGAAGAATCCAAAAAATTCTAAAGTACCTGAAAATAAAGGCAAGAAGAAAATTGAATTTGTAATTATAATGGAGTGCAACTATGTAGGTCACCGATTGTGACGGATGGTGGATTGATTCTGGTGCAACCCACCATATTGTCAAAACAAAGGAGAGGTCAGTGGACTTCAAAGTGCTGAAGAAAGGTGAACAGGGGATACTCATGGGGAACAATACCTAATTGGATGTAGAAGGTATTGTGACATACATGCTTGACCTGGACGATAGTATAGTGATACTTCATGATGTACTATATGCTCCTGGAATACGTCGGAACCTCGTATCAATTCCAATTCCGCTCAAAAAAGATTTTGAAGTTCGTTTTTTAATAAGGTGTATCCATATGAAAGAATAAGAAGGTCTATGCCATGGGAAATTTTGTATCTGAGCATGACCTATTTTATCTTCATGTAATAAATTCTAGTGAATAAATGAATATGATTTCTGAGTGCTCTCTGTGTTATTTATTTGATTATGATATGTCACATGAGACTAGGTCATCAAGAAAATTTCAAAATGGATAAAATAATTAAATATGATCTTTTGCTTAAGATTGCGAATGTAAGGGCATTGCCCTGTGAACATTATTTGGCTGATAAAATGATGAGAAAACCTTTCTCGATGGGAATTTGATCAAAGAAATTATTAAGACTGGTCCATTTAGACATATGTGGATCATTGAGCGTCAGTACTATCAAATAAAGAATTCTTCATAACATTCATTGATGACTATTCTAAGTTCTCTTATGTTTATCCCTCAGGAAGTAAGACAGAAGCCTTTGAAACATTTAAGAGATATAAGACAGAAGTAGAGATAAATTTAGAAAAACTGATTAAGACCCTTAGGACTGATAGAGGTGGAGAATATAACTCAAAGGAGCTTAAGGAGTACTGTATTCAAGCAGGCATTTGTAGGCATACTACAATGCCTTATAACCACAACAAATTGGTATAGCTGAAGGAAAGAATAAAACAGTGATGAATGCAGTTAGTTGTATATTGTCACACTCAGGTCTCTCAAAGAAATTTTGGGATGGAGCAGTGTTAACCGCTAATTACATATAAAATAAGATTCCTACAAAGTCCATAGAATCAATGTCATATGACATTTGGAATGGCAGGAAATCCGAGTTGAGTCATCTCCGGAAATGGACATGTGTTGCACCTCTTGATATCAAGTCAGCTTCGAGACAAGCTAGACTTCAAGATATTAAAGTGCAAATTTGTTGGTTATAGTAAGCATTCAATATAGATTCATCCAGAATCAAAAGGTCTAATCGAAATTCATGATGCAACCTTTCTTGAAAATCACCAAGAGTATGAGCATGAAATAGAGGAACAAGATCCTCTGATTCTCCTATAGGATAATTAAGACGACTTAGAGATTAGAAATGCATTAGTTGATGATATAAATCATCCACACCTAGAGAATGAACCTATGAACAATGATGGCCCTTTAGAGGAAGTAGGTGAATACACACAACCCGCGAGTATAATCATCAATAAGAGACCCAGAACACATCCTGCACGGATGATATATTATCATTTCTATGGGTGCGAGACATCGTTTTACACCGTAGATGAGGATGTATCGGATTATATAGATCTCATATCCTTTGATGAAACAATGGCATAGAATGAGTCGGAATCATGAACTACTTCCATGAGGGATGAGTTGAACTCAATTGAAGGAAACAGTGTATGAGAGTTATGTGATTTTTTAGAAGGTAGACAATCCATAGGATGTAAGTAGGTATTCAAGAAAAATACCAAGTTGATGGTACCGTTGATAAATACAAAGCAAAATTAGTTGCCGAGAATTATACTCAACAAGCTAGAATAGACTTACAGGAAACATATTCTTCGGTTGCTAAGTTTATATCAATCCGAATGATCTTAGCTATAGTCGTATATACATATTTGGATTATCCAAATAGATGTGAAGACAGTCTTCCTTAATCGAAAATTAAGAGATGAGATTTATATGTGATAACATGATAGATTTCATGTGGAAGGTCAGGAGAAAAGGGTTTATAAGTTAGGAGACAATGGTATCTCAAGTTTCATGAGAAAACTATCCAATTTGAATTTGTTGCAAATAAGTTGGATAATTGTGTATATGTCACGAAGAGTAGGAGTAAGTTTGCTATCGTGTCATTGTATGTAAATGACATTCTACTTGCAGGTAATGTAGATGACATAAGAAGGCTCATTGAAATTAAAGAGAAACTGAGCAGTAAATTTGAGCTGAAGGACATGGACGAAGCACCTTATGTTCTAGGAATACAAATTATAAGATATAGAGATTTAAGGACATTGAGTGTTAGTCAAGAAAAAATATCTGCATACTGTATTAAAGAGATTTATAATGCAGAATAATACTCCGGCTCCTACACCGATTGTGATTGGAAAGAGACTTATAAAGAGTCAATGTCCTAGAAACAGGTAGAAATCTTCGAAGTTACATATGCACAAGCGGTGGGAATTCTGATGTATGCATTGATATGCACTCAACCTGACTTGGATTATCTAGTTAGTTAGTAGATATCAAAGTAATTTAGGACTGGCACATTGGGAAGTTGTTAAAAGTATTTTTCGATATCTAAGGAACTGGTGTATCAAGTTGAATCGCTTGTAGTGGTAGAATACTCGACATGGACTTCGGAGAGGATGTGGATTATATGAAATCTATATCGAGTTACCTTTTCATATTTGATAGAGCAGTCATTTCTTAGGCAACAAGAAACAAGGATGTGTATGTAGACATACACAAGAGGCAGAATACATTGCACGTAGCATGACCGCCATTCATGTGGATTGGATTAAATATTTTCTAGAAAACTGAAGCCTTGAATTGGTCAAAGGTCCAATTGGAATGTATTGTGATAGTCAAGCTGCAATAAGCTTGATCAATAGTGGGGCTAATAGTTCTAAAGGAAAAAATATTGAAATCCAAATCACTATATGCAAGATATGACTAAATAAGAAATAACAATAATCTATATACCAACAAGTGATAAGTTAGTTGATTCCCTGACTAGGAGAATAGTAATTATCACATACATTTAACATGTTTTAATAGGACTCATGAATGGATGAGACAAGAAAGGGGTTTTCATGAACAATGGACCTAATTGCAAAGATCTCTATGTAATATACGAATAATGGGAGTGTAAAAACTTTGGCCCCTACGGTGAAGTGGGAGGTGTAGAACGGCCTCCGTGACTACGTGATCAAGCAACTTCCTTCGACGGTTGCGGCAAGGTCAGGTCTCACTGAAATCTTAACCGCAAGGGTGTGAAGGAAGGGGACGGGTATTGCGAGGGCTTACACTCATTATATAAAAATCTCTCACACGGAGGGAATGCATCCATCGATGAAACCTCGCTCTACGAGAACCTCATTCCAATCCATACCCCAGGTCCTCAATCATCTCTCATTCTCTCTAACGAAAGAGTCCACGGTGACATACCTTTTGATCCTTAAGTTCCATCTTAGTAACGTAAGAGAAAAGATCGTTTGACACAGTTTCATATCCTTTCTAAGAATCACTTTAGATGGAAAATTTCCTACCGTTGTTTAATCACTACAAAGAAAACCCTTGTTCTTTTATTGCTACGAGTCATATGATTTCAATCCTTACAAGTGCAAACAGAGATCTTGATACCATTTCAAAAACGAGAAAATGGAGGCACAAAACGCAACTTAACGAAATCTAAATTAATTACAACTTTCACTACAAGAAAAAGCGAGTTATAATCACGGAATGTGGCTACAGAAACGTGTGGCCACGATAATTACATGACCACTAATTTCTCATAGCTACAATTCTGTGGCCGAAGTCTTCAAATATGTAAGGAGGATATTCATGCAAGAGTTGTGGCCACGACAAGTTCTGTGGTTACTTGTAGGGGCCTCGACATATTCGTGGTTAGACAATTCTCACGACAAGACTTGTAGCTACGGCTACTGGCCACGACGTCTTGTGGCAAGAGCTCAATTATGTAGCCACATGCTCCACATCCGTAGACATAGTTATGTAGCCACAACTTGTTTTCCTTGTAGTGTTTGTAGCAAAATTACACGCGATGGACATCTAATCTTACTCCTTGTTGGAGTAGATGGGATTGGGGAAGATGCCCGGTATCCGCCGCTGAGGTATGATGAATCTCGTATTCATCATGCTAAAAGTCAATTATTAAACACCTTCTAAAATAAATCAATAAATATCACTAATAACTCCTCTTTATTAACTTGTATTATATTGTGTATAATTGATATGTAATTATTGTATTTAATTACTATTATTTAATTTGTAATTATTTTATTAATAAAAACCCATAAAAATTAGATTGATTAATTGTCTATAAGTTTTTGACCCTTAAAAAGACTAAAAACTACAAAAATCTCAAAACCTAAAAATCAGTGTTTTTAATCCCTTAAAAATACCCCTAAATATATCTTTTGTACAAATGATCTCTTTTGACTTTTTGTCTAACATAAAACTTGTAAATCTCATCGATATCTACAACTTTTATGTTTTGACTTTTTCCTAATTTTGCTTCTAACTAATTCTTTTATATTTTTCTTTATTTTCTACATTTTCTGATTTTTTTAATTGGGCCACGTGGCGCCCTTTGGGCTGCCCATGTGGCCTGCCTCTGTCCTCTCCACCCGGCACTTCTCTTGATCGTTCGATCTCCACAGACCCCCTCAATCTTAGCCGCACAAACCCACTCCATCTCCAGCTGTCTGATCTGATCTCAAGTCAAATATGAGCCACTCCCTAGTGCCTTGCTCTCAACCACTCGATCCCTCCTCATCCTACAACCACCATCTCTCCACGTCATCCCCACTCTCACCACCCTTAGATCAAGCCCTAAGATCCATCCAACCCGTTTGTCTTTGCCTAGCCCTCAGCCGTTCGATCAGATCTTTGATCTGATCGTGGCCCTCCAACCGCTCCAACACCTGGGTCGTTGGATCGTGAGACCCAACGGCTAGGGCATCATCCCCTACCTCCCAACGCCCCTTCCCAAGCGTTACGTCTCAAGCCGCCCCTTCCATTTTTAGCACCCTCCTCCGGTGATCCCCTTGCTCCATAACTGCTCCTCCACGTAGCCCTATCCTCCGCCATCCTTTCGCCATCTTCACTGCCCCCGTATTCACTCCTCCATCACTCCTCTGACCGTTTGAAAATCCCTTGCCACCTTGTAACACCCGACCATCCCCTCCTATAAAAGTCGTCGCCTCGCCGCCAGTCACCTTCGTCCACCAATTCATGAGCTAAGGCCCAACCTTCTTCGTCCCTCCGGTAACAGCGGAGGACGAAATTGGCAAGGCTTTGAGGACCTCCAAGCCCAGGCGTCGACCCATGGTCTCCGACCATGTCGCGGCGCCTCCGGCCCGCTGAGTGATTAATCAAGGAATATCGGGGGTCTAAATGTGTCTCACACAAGGCGGAGACAAAGTCGCTATGGCGACCCTCAATAAACCCTGATTAAGTCAACAATTAACCCACAACAGATAAATCAAGCAAAGAAAATCAAAGTATGGAGTTAAAAATTATTATAACTCTACAATGAATGTGTATAGTGTAAGCAAGTAGAGTGTTGAACATAGGAAGCAAATAGGATAGATCGGGCAATCATTGCTTAAGAAATGAAGGTGATCAAGTGCCTACAAGTATGCTAATTTTTGTGCGTTTTAATTTTTAATTTTTTATTTAATTTTTGATTTTATATTTTTATATTTTGATTTTTAGTTTTACTAATTTCGTATTTTCTTTTTATACTTTATATTTTTTATATTTTCTTTTCTTTTAATAAAATAAGTGCATAATATAAGAAAAGCAAGATAATATATTTATAAAAAGAGGTAAAAATATGCAAAATCAGTAAATAAGATATTTTTGATCTTTTTATATTCTTTTCAAATGTTTTTGTATTTTTTCTAGATTTTTCCTATTTTTTGGTATTTTTAAAGGCAAAAATACTGAAAACAATAAACAAAGTTGCTGGCCGAAATTAAAATGAGGATGAAAAATATCAAACGGACTCAAATATTCCTCAAATTAATTTTAAAATAAAGAGAAAAAAATGAAGAAAATTCACGAATAGAGATTGTGTTTTTAGGATTTTTTTGGAATTCTTAAAATTTTTATGAAGTTGTAAGGGTTTTGCTATTTTTAGGGTTTTTTTGAATTTTTTAGTGATTTTTGGACTGAAGTTAAAACACACAGAAACCAACAAAATATGATTTTTTTGGAATTTTTCAAGGGGTTTTGATAATTTTTTGGTATTTTCTAATGCAAACAATAGAGAAAATGCATGTTTTTGAATTTTTATAAATATAAAAATGCAATAAAAATACAAAACAAAAATATGGCATGAAAGATCAACTAAACAAGAGCTTAAATTAATTTTTTTGGTGATTTTTAGGATTTTATAGATGCATGGAATAAATTCAAACAACAAAGAGAAAAATCAACACTAACATGGGCATTTATGTAAATATCCAGATCTTCAACGGCCACAATGCAATTTTTCCACAAAATATATAACTATTTAATAAAATTCCAAGACCAAATGCAAATATCCAAACACACAAGGGTACGCTTCAAAGTCCCTGCCCCGCACGTGGTATGCACGCGCCTGAGGAGGACTTAAAAGTAATTACCAATAATCTGGGGGGCTACTTTGCAAAATATCCAAAAATATTACTCTTAACAAAAAGTTTCTTGGACTAGAATGAAATAACAAAACCCACAGGGGGGTCCTTGCAAAATGCCCACCACCCCACGTGCGTGAGTCACGTGAGGTGACGTGGAAAGGACTTGAATGCAAATATGGAAAGTGCGGGGGTCTAAGTGCAATTATTACAAAATTTTAAAACTACAAATGAAAGATTTAATGCTAATTAATAAATACAAAAATCACCAGGGTTAAAAATGTAAAACACCCAGGCGGGCGAGATCCAACAGCGGGCATCCTTCACTTATCCACGTGGTGCTCTGGGGACGCATGATGACGGTTCGCGTTCGACGGCCCATATCAGATCCTCCAAGGTTGATCGAACGGTGGTGGCGCGCGAGGATCCAACGGCGGGTGTGTGATCTGGAGCTCCGACCCAATCCAACGGCGGGGAGCCGCGGACGAAGAACAGGGAAGAAGGTCGGCAGAGCCGACCTTCCCCAGCCTCGATCTCGGCTCCTGGCGATGCTCTGAGCTCCAAAAGTGGTCGTGCTCCTTCCTGGGGTCCTCCTCTACGTGTTGGGCGCTTCAAAACCCTCCGGCGGTGGCCGGAGTCCTCGCGAGGGGGTGGCGGAGCTGGAGGGCTCCTAGAACTTCCGGGGAGGCTCAAAATGAGCCCCAGGTCTTCCTTGGCATCTTTGGACCTGCAAAAAGTGTTAGACCGATGAGGGCAAAGTGCCTCAGCGGTCGGTGGAGTGAATGAAGACGAGGAACGACGACGCGAGATGGGTGGCCGGAATGAGCTCCGGCGAGGGTGGCGATTAGGCGATTCGATGGATGAAAGCCTAAGCTAACGATGGGGTTTGTATCCTAAGGCTATGACGAATGGAAAGAGCAAAAGAAAATGAAGAAAACAAGGCCCTCAAAGGTGGTATAACTGAGGGAGAACCTCGACGGCAAAGGTGTTCGCCAGAGGTGGTGGAGACTCCTCGACCTTCTATGACCCGCCTGATGGCCGGAATATGGAGCTGTCACGTCCTATTTGCAGTGGCACACGACAGGGGATGAGAATGGTGGTCCAAAGGGGTTCAATTTTGAATAGGAAAGTCGGGGCACTATATGAAGGGATGATAGATGGCCGGGAAAAACGAGGCACAATGGATGCGTCGTCAATCCAAAGATCGAGGTGATGCCTGAGCGTGCATGCCCATTGAACGAGGATCGAAAGTCAAGAAGGTAGTATCATGAGATAATGCAAGATTCATCCTCAAAAAAATTGAGAAAGAGAGTCAAAAATGCAGTTCTGACAAGGGGCAGGCGGGCAGGACAGATAGTTGACCGAGGTCAACGTTGACTGCCTCCTGGTTGGTCCACGCGGACCAACCAGGAAAAGGCCCAAGAAAAATATTTAAAAATCCGTTTAAAAATAGTAAATAAATTTATTATTTTTAGGTTATAAAATAAAAAAATATTTGTTATTTTATGAAGTATTTTAATATGATTTTTATTTATTTTTCTGAGGTATAAAAATACAAGTTACCTTTTATAGGCTATATAGGTATACATATCTATATATTTTAATATTTGATTTTTATTTTATATATTTAACTTTATTAATTCTATTTATTTTTATATATTTATAAATTATTTTTATACACTTAAATATATTTTTATTTTATTTTTCTGAGGTGTTTTGTACAATTAATAAAGTAGAAATAGTAATTATATAGATTTATGTACAAGTATTATACCTATGTATTATATATAGGTATTTTATTTTTGTATTTTCTTTTGGTTTTCATTCTGATTTTTATGTACACATATATTACAAATAATATTTACAAAAGTATAAAAATTTAAAAATTGTAAAAATAATGAATAATAAATAAAATGAATATTTTAATCTGTACAAGTATACAATAGGGGTCCAAAACTCAACTTTCAAACCGTAGCTCCGCAAAATGCAAAACCACCTCCATTAAATAGCTTATTTAAAATTATATACAATTAAAGGTGATTTTGATGCATTTTGAGTTTTTATTTGAGAGATACATGTCTGGGAAGTTGGGATTCTGGAAACTTATTCAGATCATAACTTTTTTCTGTACATTATTTTTGTGTGAAATCAATTTTATATTTTTCTATATCTAATTATCTACAACTCTCATGTACAAAGTTTCTTTATTTTAGGTATAAAAAGAGGAACTAAAAATAGGTTCCAAAATGAATAAAGAATGAATTAAATAAAAGGTATTTTTATTGTATTTTGGCCCTTATCTCCCCCTACTTTATTCCTTGTCGACCTATTCATCGAGATGCCTAGGTCTCAGGGTTTAGGGTCATAAATATTTACAATATTTTATTTTTTTCTTTTCTTTTCTTTATTCTATTATTTTGGCTTTAAAAACAGTATTTTACACACTATTTACACACACATGCATGAATGCTAAAATACAGGAATTAAGGGTATTTACAAGCATTTGCCAGGGTTTTTATGGCCAAAATGATAGAATAAAGATGATGAAATGTAGATTCACCATCCCCCTATACTTGCCTTTGCTAGTCCCTAGGAAACACTTATGCAATAATTGCAGAAAAGAAAAACAAAGAAAAGAAAACAAAGAAAAGAAAAAGAAGAAATTGGATTTAGTTTAATTATCAAACTTGTCTTCACAAAATCAAAGTTTGGAGCTTAAATCAGACCTTTGGAATTTTAGTGCGTGCGGAACCTTAATGAGAACCGAATTTGAAATCCAACAGCCTTCGAGAATCCCAAAATTCAACTCAAGTCTCCTCAATAGCCAGCTCAGAACTATTTCAACTCATACGCAAACCCTTACGGCTATGAATCTGACTTTTACAGTGTAAGTGATGGTGGCTCTCCCCAACTAGAATGACAAAGAGACTGACTTCTCCAGTACGACAACCCAATGATTCCCCAATCCAATAACTCCTTCCTCGAGGAGCGGGGTATTCTCTTCTAAGTTCAAGTGGCAACCAACTCAAGAGGAGGGGGTGAAGAGAAGAATGGACGGTAGCCAGTATAACTACCTATCCGAGGACGCAAGACCAGTATAGTCAAGTCATCCAGCTACAGGCTCACATGATTTGACTTTGGAACTCAAGCTTTCTTATTTTCTATACAACATATGTACACTCCGGCAGGCATTTTATTTTTATTTACAAGCCTGTCCACTTTTTTGGAGTTTTTTTTAATACTATATACAACAAAATTTACATAGGGAGTTTTTCCTCTTGAGCCAGTAGACTATCCCTCTTTTGAAGCTTTATTGCAACCCACACTCTCATGCCTTTAGAATTCCTCATCACTGGACGGGTTGAAGTGCACTTCCCTCCCTAGAGGAGGACAAATGTTTCCACTTGTGTGCGTCTCATACCAGCAAATCCAATCCCCTCACTACTCCAACTGCGTTGAGCCATGTGAAAGGTGCATGTGCCCAAGTTAGGTCATTATCAACAAGAGTCATGCATGTGCTCCGAAATACTCTACCTAGGCAGTCAAGAATCCATTGAACCAAGTCCCGTGATCCTCGAAGAATTAAGTCATCTAGACTTGAAGTAGCTCAATTCCAGTTCCTATAAGGTTCCTGTTAATTAGGCAGATTTTAAGGTCCAACCAAGCTCCAATCTCCGGATTTTATTCAGACTTGTTCAACTATCAAACTCAATCCGAAAAATGCTAATGCTATGCAGAATGCAGAAAATACTTTTGCGATGCAATTTTCAAAGATTTTGAACCTTTTTATGAATTTTTGAAAAGATGATGCATATGCATTTTTTCAGCAAGATTTTTCAAATGTTTTTTATTTTTGTTTTGCAAATGTTTTTGAGCTTTTTGAAAAGAAAAGATTTTGGATAAAAATTAGGTACAAATATTTACACGAGAATGCATCTTATATTTACGAGAAGTGGATTTTAAGAATTTACAAGGGTAAGTGCTCAATTTTATAAATATATATATAATGGATTTCAGGTGTGATGTATGTATTCCTCAAACTTACTTGAAAAAGATTTTTCAAACAATTTTGAAAACTATAGTCCAAAATAATTTCTACAAACAATTATACAAACATGTACACACATTTGAAAATCATTTTGCAAAGGTTTTTGAAATAGTATAGATAGATTTTTCAAAATATTTTTACAACCATTTTTCAAATCATTTGCAAACAATTTTTCAAACATTTTATTTCACACAAAGAAAATAAACTTTACAAACCAAAATTTTTTTACAAAGGTTGAAAACATGTAACAAAATATTTTTCAAATAGTTTTCAGAAGATTTTTTACAAAGATTTTCAAACTATTTTTCAAACATTTTGCAAGAAAAATGTTTCACCTGATTTATTAATCAGTAAATACAAAAAGAATTTGAGGAATAATCAACATCTTTTTATTAAGGTTTTTAATGAATTTTTAGCCATAATTATTACGAAAAATATGAAAGTACGAGTTATGGCTAAAGTATATACATACTATATACGACCCCCGTATACTTAGCTTGAGTTATGTCCTCATAGATCAGAGAGAAAAGAGAAGACATAACTCGTACTGAGTATAGACAAGTCTAATAAATAAATGAATAAGCGATAAATGAACGAATGAATGAGAAGTTGACCGTCCCCCCTATACTTAGGATCAAGTAATCCTAAGTATAACAGACTGTACACAAAGCAGGGAGGGGCAAGGGTGCGAATGAACAGATCGTACTCAGATTGTCTCCCCCTGTACTTAGGGTAAGATATCCCTAAGTATAGACAAGAAGAGGAGACAATGGAGAGGATCGAAGAATATAGAAACTCGGGGTGCACACCCCCCTATACTTAAGACAAAGTTACGTCCTAAGTATAGAAAACTGTCTACAAGGGGTGACACCTTTTTCGGTAGAAAAGGAGAAGAGAAAGGGAAAAGAAGAAAAGACGAAAAGTATAACAGATCACAACTCAGTGTATGCACCCCTCTATACTTAGGACAAAGTATGTCCTAAGTATAGCAAAATCATAAGATGAAGATGGGGTGGCATACATACGAGAGAATGAATGATATGAACATATGGATCTATACAGTGGAAGATGGAAGTGATAATCATGTATGAGGTGCAAGTGATATGAGTCAAAGGGCACACCTCATACCAGATGAATGGGGGCAACGTCAACGGTCGGGGATCATGATCTAGATATAGTTTCAGGCGCTGACCGTTAACTCGAAAGGTAGAGGAAGATGACAACTCAGATATATCAATACTGCCATTGTCATGTACCTTCCTGACCACATACAGACCTTTTCATTTACTATGTAATTTCCCTGGAAATAATTTCAGCCTAGAATCAAACAACCATACACACTGATCGGGCTCAAGCTGTTTATGGCTGATATGAGAATCATGTCATATCTACACTTTCTCCTTATACTATAGGCTGCTAGAAAAGGTTGTATCTCTCAGTTCCTCCAGGGCTGCCAACTCTGATTTCCTCTGTTCTCTTATACTCTCGGGATCCAACAAGAACTCTGTAACTACCCATAGTGACTTGTGCTTAAATTCCACTGGTGAATGGCACGGCTTGCCATAGACGAGACGAAAGGAGAGGTCCCTACTGGTGTCTTGAAGGAAGTCTGATAGGCCCACAAGACCGAATCCAAAAGCTGTGATCAATCCTTTCGGTCTGGGCAGACTATCTTCTATAAAATAGTCTTGATCTCCCTGTTTGATACTTCAGCAAGACCATTAGTATGAGGGTGATAAGGAGTGGCAACACGATGGTCAATGCTAAAATCATCTGCGAGGGCCTTTACCTTGTCGTTGATAAAGTGAGACCCCCCATCTGAAATCAGAACTCTAGGTACCCCAAACCGTGAAATGATATTTTTCCTCAAAAACCGACACACAGTCTTAGCATCTACGGCTCGGGCGGGGATGGACTCGACCCAACGACTCATATAATCCATAAAAAGAAAAATGTACTCAAACCCCTGACTCTTAGGAAATGAGCCCATGAAATCAATACCCTATGTGTCAAAAACCTTACAAAAGTGAATGGGCTGCATGGGCATCATATCTCTCTGTCCGCAAGTACCCATCTTCTGACAGTCAGTACATCTCTTCATGAATTCGTTAGAATCCTTGAAGAGAGTAGGCCGCCAAAGGTCGGATTATAGCACCTTCTGCGCTGTCCGTCTCCCAGAATGATGTCCTCCTGCCTCAAGCTTGTGTTAGTAGGTGAGGACGCTATGCTGCTCTTCTTAAGGAATGCACCTCCTCCAGATACTATCCCCTCCTTCATGATAAAGGACGGGATCCTTCCAATGGTATGACTTGGACTTTGCAAGGAAGGTCTCAAGCCGCTGCCTGGGCCAACCTTGTGGAATCGTCTTGGCAACAAGATAGTTCACAATATCGGCGTACCATGGGAGCGAGGTGATAGCGAGTATCGCCTCATCTGGAAATGTCTCTGTAATAGGTGCGCTGGGCTCAGATTTCTCAAGGTTCTCTAAACGGGAGAGGTGATCCGCCACCACATTCTTAACTCCAAGATTATCCTTAATCTCAATAGCAAACTCTTGGAGCAGAAGGATCCATCTGGTAAGGCGAGCTTTGGCATCCTTCTTTGCCATGAGGTACCGGATGGCGGTGTGATCTGTATAGATAGTCACTCTAGATCCCAGAATATATGATATGTACTTATCCAAAGCAAAGACTACGACTAGCATCTCCTTCTCAGTCACAGTGTAATTCCGCTGAGCGGCATCCAAAGTCCGGCTAGCGTAGTGAATGGCATACGGCAATCCATTCCTCCTCTGTCCAAGCATAGCCCCTACGGTAAAATCGGAAGCATCCGTCATGATCTCGAATGGGAGAGACCAATCGGGCGACTGAAGGACAGGAGCCGTGACAACCATATTCTTGAGAGTCTCGAATGACGCCAGACACTTATCATCTACAATGAACCCAGTGTTCTTTGTCAGCAAATCAGTGAGCAGTCGGACAATACGACTGAAGTCCTGAATGAACCGTCGGTAGAAATCGACATGCCCTAGAAAAGAGCGCAATTGATGCAGATTGGACGGTGGATTGAGTTTTCTAATGATATCCACCTTGGACGGATCAACCTCCATGCCCCCGTTGGAGATGATGTGACCAAGGAACGTCCCTTGAGTCACCATGAAGTGACTCCTCTCCTAAGACAAGACAAGATTGACCTCTATGCAGCGCTGAAGTACACGGTCTAGGCAGTCAAGACAAGCATCAAACCCATCGCCATAGACCGAGAAGTCATCCATGAAGATCTCTAAACAGTCAACCACCATGTCCGAGAAAATGGATAACATGCACCTTTGGAATGTCGCCGGGGTGTTACACAAACCAAAGGGCATCCGTCTGAAAGCATACATCCCAACGGACAGGTAAATGCCATTTTGTCCCGATCTTTGGGCGCAATGGTCACTTGATTATAGCCGGAGTACCCGTCAAAGAAACAATAATGACTCTTCACAGCTAGCCTCTCGATAATATGATCAATGAATGGTAGTGGGAAATGATCCTTCTTGGTGGCCTCATTCAATCGTCTGTAGTCCACACAGACCCTCCAAGAAGTGGGTACTTGGGAAGCTATCTACTCTCCAGAGTCGCTCACAACTGTAGTGATACCTGTCTTCTTGGGTACCACATGTAATGGACTAACCCACTTGGAGTCAGAGATGGGGTAGATAAAATTGACGCTCCACCATTTTGATATTTCCTTCATGACCACATCTCGAAGATTCGGGTTCAGCCGTCGTTGGAACTCACGCGAAGGCTTAGCGTCCTCTTCGAGGTAGATATGGTGGGAGCACAGAGTTGGACTAATCCCTGGAGATCAGCTATAATCCATCCTGTTGCCTTGCGGTTTCTTTCAAGAACCTCCATCAGACGAGATTCTTGCTCTCCAGTCAAATCTGCTGAGAAAATGACTGGGTGCATATCTGGCTCACCCGCAAGGAATCTGTACTTCAACGACTGCGGCAAAGGCTTTTGTTCTGGACAACTGGGAGCTGGCAAATCTGGCTTCTAATATGTCTGTGTGAAGGCTACCAGGTCTGCATGAGAGAACTCTCGCTGTGCATGAACATCTGACGAAGGGAACCGTGCTGGTATCTCTGTAGGCTGTGCTGGCTCGCTCTCCGCCCTAGCTGTCGACTCAGAAGGAATCCTACATGGCAAGTAATCATCCCAATCAATGTCTGAATCTGAGGGATCTGAACTAGAAGAACATGAATGAAACTCTGCTTCACCACTCATCCCACAACTGTCAGCCTCTAATGTGTCCTCTTCCATGGGTGCGCTATCCAAATTCTCGACTGCCATAAGCTGTAAGTACTCTGAATCTGTGGGCAAGGTGAGGGCTTGTGCTACTGGATCTTTCCAAATGGCTTCATCATTGGTCATCACAAAGTCACACTCTTGGTGGACATCTCGCTTAACCTCTATCATCTGCTCTGTATCACTGGACTACTCTGAGCATGTTGAATCTCTTGCTCTGATCTCGTCGACCGTCTCTATTTGTATACTCTCGCCCTCTACGCGAAAGTACACCTTCACACTATCATGGTCAGTCACCGCCTTGGCAGTGGCCAAGAATGGGCGCCCAAGTATGATGGGGGTATCTGTTACCGACTCAGGGATCTCCATGTCCAATACAACAAAGTCCACGGGGAATTTTAGGCCCTGAATGGTAACGAACACGTCTCTTAACAACCCCTTCGACCTCTTAATCGACCTATCAGCAAACTGAAGGACGGTCCTGCTCCGATGGAGAGGGCCAAACTCGAATATGTCAAGTAAGGCTGCCGGAAGGAGGTTGATAGAAGAGCTGCTGTCTAATAGAGTAGGATCGAACCGCTGCTCCTGAATCTCGCATCTGACATAGGGACCTCCTGCATCGGGTCTCTTGGCTGGCAGTTAGTTCTGAATGGTAAAGCATGTGGAACGGGTGAGCACATGGATCTCATCTCTGCGGTTCCTCCTCTTCCTGCGGACTGTAGTCTTCTCTCTCAAGTTCTTTTGGAAGAGGGGGATGTGCTCAAGTGCCTCCTGTAGAGTCAGCTGAATCTGAAATCTATCAATCATCTGGTTGCTGAACTCTAACTGGGGAGTCTTTTTTGGATTTTCTCTTTTATTCCCCTTCGCCAAGCAGAGTGCTTGAGGGAAGGGGATGGTAGGGGCCTCCTCAAATGGAGGACTAGGAAGAGGTTCCTTTGCCTGTGAAGGAATGTAATCCATACAAATATCATCCCGCAACACATATGGACTCGAAGTGGATGAAGAACCTTTTCCTTTATTCATTTTTTGTTCTTTTTCTTGTTACCACAGTCCTGAGATACAAAAGGTGGCAACACAACAGGTGGAAGCTCAACAAAAGTAGAAGTGGTGGCCTCAGTACCACCCACGGCATCTGACTTCATGGCATCAGCACCGCGCTCTGGCTCAGCATCAAGTGTAATGGTGGCATCAGCACCACCGTCTGCATCTGGTGTCACGACGACCTCAGCACCGTCATCTGGATCTCCATCCTTGGTGGCATCAGCACCACCGTCATCAACAACATCTGCGGCCTCAGCACCGCTACTCTCCTCATCTGGTGCTCCTGGTTCCTCGTGTGGCTGTCGCTCAGATGAGGCGCCGCCGGCTGGCATCCTACCACTCCTAGTTGTCACGAAATCAGCATCACACATAAAAAAGACATGTCATCCAAAAAGTCACTAGGAGTGGTATCCTATGAAGACTGTACCTGCTCAGACTTCCTCTTCAAGTTAATCGGATTAGGCTCGATCTGTGCAGGTCTGGCGACCTTGCCCTTGATGATGTCCCTCATCTCCTACCGGAACTCATCCATTTCCTGCCGGAAGAATGCCTGCTGTTTAGAATGCAAGCGGGCGAGGTCATCAAGCGCTGGGTTCTCGAAGGCAGGTGCCTGAGAACCAAAAGTGTTCCCCTCCTGGAAATGAGGCTGCTGCTGCTATGAATAGTGAGGGGAGGCTGGGAGTATGTCTAGTGAGGCTGCTGACGTTGCCTCCACTACTGTCCTTGATAAGAGCGACGAGGACCCTGCTGGTATTGCTGGTGGGAATAATGGGGCTGCTGGTGCTGGCTGTTCTGAGTTCCCTGAGCGGGAGGTTGGTGTTGGGATGAGGTACCACCAGTGGTCCAATGGAATCCGGGGTGATCACGCCGAATCTCGACCTGTTGTGGGTACCGATCGTACCATATCCCATTGACTTCCATCAATGACTCCTGCTCGATGGGTGGTGGAGGAAGAACTGCTAGGGGCTGATCTGGCTGGTAGACCACCATCTGAGTGTCATGAGTTGGTGGCGGCAATGGGAAGTTCTATAGCTGCTGGATTGGCTCTGCATGTATGTGGTGAACCTGGTGGTATGTGATAGAGGACTGGGTGGAGCTGCTACTGCTGGGATCAACGCGTGACCTGGGAGGTTGCTGAGTGGAAGTTTGTGCCTCCTGAATGCATAGAATCTGAGTCTTCATGTCACTCATGGTCTTAGTCAACTGGTCCATCTGTGCAAGACCTTGACTCTGTTTCTTCTCAAGGATCTCGATGCGGTCCAACTTCTCACTAATGATTCCCATGTCGGTCGCAGCGGATTCAGCCTGAGCTGCTGCTACTGACGGTGTGTGGGTACCGACATTGATGCGTGCAATCCTCTGATATCCAACTGCTTGTGGTGGGATCTTCGGCTGTATGTAGACTCTGGCTTGGGCCATGACTGTCGAGTTCTCTGCCATTCCTTCATAGATCTCCCAAACCGCATCTTCACCCTTGGAAAAATAGGATCCACCACAAGAGGCATTAACAAGCCCCTGCAGCTCCGGTGTCAGCCCGCAAGAGAAACTCTGAACTAGGTTGGGCTTTGATATATTGTGACATGGACACCGGTCAATGAGCTCTCTAAATCGATCCCAAGCCTCGTGGAACTGCTCATTCGGGATCATAGTGAAGTTGCTGATCATAGCTCGTGCTGCGTTGGTCCGGTCGAGTGGATAGTACTTGTTCAAGTACTCGGTCCAGAGTCGTGCCCATGATGTGACATACCTCCCAAGATGCTTCAACCAATAGGCTGCTCTGTCAGCTAATGAGAACGAGAAGGCAATCATCTTGATCGTGTCCTTGTCCACAAATCTGTCGTGGACAGTGTTGCAAATCATCTCGAACTCCTGCAGATGGAGATGAGGCTCCTTGGTGGCTAGTCCATGAAACTTGGGCAATAACTGGATGGTCTGGGGGAGAAGCTCGAAGTTCCCAACAATGGGAGTAAGCTGGATCCATCGGTGGGTGAGGGTTGCGGCTGGGTCGTGCAACTGCCTCATGGTCATCGGTGGTGGCCTCTCCTGGTTAGGTTCTCCACCTCTGCCGCCTGCTTCGGTATATCTCCACTGCCCTCAGGTCTTTCTGCTCTGTCCTCTTGCATCCACGCCAGCTCTCTCATGATGTCACCCATGAAGGCTTCCTGGTCTCTTATCTGTCTCTGCATGGTCTCCAGGGATGCTAATAAGGAATTGTTGATGGCAGTCTGATCATATATGAACGGAGGCAGTTCCTGCTCATATGGATGTTCCTCCTTGCCGGCCATATCTTGAGTCTCTGCAAAGGTAAAAGTACCCATCTCAGGTGCCATCAAATGTTAAGAACTCTACGCTGCACTAAACTGTGACACCTCAGGACTGACTGAAGAAGAAGGATGGTCGAGGGGGAACAGGGTGGATGTAAACTCAGGCTCGGAGAGTGGGTCTGGACTCCCCGAAGCTGACCTAGATGAATAGGGAGGAGTGCTCGATAGCGATGCCACCAGACATGGCCTAAGGGGTCTCCTTCCCATCATCGTGATCTGGAAAAAGGGCGGATGGGATATGGAATGCAAACAAGATGTGAAAACAAACCCCCGATTCACCTACACAACACTGGAGCTTATGATCGTAAAGGCTCGACCAATTATCTTTTCAATTTTATTTAGGTGATCAATCAATCTATCAGAGCGATTAAGCGAGCTGGCAGGAACCCGATGCTCCTAGGAGACTGTCCCGACCTAAGGCTAGATCTATCCCAGCCAGTATGAATTGCAGACCGTTTACCGGCTACCCGATCAATCCACTCTGCAAAGGACGTCACGGTCCGCTTTACGGTTACCGGAGAGATCCTCACTGGAGAACGACTAACCCTAGAACAATAGTCTGAGAAGAGTTCAGGTGTGGCTATATCCTAATATGTGGGTCACTCTCTCACTGTAGAAAAATCAACCAAGGAGGGGGTTACTCTCCCCAAGATAACATTTTTGATGAGGTGAGTTTTAAGGTCAAGTTTGTATTAGCAGTCCCAATTTTATGATTTTCACCTTTTTAGTCTTTTTCTAAATAAAAACAACGCCTAACGAATTTTTCGATTTTCTGAGTTATTTAAAGTCCAATAAAACGGGGGAGGAAGTCAGAAAAGCCGATGCGCGATCAAACACAATGATGCATGCAGAGATAGAAATGCGTACCTTGCTCCAGCACTCTACATGCAGGGTGATCCGTGCATAAATTAAAGACAGAATTAAAACTACCTATATGATGCAAGAAGAAATCGGCCTTAAGACAAGAATTTCTACACGAGAAGAACAATAGCTAATAGGTCAACAAGAGAGGTCGGAGTCCGGTCTCTGATGCTGATTGGTGTCCGCCACAATGGATCCTGCCAACGCTGTATACGACCTCTAGCGACACGTGTCCCCTCATGTGATCAAATTAGCTTTTTCTTTTGTGAGTTATTAATTAGGTCCACTTAACGATCTATAGGCACAAGCAAAATATTATGTGTGGGGCCTTAATCAATTACGTCACAGTCAATATAAAATCATAAGTCTAGGGGGCCAAAATCCTTGTGAATCAAAATAAAATAAAAGTTGAAGAAAACAAAACCGACGATAAAATCGAAAAAGCCGACGAGGCCCCCAAGGGAACAATCCCTTGGGCACTGGACCTCGTGAAGTGTAGAAATGTCCAAGTCCTAAATATTACAACTTAGAGTCACTCTCTCTCACTTAAATTACAACAAATATAGACAAGAAAATAAATAGAGCTAATCTACAAAATCTCTCCAAATCTTCTTCGTGCAGGGATAGCAGGTCGAAGCCGAACGTGGGTACGTACGTGCCAAGGGAAACGCGCCTCCCTCGATCCGCGGTACCTCGCACAAAGTCAACAAAGAGAAGGGACTAGATAGCTCAAAATATGTATCAAAAATAAAGGAAATAAATGAAGCAAAAATGGTAGACAACTAATCACAAACAAAAAGCCGATCTACACGCTGTTGCTCCCCGACAACGACGCCATTTGATTAACCAAAGAATATCGGGGTCTAAATGTGTCTCATACAAGGCGGAGACAAAGTCGCTGTGGTGACCCTCAATAAACCCTGATTAAGTCAACAATCAACCCACAACAGATAAATCAAGAAATGAAAATCAAAGTTTGGATTTAAAATTTATTATAACTCTACAATGAATGTGTATAGTGCAAGCAAGTAGAGTGTCGAACACAGGAAGCAAATAGGATAGATCGGGCAATCAGTGCTCAAGAAATGAAGGTGATCAAGTGCATACAAGTATGCTAATTTTTGTGGATTTTTAATTTTTAATTTTTTTATTTAATTTTTGATTTTATATTTTTATATTTTGATTTTTAGTTTTACTGATTTTGTATTTTCTTTTTTTATTTTTTATTTTTTATATTTTCTTTTCTTTTAATAAAATAAGTGCACAATATAAGAAAAGTAAGATAATATATTTATAAAAAGAGGTAAAAATATGCAAAAATCAGGAAATAAGATATTTTTGGGCTTTTTATATTCTTTTCAAATGTTTTTGTAATTTTCTAGATTTTTCCTAATTTTTTTGGTATTTCTAAAGGCAAAAACACTGAAAACAGTAGACAAAGTTGCTGGCCGAAATTAAAATGAGGTTGAAAAATATCAAACAGATCAAATATTCCTCAAATTAATTTTAAAACAAAGAGAACAAAATGAAGAAAATTCAGGAATAGGGATTGTGTTTTTAGAATTTTTCTGAAATTTTTAAGATTTTTATGAAGTTTTAAGGGGTTTTGCTATTTTTAGGGGTTTTCTTTTGAATTTTTAGTGATTTTTGGATTGAAGTTAAAACACACAGAAACCTACAAAATATGATTTTTTTTGGAATTTTTCAAAGGGTTTTGATAATTTTTAGGTATTTTCTAATATAAACAGTAGAGAAAATGCATGTTTTTGAATTTTTATAAATGTAAAACTGCAATAAAAATGCAAAACAAAAATATGTGTGAAAGAGCAACTAAACAAGAGCTTAAGTTAATTTTTTGGTGATTTTTAAGATTTTATAGATGGATGGAATAAATGCAAACAACAAAGAGAAAAATCAACACTAGCAAGGGCATTTATGTAAATATCCAGAACTTCAGGGGCCATAGTGTAATTTTTCCGCAAAATATATAACTATTTAACAAAATTATAGGACAAAATGCAAATATCCAAACACGCAAGGGTATACGTGCAAAAGTCCCAGCTCCGCGCGTGGTATGCACGTGCCTGGGGAGGACCTAAAAGTAACTACCAACAATCTGGGGGGCTACTTTGCAAAATATCCATAAATATTACTCTTAACAAAAAGTTTCCTGGACTAGAACAAAATAACAAAACCCACAGGAGGGTCCTTGCAAAATGTCCACCGTCCCACGTGCGTAAGTCACGTGAGGTGACGTGGACAGGACCTGAATGCAAATATGGAAAGTACGGGGGTCTAAGTGTAATTATTACAAAATTTTAAAACTGCAAATGAAAGATTTAATACTAATTAATAAATACAAAAATTGATGGGTTAAAAATGCAAAATACCCAGGCGGGCGAGATCCAACGATGGGTGTCCTTCACTTATCCACATGGCGCTCCGGGGACGCAAGATGACGGTTCACATTCGACGGCCCAGATCAGATCCTCCTAGGTTGATCGAACGGGGGTGGCGCACGAGGATCCAACGGCGGGTGTGCGATCTGGAGCTCCGGCCCAATCCAACGGCGGGGAGCCGCGGACGAAGAACATGGAAGAAGGTCGGCGGAGCCGACCTTCCCCAGCCTCGATCTCGGCTCCCGATGACACTCTGAGTTCCAAAAGTGGTCGTTCTCCTTCCTGGGGTCCTCCTCTATGTACTGGGCGCTCCAAACCCTACGGCGGTGGTCGGAGTCCTCGCGATGGGGGCGACGGAGCTGGGGGACTCCTAGAACCTCTGACGAGGCTCAAAATCAGCCCCAGGTCTTCCTTGGCATCTTTGGACCTGCAAAAAGTGTTAGACCGACGAGGGCAAATTGCCTCGGTGATCGGTGGAGTGAATGGAGACGAGGAACGATGGCGTGAGATGGGTGGCCGAAACGAGCTCTGGCAAGGGTGGCGATTAGGCGATTCGATGGATGAAAGCGTAAGCTAACGATGGGATTTGTATCATAAGGCTACAACGAATGAAAAGAGCAAAAGAAAATGAAGAAAACTAGGTCCTCGAAGGTGGTATACCTGAGAGAGAACCTCGACGGTAAAGGTGTTTGCCGGAGGTGGTGGAGATCTCCACGACCTTCCACGACTCGCCTGATGGCCGGAATATGAAGCTGTTACCTCCTACTTTTAGTGGCGCACGACAGGGGATGAGAATGGTGGTCCAAAGGGGTTCAATTTTGAATGGGAAAGTCGGGGCACTATATGAAGGGTTGACGGATGGCCAGGAAAAACGAGGCACAGCGGATGCGTCGTCGATCCAAAGATCGAGGTGACGCCTGGGCGTGCATGCGCATTGAACGAGGATCGAAAGTCAAGAAGATGGTATCATGAAATAGTGCACGATTCATCCTCGAAAAAATCGAGAAAGAGAGTCAAAAATGCAGTTCTGACAAGGGGCAGGCGGGCACGACAGACAGTTGACCGAGGTCAATGCTGACCGCCTCCTGGTTGGTCCACGTGGACCAACCAGGAAAAATCCCGGAAAAATATTTAAAAATCCATTTAAAAATAGTAAATGAATTTATTATTTTTAGGTTATAAAATAAAAAAATATTTGTTTCTTTATGAAGTATTTTAATATGATTTTTATTTATTTTTCTGAGGTATAAAAATACAAGTTACCTTTTATAGGCTATATATGTATACATATCTATATATTTTAATATTTTATTTTTATTTTGTGTATTTAATTTTATTAATTCTGTTTATTTTTTTATTATTTATAAAATTTTTATACACTTAAATATATTTTTATTTTATTTTTCTGTGGTGTTTTGTACAATTAATATAATAGAAATAATAATCATATAGATCTATGTACAGGTATTATACCAATGTATTATATATAGGTATTTTATTTTTGTATTTTCTTTAGGTTTTCATTCTGATTTTAATGTACAAATATATTACAAATAATATTTACAAAATTATAAAAATATAAAAATGTAAACATAATGAATAATAAATAAAATGAATATTTTAATCTATATAAGTATACAATAGGGGTCCAAAACTTAACTTTCAAACCGTAGCTCCGCAAAATGCAAAACCCATCTACATTAAATAGCTTATTTAAAATTATATACAATTAAAGGTGATTTGATGCGTTTCGAGTTTTTATTTGAGAGATACAGGTATGAGAATTTGGTATTCTGGAAACTTATTCAGATCATTACTTTTTATCTGTACATTATTTTTGTGTGAAATCAATTTTGTATTTTTCTATATATAAATATTCACAACTCTCATGTACAAAGTTTCTTTATTTGAGGTATAAAAAGTGGAACTAAAAATATGTTCCAAAATGAATAAAGAATGAATTAAATAAAAGGTATTTTTATTGTATTTTGGCCCTTATCTCCCCCTACTTTATTCCTTGTCGACCTATTCATCGAGATGCCTAGGTCTCGGGATTTTGGGTCATAAAATATTTACAATATTTTATTCTTTTTCTTTTCTTTTCTTTTCTTTATTCTCTTATTTTGGCTTTAAAAAAAGTATTTTACATACTATTTACACACATGCATGAATGCTAAAATGCAGGACTTAAGGGTATTTACAAGCATTTGCCAGGGTTTTTGAGGCCAAAATGATAGAATAAAGATGATGAAATGTGGATTCATCATCCCCCTATGCAATAAACACTTATGCAATATGTGCAGAAAAGAAAAACAAAGAAAAGAAGAAGAAATTGGATTTAGTTTAATTATAAAACTTGTCTTCACAAAATCAAAGTTTGAAGCTTAAATAGGACCTTTGGAATTTTAGTGCGGGTGCAACCTTAATGAGAACCAGATTTGAAATCCAACAGCCTTCGAGAATCCCAAAACTCAACTCATGTCTCCTCAATAGCCAGGTCAGAACTATTTCAACTCATAAGCAAACCCTTACGACTATGAATCTAACTCGTACAGTGTAAGTGATGGTGGCTCTCCCCAACTAGAATGACAAAGAGACTGACTTCTCCAGTACGACAACCCAATGATTCCCCAATCCAATAACTCCTTTCTCGAGGATTGGGGTATTCCCTTCTAAGTTCAAGGGGCAACCAGCTCAAGAGGAGGGGGTAAAGATAAGAATGGACGGTAGCCAGTGTAGCTACCTATCCGAGGATGCAAGACCAGTGTAGTCAAGACATCCAGCTGCAGGCTCACATGATTTGACTTTGGAACTCAAGCTTGCTTATTTTCTATACAACATATGTACACTCCGGCAGGTATATTATTTTTATTTACAGGCCTGCCCACTTTTTTTGGAGTTTTTTTAATACTATATACATCATCATTTACATAGGGAGTTTTTCCTATTGAGTCAGTAGACTATCCCTCTTTTGAAGCTTTATTGTAACCCACACTCTCTTGTCTTTAGAATTCCTCATCACTGGACGGGTTGGGGTGCACTTCCCTCCCTAGAGGAGGACAGATGTTTCCACTTATGTGCGTCTCATACCGACAAATCCAATCCCCTCACCACTCCAACGACGTTGAGCCATGTGAAAGGTGCATGTGTCCAAGTTAGGTCATTATCAACAAGAGTCGTGTGTGTGCTCCGAAATACTCTACCTAGGCAGTCAAGAATCCATTGAACCAAGTCCCGTGATCCTTGAAGAATTAAGTCATCTAGACCTGAAGTACCTCATTCTAGTTCCTATAAGGTTCCTGTTAATTAGAGAGATTTTAAGGTCCAACCAAGCTCCAATCTCCGGATTTTATTTAGACTTGTTCAACTATCAAACTCAATCCAAAAAATGCTAATACTATGTAGATGCTATGCAGAATGCTGTATTTTTGTGATACAATTTTCAAAGATTTTGAACTTTTTATGGATTTTTGAAAAGATGATGCACATGCATTTTTTCAACAAGATTTTTCAAATGTTTTTTATTTTTGTTTTTGCAATGTTTTTGGGCTTTTTGAAAAGAAAAGATTTTGTGATAAAAATTAGGTACAAATATTTACACGGGAATGCATCTTATATTTACAAGAAGTGGATTTTAAGAATTTGCAAGGTAAGTGCTCAATTTTATAAATATATATAATGGATTTTAGGTGTGATGTATGTATTCCTCAAACTTACTTGAAAAATGATTTTCAAACAATTTTGAAAACTATAGTCCAAAATAATTTTTACAAACAATTTTACAAATATGTACACATATTTGAAAATCATTTTGCAAAGGTTTTTGAAATAGTATAGATAGATTTTTTCAAAATATTTTTACAATCATTTTTCAAACTATTTGAAAAAATTTTTGCAAATATTTTATTTCACACAAAGAAAATAAACTTAACAAACCAAAATGTTTTTACAAAGGTTGAAAACATGTAACAAAACATTTTCCAAATAGTTTTCAAAAGATTTTCAAACTATTTTTCAAACATTTTGCAAAAAAAATATTTCACCTGATTTATTAATCAGTAAATACAAAAAGAATATGAGGAATAATCAACATCTTTTTATTAAGGTTTTTTATGAATTTTAGCCATAATTATTAAGAAAAATATGAAAGTACGAGTTTATGGCTAAGTATATACATAGTATACACGGCCCCCCTATACTTAGCTTGAGCTATGTCCTCATAGATCAGAGAGAAAAGAGAAGACATAACTAGTACTGAGTATAGACAAGTCTAATAAATAAATGAATAAGCGTAAATGAACAAATTGAATAAGAAGTTGACTGTCCCCGCCTATACTTGGATCAAGTAACCTTAAGTATAGCAGACTGTACACAAAGGCAGGGAGGGTCAAGGGTGGGAATGAACAGATCGTACTCAGATTGTCTCCCCCTATACTTAGGGTAAGATATCCCTAAGTATAGACAAGAAGAGGAGACAATGGAGAGGATCGAAGAATATAGAAACTCGGGTGCACACCCCCCCATACTTAGGACAAAGTACATCCTAAGTATAGAAAACTGTCTACTAGGGCGACACCTTTTTCGGTAGAAAAGGAGAAGAGAAAGGGAAAAGAAGAAAAGAATAAAAGAATAACAGATCATAACTCAGTGTATGCACCCCCTATACTTAGGACAAAGTATGTCCTAAGTATAGAAAAATCATAAGATGAAGATGGGTTGACATACATACAGGAGAATGAATGATACGAACATATGGATCTATACAGTGGAAGATGGAAGTGATAATCATGTATGAGGTGCAAGTGATATGAGTCAAAGGGCACACCTCATTACCAGATGAATGGGGGCAACGTCGACGGTGGCGGATCATGATCAAGATATAGTTTCAGGCACTGACCATTAACTCGAAAGGTAGAGGAAGATGACAACTCAGATATATAAATACTACCATTAGCATGTACCTTCCTGACCATATACGGACCTTTCCATTTACTCAGTAATTTCCCTGGAAATAATTTCAGCCTAGAATCAAACAACCATACACGCTGATCGGGTTCAAACTGTTTATGGCTGATATGAGAATCGTGTTATATCTTCACTTTCTCCTTATACTGTAGGCTGCTAGAAAAGGTTGTATCTCTCATTTCCTCTAAGGCTGCCAACTCTGCTTTCCTATGTTCTCCTATACTCTCGGGATCCAACAATAACCTTGTAACTGTCCATAGTGACTTCTGCTTGATTTTCTACTGGTAAATGACACGGCTTGCCAAAGACGAGACGAAAGGGAGATGTCCCTAATGGTGTCTTGAAGGGAAGTCCAATATGCCCACAAGAACAAGTCCAAAAGCTGTGACCAATCCTTTCGGTCTGGACGGACTATCTTCTGTAAAATAGTCTTGATCTCCCTATTTGATACTTCAGCAATACCATTAGTCTGAGGGTGATATGGAGTAGCAACACGAATGGTTAATGCTGAACTCATCTGCAGGGGCCTTTACCTTATCGTTGATAAAGTGAGACCCCCCGTCTGAAATTAGAACTCTAGGTACCCTAACCGTGAAATGATATTTTTCCTCAAAAACCCGACACACAGTCTAAGCATCTGCAGCTCGGGCGGGGATGGCCTCGACCCACACGACTCACATAATCCACAACAAGCAAAATGTACTCAAACCCCTGACTCTTAGAAATGGGCCCATGAAATCAATACCCCATGCGTCAAAAACCTCACAAAAGTGAATGGGCTACATGGGCATCATATCTAATCTGTCCCGAAGTACCCATTTTTTGACAGTCAGTACATTTCTCTTCACGAATTTGTCGGAAATCCTTGAAGAGATTAGGCCACCAAAGGCCGGATTGGAGCACCTTCTGCGATGTCTGTCTCCCTGAAATGATGTCCTCCTAACTCAAGCATGTGGCAGTAGGTGACGACGCTATGCTGTCTTTCTTGAGGAATGCACCTCCTCCAGATACTATCCCCTCCTTCATGATAAAGAGGGATCCTCCCAATGGTATGACTTGGGCCTTCGCAAGGAAGGGTCTCAAGCCGCTGCCTGGGCCAACCTTGTGGAACCGTCTTGGCGACAAGATAGTTCACAATGTCGGCGTACCATGGGAACGAGGTGATAGCAAGTATTGCTCATCTGTTGAAATGTCTCTGTAATAGGTGCGTTGGGCTCAGATTCCTCAAGGTTCTCTAAACGGGAGAGGTGATCCGCCCCCACATTCTTAACTCCAGGCTTATCCTTAATCTCAATATCAAACTCCTGGAGCAGAAGGATCCATCTGGTAAGGAGAGCTTTGGCATCCTTTTTTGTCATGAGGTACCGGATGGTGGTGTGTATCTGTATAGATAGTCACTCTAGATCCCAGAATATTATGATCTGTACTTATCCAAAGCAAAGACTACGGCTAGCATCTCCTTCTCAATCACAGTGTAATTCCGTTGAGCGGCATCCAAAGTCCGGCTAGGCTAGTGAATGGCATATGAAAATCCATCCCTCCTCTGTCCAAGGCACAACCCTACAACAAATCAGAAGCATCCATCATGATCTAGAATGGGAGAGACTAATCGGGTGGCTGAGGACAGGAGCCATGACAATCATATTCTTGAGAGTCTCGAATGACGCTAGACACTTATCATCTACAATGAACTCGGTGTCCTTCGTCAGCAAATCAGTGAGCAGTCGGTCAAATACGACTGAAATCCTGAATGAACCGTCGGTAGAAAACCAGCCATGCCCCAGAAAAGACCGCAATTGACGCAGATTGAATGATGATTGAGTTTTCTAATGATATCCACCTTGGCCGGATCAATCTCCATGCCCCTGTTGGAGATGATATGACTAAGGACCGTCCCTTGAGTCACCCTGAAGTGACTCTTCTCCCAAGACTAGACAAGATGACCTCTATGCAGCGCTGAAGTACACGGTCTAGGCAGTCAAGACAAGCATCAAAACCATCGCCATAGATCGAGAAGTCATCCATGAAGACTCTAAATAGTCTCTCCAACATGTCCGAGAAAATGGACAACATTGCCCCTTTGGAATGTCGCCGGGGTGTTACAAAACCAAAGGGCATCCGTCTAAAAAGCCTCCCAAATGGACAGGTGAATGTCGTTTTGTCCTGGTCTTCGGCACAATGGCCACTTGATTATAGCCGGAGTACCCGTAAAGGAAACAAGTAATGACTCTTCCCAGCTAGCCTCTCGATAATCTGATCAATGAATGGCAGTGGGAAATGATCCTTCTTGGTGGCCTCATTCAATCGTCTGTAGTCCACACAGACCCTCCAAGAAGTAGGTACCCGGGTAGCTTTCTCCTCTCCAGACTCGTGACAACTGTAGTGATACCCGTCTTCTTGGGTACCACATGTAATGGACCTAACCCACTTGGAGTCGGAGATGGGGTAGATAAAATTGGCACTCCACCATTTTGATATTTCCTTCATGACCCACATCTCGAAGATTCGGGTTCAGCCGTCGCTGGAACTCACGTGAGGGGCTTAGCGTCCTCTTCGAGGTAAGATATGGTGGGAGCACAGAGCCAGACTAATCCCCAGGAGATCAATATACTCCATCCTTTCAAGAACCTCCATCAGACAAGATTCTTGCTCTCCAGTCAAATCTGCTGAGATAATGACTGGGTGCATATCTGGCTCACTTGTAAGGAATCTATACTTCAACGACTGCAGCAAAGGCTTCAGTTCTGGACAACTAGGAGCTGACAAATCTGGCTTCTGATATGTCTGTGTGAAGGCTACAGGGTCTGCATGAGTGAACTCTTGTTGTGCATGAAAATCTGACGAAGGGAACCCTGCTGGTATCGCTGTAGGTTGTGTTGGCTCACTCTCCGTCCTAGCTGTCGGCTCAGAAGAAATCAGATATGGCAAGTAATCATCAAAATCATACCAATCAATGTCTGAATCCGAGGGATCTGAACTAGAAGAACATGAATGAAACTCTGCTTCACCACTCATCCCACAACAGTCAGCCTCTAATGTGTCCTCTGCCAGGGGTGCGCTATCCAAACTCTCGACTGCCATAAGCTGTAAGTACTATGAATCTGCTGCCAAGGCGAGGGCTTGTGCTACTGGATCTGTCCAAATGGCTTCATCATTAGTCATCACAAAGTCACACTCCTGGTGGATGTCTCGCTCAACCTCTGTCATCTGCTCTGTATCACAGATTGATCTGAGCACGCTGAATCTCCCGTCTCTGATCTCGTCGATTGTCTCTATTTGTATACTCTCCCCTCTACACGAAAGTACACCTTCCCACTATCATGGTCGGTCACCGCCTTGGCAGTGGTCAAGAATGGGCGTCCAAGTATGATGGGGGTATTCTGTTTCTGATTCAGGGATCTCCATGTCCAATATAACAAAGTTCACGGGGAGTTTCAGGCCCTGAATGGTAACGGCCACGTCTCTCAACAACCCTTCAGCCTCATAATCGACCTATCAGCAAACTGAAGGACTGTCCTGCTCCGATGGAGAGGGCCAAACTTGAATCGGTCAAGTAAGGCTGCCGGAAGGAGGTTGGTAGAAGAACCGTTGTCTAATAGAGTACGATCGACCAGCTGCTCCTGAATCTCGCATCTGACATAGGGATCTCCTGCATTCGGGTCTCTTGGCTGGCAGTCAGTTCTGAATGACAAAGCATGTGGAACGGGTGAGCACATGGATCTCATCTCTGCGGTTTCCTCCTCTTCCTACGGACTGTAGTCTTCTCTTTCAAGTTCTTTTGGAAAAGGGGGATGTGCTCAAGTGTCTCCTGTAGAGTCAGCTGAACCTAAAATCTATCAACCATCTAGTTGCTGAACTCTAACTGGTGAGTCTTTTTTGGATTTTCTCCTTTATTCCCCTTCGCCAAGCGGATTGCTTGAGGGAAGGGATGGCAGGGGCCTCCTTAGACGGAGGACTAGGAAGAGGTTCTTGTACCTGTGAGGGAATGGAATCCATACAAATATCATCCTGCAACACATATGGACTCAAAGTGGATGAAGAACCTTTTCCTTTATTCATTTTTGTTCTTTTCTTGTTACCACAGTCCTGAGATACAAAAGGTGGCAACACAACAGGTGGAAGCTCAACAAAAGTAGAAGTGGTGGCCTCAGTACCACCCACGGCATCTGACTTCGTAGCCTCAGCACCGCGCTCTGGCTCGGCATCAAGTGTAATGGTGACATCAGCACCACTGTCTGCATCTGGTGTCACGACGGCCTCAGCACCGTCATATGGATCTCCATCCTTGGTGGCATCAGCACCACCGTCATCTACATCATCTGCAGCCTCAGCACTGCTACTCTCCTCATCTGGCACTCTTGTTTCCTCGTGTGGTTGTCGCTCAGATGAGGCGCCCGCCGGCTGGCATCCTACCGCTCCTAGTAGTCATGAAATCAGCATCACACATAAAAATAAGACATGCCATCCAAAAATTCACTAGGATTGGTATCCTCTGAAGACTGTACCTGCTCAGACTTCCTCTTCAAGTTATTCGGATTAGGCTCGATCTGTGCAGGTATGGCGGCCTTGCCCTTGATGATATCCCTCATCTCCCCTGCCGGAACTCATCCATTTCCCACCGGAAGGATGCTTGCTGTTCAGAAAGCAAGTGGGCGAGGTCATCAAGCAATGGGTTCTCGAAGGCAGGTGCATGAGAACCAGAAGTGTTCCCCTGCTGGAAATGAGGCTGTTGCTGCTGTGAATAGTGAGGGGGAGGCTGGGAGTATGTTTTGGTGAGGCTGCTGACGCTACCTCCACTGTTGTTCCTAATAAGAGGGACGAGGACCCTGCTGGTACTGCTGGTGGGAATTTGGAATAATGGGGCTGCTGCTGCTGATGCTGGCTGTTCTGAGTGCCCTGAGTGGGAGGCTACTGTTGGGATGAGGTGCCACCAGTGGTCCAACGGAATCCGGGGTGATCACGCCGAATCCCGACCTACTGTAGGTACTAGTCGTACCATATTCCATTGACTTCCATCAATGGCTCCTGCTCGACAGGTGGTGGAGGAAGAACTGCCAGTGGCTGATCCGGCTGGTAGACCACCATCTAAGTGTCCTCAGATGGCGACGACAATGGGTAGTGCTATAGTTGCTGGACTGGCTCTGCCTGGATGTGGTGAACCTGACGGTATGTGGTAGAGGGCTGGGTGGAGCTGCTGCTGTTGGGATCAGCACGTGACCTGAGAGGCTGCTGAGTGGAAGTCTGTGCCTCTTGAATGCATAGAATCCGAGTCTTCAGGTCACTCATGGTCTTAGTCAACTGGTCCATCTGTGTAAAACCTTGACTCTGCTTCTTCTCAAGGATCTCGATGCGGTCCAACTTCTCGCTAATGATTCCCATGTCAGCCGCGGCGGATTCAGCCTAAGCTGCTGCTGCCGACGGTGTGTGTGTACCGGCATCGATGCATGCAATCCTCTGATATCCAACTGCCTGTGGTGGGATCTTCGGCTGTGTGTAGACTCTGGCTTGGTCCATGACTATCGCGTTCTCTCTGCCATTCCTTCATAGATCTCCCAAACTGCATCTTCACCCTTGGAAAAATAGGATCCACCACAAGAGGCATTAACAGGCCCCTGCAGCTTCGGTGTCAGCCCGCAAAAGAACTCCGAATCAGGTTGGGCTTTGATATATCGTGACGTGGACACCGGTCAATGAGCTCTCTAAATCGATCCCAAGCTTCATGGAACTGCTCATTCGGAATCATAGTGAAGTTGTTGATCATAGCTCGTGTTGTGTTGGTCCGGCTGAGTGGTGGATAGTGCTTGTTCATGTACTCGGTCTGGAGCTGTGCCCATGATGTGACATACCTCCCAAGATGCTTCAGCCAATAGGCTGCTCTATCATCTAATGAGAACGGGAAGGCAATCATCTTGATCGTGTCCTCGTCCACAAATCTGTCGTGGACAGTGCTGTAAATCATCTTGAACTCCTGTAGATGGAGATGAGTCTCTCGGTGGCTATCCCATGAAACTTGGGCAATAACTGGATGGTCTGGGGGCAAAGCTCGAAGTTCCCAACAATGGGAGGATGCTAGATCCATCAGTTGGGTGAGGGTTGCGGCTGGGTTGTGCAACTGCCTCATGGTCATCGGTGGTAGCCTCTCCTGGTTAGGTTCTCCTTCTCCGCCGCCTGCTTCTGTTATATCTCCACCGCCCTCAGGTCTTTTCTGCTCTGTCCTCTCACATCCGCGCCAGCTCTCTCATGATGTCACCCATGAAGGCTCTGTGGTCTCTGATCTGTCTCTACATGGTCTCCAGGGATGCTGATAAGGAATTGTTGATGGCAGTCTGATCATATATGAACAGAGGCGGTTCCTGCTCATATGGGTGTTCCTCTTTGCCGGCCATATCTTGGGTCTCTACAAAGGCAAAAGTACCCATCTCAGGTGCTGTCAAATGTTAAGAACTCCGCGCTGCACTAAACTGTGACACCTCAGGACTGACTGAAGAAGAAGGGTGGTCAAGGGGAACAGGGTGGACGTAAACTCAGGCTCGGAGAGTGGGTCTGGACCCCCTAAAGCTGACCTAGATGAATATGAGGAGTGCTCGATAGCGGTGCCACCAGACGTGGCCTAAGGGATCTCCTTCCCATCATCGTAATCTGAAAAAAGAGCGGATGGGATCTGGAATGCAAACAAGATGTGAAAACAAACCCCCGATTCACCTACACAACACTGGAGCTTATGACCGTAAATGCTCGGTCAATTTTCTTTTCAATTTTATTTAGGTGATCAATCAATCTATTAGAGTGATTAAGAGAGCTGGTAGGAACCCAATGCTCCTAGGAGACTGTCCCGACCTAAGGCTAGATCTTTCCCAGCCAGTATGAATTGCAGACCGTTTACCGGCTACCCGATCAATCCACTCTGCAAAGGACGTCACGGTCCGCTTTACCAGTTATCGGAGAGATCCTCACTGGAGAACGACTAACCCTAGAGCAGTAGTCTGAGAGGAGTTTAGGTGTGGCTCTATCCTAGTGTGCGGGTTACTCTCTCGCTGTAGATAAATCAACCAAGGAGGGGTTACTCTCCCAAGATAAAATTTTTGATGAGGTAAGTTTTAAGGTCAAGTTTGCATTAGCAGTCCCAATTTTATGATTTTCACTTTTTTATTCTTTTTCTGAATAAAAACAATGCCTAATGAATTTTCAGATTTCCTGAGTTATTTAAAGCCCAATAAAATAGGGGAGGAAGTCGGAAAAGCCGATGTGCGATCAAACACAATGATGTATGAAGAGATAGAAATGCGTACCTTGCTCCAGCACTCTACATGCTGGGTGATCCACCTATAAATTAAAGATAGAATTAAAAACTACCTATATGATGCAAGAAGAAATTGGCCTTAAGACAAGAATTTCTACACGAGAAGAATAGTAGATAATAGGTCAACAAGAGAGGTCGGGGTCCGGTCTCTGATGGCGATCGGTGTCCGCCACAACGGATCCTGCCAGCACTGTATACGACCTCTAGCGGTATGTGACCCTCAGGTGACCAAATTAGCTTTTTCTTTTGTGAGTTATTAATTACGTCCACTTAGCGATCTATAGGCACAGGCAAAAATATTAGGTGTGGGGCATTAATCAATTACGTCACAGTCAATATAAAATCCTAAGTTTAGGGGCCAAAATCCTCGTGAATCAAAATAAAAGAAAAGTCGATGAAAACAAAACCGACGATAAAACCGAAAAAACCGATGAGGCCCCCAAGGGAACAATCCCTCGGGCACTGGACCTCGTGAAGTGTAGAAATGTCCAAGTCCTGAATATTACAACTTAGAGTCACTCTCTCGCACTTAAATTACAACAAATATAGACAAGAAAATAAATGGAGCTAATATACAAAATCTCTCCAAATCTTCTTCGTGCAGGGATAGCAGGTCGAAGCCGGCTTCACGTGGGTGAGTAGATGCTTAGGGAAACGCACCTCCCTCGATCCTCGGTACCTCGCACAAAGTCAACAAAGAGAAGGGATTAGATAGCTCAAAGCATGTATCAAAAAATAAAGGAAATAAATGAAGAAAATGGTAGACAAATAATCACAAACAAAAAGCCGATCTATACGCTGTTGCTCCCCCGACAACGGCGCCATTTGATTAACCAAGGAATATCATGGTCTAAATATGTCTCACACAAGGCGGAGACAAAGTCGCTGTGGCGACCCTCAATAAACCCTGATTAAGTCAACAATCAACCTACAACAGATAAATCAAGCAATGAAAATCAAAGTGTGGAGTTAAAATTTATTATAACTCTATAATGAATGCGTATAGTGCAAGCAAGTAGAGTGTCGAACACAGGAAGCAAATAGGATAGATTGGGCAATCAATGCTCAAGAAATGAAGGTGATCAAGTGCCTACAAGTATGCTAATTTTTGTGGGTTTTTATTTTTTTATTTAATTTTTGATTTTATATTTTTATATTTTAATTTTTAGTTTTACTGATTTTGTATTTTCTTTTTGTATTTTATATTTTTTTATATTTTCTTTTCTTTTAATAAATTAAGTGCATAATATAAGAAAAGCAAGATAATATATTTATAAAAAGAGGTAAAAATATGCAAAAATCAGTAAAATAAGATATTTTTGGGCATTTTATATTCTTTTCAAATGTTTTTGTACTTTTTTCTAGATTTTCCTAATTTTTTTGGTATTTTTAAAGGCAAAAATACTGAAAACAGTAAACAAAGTTGCTGGCCGAAATTAAAATGAGGATGAAAAATATCAAACGGACTCAAATATTCCTCAAATTAATTTTAAAACAAATAGAATAAAATGGAGAAAATTCAGGAACAAAGATTGTGTTTTTAGGATTTTTTTATGGAATTTTTAAGATTTTTATGAAGTTTTAAGGGGTTTTGCTATTTTTAGGGGTTTCCTTTTGAATTTTTTAGTGATTTTTGGACTGAAGTTAAAACATTGAAACCAAGAAAATATGATTTTTTTGGAATTTTCAAGGGGTTTTGATAATTTTTAGGTATTTTCTAATGCAAACAGTAGAGAAAATGCATGTTTTTAAATTTTTATAAATATAAAAATGCAATAAAAATGCAAAACAAAAATATGGCGTGAAAGAGCAACTAAACATGAGCTTAAGTTAATTTTTTGGTGACTTTTAGGATTTTATAGATGCATGGAATAAATGCAAACAACAAAGAGAAAAATCAACACTAGCAAGAGCATTTATGTAAATATCCAGAACTTCTGGAGCCACAATACAATTTTTCCGCAAAATGTATAACTATTTAACAAAATTCCAGGATAAAATGCAAATTTCCAAGCACGCAAGGGTACGCTTGCAAAAGTCCCAGCCCCGCACGTGGTATGCACGCGCCTGGGGAGGACCTAAAAGTAATTACCGACAATCTGTGATGCTACTTTGCAAAATATCCAAAAATATTACTCTTAACAAAAAGTTTCCTGGACTAGAACGAAATAACAAAACCCACAGGGGGTCCTTGCAAAATGTCCACCACCCCACGTCCGTGAGTCATGTGAGGTGACGTGGACAGGACCTGAATGCAAATAAGGAAAGTATGGGGGCCTAAGTGCAATTATTACAAAATTTTAAAACTGCAAATGAAAGACTTAATACTAATTAATAAATACAAAAATCGCCAGGATTAAAAATGCAAAATACCCAAGCGGGTGAGATCCAACGGTGGGCGTCCTTCACTTATCCACGTGGCGCTCCGGGGACGCACGATGACGGTTCGCGTTCGACGGCCCAGATCATATCCTACAAGGTTGATCGAACGGTGGTGGCGCGCGTGGATCCAACGGCGGGCGTGCGATCTGGAGCTCCGGCCCAATCCAACGGTGGGGAACCGCGGACGAAGAACAGGGAAGAAGGTCGGGGGAGCCGACCTTCCCCGGCCTCGATCTCAGCTCCCGGCAACGCTCTGAGCTCCAAAAGTTGTCGTGCTCCTTCCTGGGGTCCTCCTCTACGTGATGGGCTCTCCAAAACACTTCGACGGTGGCCGGAGTCCTAGCGAGGAGGGCGGCCGAGCTGGAGCGCTCCTAGAACCTCCAGCGAGGCTCAAAATGAGCCAAAGGTCTTCCTTGGCATCTCTCGACCTGCAAAAAGTGTTAGACCTACGAGGGCAAAGTGCCTCGACGGTCGGTGGAGTGAATGGAGACGAGGAACGGCGGCGCGAGATGGGTGGCCGGAACGAGCTCCGGGAGGGTGGCGATTAGGCGATTCGATGGATGAAAGCCTATGCTAACGATAGGTTTTGTATCCTAAGGCTATAGTGAATGAAACGAGCAAAAGAAAATGAAGAAAACCAGGCCCTCAAAGGTGGTATACCTGAGGGAGAACCTCGATGGCAAAGGTGTTTGCCGGAGGTGGTGGAGACCTCCTCGACCTTCCACGACCCGCCTGATGACCGGAATATAGAGCTGTCACCTTCTACTTTCGGTGGTGCACGACAGGGGATGAGAATGGTGGTCCAAAGGGGTTCAATTTTGAATGGGAAAGTCAGGGCACTATATGAAGGGTTGACGGATGGCCGGGAAAAATGAGGCATAGCAGATGCATTGTCGATCCAAAGATCGAGGTGATGCCTGGGCGTGCATGCCCAATGAATGAGGATCGAAAGTCAAGAAGGTGGTATCATGAGATTGTGCAAGATTCATCCTCGAAAAAATTGAGAAAGAGAGTCAAAAATGCAGTTCTGACAAGGGGCAGGCGGGTAGGACAGACAGTTGACCGAGGTCAATGCTGATCGCCTCCTGGTTGGTCCATGTGGGCCAACCAGGAAAAAGCCCCAGAAAAATATTTAAAAATCCATTTAAAAATAGTAAATGAATTTATTACTTTTAGATTATAAAATAAAAAATATTTGTTATTTTATGAAGTATTTTAATATGATTTTTATTTATTTTTCTAAGGTATAAAAATACAAATTACCTTTTATAGGCTATATAGGTATACATATCTATATATTTTAATATTTGATTTTTATTTTGTGTATTTAATTTTATTAATTCTATTTATTTTTTATATATTTATAAATTATTTTTATACACTTAAATATATTTTATTTTATTTTTCTGAGGTGTTTTGTACAGTTAATAAAGTAGAAATAGTAATTATATAAGATCTATGTACAAGTATTATACCTATGTATTAAATATAGGTATTTTATTTTTGTATTTTCTTTAGGTTTTCATTCTGATTTTAATGTAAAAATATATTACAAATAATATTTACAAAATTATAAAAATATAAAATTGTAAAAAAAATGAATAATGAATAAAATGAATATTTTAATCTATACAAGTATACAATAGGGGTCCAACACTTAACTTTCAAACCATAGCTCCCAAAATGCAAAACCACCTCCATTAAATATCTTATTTAAAATTATATAAATTAAAGGTGATTTTGATGCGTTTCGAGTTTTTATTTGAGAGGTACAGGTCTGGAACATTTGGATTCTAGAAACTTATTCAGATCATAACTTTTTATCTGTACATTATTTTTATGTGAAATCAATTTTGTACTTTTCTATATCTAATTATCTACAACTCTCATGTACAAAGTTTCTTTGTTTGAGGTATAAAAAGTGGAACTAAAAATAGGTTCCAAAATGAATAAAGAATAAATTAAATAAAAGGTATTTTTATTGTATTTTGGCCCTTATCTCCCCCTACTTTATTCCTTGTCGACCTATTCGTCGAGATGCCTAGGTCTTGGGGTTTCGGATCATAAAATATTTACAATAATTTATTATTTTTCTTTTCTTTTCTTTATTCTATTATGTTGGCTTTAAAAACAGTATTTTACACACTATTTACACACACATGCATGAATGCTAAAATGCGGGAATTAAGGGTATTTACAAGCATTTGCCAGGATTTTTGATGCCAAAATGATAGAACAAAAATGATGAAATGTGGATTCATCACTGAGCACCAAGGACAGGCTGCCCTTGTCGTGCGACGATCCGAGGACCACCCAGGTCCTCAGCCCAAGCCGCCTCCTCCACCGGATTCCCCTCTCCGACGAGGTACCCTCCCATCTTACTTTTCTTGATTTTCTCCTAATTATTCCATCTCCTACACCCGCCCTTGTCCCAATCTGACCACCTCCTAAGCTTTGCCACCCATCAGTCACTCACGTCAACCTCCTCACTCACCCTTCCCCCTTCTCCACAACCCCGACCACTCCGACCCATCTTCTTCTCCACCTCACCGGAGAAGAAGCCTCCTGGTCACCGCTCCCGTCGCCTCCATGGACTCCACTCGGCTCACACCACTCATGCACGTCACGTACAATGCTTCAGCTATGTTAACTCATGCAGGACCTTCATTGGCCAGAGCTTGGTTGGAGACATGTTCCCACGCTCTGCCACTGGTGAGGCTTCATCGACCAGCCGATCTGATCGCCTCCGCTCTTCCGTCGTACCTCCAGCTCCCTCGCAAGAGCTTCCTCCTTCTTCTCCAACCATCTGGCATGTGTCTAGAGCCCAGCGGAGCTCTGAGAAGCTTGTCAGATCCCCGCCTCCTCTGGCAGCCAACAGTGGAGGAAGAGGAGCAGGCATCGTCCGATCATCTGGATTGGGCGGCCTCGATGAAGCCACGTGGTCACCCGAGCCTTACACCGAGCTGACAGGCTCGGGCGACCCGAACCGGACTTCAGAGAACCACATCCAGCCATGTGGCCCGAGCCAACGATGCCTACTGAGCCTAGCTCCTCACGTGCCCAACACGTGAGGGCATGGGAAAATTGTAGGGAAGACCTCGGTCCTTTTTGAAATTGCACTTTGGTCCCCATGCGCGTGCCCCTCACATGCGCACCTGAGTATTTTACATGGAGCCCCTCAGTACTTATGGAAATTACAGATATACCCTTGTGCGCAATGGGAAAATTACATAGGGGCCCAATCGATTTTTGTAAATTGCAAATAGGTCCCTTTAGGGACCTAATTATAATTATTTATCATTTTATTTCCCGCATTTTATTTACATTTATGCCCCTGAATTATTTTCTTCATAACTTGAGCATCTAGGTCCAAATTGCATGATTTTAGTGTCGTTTTGTTCCTTATTTCATCATCTACTTCATGACATATTTAATTTTCTCATCTGACGCTATTTTAAATGAAGAGAATTTTTAATGTTAGATTATGTCTTGCTCTACATGTCTTTGCCTTGAATTGATGACAGCTCATATTGTTATACTCAATTCGACTCTGATTTCAATTCATAATCTGTTGCTCAGCTTAAGTGATCTTTTTAAGGGCATGTTTGTAGTAAGCATGTGCATATACAACCCTTGCATTTAATCATTCATTTGTCTCATGCATCATACAACCCTTGCATTTAATCATTCATTTGTCCCATGCATCATCTCTAAAATTGCATCATAAATTCAACCAAAAATACAAGCATCATTCTGCTTACTTTTTAGGGTAAATTTGCATGAAGATCTTGGAATTAAGAATTATTCACACATACCCTTAATTGACCAAAATTCGATAGACAAATTAAAGTAACTCATGTCCATGTGTTCCACCTTGGTAGACTTACCAAGATAAAATATTCCACAACATTTAAATTTTGTGGTTTTTGTTGAATCGTTTTCCGCCTCCTATACTACAATTTTAGATAATTAAAGAGGAGGATTTCGAGATCATCAAATGGTGTTGTTGTCGGGGACACGACTCAACTTTATTTATTTATTTAATTTTGATTTATTTCTGTGTTGAATATTTTCAAAATTTGCAGGTCTTCTTTTCATGCATTATTTTTACATCATTTATGCTGATTAATTTCCTTTCTATTTTCTCTTTTGTGGCAGGGCCCATGAAGATTGAGGATACTTGATCTCTATGGAGGCATGGAGTTGGGAGCTCCCGCTGAAGAGGCCGCAAAATATTTGACGGAGAAATTTAGGAATTTTAATCAGTCTACTTGCATTGGCATATTGTAAAAAAATATGTCGCATGTGCAATATTAACAGTCCTCATTAGAGGGCTTGCATGTTGTAAAAAAAGAGAGTAGATCACTAGATGATCTACCCCCCCCCCCACACGCACACACACGCTTGCACATATACACTCACCCCCCATCTCCCTCCTCTTTGCATATTTCACAATCATTCTCTCTCCCCCCTCTCACACCTTAAACTATACACATTACACAGACCTCCCCTCTCATCTTCTTCTGTAAAAACACATCCCTCCTCCTCCCTTGTATGTGAGTGTAAATGCTTCTCCCAACACAGATCCCCCCAATTCAGATCCTTAGGCTATTTTTAGCCTAAGTATAGGGGGGACCCGACTCATTCACCCATCCCTCTCTATCTCTTCTTGTACTTAGGTCAAATTTTGACCTAAGTATAGGGGGACCCTCCTCCTCAGTTCCGCTATATCACCCTATATTTGAACGAGCCATGGCTTCAAATCACTTGTGCTATGAGGTCATAACAAAAGTTAAGTATAGGGGGGTATATCGTATATTACTGTATATTTACTTCACCCATAACTCATATTTTTAAACTTTTTGAAAATTCTTTTTCGGCTTGGTTTAAGTGAACCCATGAACTAAGTTTTGTAAAAATCCTATAAAAATGTTTTCTTAAAAATTGAGGGATTAACTTGTTTTAAATAACCCTTTTTCAAAAAAAAAACTCTCCATAAAATTTTGAAAAATCCAAACCTTTCTTTGAATGAGACTTTGACTACTAGGCTTAATAGCTAATTTCAGTGAGGGAACCTCGGTCTCCCTTAGCAGAGTGGGTGGTTTAGAGGACACCGTATATGGCTCTGTCCTCAAGTAACACGGGTCCCTCTAACGGTTCGTACTTACATCCATACTGGCTGAGAGTAGATACTTCTATTCATATGAGTATGGACCAGCCATTGTCTCTCAAAAGAATAAAAAAATGAAAAAAATCCATAAAAATCTTCAAAAGCCAAAAATCACACAAAAATCACTAACCTAGGAGTTGGTGTATTCCTGACAAATTCTCATTCATTCAAGGCTTGAGGATTTTGAGGACACTGGATTTCTGTGATCTAAAGAGTCTGAGCTAACATGCCTTAGTCATTAGTGTTTTTAAACTTAATTATCCACACTTTCCTAATTTGAAATATTTTAGCGTTATAATGCACTTTTCATATCTACCTTCAAAATTATATGATAAACACAATCACTTTCACAACTGCATGATTGATGAGGTGAGTTGAGTTATCACTTGAGGAACTAGGACTAGAGATTTGTGTTTAAACCCGATCTAATGATATTCGAGGATGGGATCATGTTAATGAAGGCTTCAAGAAACCTGAGTGTCAGCAAAACTTCAGCCAACATGTGAACAAGTTCATGTGCTAATCTCTTGATATATACCTATGTGCTAGGGTATGATGAAACTTAAATTAATTGTTGATCAATGTGCGTGAACTTTTGATAAAAGCAATAGAGATAGCCAACAAAAGAAAAGAAAAGAAAGAAATGTTCAAAGAAAATCTCTATCCTCCAAAGTCAAACTACAAAAGAGCTTCCACCAATGGCGAGCGCTCTGGTCCATAAAGCAGTGGACCAAGCGCTAATTAGCACCACGGAGTTGGGATGACACCATAAAAGGGATCTGCATCGTTAGCGATACAAGTCTGATGCCGAAAGTATCTTAGATGCTCAAAAAAGACACACCCCAGTGTAATCTCAGAAAAACAAGTGCAGACGACTCTGAACTCTCTTGACGAACACATTGATCAACAAGCTAAAATTCAACTTGTGTTGAGTAAAAAGGCACTTGAGAGGCCCTTTGTTCCAATGTGAGGGAGAGAAAAATAGACACAATCCTATGCCCTCCATCATCTGGTCGTCCATCTACATTTCAAGTCTGACAAACTAATGAGACTGTTGACTGAAACAAGAATAGACTTATTCCCTAGTGTTGAGGATGGGGTCTAGAGGAGAGTCTCCTGGACTGGAACCTTGAGGATGTCTTGACTCGACTCTTATGAATGCAGTACACTAAATTTCATATCCCTATATTATATGTACAAAAAGAGAGTCTGAAAATTAGAGAACTTGGATTCCTTCTGACTAGATCATGGTTAAGCCCAGAATTTTAGGATTACTTAAATTGAGGGTTTTCGAGAAAAAAATGAGCCTTGAAATCTTCACATGCACTGTTAGGAATTAATCCGACTCCTTCATTCTTTAGATGCTCGAGGACGAGCATGGTTTAAGTATAGGGGTATGATGAATCTCGTATTCATCATGTTAAAAGTCAACTATTAAACTCCTTGTTTATATAAACCAATAAAAATCACTAATAATTCCTCTTTATAACTTGTATTATATTATGTATAATTGACCTATAATTATTGTATTTAATTACTATTATTTAATTTGTAATTGTTTTATTATTAAAAACCCATAAAAATTAGGCTGGTTAATTGTCTATAAGTTCCTGACCTTAAAAAGACTAAAAACTACAAAAAAATCTCAAAACCCAAAAATCGGTGTTTTTAACCCCTTAAAAATACCCCCCAAAATACCTTTTGTACAAATGACTTCTTTTGACTTTTTGTCCAATATAAAACTTATAGATCTCATCGAGATCTACAACTTTCTTGTTTGGACTTTTTCCTAATTTTACTTCTAACTAATTCTTTTATATTTTTCTTTATTTTCTACATTTTTCTGATTTTTTTTAATTGGGCCACGTGGCTCGCCACCCGACGCTTCTCTTGACAGTTCGACTACATAAACCCGCCTCAATCTTTACCGCACAAACCCGTTCCATCTCCAACCGTCTGATTTGATCTCAGATCAGATCTGAGCCACTCCCTCGCGTCTCGCTCTCAACCACTCGATCCCTCCTCATCCTACGTCCACCATCTCTCCACGTCGCCCCCACTCTCACAACTCATAGATCAAGCCCTAAGATCCATCCAACACGTTCGTCTGTGCCTAGACCTCAGCCGTTCGATCAGATCTTTGATCTAATCGTGGCCCTCCAACCACGCCAACACCTGGGTCACTGGATTGTGAGATCCAACGGCTAGGGCATCGTCCCCTACCTCCCAACACCCCTTCCCAGGCGTTACATCTCAATCTGCCCCTTCCATTTTTAGCACCCTCCTCCGGTGATCACCTCGTCCCATAACTGCTCTTCTACGTAGCCCTATCCTCCGCCATCCTCACGCCATCTTCACTGCCCCTGCCTTCACTCCTCCATCACTCCTCCGACCATTTGAAAACCCCTTGCCACCTCGTAACACCCGACCATACCCTCCTATAAAAGTCGCCGCCCCGCTGCCAGTCACCTCCGTCCACTAATTCACAGGCTAAGGCCCAGCCTTCTTCGTCCCTCCGATGACAGCGGAGGATGAAATTAGCAAGGAGTTGACGACCTCCAAGACCAGGTGTCGACCCATGGTTCTGACCATGTCGCGGTGCCTCCCACCCGCTGAGCACTAAGGACATGCTGCCCTTGCTGTACGACGACCCGAGGACCACCTAGGTCCTCAGCCCAAGCCGCCTCCTCTATTGGATTCCCCTCTTCGACGAGGTACCCTCCCATCTTACTTTTCTCGATTTTGTTCTAATTATTCCATCTCCTATACCCACCCTTGTCCCAATCTGACCACCTCCAAAGATTCGCCACCCATCAGTCGCTCACGCCGACCTCCTCGCTCACCCTTCCCCCTTCTCCACAACCCTGACCACTCCGACCCATCTTCTTCTCCACCTCACTGGAGAAGAAGCCACCTAGCCACCGCTCATGTCGCCTCCATGGCCTCCACTCACCTCACACCACTCACGCATGTCATGTACCATGCTTCGGCTATGTTAACTCATGCAGGACCTTCATTGGCCAGAGCTTGGCCGGAGACATGTTCCCACGCTCCGCCACCGGCGAGGCTTCATCGACTAACCGACCTGATCGCCTCCGCTCTTCCGCCATACCTTCAGCACCTTCACAAGAGCTTCCTCCTTCTTCTCCGATCACCTGGCACGCGTCTAGAGCCTGGCGGAGCTCTGGGATGCTTGTCGGATCCCCACCACCTCCGACAGCCAGCGATGGAGGAAGAGGAGCAGGCACCGTCCGATCATCTGGATCGGACGGCCTCGATGAAGCCACGTGGTCACCCGAGCCTCACACCAAACCAACAGGCTCGGGCAACCCGAACCGGACTCCAGAGCACCACATCCAGCCACGTAGCCCGACCGACGACGCCTATCGAGCCTATCTCCTCACATGCCCAGGACGTGAAGGCCTGAGAAAATTGCAGAGAAGACCCCGGTCCTTTTGGAAATTACACTTTGGTCCCTCGATGCGTGCCCCTCATGTGCGTACCTAGTTATTTTATATGGAGCCCCTCAGTACTTATGGAAATTACAGATATGCCCCTGTGTGCAATGGGAAAATTAGATAGGGGCCCAGCCGATTTTTGTAAATTGCAAATAAGTCCCTCCAGGGACCTATTTGTAATTATTTATCATTTTTATTTCCCTCATTTTATTTATATTTATGCCCCTGCATTGTTTTCTTCATAACTTGAGCATCGTAGGTCCAAATTGCATGATTTTAGTGTCGTTTTGTTCCTTATTTCATCATCTACTTCATGGCATATTTAATTTTCTCATCTGACACTATTTTAAATGAATAGAATTTTTAATGTTAGATGATTTCTTGCTCTACATGTATTTGCCTTGAATTGATGAGTGCTCATATTGTTATACTCAATTCGACTCAGATTTCAATTCATAATCTGTTGTTCAGCTTAAGTGATCTTTTTGAGGGCATGTTTGTAATAATCATGTGCATACACAACCCTTGTATTTAATCATTCATTTGTCTCATGCATCATTTCTAAAACTGCATAGTAAAATCAACTAAAAATACATGCATTATTCTGCTTACTTTTTAGCGTGCATTTGCATGAAGACCTTGGAATTAAGAATTATTCACACATATAATTGACCAAATTTTGATAAACAAATTAAGTAGCTCGTGTCCCTATATTCGACCTTGATAGACTTGCCAAGATAAAATATTCCACAACATTCAAAGTGTGTGGTTTTTGTTGAATCTTTTTCCGTCTCTTATATTACAATTTTAGATAATTAAAGAGGCGGATTTCTAGATCATCAAGGTACTTGCGAAAACCGTGCAATGCGTACTTCTCCCCTTCCTCTGCATTGTCCAGGATCCTCGTACTCCGATTGGACTTATTGAACCTGCATGCACTACAAGAAAAATGAGTTGTGATCACGGAATGTGGCTACAGAAACGTGTGGCCACGATAATTGTGTGGCCACTAGTTTCTCGTAGCTATAATTCCGTGGCCAAAGTCTTCAAATATGTAAGGAGGATATTAATGCAAGAGCTGTGGCCACAACAACTTCTATGATGACTTGTAGTGGCCACGACATATTTGTGATTAGAGAACTCTCGCGACGAGACTTGCAGCTACGGCTACTGGCCACAACGTGTTGTGGCCAGAGACCAATTATGTGGCCACAAACTCCACATATATGGGCATAATTCTGTAGGCACAGCTTGTTTTCCTTGTAGTGATGTATCAATTCACCTTCATATCAACAAATGCATGTTCAAATTCTATATATCCATATCTGTATACGTATCTATATGGTCGATTACCAAACAATACAAGAAAAATGAGTTGTGGTCACATAATGTAGCTACAGAAACTTGTGGTCACGATAATTCTGTGGCCACTAGTTTCTCGTAGCTACAATTTTGTGGTCAAAGTCTTCAAAGATGTAAAGAGGACATTCATGCAAGAACTGTAGCCACGACAACTTCTGAGGTTACTTGTAGTGGATACGACATATTAGTGGTTAGAGAACTCTCGTGATGAGACTTGTAGCTATGGCTACAAACCACGAAGTGTTGTGGCTAGAGTCCAATTCTATGGCCAATAGTCTCACATCCCTGGGCATAGTTCTATAGTCACAACTTGTTTTCCTTGTAGTGATCGCTCTTGTGAAAATGCGGAGCTAGTAGAAATCTTGGTTAATATCCCACGATGTACACCAAGTTTCATTTTGCAAAACCCTCAACCTTCGCCTAGAAAATGGATTGAGGCGGGTGGGTCACCAAATATCATTGAGTTAACCTCGGGTAAATTTGATCTATGTACAGATCACTACAAGGAAAACAAGTTGTGGCTGCAGAATTATGCCCATAGATCTGGGGTTTGTGGCCACAGAATTGGGCTCTGGCCACAACACATTGTGGCCAGTAGTCATAGCTACAAGTCTCATCACGAGAGTTCTCTAACTATAGATATGTCGTGGCCACTACAAGTCACCACAGAAGTTGTCGTGACCACAACTCTTGCGTGAATATACTCCTTATATATTTGAAGACTTTAGCCACGGTATTATAGCTACGAGAAACTAGTGGCCATGCAATTATCGCGACCACAAGTTTCCGTAGCCACATTCCGGAACCACAACTCATTTTTCTTGTAGTGAAACATCAAAATTCATGAAGACGTTCCTTGAGGGTTGGAACACACACATGGTGCTCATGAAAGCCATGGCAACCACCAATGGGTATACCTACTATTCCATGCACTCTAAGGATATATATTGGGCATCACATTTTTGAAGGTTAGATTAAACTTGAAGGGGACATCTCCAACCATAAGCCAAAAAAACCACACTACTTGAAGGGGATATATACCTGCAGGGTTATGGTGAATGGTGTTGCCTTAACTTAGCCAACATGAAATCTCTTTGATGCTCGAAAGTTTACCACTTGAAAAAGATAATGGTTTTTAGAGGGGAATGCTTACCTTCCCAGCTCGGGGAGATGTATCAGATACAAATAGAACTTATCAGTTGCAGCAAATCAGTGTCCTCCTCACCATCAGATTCATCCTAGAGATAATGTTCACCGCAATGTCAATGCCATTCACCAGTATGTGGCAACCATCTCCACCACAATGGAGCCCGGAGCGATTTTTGGAGAGGAAGGTAAATGTTTGGAGAAGGAAACAAACGGATTTAGGGGTTTCTTCTTAAGAGGAAGGGACTGCCGACCCTTGGACTACCCCAACGACAGGATTTTTGTGTCGAACAAACCCGACGATCATATATATGCCGGGTTTGCATGCTGGATAATTTACTGAAAATAACGACTTTTATTATAGGCGACACTGCTAAAACAAATGTCGCATTATATTAATCACGAGTGACGTTTATTTAAAAGTGTTGAAAATGTTTACGACGTTTGTTAATATGTCACCCTATGTTTGATCAGTGACGACGTTTGTTAAGATTGAACGTCGAGAAGAACTGCATTTCATATAGTATATGCGTGATTGCATGTACTCGTATATATACGAAAGCACGAACCTTGGGTTTCATCCAGCGGGCCATGCATGATCGATCCTAGGGTCTCGCCTTCTTTATCGAATCGTCCTAATCAACCCAATAAACCTTATGATGAGATTGAACTGGGATCATAATGTTTGCTACATTCCCATATATATAGACACACAGACATAAGCATGTAGCAATGAAATCGGATGTATCCATCCGGACGCTGAAAAAAATCCAGAAACTCTAGATTTCCAGTGGGCAGCTAATGGTTTCCACGTCCATAAGTCAACACCCTCGCTTGGAACAGATGGCAGATTTATAATCTACATCAGAATTCCATGTTGATACGATCACGAGGTTCTTAATTAAATTCGTGTGAGTATGTTCTAAATGGGTGGTTTAGGTCGAGTATCTATGTGCCAGATGGTTTATATATTGTGTTGTTGATATGCATTGACTGGAATTGCCTGTTGGGCAATTCTTGATGATGGTGACCCGTCCATATTGCAAGCATTATAACGAGATCTTAGATGGCACCGATTTGGAGGAGATTGAGATTCGAATCTGGATTTTTCTTGAGATGGAATTCTTTACCACTGGAAGATTCGGAGCATGTGTAATGTTCTTCTTTTATAAGTATAATAACAGTGTGAAGAAATGTGAAGTATGAGTCGAAAAGGAGAAGAAAAAATATATAGGTCTTAATCTATATTCCTAGAAGAAGGAGAAATTCCTAGAGATGTCTGATCTAGAAGAAGGAGAAATTCCTAGAGATGTGCTTCATGCATCCAGCCACCAACTACCTTCTTTGTGCCCTTCTGAGAATTCGTTTAGAGGGATCTTAATGTGTTCCTTACGGGATTTTCATTGTTGCCCGGATGGTAGAGAGGGTAGCAAAAGGGTTTACACTTTTGATCTATCATATCAAAAGAGTGCATCTCTCTAGTGAAGAGTGATGTTCCTTGTTGCATGCAGCTCTTCAAAAAGACTGTGACTTATTTCTTGTTGTGGATGGGACCTTGAAGGTCCTTGATTATTGGTTATGCTGGAAGTGTATGAAGATACAAGAAAGGAGTCACGAATGCCATCACGATGATGGTATTACTCAGGTCACTAAGGAGAGTGGAGAGATTGAAAGTCGACTTGTTGGCATCCTAGCCTCCCCAGAAGAGTCTTGAAATATCTACCACTACGGAGGGACTAGTCCTTGATGGCGGGCTTCTCGGTCGAGTCTTTAGAGCATCGATCTTGACAGTGAAGAGCATCCCTCTTAGTTTTCGACTTGCCTTCTCTCAAGTTTTGAAGACATCTCTTTATAAAGTGATCGATGAGCTAGGATCCGTTTTTACGTAGGTGATGTTGTTGCTCATTCCACATACATTGCAGATGTTCCGTCCTCAAAACAGACATGATTGTAGGTCTGGAAGTAGAAAGTATGTACAACAACATCTTATCCTTAGCTCACTGAAAAACTGGGGAGAAGCCGACGGTATTTCTAAGCTAGTGGACCATGTGTTGAACGTTCATGTGCTTGAGGCTTTGGACCATAACATTTGTTGCTCTAAGGAGGGAGATAAAAAATTAAGTCCCAACATTAGGAAATGCCTTCGCAAGGTTGCAGACGGCCATTTTATAGCATCGGTAAAAGTTTTGTTTCCATCCGGTGTGGCACCTTTCAATGGAGATACCATTAGGGGTTTGAAGGTGAAACACCCATGCATTCCACCTCCGTCCCTGCCAAAATTTCCCCTTTCCGAAGCTCCTCTTGTTGCGGATCTTGACATCATTCTTGGGTGTATCAAGTCTTTCCTTAATGGACTTCTTGTGGTAGAGACGGGTTGAAGGTCCAACACCTCTTGGATGCTATGTGAGGAGAGGGGTCTGTCGTGGCTATGGACCTTTTACATGCATCACCCTTGTGGTTAATCTATGGTTGGGAGGGAGATGTCCATTGTGCTTGTCAGAATATATAGTGTTTGCACTACTTACACCATTGCTTAAGCCATACAACAACATTCATCCTATTGAAGTTGGCACTATTTGGAAGCAGCTAGTGTTGAAAGTTGATATGGCGGGAGTAAGTTGCAGCAGAGTGTTGAACGCTCTTCACAGCGATGGTTCTCTTTCCATGCTCATAATGGATTTCTCTAACAGCTTCAATATGGTTGATAGGTTTGCCTTATTATGCCAGGTGATAGCAATATGTCCATCTATCTCTTTGTGGGTGGAGTTCTTATATGGACAGACAACAAGATTATACCTTGGAGACATACATATATCATCATCTGCTGGAGTGCAACAAGATGATCCTCTAGGGTCGCTCCTTTTTTCTCTTCCTGCCTACGAGCTAGGCACATTGTACACAGGTTTGACCGTATCTCGTAGTTTGACCCTAGCGTCAAGAGAGCGATAGGAGTTGTGGGGAAAGCTAGGACAATCAGTTGGGTGTCAGTGAGGATGGCTTGGGAATTGATCTATGAGATTTCCAAGCTGTGTCATTATAGGGGGGGGGCACAGAAGCAGGATTAATAGACGGACAGAGTTGTACGAGTATATGTTGGAATACCTGAAAGTTGATCCTGGTTTAAGTGGGAAGGGACTGTCCTTTCTAATAGTTTCTCCTGGGGATGCAGATGGAATGCAGTTGGGAATTCAATCTGGGTGGGATAGTCTTCCCTATCTATGAGTGAGGCCCCGCCTACGAGCTAGGCATACTACACCCACTTATCCATTATATCAAAGATAATTACAAGCAACTTCTTCATGCATGGTATCTTGATGATGGTACAGTTATTGGGGATGCATATGAGGTGGCCAAGATTCTGGGTATCATCCAATAATATGAGCTAGACTTGGATCTAGTTTTAAATATTCATAAAACATGATTCTTTTGGCCTACATGTAATGGTAGAAAACTTCACAAAGGGTTGTTCCCAACAAGTATTGGAAGACCTTTATTAGGCATGAAGTTTCTTGGAGAGTTGATTAGTAGGGATATAAATTTTATTGAAAGATTGGCTTTGGAGAGGACTACTAAAGCTGTGAAGTTGATACATCTTCTTCCTCAGTTGGGTGATCTCCGGAGTGAGCTTCTTTTACTCCATTCGTGTATGGGTATAACAAAAAATTTATTTGGCTTGAGGACTTATCAACCTATGTACATGGAGGAGGCAACAAAACTATTCGATGGAGGATTACGAGAGTCTATTGAAGACATTGTTGTTTGTGGAGACCCCTTTTTGGAAGACATCCGATGGAGGGTTATTTCATTACCCATTCGACTTGGCAATTTGAGGCTATTGTCAGCAATAGAGGCTTAATCGTATGCCTTTGTGGCTTTCAGGGTGCAGTCTTGGGAGCTTCAGGATCATATCTTGCGAGACAGTGGGATTTACGATATAGACTCCATCTTTGATTGTGCTCTTTATTGACTTAATGACAATCCCTCATTAGACCTTAGTTGTTTCTCTAGAAAGGACACCGTCCCTCCAAAGACCCAAAATATTTTGGCTAGTATTTTTTAGTAAAATAATTAAGGATATTGAGGTGAAATTTGACAAGACTGTTAAACAAAAGATATTTTTCTATGTCTTCAAGCTGATTATGCTTAAGATTTTCTCTTTGTTATTCTTATTGGCGTACTTGGTCTGCACATGTCAGCGGTGGAGTACCACAGTATCCTTGGATAACATCTCATGATCCCTTTATTTCTAGCTGATGAGATACATGCACAGTTTGTCTTAAGGCATGCTTAGACACTTATGTGGATCATGCAGTTCATTGCAGAGAGATTTCAGGTTTTAGTTGCATACACGACCTAGTTAGAGATGTTTTATTTGATGCACTCAGACGTGCAGGTAATGCTGCTAAGAAAGGTGCATGTAAACTTTTTAACTGATCGCGGAAGGGAAGATCCACAGTTAGACTTGTTGATATTTTGATTTTTGGATGGGTCGGAGGGAAACATGCTTGCGTAGATTTGACAGGAGTTTCTCCGTCGGTGGGGTTGAAGAGTGGGACCTTCACAGCGGCTTCGTTGCCCTTAAAGCTACCTCGGCAAAGGTGATGAAGCACGGGAAAGCATGCATTGAGAATCAACATGCCTTCACCACTTTTTGTTTTGCTACTTTTAGTTTCTTAGCACTAGAAGTTGTTGAGCTTTAGAAGAGGGTCCAAAAAGTCACGATAAGTAATGTTATGGTTCCTAAATTTATTGGCGTAGAGTTTAGAAAGATTGGTTATGCCATTCAAAAAGGACTGACGGCGCAGCTTGTTGCCCACTTGTCTCATATCTCGATGTTATGATGTATTTTCTTTCAAAAGTTTTTATCTGCATAGTTCAGATCCAACTTGCCCCCGAGTTGTCGAGTTTAATTCCTGAACATCTTAATTGTCGCTAGTAATTTAAGTAAAGTAAATTACACAAAAGTCCATGAACTATATACCCAATTTCAATATCGAGCCTCAACTTTAAAGGCAACAATGTGACCACATCTTTAAGATTTGTCTCAATGTGATTTTTAATTTTTGTGATTTAAGATCAGAAAAATCAAACGATCAACTAACTTTCAATAGCCAGGACCACGTAAGACAAATCTAAAGATCGATTACAATATTATTACCGTTTAAAGTTTAGGAACACTATTTAATATGGGTGTAGATTTTTTTGTAATTTACTCATTAAATATTCTAATTCGTTAATAGTGGCGGTTGTACACTCTTCTAAATCATGATGTTTTTGCAATACTCTTGGTTGAAATGTTCATAGATCTGAATAAAAGTGGCATGGGAAATATTGTTGAATTTTTTTGTTGGTGTAGAAGGGGAGTTGGAGGATTCCAATCCTGATCCTTTTGAAGTAGGAGCTACTGCTTCTACTACCATATCACAAGAGGGGTTCTAAATATTGTTGAAAACTCCTCACTCTTAGAACAAATGTGCTTACCGACCGCATTGACATGTCACTATAGTTATGTCTCAGTGAATACCGAACTTTACATTATTAACGAGAGTCTAATGAACGACTCATTGATACATGAGAATTTGGACAAGTCTAGCTGAACATTTCATTTGAACGAGTTTGTACATTAGATAAGACATCGGATATGCTTGAAATAAAGAAGAATATTCTATCTGATATTTTACTTGTTAAGGAGGGATTTGAATTTAATTTCAAATATAATAAAATAGTTTTTTTCCAAGAAATGGTATTTTTATGAAAATATATTTATATGATAATGATCTTTTATTTAGACTAAAATGTGACACACAACATTGATTAATGTTAATTAACGGTAGCTTTCATTCTTAAGTAATTTACAATATTGGTGAATCATGTGATATCCGACATGGTAGGTCCAAACATGTTAACTTTATTCTATTTAAAACAATGATGAGTTATATATGATCCATAATTGTACTGCAAATAAATCTAGCAAACGCAAAACATGTGTGCATGTAAAACAATCTAGAAAATATTTTCATGATGGATTTAGGGATACTAAAGTTCTAAATCTAGTACTAACATACATATATCAGTTTGGTGGTGTAATGACTAACAAGATATTTTTACCGCATAAATCTTAGAAACTTGTATATTACCTTCCCGATCTTGTAAACATCGTTATTATTCCCTCGATCCCATAAATTTGCTAACTCTTACCTGGCAGACCCTAAGGGCCCGTTCGGTTCGGGAATAAGCGGGAATAAGGATGGGAAATAAGGAGAATAAGGGTCTATTCTTTGTTCGGCTGGAGGATAGGAATAAGGAGAATACGGTGAAATAAAGGTAGGTAGGGTGGGATAAAGATAGGAATAAGAGTGAAATAAGATGGAATGAGGAGGAATAATCGTACCATAGAAATCCGTGTCGAAAGGAGAATAGGCCCCTTATTCCGGGGCCTATTCTCCAAACGAACAGGCCCTAAGGTTTGCAGCCATCTATTTTCCATTGACAGGTGTTTTCCTACAAGTGAATGCCCTATTTTAACCTCAATTATAAGACCGTAAGAAGTGAATGACCTGATATGCCTCTCACTTCCAAACGTCTCCATTTGAGCTTCAACCATCCTATTTGAAGGCCCCGCCCACATTAGAAGCTTGAGTGAATATGGCGAGTAGCTGGAGAGACCATCTTAAAAAAATTGATGCTTGTCCATGAGGTAAGAACACTGTAGAGAGAACCATCTTGAAATTTTTTTATTGTTGAGCAAAGAATATTCCTCCAATAGTATTACATGAATGTTTATATTAAAAAAACTCTTATCTTATATGGTTAGTAGGTTACATGAGATGGAGCAGCTCTCTGTCTCTAGTGTGAAACCGCAAAATACTAAAAATACTAAAATTAAATCCCAACCTGATCCAATATCCAAAATGGACAAATAGTACTCTATGTTGTTGTACTCTTCTAAACCTTTTCAACGAGCCCAAGAACATCGAAAATGAAAAACGAATGCAAAAGTTACGAGTGAAATATGATTGTTTACGGTTTTGAGCCGCGAACCCAAGCATATATAAGGCTAAGTGGCTAAATCACTTAGTCATTATATCCAAGATCATCGCCAGAGCTCCGCCCAGAGCTCATCGGAGCTCTACTGTCGATGATTTTTCAGACCTCCAATCAACGATCCAAAGGTGCCATTTCGAAGTGGATGACGAGGCCCACGTCGTGCTAGTGTGCATTTTACTCTAAGTACCTTGAAATCATAGATTTTGGGTGGAGGAGATATCCCGTGAACGACCTCCAAAGGTATGGATTTCAATTTTCTACCTTGTTGTTGGATCGCATGTCTTTCATACGCAGTATATTCATAGTTTTCACATCGATCCAATGTCTGGATTATCCGGGATCACACGTGCAAAGTCGAATTTCATATCGTATCATCGACTTCCATCATGATTTTGAGAGATTTAGTAATCTTAAAGTATGAAATTAGGTCCGATTTATCCCTTTTCCATGCTCTATACACACATGTAATTTGTTTCAAAATCGGAGAAATAAAATCAAACATGAAATCAGACTACCCCATCGCATTCAACTGTGTTTTCGAAGAGTTTTCGTGATAGGAAAAATATGAAATATATGTCAGATTTTTCTTATTGAATGCTCTATCCACACATCTACTTTGTTTTCAAATCTTAAACAAAATGTTGGATGCCAAACCAAAGCACCAACTCATGAGCTATGGCTATGATTGACCATGGAAGTGGTTTGTTCGATGTAATGAGTCATTGCCTTAGCAAATGTTAGTTATCTAAATAACTTAATTAAATAACTATAGTAAGACCTTTTTCAACTAAATCCTTAGTGGTTAAATGGGGAATTATGGTAGATGATTGATGAATCTCAATTTCATCATCTGTATTATTTCATTTTGGCCTTAAAACCCTAGTTAAACTGAGGTATATATCATTAATTCATGAAAATAACAATCCATATTCCATACATAAATATTGTATAAAATATTATATTTAATACTAAAATAAAATAATAAAAGAAAGAAAAGAAACAATAAGGAAGTGTCAAAGCCACTGAGTGATCCTAGATCTCAAGACCTAGTCGTCATGATGATTTGATCTACACAAGGAATAAAGTAGGGGAGATAGGGCAGGTAAACTGTACAGAAAATAGTTGAAACTCCACATTTTTAATTCATCAAAAATGGTTTTTTTGGGATCTATTTTATTTTCTTATTTTTTATACCTCAAATCAATAAATTCTCAAACATGAACATTATACATAAAAACACAAAGAAAAATATAAAATTGATTTCACTGAAAAATAATGCATAGTGTGCCCCGGATACACAGAATAGAAAGCCGCAAAGAGAACTTTACAAACATGTATCTTCTCTATACTAACACAAAATTGATAAAACTCACCTTTATTATTAAAAAAATTAAATTATCTATTTAACAAATTTGGTTTCATTCAACTTAGAATTCAGATGCAAAAGTTGTATTTTGAGCCCTCATCATGCAATGTACATGTATTAAATATTCATTATATTTATTATTTATATTTTTGGCATTCTTCAATTTTTATAAATTTGTAAATATTATTTGAAATACATGTACAGAATAAAAAATAAAATAAAATCATTAAAAATCATTTAAATAAATAATGCACTTTAGTATATAGATGAAGTATACCTATAATGTACATATATAATATATGTACATAATCATTTAAGAACATAAATAAATTAAAAAAATACATTAAAAATATGTAAAAGTTTAATTAAATAAGTTATAAATATTTAAATTATGTAAATATCAAAATAAAATCTAAAATACAAAACAAAATTAAAATACATAAAATACAAGTCTATATACCTATAACTATACATGTAAATATTAGCCCATAATAAAATATATTGTAAAAATAAATAAAAATCAAATTAAAATACTAGATAGAATTATAAACATTTTTTCATATTTTCACCAAAAAATAATAAAAATGTTTATTAATTTTATTCGATTTAACGAAAATTTCTCTATTCTTTTCCCGGTTGGTCCATGTGGACCAACTAGGAGCTGAGGACCGTTGACTCTAGGTCAACTGTCCTCTCTACCAGTTGTCTTTATCAGATTTCATGAGCACCCTCTCTTATCCAATTCTTTTGGAGATGATCCATGGTTCGAGGAGCCTCGATCCCTTCACCGATCATACGCCCCACTCCATCCTAACCTTGCACATGTGTCTGATCATCCAAATACTCACAACACTGAGCGCCACCCCTTGATCTTCAAACCTCCATCTCCATCTATAAATAAACCCCCTTCACCATTTTTGCAAGCTTGATCCCTCTTCCGAGTTTCTTTTCTCCTCAGATCAAGATTATATTGTCCACCTTGTGACGGAAGGTGGTCCTATCGATCTGCAACGAGGAGGAGGCGCACAGGAGTCGATCCAATCCATCATCGGACATCCATCTAGGTGGTTCAGTCTCTTCAGTCCTTTGACTAAATCAAGGCCATTCCCGCAGTTTTAGGTAAAATTTAGCTCTAGGTTTCATTTTAAGCCTTTAATTTTAGCATTTAGTCATTAATTTAGAATAAAATAAAAACCCTCTTTGACTTGGAGCTTGAGCTTCAGGCCAAAATCACCTTGTTTATGCATGTATTCCACCCCAATTTCATCACCATTTTGATCCTTATAATCTTATTCATCTTTTGCCTCACAAATTCAACCCTGATCCAGCTCGGATCTAGCGAATCAAGTTCCCTCTTCCACCCAATGCCAGAGTTCCTTCGCCAAGCCATTCCCTTGTGTGATTAGCTTCACCCATTAGTCGAGGAACTCCTCCTCGAGCCGTGGATCATTTTTGTGCAGGTATGGTGCTTTGAGGAGCACATAGAGCCTGGATTCGATCCATCTCGCTGCTCCAGGTCGCGCAAATAGGGTAGAGCCCCAGATCCCATCCGAGGGGACCTGGGACCCATTAAGAACTACTTTCTAGTGTGGGGTGCTCCCAAGAAGGAATTGAACTGCTCAACACCAAGAATGGTAGCCGAAACGTGAATATCTTGCTAATCGAAGTCAAGCAGAGGCAGAGTTCTTGGTGTTCTTCCAAGAGCATCCAGTGTTGTCCGATTGAAGTCGCAATCCAGGTCTAATCATGGGCATCCGTCTGAGGCAAAGTAGTGCACACCAGTAACCGTGGGATCAGCCATGTAACACACCAAGAATGACTCAATCAGCCTACTTAAGTGGGGTAATTGCACTCGATACCCCTCTACCTTTATGTAATTTCAATCAAGTCTAGTAAATATTTAAGTACATTTAATAAATAGTGTAAAAATTGCAAGCGGACCCATGCCTTTATTGTATATTATGTGGTCCTAGCCAGCTCAATTCACGTGGTCCCCCACATGAGTTGGCCATTTTGCATCCGACCTCCTTAGGGTTCCTTTATTTCATTTGGTATTTTAAGTTTGAATTAAAGTGTAAAACTTCCGGGTTAATTGCATGAAAACCCACTGACAATATTTTTATTGCAATTATACCCCTGCCAGATCTTATGTTTATTCATTTACATTTCTATTTTCGTTTAAATAGATCATACGCTCTAAAAATTATGGGATAATAGATGAAGGTGCTCAATATTATGCTTGTTCACGCTGCATTTTTATTTTAACATTTTTGTGTATTTTTCCATTTATTAAAACCATTTAGGTTCTATTTATTTCCTGTCTAGCTTTAAAAATACCAAAATTTATAAAATCTATTATAAAAATTCCAAATATATATTGTAGTTTACTATATAATATCACTCCATACCAAAAAAACACAAAAATACAAAAGAAAAACCTTAAAATTGGAAAACCCTCCTAAGCTTATAAAATTTTGTAAAAATGTTATAAAACCAAAAAGATTAGATTCATGTTCTATATTTTATATATACATACTACTACTTATTGGAAATAGTTTTTTTAAAAAAATTTGAATCTATTAATGATTTTTAAAACTCAAAATAATTCGGCATGTTTATTAACTCTCTATTTTGGAGCATTTCACATTTTAAAAATACATAAGGTTAGCAAAAATAAAAAAACACAAAAATGGAGAAAAATATAAGAAAGAAAAAAATATTATTTTATAATTTTTGAGTCTTTATAGTTATATTTATCAATATAAAACCCTATATCGATTATATATATACAGAAATAAACTTTTATACTTACAAATAGCTACTATTATTATAAAAACTTATAAATATACTTAATATCTTTAAAAAATAAAAAGGAATGCACTTAATTGTATTTCTTAATTTATATATATACTATATATGTTTCATATATAGTGTTTATATTACACATAATATCTTTATAAAATAAAAAGAAAATACAAATAAAAAAATATAAAAAGAAAATAAAAGGTTATAAAATTAAAACCATAAAAAATATATAACATTAAAAATCCATAAATAATATATATATATATATTAATTAGAAATAATTAGCAACCACTAACCCGTCTGTTCACTGAGTTCGATACCCATACTACTTGCGTACTATACACATTTTATCTGGATTATAATAAATTTTAACTCAATTTATTCTGCATTGTTTGATCATCCATCTTATGGATTAATTGTTGACTTCATCGGCTTTCGTGAGTGGTCACTTCGACGATTGTGCTCTCGCCTTGAGAGATCACACGACGCCTCGCAAAATAGGCGTTTTCAAATGGTGTCGTTACCGAGGAGCAACACATAGTGTAGAAGCTTGTAGATATTTACTTCATATTTCCGCTTTTTATTTCTTTTTGATAAATTGTTTATATGTGTGTGACCATTCTCTTTGTTGAATTTCTTGTGAGGGACCGTATGGCGAAGGCGACTTCTTAGGAAGCCGATGCACCCAAGATGCAAGGAGATCGACCATTATTTAGATATGAATGTGAGATTTCCATCGAAGTATTGACTTGCACGGCTTTTCCGACTTCTCTTGGGTTTTGGATAACCTAGGATTAAAAAATACAAAAACTCATTAGGCGCTTATTATTAAAAAATACTCAAAAAAGTAAAAATCCAAAAATTAAAACAAGGAGACTATTAATAACACTTCGACCTTAATTAAAATCCTTAGGGAACATCATTGCTTTGGGTTCATAAAGCCCTCAATATTTTCAGGTACACTTCAGATAGAGAGAGGCATGACTCTTAAGGAATAGAGTTAAAATCCCAATATGTGGTCGCCTCGATTATCACCTGGGACCGACGAAGTATTGATGCTTCTATCATATGTAGGTGGGTAGGGCCTTGTCGACGATGGTGTTCTCGCCTTGTGTAGAACATTCGACTCGATTCGAAATATTGATCTTAGGCCACACCCTCATGGGTGTGTCCATCTTACATCTTACGTTCGGGTACCTCACTTGTGGGGGAAGTAGTGGTTTCGTCTTTTGGCTTCCTCTCTTATTCTTTGGCTGAGCAGTCCCCCAGGATCGATATTGAGGATCTCAAAAGGTGCAGATCACTTATTATAAAGGGATTGGAAAGTAAGGGATACTTTTCATTTAGTACTCACTCTCCTATAGGGTTAGCATCTAAGGACTTGCTACAAAATCTTTCTAAATAACAATAAAATTAAAAAGATAAAAATAACTGATCTTTTACGACTTCACTTATATTGAGCCGGTGAACCTACAAATGTTTGCCTTTTGCTTGGATATTGAATAAGTTCATAGATCAGTCCTGCACACTTGTGCCATTTTTTTGTTACATTTGTGTTATCCTCTTTGACCCTTGTTCACTTGGAGCCTTCTATTGTTTTACACTCCTTTTATTCCTTGTCCATCATCATATCTTTCAACCTTCCTCGGTCTTCCTTTTGACCTTCAAGAAGTCGACTTATGGATGGCTTGGTAGGGACCCTGCAGACACCCACATCGATTCCATGTAGCCAACAACTCCAATAATTCGGAACGATTCCCGAGAATCCACTTCGGACTTTGCGAACCGCTCTCCAGACTCCTTGCATTCTTCTTATCCTTCAATAATCCAGGATCACTCTTGTCCCAAGCTTTGTCCCTTTGGGATGGAGATAGACTTCACTCCTTACACTTCTCCATCCTTAATAAAGTTCTATGTTGACCTTAACACTAAACACTACTCTACATCTGGTGCTTCTATACAGACTGATCGGGGCATTATTCCCTTTGCAGACCAAGAACCCTATTTGGAGCATGAGATATTATCAGATTAAGGGACCTCAACAACCACCACAACCATATCAGGGTCAACAGCCAGACTAGAATGTCATAAATGCCCAATTGCTAGCATCAATTCAAGCCATCCAACAACAACTGACAGATCAAGCCTTGGCTAGGTTGCCTTCCAGGACATGCTTAATGATCTGAGAAGGAAAGGGAGAACCATGGAGGAGGAGAAGATGAAGGACCAAGAGATGGACCCACTGACGGGGACGATGAGGGAAGAAGAGAGGCTCCTAAGTCTACTCTCAAGGAGACCTATAATCTTGGCGCTGGCCAGATGACCGAGTGGATTCAGATTCCACCAGTCCATGCAGATTTTGAGCTTAAGCCTCAACTCTTATATCTTCTTTCCACTTTCCATGGGAACCTAAATGAAGAACCATATATCCATCTACAATAATTTGCTCGCATTTGTGGTACCATGCACTACCTTAACATCCCGTTAGTTGTAGTCAAAATGATGATTTTTCCCTTCAGCCTTCAGGATAAGGCACTTTATTGGATCAATCACCTGGGGAAGGTCGTGACGACCTGGGAGGAGCTCCACAAATTCTACCTCTTGGTCGTCTCAATCAGATGCGAGCTAGAATCAA